>OW388306.1:27332770-28532770 GCA_936450465.1 Gibbula magus
GCACAGACGGACGGACGTAGGTCATTTCAATATCCCCGACAACTTTGTTGTGACAGGAGATAATGACAAGAATCTGGACTACCCTTGTCTTGCCATAAGCCCATTTGGCCTTATAGGCCTGATGAGCTTAAACAAGTAGATGCCTACTCCCAAACCTGTTATGTTACTTACCTCTAAAATCTAAAACCTGACAGCTTCCTCAGTGTCGTGGAAGGAAGGCCAAGACTTGATAGTGCGCAGGATTGGTGAGGTCGTGCCCTGTTGCCAGAACAATGGTTGGCTCTAGAAAAAAAAATGTTTTAAATATTATCTACAGCTAATAACTTGATTAGCAATAGTAACAAGGATCTGTATTCCAAACTTTTGAAATGTCCTACAATATTGGCATTATTTTTATCATAGGTATTTATTATAGGTAATCTTCATGCAACTTAACCAGTATTCCAATTCAATGATATCGTTTATTTCTCAATGCCATCAACAGCTGTAAAACTTTGCAACATGCTCTACTGTCATTATTTCTATCCATCCCAATAAGACTGTAACCAGATTCTCGCAATTCTCTATCACTTCCAAATGAAAACTGTTCAATTTCCAGTCAGCTCCTAACTCACATAAGATTATGGTTCAAATGTATCTCAAGCTTGGTAGAGTTAGCATGAATAGTTTCGAGTTATAATCTGAATAAAATGACATCCTCATAGAGTCTAAATATTGGAAGTCACACATTAGTCTAAAAAACAACAGTCACAGCTAGAGATCATAGTTTATAATGTATCTTTCAAATTGGGTGGCGCTAGCATTTATAGATTGGGAGATATGCTTAGGACACAAGTTGACATGACCTTGTAATGTCCATGGTCACCATAACTTCTACACAATTTCTGCATGGATCTTGAAGAGAAGGTGACTCTTCCAATTCAAATGGTGTAGATATTATTACATATCGTGACCCATGTTATCCATATTTGGGGTCACTTGAAAGAAATTCTGCACACAACATTTCAGCTCTCTAGACCTTGTGGAACTGAAGAAGATGAAATTAGGTTTTTAAGATTGTGAACGCTGTGACCCTATTTGGGGTCACAGGGTCACAAACTCTTCAATTTAGAATCCCCATTAGCCAAGGAGTCTGCATACAACTTTTCAGTTCTATAGACCTTTTGGAACTGGAAAAAAAGATGATATTAGGTTTTTAAGGTTGTGACCCCTTTGACTCTATTTGGGGTCAGGGGATCACGATATCTACAATTTAGAATCCCCATTGGCCAAGGAGTCTACATACAACTTTTCATCTCTCTAGACCTTTTGGAACTGGAGAAGATGAAAATAGGTTTTTAAGGTCATGACCACTGCGACCCTATTTGGGGTCACAGGGTAACCAATTTTACAATTTAGAATCCCATTAGCCAAGGAGACAAAATGGTTCTGGACGAAAATGCCAAATGTTTGCAGACAGACGGTTGGACGGACGGACGCCGGACACCATGCCATTTGCCCAAATTTTGCCAAAAATTAAAAAATTCACTAAATTTGTTAAATTTTCGCACTGCACATCTCCTAATGATGAAGGAAACATGTGCTGAATTTGAAAGGTTGAGATGAATAGTTTTTCTGTAACCGATCGGACAAAAGTTTCTCAGAATATGACTAAGTTAAAAAAAATAATTAAAATTCGCCAAACAAACTTTAAAATTCACCAATTTGGTATAAGTTTCGCACTTCACCTCTCCTAGTAGTGAAGAAGACGTTATCAAATTTGAAAAAGATGAGATAAATAGTTGTTTTTGGAGGGACGGAAGAACGGAATCGTTGGTATTACTAAACCGGTAGATCAATTTCAAAATGTAATTTTTCCAGGAGAATTTATAACAGGTATACATAACAAACTCGAGAGAACTTGGGAAGAAGATGAAAATATTTTTGTTAAGGTTTTGACCCATATTTGGGCTCACAGGGTCACCAAATCTACAATTTAGAATCCCCATTAGCCAAGAGTCTGTACACAACTTTCAGCTGTCTAGACTTTTTGGTACTGGAAAAGAAGATAAAAATTGGATTTTAGGTCATAACCCCTATGACCCTATTTGGGGTCACCGGGTAATCAAATCTACAATTTAGAATCCCCATTGGCCAAGTTGAACCATCACTGAGGTCTTGTTCTTAAAACCTATTTCTGATTGGATCTGATCAATTGCATCAAAGGGTTAACATGGCCTTAAGCAATATCTCATGACCTTGACCTTTGATCTTCAAGGTTACAAAATCAATGATCACTTTTCATTGTGTAAACAAATCATGTAATGATTCAAAGTGTTAATAGTTTAAATAAGGCATTTTTCGTAAAAGCATGCTTAAGTCGTGACCTTGCTGTGATGTTGACCTTTATTGGATTTTTGGCGAAACCGTATTATAGCTGGTTCGCTTGTAATGAAGGGAAGTAACTCTGATCATGTAGAGCTAGGGTATTTATTCCCGTATCTGGGACCACTCGCGCTCAGTACCCACTGTTATGATGTCTGTTAGTGTTTCTTTCTGGCCCAAATACAGTATCATTATATGATGTCTTAGTGTGATTTTGAAAATGTGGGACCACTTGTTATTTTGCCTATATAGATAGACCTAGTGGTCCCACATTTCCCAGAAGTGATATTTTAGTGTGATTATCATTTTTAAAACGTGGCAAACGACATATGAATGGAATGCAAATTAATGTAATCATTTCAAAATATGTTAAGTATCAAAATCTTTTCTACTTCCATATAATTACTGAAAAAAAAAGATGGAAACATTTCAAGAAATAATAAGAAAACAATCAATCAGAAATTGAAAATCTGAAATATGTCACAAACAACATTTTCGGACCATTTTAGATGGAAAACATTTCCCATCAATTTTCAAATGCTGATAACTGTCGGAGGGTCAACGTTCAATCATCTTTAATAAAGATGGAAACTATTCAGGAATCTCATGGAAACAATCAATTAGAAATTGAAAATCTGAAATATGTCACAAACAATATTAACATTTTCGGACCATTTCAGATGGAAAACATTTCCCATCAATTTTCAAATGCTGATAACTGTCGGAGGGTCATCGTTCCATCATCTTTAATAAAGATGGAAACTATTCAGGAATCTCATGGAAACACTCACTTTATAATATTAAACTGGGAAATACGTTCAACGGTTGATACCGGTACCTGTCAATCTCAAAGCGAATGTTTGGAAAGCTTATGTTAATTTTATTGCACTTTGACCTGACCTGTGCGGGTCAAGTATTTCAACCAATGAGATTTTGAATACATATGCTAAGTAGCTGTGACCTTACTTTAACTACAGCCAATGAAAAGAGAGTGCTCATAAATATTCATGAGATTTGTCCTACTTTTTCGCGGGATTTAAAAATAGACTTCTGTTGACATGTTACGATGTTGTAGATTAAATAATGGTTTCCATCTTGTGAATTTGGAATAGGGACATGTGAATTTTACTTCACATTGTCTTTTATATGAAAACCACCCAATACCGGTCCCTTTTACCTATCTCACGATTAGAAATGACTACCTTTCACAACGAATCAGGAAATGTGGGACCACTTGTCACGGCCGTATATAGGTAGCGACAAGGTGGTCCCACATTCTCATAACAACGATAATCATCTAAAAACGAATCCGAAAAATAGAAAATGTAATTCTTTAATATTTTCGAAATGTTCTAGTACAAAACTGTTTTATATGTTTGTACCAAGTCGGGTTGTCAGTAAGAATACGAAACCAAAAGGCTTAGCTTCAGTGTGAAATACAAGAGTTACCTCCCTTCCTTTCAAGCGAACCAGCTATAATACGGTTTCGCCGGATTTTTTTATTGAAAACCTTGTCAATTCTTGGCCATTCTCCATACTTAATATACACCAAAAAAGAGTCTGATAGCACAAATATTTTTCAAGTTGTCGTGTTTACAAGGATTTATTTAGCGCTTTCAGAACTCGTGACCTTGACCTTTGACACTGAACATGTCAAAAAATTCCCCAGGGGTATAAGTAGGAAGTTATGTATATCAGTTCTTGAAACCATATTGGAAAAAAAAGTTATAACCAAAATAAAACGCGGCGGCGGTGGAAACTGCACTGATAGGTTTTCAAGGCTGTGACCCCAGTAAGTATTTGGGGTAATGGGGTCACCAAATCTACAATTTAGAATCCCCATTGGCCAATAAGTCTGTAGACATATTAAACTTCGAGCTCCCTAAACCCAGTGGTTCTGGAGGTGAGGTGAGTTGGGGTTTAACGCCACTTTCAAGATTATTTCACTTATATCGCGGCTGCTAGTTTTATGGCAGGGAGTAAGCCCGCAACGCCGTGTGGCAATGCATGGCGGTGAAACCTGCGAGCATCGGTTGGAACTAGCTTTCAAGATTATTTCACTTATATCGCAGCTGCTAGTTTTATGGCAGGGAGCATCGGTTGGAACTAGCCAACCATGGGTGGTACTACGCTGACATTCAATATAGCATGGCATCCAAACCTTAGTGCGTGTAGACTAGTTCTCTACTGAAGATAAAGTTGCTGTGCCCCTGGCGGGATTCTAACCACGGACCTCTTGATCCGAAGCCCTTTCGAGATACAATGAACAAAGTCCAAAACTAGAAAGTGTTTTTACCCGTAAAAACAGATGTCTCCCCCTTCCTCAAATGCTCCAAACCTCTAAACAATACTATCATAAAGCACCATTAATGTTCTCTGTTTAAATCAAATTGTTGCATGGAAATAAAAAAATAAAATTTTAAAATTATCTCTAACCCCCAAAAGGCACATCTGCATGGTATGGGGAGGAAGCATACCAAGTTTGGTGATGATTGGTCACATAGTTTTAGAGATCTGCTCCGGAAACAAATACACCCTTGAAAAAGACTAAGTCCAAATCGATGAGGTGGAAATAAAAAAAAAATTTTTTTAAAACAAATCTCTTACCCCCAAAAGGCACATCTACATGATGTGGAGAGACAGAATACCAAGTTTGGTGATGATTGGTCACATAGTTTTAGAGATCTTTTCCGGAAACGAACACTACCATTGAAATTGACTACCGTAAGTCCAAATCGTTGCCATGGAAATTAAAACAAATTTTAATTAAAAAAAATCTCTAACCCCCAAAAGGCACATCTACACGATATGGAGAGACAGTATACCAAGTTTGGTGATGATTGGTCACACAGTTTTAGAGATCTGCTCCGGAAACGAAATTGGAACGCTGACGCCAACGCCGACGGGAACTCAGCTAAAACCAATATGTCTCACGACCCTTCGGGGGGGGAGACATATATACGGATCAAGGGCAAAAATCTCCAGAAAAACATATTGTACGCTTCTGATTTTCAAACTCCATCTAGGTATTCATGCCCTCAAGCAACAAACCACATTTGGTAACCCTATCTTTAACGGTTTCTGAGATAAACTGTCCCTTTCATCTTGGACGGACAGACACACGGAGCCCAAACCTATATCCCCCTTCCACTTCGTGGTGGGGGATAAAAATAAAGGGGGTGTCAGGAGTGCATTTAAAGTTGTGTTTTTCACCTCATAAACCAGTAATGCCAAAAAAGATCAAAGTTTGAGCATTTCAACTGTTTATAATGGACATCAAATGAGCCAAATGTTAACTCACCAACATTAAAGAGCCATCAAGGATGTTAGTGTTTCAAATACAAAATTATTTGTGGAAAGTATACTTATAACGTCAATTGCTAGAGAAATCTTATCTACAGCATGACATGTGATAAATAATTTTCATATCACGACAATGTAATGAAATTTGGTTTCAAAGAGAAGTATCACTTCGAGTGGCGCGCGCTAAGGGTATCTGACGTCACATAAACAGAATACCCTTTGTTGCATAAAACGTACTACACAGTTTCCTAAGCGTGAAGGCTCGTCTTTAGCGCAAGTCGCCATAGAAACCCACGGGCTGCACATACTTTTCATGGAAGTTAGGCTACCTTTGTCACACATTACTGAATGTGTATAAACAATGATTCTAAATGTCCTGAGAACATACAAATTATTGTCTCTTTAATGTACTTGTTATTGAGCTTTAAAGACCAGCAAATTATGACAAATATAATCTCATTGATTATAAAATTCAAGCAAAATTCGTAGTTG
Organism: Gibbula magus; assembly: GCA_936450465.1. Taxonomy (NCBI): domain Eukaryota; kingdom Metazoa; phylum Mollusca; class Gastropoda; order Trochida; family Trochidae; genus Gibbula; species Gibbula magus. Next base: position 27,338,930 of record OW388306.1, read on the forward strand.
GGAAAACATTTATTCCAATATCTGTAGACAATACATAATAAAACTAGAAATATGTGCATGTGATGCACCGTGATGTCCCCCACTCCAATTTTCAATCAAAACTAATCTTTCAACCCTTACTTAACAATGCTAGAGGAAAAGAAAAAAAACTTTACTTTAATCGAAAAAGGTTACTCTATTAGCATAAATCAACTGCACATAAAAAAAAGAAAATAGATGGTAATTAATCAGGCAGGTCCCTACCCCCAATTTGCACTAAGTTGAAATTGTGTCCATTGAAAACGAGAAATAAAAAATTCAGAATAGCCAAAGTAGCAAAAGGCACCGCTCTATCACTAGGTCTAAGCAAATACCAAGTTTGGTGAAAAATATTGAACGGTTTTGGAGATATGCACTAAGTTCAAATTGTTTCCATGGAAACCAGAAAAAATAAAAAATTCAGAATACCAAAATAGCAAAGGGCACCACTCCATCACTAGGTCTAACCACATTCCAAGTTTCTTGAAAAAATATTGAACATTTTTTGAGATATGGCCCGGAAAAGAAAGCATTTCGGAATAACGGAATGACGGACGGCGGTGGAAACATTATGTCTCCCGAAAAAAATTTCGGGGGACATAATGAAATGTTAAATAAAAAACCGCCAAAAATTATATATTTCGATTTCTTTCATTGCTCACAAACTTTATTTTTCTTTTGTGTCTTTGTATACACTGGCAAGCTAGACCAAAATGCATTGCGCTGGAAAATAATAGACTTGATCTATATTTAGACTGGAAAACACCTTTACTAATTAGTACAATTTCTCGGCTTATTTTGGGTTGAAAAAATCCATGAAAAATTAAGTGTATATATTTCACGGAGTTAGATTTTTGAAAATTTTCCGATATTTTAATCAACATCCTTAATGGCTCTTTAATACGCACATAATAGTTGACCCTGAGTCTCTTAGCACATTGCTTGTTTCTTTATAGGTTTTAATTTGATCAGTGCTAGTGCTAGTGCTGAGGGCTGGGTACATAATTAGGTGTAACAGGGTGACAGTCCTTTCACAGATGTTGAGGGGGGAGGGGTGTGTGTGCAGGGGTTTGTATTTTTGTGAAGGGGTAGGTTAGACAGACTAGTAGAGGAGGGACAGGTTGATAGTGGGATGGATGACATTGTATCAAAGAAACCAGGACACAATTATATATGTAATAAATGTCTGCACAGATTGTATTGGTTTGTATCATGTTGTATCATGATTTGGAGAATATATTTGAATTGTATAGGTTACTTTGAGCATGTGTTCTAGATCATTGCAGGAGTTTCATTATTTAGACAACCATGTGATCCAGGCATGTTGGTCTCATGCACTGACACTGATCATTTTTAGAGGTTTTTGTTTTAGATTTATGACTATGAATTGTACTTTATCTGAACTTTATTTCAGTCAACAACAATCACTATATAGCAGGATAGCTATAGAGCCTGTGGTTCTATTTTTACTACTATAAATTGAACAAAAAGCACTTGAATGTTGAAATCTTGTGTAGACATATCTCTTGAAGCAGTTATAATTACATAATAACAAATCTCTCATTCTGAATTTAGCAGTTGTTAAACAATTCACTCACTCACTAAGTCTTCAACCTGAGATAATAAATAGTGAAAGTCCTGATGAGCTACAGAGCCCATGGCTCTTTTTTAGGAGATACCCCCAAGGCAAACATTTGGGAAGAAGGGACATATTAAACACTAGATATCCCTGCTTACACTTTAAGACGCTGGTATTACTACATAAAGCATTTATGCTTTGACTTACCTTGAAATAAAGTCATCTTTATGTGATCCAAAACACCAGTAGTCTGTCAATCAGTTCTGCAACTTCAGGTCAATTTGAATCAAACCGCTCCGAGATTTACTGTAACACATTTAGTAATTAATAAGAAAAGGAAAATCAAAATAGATATCAAACAATGTTAATAAAAATAGAACCATGGGCTCTGTAGCTCATCAGGGCTTCTTTGATATATCATCTAAGGTTGAATATCTAAGTTATCTCCAGTAATAAATTTACCAAATCTACAATTTAGAAACTCCCCTTGACCAAGGAGTCTGTACACAACAGAGCTTTTTGTACTTTTTGTACTTTCAGGTCATGACCCCTGTGACCCATATTTGGGGTCACAGGTTCAACAAATATACAATTTAGAATCCCCATTGCCTAATGAGTCTGCACACAACATATACCTTCTAAAGATTTTCATACTTGAGAATTAGATGAAAATAGCTTTTTAGGTCATGACCCCTGTGACCTACATTTGGGGGCGAGTATCAAGATCAATTCATAAATTGTCCCTAATGTAACAATTATGTTAATCTGAAGTTTGAGCAATCGTTGAAAGGTTTATGGGTTAAGCCTTCCATCTCTATGTAGTGCGAAGTGAGGTGAAGTGGTTTGGGGATTAATACTGCTTAATGTGCTTTCGCTCAACTTTAGTTTCATTACTTTCGAGCAATGTTTAGTATTATTATTTTCAAGAATTGATTAGAATTAGTGAACCATGGATAATTTTCCCCCACGTAGTTATACCTGGGGCAGGTTCGTTGTCACACCATGGCTCTGGCAACTTTGCCTGCAGTAGAGAACTATTCTATTTGCAGTAAGGTTTGGGTGCAATGTTACACTGAAATTCAGCATAGTGTCACCCATTGTTCCAGCCGATACTCGCAGGCTTCCCTGCAATGCATATACCCACAATGATGTGGGCATTCTCGCTGCAATAATACATTAAGCAGCTCTGATACAAGTGACATACTGTTAAAAACAGCATAAAACTACAAATCATCTCACTATATTTTTATAAGTACAAAAAAGTACACAGGATTACAGTTGTCTACATTCTCTTCCCACAGAGGAAACTTCCTGCAGGTTTACTATCCTAACCTCTGTTCTACATCACTTGAAATCGAGGACTTCAGCTAAATTCCCTAGCAGGGGAAATGGGAACCTCATACTGTATCCCTGCTTTTAACCAATGAAAACTCATCTTTTAGAGTCAAAGTGACTTCAAAGATCTAGGCATTTGACTCTTATGGCCCTTAAAGGGTCTTCCTTATTAGCATATATCCTTCGATATGTCTGATGTAAATAAAACAAATGAACTACCTTGGGTATTTGTCTCTGATTTGGTCTTCTTTATTTATAAGCATGTTTATTATCAATAATGTCATTCGCAAATGTCACTTTTACAACAGCGTCACTGATTGCACAACTAGATTCAATTGCAACCAATCAGGACACTCAATTTTCGCACAATTTTAAGCAATATAGAACAGGTTAGGATCAGATGACTTAAGGGAGTAACCTCTTTGGGAAGAGAATGAGTTGTCTACAGCAAGTGATACTTGAAAAGAGTTTGAAAATATGAAAAGGTTTAAGCTAATAGATAGACAGATCGATAACAAATGCTCAATATGCCATCATTATAAGCATATAAGCTTTTCAACTAAGTCTAATATTTAAACGAAAGTAAAACCACCAAATCACCAAATCTACAATTTAGAATCCCCATGTGTCAAGGAGTCTGTATACAAAATTACAGTTCTCTAGGGTCAGTGACTCAAATAGTTCAAACGGACGGACAGATGCCATGCCATGCTAAAAGCCCATTGGGGCCTCTCGGAGCCCCTCGGGCCAGATTAGCTAAAAAATATGATAATGTTCAAGTTAGCTTAAGGGGCAGTAGCACATTTTTTTTCGCTCAAATAAGGCGATAAAATGTATTTGAAAAATAATGTCACCAACAGTAAAACACCATTCTCTCTTCAGAAAATCAAGTTATAAATGAGTGTACATGGTTCCGTAAAGCCATGGCAATCGTTTTTTGTCATTCGAAATAATAAAATGTGTTCACAATAAAATGGCCGCCATGCAATTTTTGCTTAAAACACAACAAAGGTATTACCACTACGGATAATTGGTTTGTGTAATAAGATGTTGTACCCTCTAAAGTAAAAATAAATGACATAAACCATTATTCTAAATGGGAAATTTTAAAAAAATGTGCTACTCCCCTTTAAGATAAATAGTGCTGCCTTTACTGAAATAAGAATGTTATCTTAAACCAAGGCCCTGTTGTTACCAATTTCGTTTCATTTCAGTCATTTTAGGGTTGATACATGGGTTGATTCCAGAGCTCTTCACAACTTTGTCATTCTTTTATCTTTAAACTTCAATGGTGACCTGAGAAAGAAATTAAAATGAATCTTTATACTAGAATGCTTAACTGAAAAATAAACAAGCATGTAAGCTGGCTCACTAAAATCCCAAACCCTTCTTATGCAATCTCTTTAGTATCATTTCATATAGCTCAATCATATTAATCCATTTTAAAAATGTATTATGTAATTATCAGTGTCCAATCTGAAACATATTTGTCATATTGAAGATTATGTAGTAGAAGATAGTGTAAAAGATTTTTTAAATTGACTGAAATGGTTTTCTGCAATCAGTCAGACAATAATTTAGATGTTAGAATACGACGAAGTACACAATACACAGAAATTCCAAAATAATTCACACAATCAGTTGCAATCAAGCACTGCACCTCTCTTAGTAGTATAGAAGATTTGTGAAGTTTGGAAAGGAATTGGATAAAAAGATTTTCTGCAATTGGTATAAAAAAATAAATCTCAGAAAATGACATAGTAAAAAATACAGAATTTCTCTAAAAATTCATAAAATTGCTCTGCACTGTAACTCTCCTGGTAGTGTTAAAGATTTGTGAAAAGATGGGAAAGAATTTGATGAATAGCTTTTCTATAATTGGTCGTACAAATTTAAATCTCAGAAAATGACTGAATGAAAAAATATAGAAATTACGAAATTCTAAAAGTTCATAAAATAGCTTGTAATTTTTGTAATCCGGTACACATACTGCACCTCTCCTGGTAACTGGTAGTGTAGAAGTTTAGTGGAAAGTTTGAAAAGAATCAAATGAATAGTTTTTCTGTACTTGGTGAGAAAAAACATGTCTTTGGATGGATTGAATGATGGTCAGGGGTATAATAAGTTTTATGAGAATAACAGAATATAAATAACTTGCATCTTTTTTTTAAAAAAAAGATTTTTTAACAATGAATATGAATTATGTCTACTTCTTAAATTTTCTCAAACATGTTATCTTTAACATAAATACAATATGTGATGTGCCAAATTGTATTGATTCAAGATAAATATGTTAATGCTATTTCTGTGTTGTCAAATTTAAATTCTGTGTTTCCAAAATGATTAGCAAATAATTGCTCAACATGTCAAACTTTAACTGCAAGTTAAATCTTGCATCATTCAAGTTGATGTTTCTATGTTTACAATTCGGTACTAGACAAAATTGTGAAAAATTAAATAACTAAAGATATCAGACAATACAACGTACTTTATATATATAATAAATTTGACTTTTTTAGATGCTGCTGCATTGTGTTCATTTATTTATAAAATATATTAGAGAGGGGTCACTGTTGTAAGGGCCCATGTAAGATGAAAAATACCATGAAAACAGGTGACACCAAATAAGAGCAAAAAATGGCACCTGTTTGAAAAATCAACTCAAAGTATGAAGTAATTAAAAAAATAACATCTTGACTTGAAAAAAAACATTTATTAGAGCATTAGTCCCAGATATCGGAGAAAAGCTAGACCGTAAAAAAGGTCAACAGGTCAACCACACTGAACTAACCGGTCGTTCTCGCCGCCCAGCCAGCTGGATGCGATATAAAGTCTATGAACCAATTTAAACAGGATTCCAATATTTCCTAAGGTCTGAATTAAAACAAACAGAAACCAAACATTTCATAAATGAGGTTTCAATTGCTTTTGTCAACTTACCTAATTTGCCTCGTTTTCGAAGAAGATGGCAGCGCTTCCCGTTGTCGGGGCGAAGACGGAAACCAGTTTGCGTGTTATTTTCAATATTACGCGAGGGAAAGTGATTAAATGGATACAACTACAATCAAGGGTTAGTAGAATTTCGTTTAAATAAACTTCATGGTCATGTCTGACGACTTGATGAGAAGAATATCATACGCCAAAGAAAAAAAAGAAAAAAACTAGTTCCCAAGCTCATCAGCGCACTGTAACAAACCGGGCTCAAACTTCAAAATCGGCTTGATTCCGGCATGTGGATGTATAATTTTCAATTCTTTTATTTGAATATATAATAGATTTATTACCGGTTTAATGTAATCAGATTGACGTTTGATTCGAACAGTAAAAGTTTGGATATTATTATATATTGTCACATCCGAGAATTTGCTTGTCAAATATCGTGTGCCAAAAAGGTATCCCGAAGTTATATATGGAATTATTTTCATTTATTTTACAATAGGTAACACAAAATATTTTAAAATTTAATTTTGAAATACCTCTATGGTTGTTAAAAAATCCTTCCACCAAATATAATCACTTAATATTAATGATTAATTAGAATAAAAGCCTGATGTTATTTTGGCTCAGCACCAGTGTGCCAAAAAGGTAGAAGAGCCAAAAAGGTTCATATATAAAGCCCAAAATGGTTATGATTGTACTAATATATATATATATATATATATATATATATATATATATATATATATATATATATATGCAGTCATGCAGTCGGAGGCATGTACACATTGTATGAAATATATGTTACCTTTTATCACATCCTTGTTTCACAATAAATATGACATCAATAACCAGAAAGTAAAATAACATAAGCATAAGATTGTAATGTCATATTTACACTCTATTTCGAGGTAAGAAAGTGCCAAAGCATAATTAACTCTGAGTATTTAGGTGAGAACGTTAAAGAGAAGCAGGACAACACCAAAAGACATACCCCTAAAAGTTTCTATTTATATAATTACTCCAAGTGTACGGCTAGCAGATTTTGCTAATTCCTCAGAAATGAAAGTGAATTACAATTACAAATAAAAATTGTTATTCTTTATGGCGTAAGTACTTTACACTTAACACAATGTGTGTGTACTTGATATAAACGTTTATACATATATTTACTTTACTAGCGTATCATTATTCATTAGCGTGTCATTGACACTCATGTATATTCAATTATGTTAATTGATGCACATACCGTTGACTAACAACCCGTTGTAGTTATTTCTTGTGTGAAGGGTCAGTCAAACCATAAATTAATAAACTAATATAACAGTCAACATTTCAAACTAAACCAAAGTCAATAGAATAGAAATATTAATATTTCATGATATATGCAAACTTCGTCAAAGTCAATACATATTTCCAAAGTCAACATAAGTCAACAATTTGCTTAACTCAAAATATCTTTTAAAAGTCAACATTTCATCAGAGTAAATATGTGATTAAAGTCAACATTTTACTAAACTCAAAATATCTTTTTCAAAGTCACCAAAGTTAACATTTTATATAAGTTAAACTTAAACTACACAACATTTCACTAAAATGAATATTTCATAAGTCAACCATTCATATAACTCAAAATATGTATTAAAATCAACAAGTCCATATTTTATCAAAGTAACACTTCCACTAAAATCAATAAGTATTTTAAAAGTCAATATTTCCAAAGTCAACATTTCACAAACATTCTATTTTTTCCAAAGTCAACATTCACAAACCTTTTTTTTTCAAAGTCAACATTTCACAAACATTTTTTTTTCAAAGTCAACATTTCACAAACATTCTATTTTTTCCAAAGTCAACATTTCACAACCATTATATGTTTGCCAAAGTCAACATTGGCCCATGGGAAATCCGCCCATGGGCAACCTGGCCCATGGGCGAAGTCTCGCCCATGGGAAATCTCGCCCATGGGAAAAATAATTTCCTTTGCATGGGGGGAGTTCACAAATACCTAAAATATGTTACTGCTAGACCCATTATTAAAAATTAGAAAATAATTTTTGTGTAACTCAAATTTTAACAACCTCTCGCCCATGGGCAGGCCCATGGGCGAACTTTCCCATGGGCATACCCATGGGCAAGGGGGTCTGTATCTCACGTACGGTCCGGGGTAGAAAGTTGGAATTTTCGTCAATATCTTAGTTAAAGTATAAAAATAGGTTTTTGATAGAATTTGAACTTCTCACTTATGTTATTTACGTTGGTCAATTATGGAATCTCGGGTTTCCATAATAAAATCGGGTCGCCTTAATTCCTTTTTCTTACTTTAAACATAGATTAGGTATTCCCTAAACCTACATCAACTTGTCTAAATCATCACTAAACCACGCACCCAGGCCTACGTTTTTCGCCAAACTCAACCAGCCTCAACCATTCCGCACCTTACCCAATCCCGCCGGTTTCCTCCCAGCCCCACTTCAAATTCACACAAACTCTAAACAGGACTAACACAAACCCTATGAACAATTATACCGCATTTACAACTAGCATCGCACACATCTATAAAATGGCCTCCAAGGTCAACCTCATCAACATGTACTTGAGCATTGTTCACACCTTGGTTTAAAAAAATCAAGGACTGCTATCTAAATAAATTCCTTAAATCGACACATAACTTCATAATGAGGCACAAATTAATGTTTCTACTAAGCTCCATTGCCTTTATATCTTCCTAGACAAAATTATGCACCTTCTGCAATGGAATGCCAATGACATTTTGACTGAGGGCCACACACCCCCACACACATAACAACTAAAAGACCAAGTCACACTCATAAAACAAACAAAACAACACCATTGGGAAAACTTCTGTGAGGAGGTTTATTCGAGAACCATTTCCAAAAAACTCCAAGTCATACATAGCGGAAAACGTAGAAGCAAAATCCCTCGAATAATACAACACATATAATCTAAAGCCAAAGCAAACACGATTACATCACACTTTGCAGACGCAAGTGGCAACAAAAACATCTCATTGGCATTCCAACAACACAAGCAAGGATCGCAAAACATTCCCAAAGAACCACATCAACAACAAACTTGCCACATGGAGGAGCTTCTATTTGTATTAAATATAGGAAAAGTGTACAGCGCCAGGCCTGGACCTCAGTGCCTGCCAGTAAATTAAGAAGCTCCCTTACAACAAATCAATCATACAGCTCAAACTCTACAACCTCATTAGGCAAGTAGGAAAGCTCCACTCCACACGGAAGGAAGCTTTGGTTATACCAACTCCTAAACCAAATAAGCCCCATGGTGATCCAAAGTCTTATATGCCTATATCATTAACTTCAAATTTTCTCTAAAATCATCTTAAACTTAATCTACTCTAAATAATCTTGCTAGTTTAAACAAGAAATCAAAACAAGGCAATTATATAAACATTAAACTCTGGCTATTTTCCTGGATTTTCTATAGCTTTCGACATGAATTGGCACAACGGGCTTATCCACAAATTAATCAAAAAGGGTCTATCAGGCAACATAAAACACAAAAGGCAAATAACTGTCGGGGTTGACAACCTGCAAACCGATAACTTCCTCTTGGAAAACGGAGCCCCACAAGGCAGCATATTAGGCCACAATATTCAACATAATGGTAGGTGATCTTTTTTAAGGTACTTCCACTAAAGTTAGCGCATCAAATTTGCAGACGATGGTGCCTTTTGGGTCGGTTGTTATAAGCTTAAAATAGCTACTAAATTACTCCAATCCGCATTAAACATGGTCGACTGATGGGCGGACAAATGGGGCTTCACATTAAACGCGGAAAAACAACAGGGGTAATATTCAAGCACAAAACAATGCGCCCAATCTCACGAAACCTTTTTCTTAAAAATAACAAAATCCACTTACAAAATCAAACCCAATTTCTAGGCCTCATCTTTAACAACCTTTATGTTCTGCTAGCAGTTCAGTTCAGACTGAGAGGCTAACAAACCAACCTTAATTCAAATTCATACTTCACTAATTAGATAAAAATTGGATTATTGCACAGGAATATACAACACATTAAACCAACTAAAACAACTAAATTCCATACAATACAAAGCACTTAAACTCGCAACACGTACACATCAATGCACATCCCTTAAATGTACATCCATTGTGTTTCATAAAAAAATTATTTGGCTTTAATACGTCCCATCACATGTGCTGTCTACAATGCAAATACATTTACTCAATTTGCATATTTATCCCCGATCGCCAAATATATTCATAATTACTAGTTACCAATAAAAATTTGGTAACACAGTAAGTGCACGTCCCATTGACATGCATAGTAGTTACATAACCTTTTAAACATTATCAACTCAAATTTGTCTTTTTGTCTGTTATAAACAAGATTCCAAAATTATGTTTGACTCATTGACGCGCGCCACACGCTGTGCATTGTCCGGTTTTCGATCAGAAATTACTACTTTTACCTTCATATCGTCAATATGCTAAGTCTACTATCATCAAAATGGTAGTTTTCGGTAACAGTCGGTACATCTCGATCAAATAACACCATTTATAACGTTTGCAATATGTGACCCCCAACAACAGAATGGATGTACCTTTAAAGCTTTGCAGACCCTACCTGGTGAAATTTCCCTCAGTCTGAGATCAGACGAACACCTTAAACTTCTGGTCCACTCATCACACAACTCGCATAAGCAAACAAACACTCACTCACTTCTCACATCTTTCTTCGCATACACAACCTTATCAAACAGGCAAACCTAAACACCATCACACTCCCCACTAAATCCACCATGCAACACTTCATACTGCAGCTATCCATCCCTGCGCATCAACTCACATCTCACTAAACTCATCAACAAACAAAATCCACTACAAGCCAAAAACACAACGCTACAATACATGCACGAAACTGGCAAGACCACTGCTACATATACACCGACGTATAGAAAGATCAGGAGGCATGAAAACAAGCTTGGGGGTTCACCTGCATCAAACTCTGCAAGCCACACAGGCACACCGATTTTCAAATAACTCATGGCCATTTTGGTAGCCCTTAAACGGGCAGTAGCACGTTTTTTCGCTCAAATAAGTTGATGAAATGTTTTTGAAAAATAATTTCACCAAAAGTAAAACATCCTTTTCTCTAGGGCTGTGCAATATTATTGATATACCGGTATATATCGGTACAAAGTGTGTATTGCAATAATTGCAATATGATTTGTGATATCGCAATATATCGCACCAATGCATTTCGAGTAAAATTAAGTTTAAAATCTTGCTTTTAGGCACAGACACATGGTTTAATTCTACAAAACATGTTTGATGTGCAGGAATATGTGTTGGACAAATGATGGGAGACATTTTTTTATGTAAATGTCATTTGAATTTGCTTATAATTTACCTTAATAACTTTTTGTATATAGATTATAAGATCTGGAAGGCATATTATCAAACATTTCATGTTTAAATCGCATAACAATGTATAAAAACTCAATGTAGAATTATTTCAATATATCGCAGTATTATTGCAATATGTGTCCTGTATATCCCAATATATCGCAATATGAATTTTGCCACAATATCCAGCCTTACTTTTCTCTTCGGAAAATAAAGTTTAAAATGAGTGTACATGTTCCGGTAAAGCCATGGGAATCGTTTTTGCAATACAAAATAATAAATTGTGTTCACAATAAAATGGCCGCCATGCAATTTTTGCTTTATACGCAACAAAGTTTTTACGACTACAGATAATTGGTTTGTTTAATAAGATGTTTTACCCTCTAAATTTTATTTAAATGACATAAACTATCATTATAAACGGGAAATTTGAAAAAATAAATTTGGCAAAAAACGTGCTACTGCCCCTTTAAACAGCCCATCGTACAAAAACATTACAAAACACTTATACTTTCTGACTCACAGTGTGGTCTTTAGGCACTCAAACACAGATCCGCAAAAACCGTGGAGGTATAATATCACAAATACACCACACCATAAAACAACTCAAGCTACAGGGCAAATCCGTAAAACTTCTCTGGGATCCTGCCCACGTTGGCGTCTTCGGCAATGAAAGAGCCGACCAAGCAGCTAAACATGCACTTAAAACAACAACACACAACACTCCTACAACAAAACATTAACCACGATAACATACAACAACTACTTAAACCCACAAACAATTCTTCAATTTTCAACGCACTCACTCACTAGCCACTAACATCAAGGAAACGGGCCTTCTGGCCCGTATCTAACAAACCTAAAATGCTACAATGCCCTACAACATGGGCGTGTTCTGTATGGTTCTAGGCTGTTTTCTATTGGTCAGTTTCTCCCTACTTCCTACGCTCTAGTTGGTTCTCGTCATAAGAGTGTAATTGGATTGAGTGCAGGCATTGCTAACCATGGTAAGAACACATAAACACTATAAGAATATTAAGTTAATCTATACGGAAAGTATGGCATTACTCATTTCACAACTCGCTGTTTGTAATCATTTGAAAATTTCTTATACACAGATTCACTTCATAAAAATCATTTATGACGGTTTGGCCATTATAAACTCACGGGCAAAAGAAACACTACCAGGTATTTTAATCTAGATTGAATAATAAATAAAGAAGTCAGATTAAAAAAACAAAATGTTTATTCAAAAAGAACATGTGCCGATATCATATTCATTAAAAATGCAACCAATCAGCTTCCGGTATCAACATCACAGTCTTCGTCCGGGGGTAAAAAAGTCCAAGTTCATGGTTATGACTGATCCCAGTGCAGGGAAATCCAGGCTCAATGTAACGAAAACAGTTCTCACTAATAACATGTATGGCCTCCCCTTGCCATGATACACGCAGTGACCCTCGGACGCATGGAGAAATTCAAACACCTGACGTCATTACGTGGAATGCGCTGCCATTCTTCTAGGAGAGCTTGGACAAGTTGCAGGCGGTTGTGTGGAGTGGTCGTCATTGGCGAATACGACGATCCATAGCGTCCCAAAGATGTTCGATCGGTGACATGTCAGGCGAGCATGCTGGCCATGGCAAAACGTTGATGTTGTTTCTAGCAAGAAAGTAACGTGCGCAGGTATCATTACTCCTGGATCGGTCCTCCTGGTGGGTTGTGACTCTTGGTCGGTCTGATCTTGGGTTGTCTAAGGTCGGTCTGGAATGACGATAACGCTGCATTACTCTTGTGACAGTTGTGCGGTGACAGCCAAACGTTCTTGCAACATGGGTGTGGGTGGCTCCCATTTCAATCATCCTGATTGCTCGCTCAAGTTCTTGTGAAGTTAATCTTGCAATTCTTCAAATGTTTTTTTTGCAAAGTGTGTGTCTAACAACCAATTCGCATTGGTTTTATACCCGTCGGGCATGGGTCTTGTTTGCTTTGTATGAAAAAGGCGAAAACCACAATTTGGGAAAATTTGGAAAATCATGCGTTTGATACCACAGTTCAATATGAAACAATCAATGTTGTATTTGGGCGATGTGTTTCATGTGGTTGAGTTTGATTTTTTCGTAATTTCAAATCTAAAGTGGTAGTGTTTCTTTTGCCCGTGAGTTATATAGATAAACAGACCCAACTGTCTTCTGACATGAAATATGTCTACACAAGTTAGTGAAAGTCCGAGGTTTGTCAATGATACATGTCCGAACACTATTCTGTTATTTGACGTCCACTGGGGTGATGTCATAGAAGTGTGATTTGATTTGATGTGAAACACGCAAAAAGTACATTTTTGATTAAACGTCATTATTTATACTCACCTTTGATAACTCACCGTATCCAATTGAGTTCCTCTCAATTAATCACTCGATCAGATATAACAATGACGAATAAAGAGAGTTACCTCCCCCACACTCGCTCCCGGCTAGGTGTCTTACCAAGCGACAGTTTGGGCCACTGCCTCCGAATAGCTGCTGCGTCTCAATCCCTTTTTATCCCAACGGTATGTAATACCGTGGGATATAGTCATCACCCCCGTCCGTCTGTCCACGCCCCCGGATCGGGCACTGGAGACACGTATGGGAGGAGTCAAAAGTCCGCACTCCGCACAACGGTCATCCTCCACATGCTGTGCAGCAGAGGCCACAGTAGGCGTGAGGGTCATACAAGGATGACTTTCTAACCCCGCATCGTCCGCAAAACCCAGATTAGGGCGAAGGCATCTCTGACAATACAATGTCAAAATTGCTAACCAACGCGGAAGAGTAAGTCAAAGACTAACAAATGCACAGCAACCAGACGACATCGTCAGTAGGCGACGCCTAACCAACAATCACTAGTGCAGACGAAGTCAGCAGACAACCCCTGAAAACGACTAAGAAGTAGCCAATGCCTAAGGTTGTCCTGTTGTTTCAAAACGCTCCATCCACCCTGTCAGTTGACGAGAATAACGTCAAGGTCACCAAACTCTAACCAGCCCTTTGTCTTCCCTAGGAGGTACTTTGTGTAAGATATGATGGAATTTCGATGATTGGTTCTTGAGATATTCCGATGACAAGCTTTACATGTACATTAACATGTCGAAAAATTCATAGTTCCGCTGTGACCTTGAGAATAATGTCACCTAATCCTTTGTCTGTCCTTGGAAAAGCTATGTGTTAGATATGAAGAGAATCCAGTGAATGGTTCTTGAGATATGCCGCTGACAAGAGTAACATGACAAAGTCTCGTTGGGACCTTGAAATGAAGGTCAAGGTCACAAAACTATGTAGGAACATTACTCTCCCTATGATTAACTGCAAAATATGAAAAGGATCCAGTGACTAGTGTTTGAGTTATTCCAATTCCTACGGACGTACATACATACGTACGGACACAGCCAACTACTATATACCCCGCCGCGCATTTAGCTAGTTGTTCACTATAAGCATTGTTGTTCTGTTAGTCTTATTTTATTGCATTATCATAATACATGTTATGTAAATAAATGAAAAAGTACTTATTATTATTGATCAACATAACTGATCATTTGTTGTATATGTTTTAATGTAGCATTGACGTACTCTTACTTTGTTGGATATATTTTTTTACACCCAAAATTTAGCACAGGAAGTTCAGGGAACAGACACAGACACAGACAATTTTGGTTTTGTTTAATTTACATGTTAACGACATATGCATTAGCTTGCATTTGTGACACCTGTTTCCAGTTATCAATTAATAATTTGTATAACGTCAGATGTTCAACCAAGCAGTTTTATGAGCAATAGATATGATCCTGTAGAGTACATTAAATGATGATTCCATAAACACTGCAAACAACGTGGCGTGACGTTTACTCATCATTGTGCACGGGGCTAACTATGTATTTCTCTGACTTGGAATTTGTATAAAGGTTTTGTCTATCCATATTTCCTTTCGTAGCTGCCAAAACTAAGAGGAGATTGTAATGACTATTTGGTATAACACAATCTTATGTAAATTGATGGAAACGACACCTTAAACAATAATGAAACATAAATTCCATGTCCCCTTAAATAAATACTTTCAATTGCATAGAAATACGAAGAGACACATCCATAGTGTCATTAAACCTAACACAGCAATATTGGTAATTTAACATTAATGGCAGATATTCATCATTCAAATCGGAAGGAATATCAGTTCAATTCAGTTAAGGAGGTTCCTTACCATTTAAAAAAATCCCAAGTAATTGCTAATATTTCTCTATATACATGAACACATATGCTAAATCAATTTCTATTATAACAAATGGGAGTCATCATGCTCGTTTTTTTAAATATGAGCTCCAAATGTACTTGGGGTGCGCAAAAAAAATACATTTTCACCACCATTTCCCACTATAATCATGATAAAATATTCTGTTGCTACTTTTAGTTTTTGTTTATGACAGATGCGTTTGTTTTTCTTCTCTTCTAAGAGTTTCTTATTTAGGTCTGTTTGACATTTTCGGTTGACCAATTGAGCCTTGTAGCTACATTGAGGAGCTTTGAGATGAGACTTAACTATTTCAGGAGAAAAACTAGCTTGGTGACAAAGGTTTTTCAGGACGTAATTGGTGGGTCATCAAAAGTTGATTGATGTGACTTACTATAGAATCAGCAATAGCGTAATATACATCAACATCAGGCCCTTGTAGATTCAGTAGTGTTGGTTGAATGTTCACACCTTGGCGTCCTGTAACATCAAATACCATTTTTGCTTCTTGTTTTTTTTAGGACAACAGCTTTAATTTTCTCTCAGAACACAATGCATTAAGGATCATATCAAACATGATGTTGTTAAAGTCTTTGTTGATAAGGTATGCAGTATCGTGTACAAAGGTATTGTACAGTGGAACATGATATGTAGATATCAAGGGACTCGTCAAAATGATTTATCTATCATATATTTCACTTATCAAAACTTATGAAAAGCTTTTGTTACTTGTCACGTGACCCTAGTGCTGGCCTGATTCAAGTCATTGAGCAATGGATGCAGTTGATTCAGTAAGGGAAACGATGAAATAAACAAAGGAAACGTTGGATCCAGTAAAGGATGCAGTTGATCTACTTAATGGAACGGTTGAGAAAATAGAGGAAACGTTGGATCCAGTAAAGGAAAAGGCTGACGAAATCAATAGCAAACCACATAATAAGGATGATACAACACTGAAGAGAAACTTGAAGATTGGCTTTACTTTTCTCTTGTCTGTGTATGATGTGAGTATAATTTTGGACATTGTCAGCATCAAAGATATTCAAGAACTTACCAAGGCGATTGTTTTGGGGAAGCTATAAGTAAACTGGCTATAATTTAAAAGACACATTGCAATCACATGCAGCTGGTTATTATAGATAGCTAGATAGTAATGAATTATCCATTTTTCAACATATTAGGACTATTAGGATTAGGATATCTGTACTAACATAGTTCATCTGCAATTGATGTAAGTGAATGAAACTGCTTCGTCGATTGGACCTACTGACCAATTAAAAAGGCAACCCGAATTTATTTGTTATTCATCATATGAATGATAAATAGCCAATTGATTTGCTATTCCTTTTTCATATCGTTGACATATAATTATAACAGACCATTACAACACGCTTTAATTCCGTATAAAGAATCCAGTTTGCTGCCATGACATCATTTGATCGTAGTCCTGTTCAATGTAGACTGTTCATACAACATAACACTTTTGACTGGTTGTTTTTATGGTTTTCCGTTATGGACTGGTTAATTCGGTCAATACCAAATCATTTTGTAACCATTTTAGTCCTATATCAGGTTTCAAGATGGCGGACAGTGTAGGTAGGTAGATATAAATACGTAGGTGTATATGTAGGGTCTGGCGCATGTGTGCACGACCAAACTTATGACAGGTATCTAATTATCTTAAAGTTATTATCTTAGCAAAATATCTTTATGGTCATTTCAAAAGCAGCCTATGACAAAAATCAGAAATCACTACCTATAAGGTTACGAGAGCTTCGGAAATATACATACAGGCAAAGTCATAAATCATTGGTTGATATAATCAATGAAATAAACATAAAATGTGACTTTCTTCCAGGGTATAGTTGAAAGCTCGTATGGTCCTTCTGTAGCGGACTACCAGTGTATCTACAAAGAGAGTCAACAACAGACAAGTCTCCTTTATCCAATCTTCCTCACTCTGAAGGCAGTGGGAACAGTGGCTTTTCCGCTGTTCCGAAATCGAGTGGACCCCACACGATTGGCGTGGTATGCATGGTCCTGGGCTGCCTCCTATTGGTCAGTCTCCCTCTACTTCCTACGCTCTGGTTGGCTCTCGTCATAACGAGTGTAATTGGATTGAGTGCAGGCATTGCTAGCCATGGTAAAATCACACAGACACTATACCAATATGAAGGTAATATATCATGTACATGGCAATACTCATTTGACCACTCGCTGTTGATAATCAGAGTTTTCTTATACACAGAATCACATTACAAAAATCTTTCGTGACGTTTTGGCCATTATTTATAGATAGATAATTAAACCCTGCTGTCTTCTGAGAGGCATTTTATAAGTTGTAGAGATGACGGAAAACCAAGATATATGGATAGTCAACTTCGTTATTGCAATGAATGTAACGTTTCGGTGTAGATACCAACGCTGTTTGCAAGTGATACATGGATATGGCAAGAGGAGAATATATATAGTTGCAGTGAGTATATACAATTAACAAGGGGGCGTACACTGGATACCTTATTAAATATTTAGGGAATAAGATGATTATATTGATGGGATTGATTGTGATAACATATTAACATGGACATAACATGCCATGGTACCCTTTATATAGTTGATGTACATTGAGATGGTAATTAGTGATCATAGGAGAGTAGCTTAGTGACTATATGAGAGTGGTTTGATGTACAAAGTGATCATTGGCTTGTTTTACAAAGTGATTGAGATACATTACGCAGGTTAGGTTAAACATCGCTGTAACAAAGACAAAGGGCATGGCGCCAAAAATGCCAGAAAGACATATGGTTGGAGGACTAGTGATTGTTTTTGATTAGGTGACGATTGGCCGAAGAGATGAAGTAACCTTAGTCGCGGTTTGTAGCGTTGGAATCGTTCATTCTTGAATAAACCTTTAAGATTAGTATCTTCAAAACACGAGGGTACACACTTGGGGGCCGTGATCCCGAGAGCCCCGGATGTAACACATGGCAGTCTTGAAGCAATAAAATTCCACTGCTTCCAGCCTGCCATGTACCGCGACCAAGATTACTTCATCCCTTAACCAAACTTGGTTCAAAACTCTGAATTCTGTTTTGAGGGAATTATTTTGGGGGGATACAGTCAAGATACAGGTGCATTCACTGGAAGGGCTGGACATATTGTTCTTTTAAAAACAACAAACATAAGAGGCATAAATACATTTAGTTACATTAAACTGGGAATACTAATACAAAATCGTTTACACATTATGAAGCAATCAAAGTTGATCCATAGATGTTACTGCATTCCATTTTCTATAAAAAGAATCCATATTGATATTTTTGGCACAGATATATCTTTAAATTTTACATACATCTTTCAATAGTGATTTAAATTTTGTAAGACTTGGTTTCAAACCTTTTAGGTTCATTACAAAGATACGCCGTTTGGCTAGTAAAATCATGTGATTGAGTAAGTGGTTACTGTTGCAACAAAATAAAATATCTGTAGTGGAGACTTCATATCTCGTATTAAATAGTCCATTAACGAAGTAGTTAAATTCATTCCAAAACATTTTATTAGTTGGACATTCTATATATACATGATATATATTCTCTCTTACTGAACCACATGAATAACCTATTTTTCAAATTCAATTGGAATGATAAGATCGACAAGATAAAACGAATCAATTTAATGCGAAATTATGAAGAGGGGGGTTTGAGAATGGTTGATATCAAAACTTTCATCGATTCTCTCAAACTGTCAAATCTTAAGAGATATGCCAATAATTCAAACAGCTATAATTTAGCCGGTTTTCAACTGAAAGACATCTTTTTGTTAGGATCTAACATAGCCAAACAATACAAGATAGAAAACCCGTTTTGGAAAGATACACTTGATGCATGGATAAGATATGGTAAGGGCTTTGAATGTAACAATGATATAAATGTAATATTAATGCAACCACTTTGGTTAAACCTTTTCAGTAACCAAAATAAAATAAATAAAAAAATAAAAGTCAATTTGTATAGCGCTATATCCAAGACAAGTCATGCTCAAAGCGCTTGAGGAAAGAATAGCAGAGAGTTCTAAGGGTAGGCCACCCTGAAGAGATGGGTTTTGAGGAGAGTTTTAAAAGTTGAGAGAGTGTCACATGTTTGCAAATTTTCTGGTAGTCGGTTCCATTGGACTGCTGCAATGTAAGAGAATGACCGTTCTCCGTAGGATTTTGATGATGATCGTGGGACTTGCAGTAAGTTCTTGGTCTGGGATCTCAATGATCTTGAAGGGATATATGGTTTCAGAAGTTCTTGAAGGTAGATTGGGGCTGCACCATGGATGCACTGGAATGTGATGGACATAGTTTTGTATGTTATTCTCTGTTGTACAGGCAGCCAATGTTGATCTTTCAATATTGGGGTAACATGATTTCGTTTCGGGCACATTGCTACAACTCTTGCCGCTGTGTTTTGCACACGTTGCAGTTTATTGATTAATCCCTGTTAGCAACACGTTACAATAGTCAAGACGGGATAATATCAAAGACCTGACCAGTTTTATTGTGGCATTTTTCGAGATCAGCTTGCGAATCTTGCTGATGTTCCGGATGTGCATGTAACAGGTCTTAGCTATGTGAGTAACATGCTTCTCCATTGACAGCTCATTGTCGAGAATGGCACCAAGGTCTTTCACGGAGGAACTGAGGGGGATCTCGTTGCTTCCAACTCTGATGCTGGTGAGACTTGTCTTCTGGCGTCTGTTCTTTGGACCAATAAGGAGTGATTCAGTTTTCTCCTCATTTAGTTTGAGCTTGTTGGTGTTCATCCAGATTTTAACGCTCTGGCAACAGTCAGCGGTTGTGTCGACTGCTTCTTTTGCATCAGTATTAGTTGGCTTGAACACTGTGTACACTTGGGAATCGTCTGCATAAAAGTGACGAAGAAGGTTGTGTTTGTCTATGATAGATCCCAATGGCTTTGTGTACAGAGTGAATAATTGGGGTCCAAGAACAGAGCCTTGGGGGACGCCATATTTCAGCATTGTTGGTTCTGTCTGGATGCCATCAATTGATACACTTTGAGACCGGTGTTGGAGGTATGATTGTAACCAAGTAAGTGCAGAGTTACTTATACCCATTTCATGCTGGAGCCGATTAAGCAGCTTGTCATGGTCGATAGTGTCGAAGGCGGCACTCAAGTCAAGCAACACTAGAATCCCAACATTTCCACTATCCACTCCTCGGCGCAAATCATCCACTACGCGCAAAAGAGCAGTTTCAGTACTATGGTGGGGTCTATAAGCAGATTGGAATGGTTCTTGTAAGCTGTGGTTAGAGATGTGATCATTCAGACGTTTAGATACTGCCTTTTCAATAAGTTTAGAAATAAAAGATAGGTTTGACACGGGTCTGTAATTTTTAAGAGTGTCCTTGTCTAGTCTTGGCTTCTTGAGCAGGGGTTTAACCAAAGCGTTCTTCATGGCAAGGGGGACAACTCCCGTGGTAATGCTGGTGTTGACAAGTTTTGTCACGACTGGTAGCAGAATGTCAGTGTTCTCACAAAGAAGTTTTGTTGGTATTGGGTCCAAGGCGCATGTCGTCTTGTTCGCACTTGTGATAAGATTAAGAATCTCAACATCAGAGAAAGGTTTCAGATCTGTCAGTTTCTCTCCTTGAAACTCTTCTGCTATGTCACAATTATCATTGTTAGATTGGACAAAGCTTTGGCGAATTGTCTCGATCTTGTTCACAAAATATTCCGAGAAGGACTGTGCAATCTCTTCCTTGCTGCTCGTTGAAGGAAGTGATTTATCAGGGACTTTTCCTATAAGGTTAAAGAGAAGTGTATACAGAGCTTTCGGGTTCGAAGCTGAATCAGTAATTTTTGCCATGATGTAATCTTTCTTAGCAGTTCTGATAATATTTGACACATTTTTCCTCTCTTGCACATACAGTTGTCTATGGATTTCAAGATGTGTTTTCCTCCATAAACGTTCAGCTTTATGGCGGTTTGATTTAGCCTGCTTTACCTCTGGAGTGAATGACCATTTGGAGTGAGATCTTAAAGGAACAGTCTTTACCTTATCTGGGGCATGCTTATCCAAGGTGTTCTTGAGTACAGTGTTGTACTGGTCGAAGAGTTCATCACAGTTGTCAGAAGGGCTGTGAAACAAGTCGGATTCAAGTAGACTATTTCTAAAAGCATTTCCATCCATTCTAGCAAAGTTTCTGCATCTCACAGAGATAGTTGGATTAGTCGGTCTACTGGTCTCCAAGTCGAAGGTGACAAGAAAGTGATCAGACATCTGAATGTCCTTAACGGTTGTATTCAACACAGGGCTTTCTGATTCACGTGTGGTTATCCAATCAAGGGTGTGTCCTGATTTATGGGTTGGAACCAAAATGTTTTGAGTGAGACTGTGAATATCGAGGATTTTCAATAGTTTTTTCGTTTCCTGAGCATCAGGACAGTCATAATGGACATTGAAGTCCCCTAAGATAACTAGTCGGCCTTTCATTTGTGATGTTAGTTCTAGGAGCTCACAGAATTCGTCATGAAAGTCAGTAAATGTTAACTTGTTCTTTTTTGAAGGGGGTGGGCGATACAGTGCAACATAACGAGTTGAAGTTTGGCCATGGGTCAATAAGAATTGAAGACTTTCAAATGACCTTGCACATGGAAGAGAATCTTGACATAGCTGTATCCTCAAGTAAGATTTGAAAATTATAGCGATACCACCACCTCTTGACTGCCGTGCTTTGTGATAGATGTTATAACCAGATGGTGTCATGGCCGCTATAGCTTGTTCATCTCCCGCTTCCTTCAACCAGGTTTCAGTTAGTACCAAGATATCAATATTTTCATCACAAATGAGGTCTGCAATGTCATCAGTTTTATTATATGAAGACTGAGTATTTAATAAACACATTCTGAGCTTGTTTGGGATTTTCAGTGGGTGCACATAATTAACTTTCTTTTTACAGGGTTTCTTTTTGCCTCTCTTTCCTCTAATTGTATTTCGCTTGTGGTAGATATTGTTGTTCAATCTATCTTCCCTGAGAACACTGATTGCAGTGTTGTCCAACCTCACTTACTAATAGCGAACTGGTTTAAGAAAGGAAAAGTCCATATCAAAGATATCTGTAATAAACATGGTTTCCTTACATTTCCGGAACTCAAAGCAACATTTGATACAAAGGGCACAGTACTTGATCTTAATCGTGTTCTTCTCAGTATTCCTAAAAAATGGAAAGAGATAATAGGAAAAACTAAACATCCGGATGTTGTGAAACTGTCATTATGTTCCCCGTGGTGATTTACAGAAGCCTCAAAAGGGTTCAAGACTATTTTATGATAACTTCATGTCTGAAGGTAAATTTCCCAAAGTATGTGACAAATGGGACAGCGAATTAAATGAACATCTAAATTGGAAGACTATGTTTAAACAGTATAGAGAATCCAACAGAGATACGAAACTCCTTGAGTTTCAATATAAATTTATACATAAAATCATTTACACCAAACGAGAGTTGCCCAAAATGAAATTGGTTGATAATGATTTATGTCAATCATGTGTTTTGAGGGAATTAATATACATCTTAATTTGGTCACATGTTTTGTTTGCAGTTAAAACTAAAATGAAAAAGCTGAGAAGGTGAAATATGAAATTATGAATAGATATTCCTTCCATAGCTTTTTCTGACAAAAGTGAACATATTTTGTTTGGAATTGACTACCATGTCAAGTGATTATTGCTTTATTTCCCACTATTTTTGCATAATGTGAATTTGTGTTTTACTTGCCTTTGTATAAAACTTTTGTCACCAAAATACACATTTTTAACATACATGCATATAATGTTAATCATTTATGCAAAATACGTAAGGTTGAACCTTCTTTGGAACAACGGTTGTTGGTCGAATTGTGGGAACATTCCTCAGCCTCGTTCTTAAACAGATTACACTTCAGGTTTTCTGCCTCCTTGGTTCTGTTGGCGCCGCAATTACTCTTGTGTTTGTAGCAGAAATAAGTATAGCCTCCCTTTGGGCCACAACGTCAGTCTTAGCGTTTGTATACGCCCCTTTATTTGGATCCGCCATTGCCTGGTCCACAGAGATAAGCAAAGAAAAGACTGCCGTGTATGGATTTATTATTGTGACAGACCTTGCTGGATCTTCGCTATTGGCGTTTTTGATTGGTCAACTAATGAACAACGTGCATAATGACTGGCTGATTTATTTTATGCTGGGGGCGTGTGTGTTGCAGATTCCTGTTCTTTTTATTATGTATATTGTATCAAAGTTCATGGACGGAAATAACGAGAATTTGTACAACGAGAACTTGTAAAACCTGTACGGTAAACACAAATGAATATGAAGTAACATTAGAGTACAAATATAAATATAATGTTGGATGTAAATATATCTTGGAAAATATGCTTTTCTTTTGTAATATACGTAGTTAAAGTTAATGAGTACCCTTTTGTTAACTCTTTTGGTGAACAAGAATGAATGTTAGAGTAACATATTAGAGTGCATGAAGTATAAACCTCCTTAACTTTGAATAGGGGAGAAGGAAACTGATGATGGTTGAAAATGAATTTAAAGTGGATACAAACTCCCAACATGTCGACAATTTGCTTGGTATTATGTTGTAGAAAATAGATCCATTTAAATCATAAAGGTAGCAAGGTACCACAGCATTTCATCAACAATTGGCACCTTTTGTGGCAAAGAGCGTTTAAAGGATGTTTAATACATCAGCACCAAAAATGACATTATAACTGGTTCGCCAACAGCTCTTAACTGTGAATGCTGATGATGAAAGTGACTATAATAATATCAATCTAGATATGAATGGAGAAAATGTGCTGAAAACATTAAATGGCGACATTGGTGAAAATGAAGCGTTACTCTACATTGATAAGATGGCCAAAAATAAGTCTTCTGGACCAGATGGTACTGCAATTGACTTTATTAAAGCTTCAAAATCATACATTTGCAATTACGTAACACTATTAATTACCAAGATGTTTCATGATGGTATTTCATTTGTCTTGGGGTAAAAGTAGTTAATGTCCCTTTTACACTGGTGTGAAAAGTAAACCCAATTATTATAGAGGTATCTGTCTTATTGATTCTGTGTGCAAGGTATTTAACTTCAATTTTAAATAGCATGTTAAAGGTGTACTGTGGGGTGATGAATATTATACATGAAGCTCCCTCTTCAACTTACTTATATGACAAGGGCAATTAAACTTTGGTGTAGACTGTTAACTCCTCCAAATTCAAAACTGAGTTTTGTATATAAAGTCTTTGGATGTAACTGGTCGAATTACATGGGCATCTCATATCAGGAATATTCTATTTAAATTTGGTTTTGGTTTTATTTGGATTTCTCAGGATATGGAGATGTTAATGGTTTTATTTCTGTATTTAAACACAAACTATCTGATAATCTTTCACAGGATAGGTATTCATCCCTTTATTATACAACTTCATGTTCTAATTATATACCTTTTTAGTCCTTCCTCAATGTTGAAACATATCACAGTTTAGATACCCCCCCCCCCCCCCCCCCCTTATTTAAAAATTGATTTAAATTCAGTTCAGAGACTGGTAGATACAGAAATGTCCCCTATGAATTAAGAGTCTTTTTGTAAAAAGCTAATTGAAGAGGAAGTACATTTCTTACTTTATTGTGAGGCCAACCTAGATATAAGGAATATATTTCTTGATAAATATTTGAGACACGTATTTTTACCATAAAATTGTTTAAATCTCATTTCTTCAACAAATATAAAGGTTAAAAATAATTATACCTATTTGTATATTATGCATTTTATGTAAAGCTCGTGCAATACATGTTTGATATATGTTTGTATTTTGGGCAAATTATCATTTACTGAATGAAATGTCTATCTGTTTATAGATGAGTATCATGTTATCTCTGAATTAAAGAGATCACATCATTAGTTAGGCTATGCTTGTGTACAATGATATTTCATTATTGTACTAGTAACTTACCTACTTATCTTCAAAAAATGTGCCTGCGACATGTACCCAAAAGCTACAAGGCCATGTCTATTCAAAGACGACAACCCAGGAGTGGCAGACACCAAAGTATCCTACCTCTTCAATTTCAAAAGCTAAGAGGTATAAAGTTTTTATGGTATCTTTTTTCTATTTCTATGACTTTTCTTTCCTGTTCAAATTTGCGATGGATTAAAAACTATTGACAAAAATGTGTTGTTTGTATATATTGCATTAGAGTTGTTTGACCGTGAACAATTTCATTTAAAAGAAAGGTAAGGTGTACATTATCACAGCTGTTGACTTGGACCAATTTGTGGATGAAGTGAATGGAAGAGGCATATTAAGTAGGATTTTTTATCCAGGCTTTTACACATATTTTACGGATGCTGATTTTGAAAATGTTGGAGGCCATGCTAAAAACGATGTTTTGACCTTCAAAATTGAAGAAAAAAATTGTCGCAGAAATTACTTAAATTAGTGACAGGTGGGCACTGTGTTTGTGTCAGGCTGGTGAAGATGACATTATAATAATTAGTCAGGCAAGATGGTACAAAAAATCATGTCAATTGTGCACTTTGGGTGAAACTTACCAAACTTTTCTTGTGACTGAAATTTGGTCTGTGAGCCAAGACGATTTCGATCCAAGGTGGCCTCTAATTTCAAAATGGCAGCCATTGTTAAAATGTATCTGCTTTACATGTTTCTGCACATTTAAATAATCCACTCATGCTATTTAGTGTTATTCTTGCAAGCCTAGAACGATAGAAATACATGAATAGACACTGTAATGATCAATCCATTCGTGAAAAACCAAAATGGTGGCCGATTCTGTCACTTAAGGTTATTGATCTTTTGTTTTGTTTCTACAGGTTTATATCAATTTGATTGTGATTCTGGCTTGATTAGAAGCATAAAAATGACATGACTGACAATGCGTATTGTAATCCCGGCCCCTTAGACTAAATACATTTGCAGACCATAAGCTAAGAATACCAACCTAAATGAATAGATTATCAACAGATGCATATCCCCAAATCGGCCGCCATTTTGTATTACGTTTGTTTTTGGCAACAACGGGATTGATAAACACGTGTAAATCTATCATCGTGAGTGTCTGTGCCTCCAAATTACACAAAGATGTTGTCAACGCAGGTTTGCAAGCCTGTACTGGAATGTTATCCATTTCGATGCTATTCCAAAATGTGACAAGAGACCGATACTTATGCGGAACAACAACGTCCAAAACAGCGCTTAACCAATCATCATACAGTACATGTATTTTGAACTAACCATCATGCAGTGGTGAAGCACTGTGCTCACCAATCAACATCCACTGTTTTGGACAAATAATTGATCACATGACAACATAACCCATCACGCATCAACGCTTAACCTTACAAGGGATTGAGCATATGAGTTACATTTTTAACAACAATAAACAAAAAGGTTCATCAAATCAAATAAAGATTTGGATATCAATTGGTATTTTTCAAAAGGATGTAATGAATATTGTTCTGTATAGAAGAATAAGGTATATACAGACACCCCTTTACCCCTGGCCTATTTGACAATGTGTTGTGTACAAATTCTTTGCATTAATGTTGAACGTTTTTTGGGGAGGAAACAATTATATCTCAGCCAAACAGAGGGATGCTTCACTTACGCTGACTATCCGGTCGCGGTCGCGCGGAGCACTTAGTAGCACCCTGAAAATACAATTCCTTCAGGGTAATAATATGTCTAGCGCTAAGAGCATGCTAAGCATGGGTTTAGCGCAATGTAAATATGCATTTATTATTAGTATTATTATTATTATTAGAATGCTCTGCGCTGGGGTAAGAAGGCATCTTGGAAACCAAATTACTTTCTGTTGCTATCTTTGTTTTCCCGCTAAAAATTATTGTTTCATTCTTAATATAGCGTCTAATCTGAACAAGTACTTTTGCCTTTCTACAGATCCTATCAGCACTTTCCTTTTATGAAAGTTCGTCACCTCGGATAATAATAAATATAATAGATGTCTTTTGTTACGGTAACTATCCAGTCCCTCTTAATGCATTATTTTTCTGTTATTCTTATTTTATTGCATTATCAGAATACATTTAATGTAACTAAATGAATGAGTCGTTATTATTTTGCTCAGCATAACTGATATGTGCTGTATATTGTTTTCATGTAGCATTGACATACTATTTACTTTAGTTACTTTAATTTGATTACAACCAAAATATAACACATAAACACCATAGAACAGTCACTGTTTATTTTGGACGTAAGCGAGATACTTTATGAGAGGTCTTTTTTGCATAAAGGAAATATGCATGATCTCGCATGTGTGACACCTGTTTCAAGTTATTGATGTATAATTAATATGATAATTAGCACGTCAAATGTGATATTTCATAAAAGCTAATGTTATATCTAATGAATATTAACTACTAACATACACTGAACGGCAAAGACACGTCACCATACAAAATGCAAGACAAGTCAATCCAAAAACATGACTATACATTAAAAAATTTCCCTGGCAGAAGAATTAAGTTTTTTTACGCTATTGTTTTATATTGTTGAATATGTAGTGGCGTTACTTTTACGTTTGAGTGTATGTTCACATTAAAACTGTAACTTTAAGTCCTGCAAATAAAAAACATTCTCTCTTTTTCAATGAAAATGAACTTATTACTGTAACGTGCTTTTAAAATAATTCAACGTCATTTCATTTATAATTTATCTTTATCGGCTTCTTCACCCAAATACTGTTTATATACCATTTGGTAGAACGCAATGTTATATAAAATGATTAATACTCTATCTTATACAATAATGGATATCAGTCCCATGTCTCCTTAATAATTGAGGAAAATACGTTCATTTGCAAAAAAAAATAGAAAGAGACAAACCGATATCGTCATGAAATGCAGTCGCATTACGAAACCAACACAACAATATGTGGGATTTAATGCTAACAGCTATTCGTCAGTGGAAGGAACATCAGTTATGTTCAGTAACGACTTCTCGTTTTGTAAGCAACACTGGTAATTATAATATGATAAAAATCTATTATACAGGCGAATGACTATTGCATACATTTTGATTAATTGGTATATGGCTACTGCGCACGAACATTTTTAACTTTTGCGCCAATTAAGCAGGTAAGCTTGAGTCAACAAAGCAAACACGCTGATGGTACGCTGATTAGCCCTGCGTGTTACGAGACGACAGTGACTATGGTCAGCATTAAGAGTACAAATAAGGCAGCGGATCATTTCAATTTCAACCAACAGATTTATTCGTCACATTCAAATATCTTAATATTTCTTATATGGATATGCGTAAGAGCAATTTTACCTCATTGTACGTGTATCCCAACAAACTCTCATCTCAAATGAATCCATATATCAAAATTATATGTATCATGCTGATGTCATTGTGTCCACGCGTTTGATACATTTGGATTGTCAACCAATCTTTATCTTCTACAATACATGACATATAAACATTTGTCGTAAAACCATAGCTTTCAGTAGTATTTCACTTATATCGCGGCTGCTAGTATTGTGGCAGGGAGAAAGCCTGCAGTGCCATGTGGCTATGCAATGCGATGAAACCCTGCGAGCATCGACTGGAACTAGCGAAGCATGGGTAGTACTACGCTGAAAGTCAGTGTAGCATTGCACCCAAACCTTACTGCGTGTAGAACAGTTCTCTATTGCAAAATTGCCTTGCCCCTGGCGGGATTCGAACCACGGATCTCTTGATCCGAAGCCGAATGCGCTAACCACTGCGCTATTCCGCCCCGACAAAATAGAGTGCTGTAATATACAGTTGCTGAACAAAGTTTGTTTAACTATGCAAGATTTCCTACGTAAAATCATCATTTTGTGAATAATCCAATTTGGCACTATTGCTTAACGGAACACATTATGGATAATATTTTTGGACAAGATGTAGAGAAGTCATTTTTACACTACATATACAAGATAGACAGAAAAGTAACATGCCAGAAACAATTTTAGCGTACAACAAAAGAGACAAGGGGTCAACATTTGAAAATTTAGATTTCATTGTTTCTGCAATAAAATATTAATTAAACATAATGTCGGTAAAATTTCGACAGTAATAGAAAATATTGGTCAATTTAATGATAGGAATTATGTTTTTTCCCTAAAGGATTACAAAATGACAATTTTATAAAACAATATCAAATTTTGAGTTTGGATCTCGGTGTTATATAAATCCTTGCCGTATTTGCTCCTGTAGAAATATTAGTATCATATTTAAAGGGGGACAAGTCTCCCGAATTTAGCTGTGGAAGGCATAAATTAATTAGCTCACAGCCAGTCGGAAATCTCAATCAGCGCTCCCTCTACTCAGCGGGGTTTTCATTGCGCAGAGGCCTACGCGCCACTACTTGCTGTACAAGCGCGATACTCAACCGGATGCGAGCTTCTTATATATATATGAAAGTATAGAGGAAACATACACGCGACGTACAGGCCAATTATATCATTTTTGTAAATATAACCAAAGTACAATTGTGATGATTTTGCAAATATTTCGCATGCGAATAGCAATCTACAATGTGTGATTAGAATAACGAACCTGTGAGCTTGATAATCCGTGCACATCGTCGTATAACACCCTAAGTTGCCTAATTGTTGTTGGACTGAGGTTTAACGTCTGCGTTCAGAGATAGTGACCGTTAGTAATCGTCCAATGATTATTATTCAAATGAGTGTCAAACAAACAAAATACAAAACTATCATCCTATTCCTAAATTCCATTGGTCGAATATATATTCCTAACTTTGATTGGCTGACAATATCTAGACTGAATGTCGCATTAATGTGTATTTGTTGTCATGATCAGCATTGTGTCACCAAGACCGAACATTTGACAATTAACATGTCTATTGACATGCCGGTAACCGAGATGCCATTTGTTGTGTAATAGAACCGGTCAAGTAAACTTGTAAACTGTAAAAACAATAATTACACTCGAGGCTCCTCCCTTTTTCTCACCTATACTAAGCTTATTTGACTTTGTTCTGCTTAATTACGTAAACTAATTTGCTGTAACAACACTTCTCCCCTCTTTGATCTTGAAGAAACATCTATATGGTACGCTAAACTGATCATTTGTATTGGAGCGGCAAGTAAATTCTATCAGCGTATTTACTGATCCGTGTCGTTTTACAAGATGTACAGTAAGTTTGGTAACAAAAATGATTTCATTCGATCTTATTCGTTGTCTATAAATGTGTATAATCACAATGTTGTTTAATTGTATTTTATTCAATGAAAAGAAATGAATTGGCAAAAAAGTCTAGATGACTTTTGTAAATGCCAATCAACAACGCATGTATGGTTCACATTTATACATCATGTTTAAATGATGATAAATTTATGAACACAATAATCATAATGTATATGTGTGCGTGTACAGTGCAACAATTTTCATGTAAAATTCAGTGAGCTTGTTCAGTTGTTGACCAATCCAGTTCATGCATTTATACATGAACTAAATTTCATAAAACTCATATAGCAAGTGAAAATGGTTTGCATTGCATTGCATCATATAGGGGTCTAAACAATATTTTGATCGACAAACTTGAATTAAAATAACCTTTTATGTTTATGTTCTTACACTTTTGGATATACTTTGTCACTGATATCAAACGTGACAGCAACAAAGAAACGTTGAATGAAATGTGAGTCGTAACCATGATATTTTCACCAAACACGCACACATCTTTTCAGGAAATCGATTTGGTAATATTACCCCTCTAATGCATTTTATGAAACCATTTAGTAGCATTTAAATTATATTATTATTTATTGGTATTCAGAAACTTTGTAAACGACGACTTTCTCTATGAAATATTGTAACAAACTTGTTGAAATCACAATCCTGGACGAACATTACATGCAGTATAGCAATGATAAATGTGTGTGTGTACCTGTAACCCTGTTTGTCATCTTTTAACGGCATCTTGAAATACATGCCGTTAAAGTAATATATACGTGTTCTTACATTTACATTTAATCCCGTATGTGAAGTTTTAATGTAGAAGTAGATTCCGAAAGATTGTATCAACAACCTGTCAAATAATTTCGAGTTGAAAATATTTCTATTAATTTCATTTCAAGATGTTATATTGTCAGTACTAATAATATCAATAGAATTTTTTAACTCTTCAAATACGACATCAGAAGCGTGAAAAACTCGGGAAAAGGTGTACATGTCGGTGTGCAGTGAGATGAAACAGCCAATCAGCAATCGCGTGTCAAAAGGGGAAATTCCCTGCTTAGACATTGACGAGCTCGCTCGGCAGAAGCCCAGTTTGATTCACGTGACCGGTATACCCATAAAATCAATTACGTAACGGGCTCGTTAGCATTGGTCCATTTGGGATGACACTCGTGAGACTTGTCCCCCTTTAAGTATATGATACAGAAATAATTTTTCTACATCTAAACAAAGATTCATAACTTTTGCGGGCTAATGAAGGAATAAATCAAACTTAAATGAACACAGAATTACATGATATTTGCAGGAACAGTTAGACAAACTTTTGTTCAGCAGCTGTACACTTTGAAATTAATTAAGCAAAACTCTAATATGTTAATTGAAATTTTGTGCTCTGGGATTGTTAGGATATATTGAACGATTTTTTCATCTCAGACATAACAATAGATTACTTAGCTACTCATTCACCGAAAAATAATCCACCATATGCAACATTTATGAAAATGTGAGTGAAAACGTGAAGGTACTGAATTTTTACCTAAAATAACAATTGTCCTAGCAGAGAAACTACAAACTTTATAATTGATCTATTGTAAACAACATTTGTGACACCAAGTTGATATTAGCACACCAAAAATCGTTTATCATTCATGATAAGAAGCTAAACAGACATTACACTTCCAGTCCATTTTTAACAATAATTGAGAAAATGTCTACAACCAAATGATCTGTGAATAAAGTTTAGATTATTTGAGTTCAATCTGTTTATTAAACACTTCTACTCGCTTTAGATTAGCCAAAACAGTAAGTATTGACCGTATTTGTTCATTTAGACAGGTTCATTGAAATTGACAGTTTAATGATGTTATGAGCTTGAAGGTGCATACTACTTTAACGAGTGACTTTTGTTAAAAATTCAGTCAGTAAAGAGTAATCACTTCACTTGAAAGAATTACACTAATCACATTACAGCAACAAATATTGACGTTAAATTTCATAATTGAACTTGAATTTTGACACCAAAATACCATTTTATTGTAACAGCCGTTATCTTAAATACAGTGACCGTTAGTTGTGTGACCTTTGGTTTCAACACTGCTAAATGATGGTTCTACCTAAAACCATAAACAAAATTCTTGTCACCTGATCTTATTTCAAATAGAAACGATTTTGATGTAAAAAATATTGGGTGTTGCTAAATTAATTTCCAAGTGTATATGTTAAACAAAGTATATTTATCCACCATAAATAATAGAGTATTAAGTGTCATTCTCCTGTTACATAGCTGCCCGAACTGCTGTGTTTTAACCGCTGATTGGAATCAAGCATAACCATAGGCATTCACAGAGTCTGTTTAACATATGGTACTAGAGAGAAAGTGAGTAAAACCATGTGGCGTTTGTTGGCTGATCTGGTAAAGCTCTAATTAAGGTAGGAGTATCTGGGAAGTAATTATATGCACGTACTACAAGCTTAAAATGTAATTTTGAATTGCTTATTTCTCGTTTTCTGGTAACTATAATCAACTTTAGAAATTAGGTTACGAGGTAATGCGTTTTGGGGAAATATGCCTTTAGCTTTTACAACCTGTATTTAACATTAATATTATTTTGAAGAGGCATTACACATATATAATAAATGCATGAAATTAATGATGATCCTTCTCATCTTATTAGAAATAAGTGGGGGAAAACGGTTGAATGCATAAATGGAACAATGAATGAAGTAAATGATGCAATGAATCAAGTAAATGAAAAAGATCGACAAATAAAGGAATCAGTCAAGGATGCAGTTGACCTACTTAAAGAAACGGTTGAGAAAATAAATGGAACGATGGATTTAGAAAAGGACAAGTCTGACCCAATCAACAGCAAACCACATGATAATGATGATACATCACTGAAGAGAAACTTGAAGATTGGCTTTATATTTCTTTTATCTGTGTATGATGTGAGTATACATTTACAATTTTATTATCATCACTTTATTTCTTTTTCTCAGGGTACAGCATTTTTCATTTTCATTGCATAGTTAACACAATAAATGCAATAAATGATACAATACATTTGACATGCAAATTCTTTACTTGAATAATTATATTGTGGTAGGATGACCAGAATGAAACAAATAAATCTTATTTACACTGTGAATAAGCGTTGGATTCATGTAATTGGTAATTTAATCTTAATTTATAATTTATAAATTTATATTTCCTTTGCCGCAAATGGCTGCGATACTGACGAAGCGGCGTTAAGCAATAACTCACTCACTCACTCATTATATTTCTTAACACAGTTATATTTAGTTATAACGCAATATGTTCATGTATGCGGGTTACATCTATGTAATTTGTCTCTGGCATCTCTACCATAACATCACACGAATGGCAATGACATATGCATCAATTCAATGAGAAATTAGAAAATATCAAAGGCTTAAACTGTCGAGGCGTACACTTTTATACTTTCGTTTGTCAGGACAGTTTTCCTAGCTAAAAGAAAAAAGATTTATTGTGAACATATTGAGCTGATCATTATAGTTAACATCCACGGTCATCCTGGGAGAAATTCTCCGATATTCTACATATCATCCCGTATATTGTCAAGTTTCCAAATCGCAAATCACTACTTTCACATTTATATTTTCACTGTTCTGAATTTCCTAGGATTAAACATGTAATCTTATGCAACAGTCATATACTTTTTGATAAAATAACATCCTTTGTAAAGATACACATCTGTGCATCCAACAACAACAAACTGTATACACTGAATGTCCCTTTACGAATGATCATTGATCAAAATCGACGGGCTATTTCATCTCTCTCTATCTATGATGATGACGCATTCTTATTTTTGACAGTGGATTAATTTAACCGAATCTGGTATTAATTGACTCTCCAAATTGTAAGCTTATTGGTCAGACTGTGTTGAGTTTTCCTGATGAATTCAATGTTTCAAACGAATTCTCGAATTCAACATGGTCCTTACACCAGGTCATTTTATTTCTCACTGGTTGATGGAAATCAATAAAAACAAACTTTAATGTGACATTCTTCCAGGGTATAGTTGAAAGCACATATGGTCCTTCTATGGCGGACTACCAGTGTATCTACAAGGAGAGTCAACAACGGACAAGTCTCCTGTACCCCATCTTACTCACCCTAAACGCAGTGGGCACAGTCACGTTTCTGCTGTTCCGAAATCAAGTGGACCCCTACACGTTGGGCGTGGTCTGTATGGTTGTAAGCTGTATCCTGTTGGTCATTCTCCCTCTACTTCCTTCGCTCTGGTTGGCTCTTGTGGTAACTGGTGTAATTGGATTGAGTACAGGCATTGCTGGTCATGGTAAGAACGATTGTATGTTGGATACAAGAACATACAGAAATTATAACCGATGTCAAGTATTATTAAATAAGTGGAAATGGTGCTACTTAGTTGGCTACTCACCTATAATAAACGTTAGGAGCTTTACATACAACTTAGTTTATACAAAGGTTATGCTTGTCAATGAAAAGTGTACACCCCAGAACAAAGCCATTAGACATGATAATAATATTGATAAAGTCATTAGACTTAATAATAATAATAATAATATAAATACAGACTAGGACTGCAGTGACAGTGCTTAGGTCTTCAAGACATCTACTTGACCTTTAGCTGCATATTTGACTTCAACCTTCTGTAGTGAATCAGCTTTCAAATGAATTAAAATCTCTCTCTTCGACAGTTTTCGAAAAAATTCTCCAAAGAAAATATCCCTCTGAAATGTCCTGTTCTGGACTTGTTAACATAGTTTTGAATATCATGTTATGTCCATTTGAATGCGGCAGTACTTCAGTTTTCAAGACTTATGCTTGTCCATGCACTGCATGTTTGACTTCAACCTCCGTTAATGGATCAGCTTCTCGGCTTTAAAATGAGCTATCAATCAAGCTATGTTTGTATCGTGAGCGGTTTTCAACCAGAATTCTCTAAAGAATATGTCACCTATTATGTGACCCCTACATTATGTTCTTCATTTTCATGACAAGACTGTTAATTTTTTCATCATAAGGGGTAACAAAGAAAAGTTGTGCTTTAATTTCCACTTAGATATGTGTAATCATCATTTAGTTTCCATACATTATAAATGCATTATGTTCTTCTGAATACTGTGAGACCACATTTAACCGGACGCCGTACATACACAAACCCGGTCATCTGCATGGTAGTAGTTCACATCTTCTCTGCATATCTATGCAAATACTGATTCGCTTAACCGCACGTCTTGCTATCCGTACGATTTTTTTTTGTAACCTAATTGTGCGGATAAACAGGGACTGATTGTATTCAAGAAAATACTAAACCCCTACACGACCTTTAGCGATAGTTATAGCGAAGTATAACTATAAACTTGTTGAAGAAATGATGAACATAATAAAAAGTTGTTGTTCTTCTCATACTGCATACGTAGGTGTCAATAAAGTGTCGACTGCATAACGAGTGAAGCACTTACAAAAATGTATGACCCTTTGAACTTTGATGGAAATGGTGTTTTTCGAAAAATGACAATGTTCATTGACCAGTCACATGGATACCATAAACATATGCATGCTTGAAACTTATTGTCCTCAATTAAATAGTATCTCTCCTTAAAAATGAGCTCTTAAACATAATGGTATGGACAATGTTATGCGATGAACCTACATGTATTACTTCGTTGTAAGAAACAGCAATTGAATTACAGGTGTGCGAAACGAGTTATGTCCCATTGGAGTTTGGAGTTACGTCCCTTAAAATCCTTTGTTCAAAAAGGTTTTTTTAAATTGATGTAGCTCGGTAACCGATATAAATAGAGTGATGGTTGTAAATATTCATTCAGCCTTTAAATGAGCGATATCATGAGGTTGTATTTATTGCCGTTTGTGAGGAGCAGATGCATACAAACCAAACCGGTATTGGCCTAATCAATGGGATATGTTCTTTTATGATTTTCGACTTTTCGAGATTTTGGGGTTTGCTTCTTGTTTAATTACAGGCTACCATTCCTGAAAACTTCATGAAAATTCTGATTGTAAAAATAATGTTGATTACAATCGGTCAGTATTCACCATTACCAACTCACAGTGTGTCCCACTTGTGACAGAGGTAACCTCTAAAGAATGGCTTTGTTGTAAAATATATAAATAAAGTAAATACTAATGACAGTCTGGTTAAAATCGACCATGTTCCTAGGTATAGGATTTGCAAAATAATGCATCAACCGGGATACCAACAGGTTCTATGGATTCCTCGCCACAAGGTATGAGGACGCACCGTATATTCACGTGTTCCGAACCAGTTTAGCTTAGACAAAGCCCAGTCAAATAGCTGACAAATCACATCATCGTTTTAAATGGCGACCGTTTAGAAAGAATTCGGAACAGACGAAAGAATTGCTGTTTGGAGTTATCTACCCCTAGTTCTCGTACCGCAAGCTTTTCTTTGAAGTCTTGTGATTGTTTCTGGACATTCAGTTGTCAGATTGAGAAGTGCATAGCCTTGTAGCTTCTGTGTCAATTTTCAGTAACAGTGTCATACAATTTAAATACTACTTTACTACTAATACTTTAAATAATAAGGAATAAGATCATTAAATGTTTTATTATAACTAATTGAAATACACTTTTTTATGATTTAACATATTAACATTTTTTGTCTATAATCTATTTAAAGTGAAAAATACTATTTAAGTAGTACTCAGTCAAGCTTTGGAGTTATTTCCCTTTGGCAAAACATGTGACAATATAATAATATAATGTGATAATATATTTAAAATAAAATTGAAAAAAGAATGGTGACCTTCCTTTTTCTTTAATTATAGTGATATATAGTAAAGTATAAGTTTCTTTGTAAGAGTCAGCATTCAATCTATCTTATGATAAATTTTCTTGAATTTTTAGTGGATTTTACTTAGTGTGTGTAACCTCTTTAACTGAATTACGCCAGAACATGCATACGGGCTGTTGTCAGACGGTTTTTGAGGAAACCTCCGAACGAGTTCGTATCCGGTAGATGCACTATTTTGCAATTTTTATTCTTCTGAAAACCGTCAATTTTAATCAGTCTGATGACAATGATAACATTTTATTCTCATTCCAGCCCGACTGGTAGAATCAGGACAGCTCGGGAAGACGAGCGTCATACCCCTACATCTCTTCCCCCTTGGTCTCTGTACTGGCTCCTTTATCGCTCCTTTGATTATCTCCCCTTTCCTGGGAGTCAGCAACACCTGGCGGAGGAATCAGATGTTTATCAACTCATCAGGACCAGACAATTTAATTACACCAATGTCAATGTATATAAATACTACTCTAAGCGAGGGAGAAGTGAACAAATGTAACAACTTTTCATCAGTGATTCTCTATTCTTTTCTTGTATTCTTAGGTGGAGCTCTGATAATTGCTTTTATCTATGTAATTTTACGAGACACCCTGAAATCTGACATCAACATAAGCGATTCAAACATAGGTGGCGAAAAAGCAAGAGTAACTTTTATAGACATCGTCTTCTTGGCATTGCTTGGAGTGTTGGTAATCATTGGTGCATCAAGTAATTTCATATTCGGCAATCTTCTTTCGACATTTGGAATACACTCCAAACTCAAAATCACGCCAAGTGTCATGGCGTTAATGATGTCAACATTCTTTGGAACAACACTTGTTGGTCGTATTGTCGGAACGTTATTCAGCCTCGCTCTGAAACAAATCACAGTTCAAGTTGTCTGCCTCCTTGGTTCTGTAGGGGCAAGCATTACTCTAGTGTTTATCGCAGAAATGAATATAGCCTCCCTTTGGGCCACAACGACAGTCTTAGCCTTTGTATACGCTCCTCTATTTGGAGCCGTCATCGCCTGGTCCACAGAAGTAAGCAAAGCTAAGCATATACTGTATGGACTTATCATTGTGGCAGATATTGCTGGATCATCTCTAATAGCATTTCTGATTGGTCAACTGATGAACAACGTTGATAATTACTGGCTGATTTATTGTATGCTTGGGATCTGTGTGTTACAGATTGCTCTTCTTTTCGTTATGTACGTTGTATCAAAGTTCATGGATAACTCTCATGGTAAACTCTTTTGTTAAACAAGAATATATGAAAGGTGTAAAAAGGTAGGAATAGAATATAGGAGTTTTAAATGAACAAAACTTTATGATATTGAACTGAATTTGGTTGAAAATGAGTCTGGATACAATCTACCAACATTTCAACAAATTGTTGTGTAGAATATATTGTCCTGAATCTGGTTTTGTCATAAAAAAAACTGTGTTCCACAGGAGATATCGCTTGTCTGAGATCAAACAATATCTCCTTGGTGATATCGTTTTGGCAGTAGATGTTGAACAATGCCCTGTCATCGTCAACTACATGACATCACAGTGCTTTTACATGCTCAAGTAATAACATCACAATGTTATGACGTCATAAACATGATGGCGTCACAATGTTATGACATCAGCGCATTTGAAGTCAACTAGCAGAGTTGTGCTCGGAGATGTACAATTTCATGTAATTTCAACGTAATGAAGAATGATTTTGGATGATAAATAGAATCTTACCCTCGTGTCTTCTGATATCAAATATAGCAACACTCGTTGGTAAAAGTAAAAATATCCTCGGTAAGCCTAGGATATTTGTAAATTTAATCAACTCGTGTTGATATATTTGATATCAGAAGACACATGGGTGAAATTCTCTATGTATCATAAAAGCAACAAGTCACTGCAACATGTGTTCAACAATTGCTAATAAATAAATTCTCTCTAAACTATAAGGTAACCTATGATTAGTCAGCCTTTGATTGTTTGCATATATATCATTAGCTACCTGTACATCGCCATGGACATCTAAATATGACAACTCAGTCTTAGCAGACATAATATTATCCTACCACTTTAAGTTAAGAAGCAAAGGGGCAATAACGTTCATTTTATTTGAACCTTTATAATGTTTATGGTATTTGTATTTAATTTCCTTTGGCTTGTCTTTTCGAACTCATGTACGTGCAGGATTAAAAAACCATTGTTAAAAAAAACGTGTTTTTTATATTTCTTTGTCAGAGTGATTATTTTGAGAGAGCTGTATTGCCCCGAAACATTATTTTTGAAAGACTTATTAGGCTTTCATTTTACAGCAATAGACTAGGTCAATGTAACAGTCATATTTAGTAGGATTTCTTATCTATGTTTAACAATGTAGGATACCTAGATTAAAATGGTTTTTTTTCTGACCCTCAAAATTGAGAAACAACATGGTGCAGAAATTACTTAAATTAGTGGCAGGTGTGCATCGTAGTTGTTTCAACAGGAATTAGTCCCCTATGACGATGCTTTTTGTAATAATGTTGGGCAAATCAGCCATCCATTTACCCTTTTACATGAAGACGAGATATGTTTGAGAGATTATATTTGCATCAACACAATATCCATTAGCTTGCATTTGCAACACCTGTTGTCAGTTATTCATTAATAATAAGTATAACTTCAGCTATGGTTATTCATAATGAATAATGCTATTTAATGAATATTTACTAACATATGTTAACAATGAGTATCAACTATAACTTTTACCATTTAAACAACATTTTATCTATTCAATGACAATATATTGTAAGTCTTGTTGGGCGTTAAAGGTAAAAGCTCTATTATTCAAATATGGTTTTGGTGAGGTATGGCAACAGCAAGGTGTAGGAAATAGAGTTTTATTCATTCTCAACTTAAAGAAAGGTGTGTTGACATTGCGAAGCAAGGTTGGAGTGTAGATTTAGAAGCTTTCACAAAGGCAGATTTTTTTAGGACTCTAATTAACAAGTTCAGTTATTTATATTTGTCGGTAAAAGTTTATATTACTAATTTCATCCGATGTTGCTGCTCAAATCATGTTTTACTAATTGAATCTGGCAGGAGGTGGAATATACCTAGATCGAGGAGAGTGTGTCCATTATGTATAGTCCCAAACATTGAATCCGAGTACCATTTTTTTTAATATCTCCTTTTTATCATAATTTAAGATGACCCCTTTCAAAATATTACTGGGAAAACCCAACTTTAGAAACAAAGTTACATACCTTTGTCTCCAACTGTGCACATGACTGAGTGATTTCTCAGAGTTAACATTTGTTTTGATTGCCTCTTTAAGCTCGAATATGGAGTCAAAGAAACCCTGGTGAAATGAGAAATGGTCGTATAGAACACGATATAAATACATATAAATAACAGGTTTGGTCCTAAAATATGTAGTTTGAGGACAGGTATCATGCGTGCTACTTCTCTGATAAACACTGTGTCCGATCTTTTTGGTTAAATTGGCTGTACTTATTCCAAATAAAACAGTGTAATATAGGTCTCAGTCTAGTTGGCTCCTGAAATATGGAAATATGTTGAAATCAAAAGTTCAACATCGGTAATAACAGGAAAGAACGCGTTCTTATATCTATGAATGTTCATCATTGGTATATTCCCAGAGACTGGGAAGGAATTGAGCCTTCCTCACTTAACAAGAGTCTAAATCCATACTTGAATATTTTGTATTTTGGTGCTGCAAATTGGGCACTGACCAACAATGAAGTGGCGACTCATAGCATCATGGTCAAGCTAGTTACCAGGGAACAAAGGAAAATAATGTAATATCAAACAAAAGAATCATTGTCTACAGATTTACCTGAGGTTGATAAGTAAGTCAGTAAATATTTTTGAAGATTATATACTTAAAGGAACTGTCGGTGCAGTGGATGCGGTGAAAGAAATGTCTGCAATGGGATATGAACTTGCATCTCAGGAACATACCAAGCCAATCACTATTGGTGAGGGAAATAGTTTGTGGTAAAGGCCATTCTTGCTGATTCGAACCCAGAACAGCTACTGAACAAGTATCTTTACTTGAATGGCCTCCAGTTTGCGCTCCGAGGTGGTCAAGACTATCGCAACCTACATGTGTACAACAAGCCCCAGATTACTGGACCTTTCACGGAGAGATCTACTGGACGTAGATACATGCTGTATCCAAGGCGAACTCGATAGAACTTAAACAGATGAAAGCTGAGCCAAAAAGAATGAAAGCTTTTGATGATCAGGAAAACAAGAACCGGTGCTATGTGCTTCTGGGAGAAGTAAAACGTCATTATGTTAAGTGTCATGTTAAATTCAAATGTCTTGTTTGAGTCAAAACAGTCATTCAGTGCACAAGTAAATAGATTATTACTTGGTGAATGGTACCAGGGAGACGGTGAATGGTACCAGTGAGTGACATTACATTATCTACCATAATAATTAGGAACAAACTTTCCTTTCTGGAAAGTACGTTCTATTTCCCGGAGAAAATGCGTTCGATCTCCGTAGAAAGTTTGTTCTATTACTAGTGGAAAGAATCTGCTGGCAAAGATTTTCCGTTTACAATAGGAAATGGAGTGGCACCGCCAAAGTTCTTACTTACTGGGTTAAGAATGGTGGAGAAAAAAATAAGATCACGTGACTTGAGTGGGTCAGTCGACAGTGAGAACCTGGAACTGAACACCGGAGATGAGGAGGTTGTCAATGGTTGTAGGAGGAATGATGTCTCAATGGTGGGACAGAACGCCATAAATGGAAGCATGACACACCATGACCTCTAAAAGGAGACAGTTTTGCTTTGATAAATGATTTATTACCAAAACGATGAGGAGAACAATTATGAGAAGAGCAATGAGAGCAATTAATATTGATACAGGTATAGTAATCAACAATATCAGTAATTACGAAAGTTGGTGTGGCAGATCTGGTAATTACTTGATTATCATAATCGAAATACGGTAATTCTACTGCTTTAGCTGGGATGGTTCTATGCATCATCACAAGTGCAGTGGATAGAGTGCGAATTGTGAAGAACATCCAAAGTTCGCGAGACCAGATATATACGTGATAACGATTAAACTAGGTGTAAAGGTATCAGACCATGACTGTTTGGTAGCTTTTTTACCATCAAGAAGTGGTTCAGCAAAATTAATAAAAATCTGTTGATACTTCTTGGCGCTATTTACCATAGCCTTCAGACAAAGATGAATTTTATGGTCTTGTGCAATAATACAGTGAACTGACTGGGTAGAGACGTTTTTCAGTTGGGAGCGTGCAATAGCATGATACTGTAAGCATACATGGGCATCCTTGGATATCATTCCTGTTGTTTGGGCATGAGCGAGATGTATATGGAATTTGATAGACGGGAATCAGTTGAGCAGGCTGTGGATGGATGATATAACGGAAATCACAAAACCTTTGAACAGTCTCAGGGCGTTTGTCGTATAACCTTGAATATGCAACATTGGCCAAAATGAGATTTTTCAGTTTTTAGATTCTCCCTCTTGAGTCACATGTTTCAATAAAGCTTTGGTTGCTATTGACCAATTACAATTGGTTTTGCATAAAAAAAACAAAAGCTCGAATTTTATTGTCAAATAAATGGTTATCAAAAGCTCGAATAATTTCATGCAAGCCATGCGGTCTGAAGTCTGTTTTTTGATGACACCAAAAAAGTTGAAAAATGGAAAGTATGCATTTCTTTAACATATTTAAATTGATGTACTCATGTCAATAGTTTTAATTATACTACATTGAATTGGATAATGATCTTAAGGATGCATGTAATGATTTCAATAGTGTTTTGATGAAGTGACTGCTTGTAAGTTTCTCCAAACTTCATAGAATGGTTACACATATCTCTTGAGGTAACATCAATATTAATCCTGTGTTCAAATATGAAGTATTTATTGTTAGATCAACGAAGGATAATCTAAATAGTGAGTGAGTGAGTGAGTTATTGTTTAACGCCGCTTCGGCAGTATTGCAGCCATTAGCGGCGAGATATTTAATGTATTTGCCTAATTTAAAAAAGAAAATTGCAATTGAAAAACGGAACACGGCACAAAGGCCGCAAAAACATCAGCAAATTATCACAAGTTGAATAAAAGCTGATAATGAAAAGTTAAAATGTACTATTTGTCAATAAGGTGTATAGCCTTTAGAAAATCTAAAACACGATGCTCACCGAAATGAGTAAAAACTTGATTGATTGAAATAGAAGGATAAAAAGTTTCCCTGATATGTTCAGTGTCCCAACACTCACAGAGAATTTGTTTGATTTGAGAGGGCACTGACAGGGTATACATACCGGGGGATCTTCCCCCTTTAAAAGATATGAGTGTGTAAGATGAGAGTGTC
The DNA here is from genome assembly GCA_936450465.1 of Gibbula magus. Classification (NCBI taxonomy): domain Eukaryota; kingdom Metazoa; phylum Mollusca; class Gastropoda; order Trochida; family Trochidae; genus Gibbula; species Gibbula magus. Next base: position 27,382,966 of record OW388306.1, read on the forward strand.
CAATACGACATCGTCGTAGGACACAAGCTTCCTGCCGGGTAAAAGAGGATAGAGATTTGTAACCTAAATGAGGTTGAATAGTGTGAAGTTTGTTATGATGTTGTTGGTCCCATTGGGACTTCCAACGTTGTTTAATGTAAGATTTAATAGCAGGTTTGGAATCTGTATATGGAACTTTGGTAGGAGAAATATGTTTGAGGTTTAATGCTGATTTAGCAGCTGAGTCAGCTTTGTTGTTACCTCTTATACCCATATGGCTAGGAAGCCAGCAGAAGACGATGTCACATTGGAGACAAGAATTATGAAGTAATAAAATATCCCTGATATTTGGATGATCACTCTTACAGTTTTTAATTGCTTGTAGGCAAGAAAGTGAATCGGAAAAAATAATGTAATTATTAGGGGTTGAGTTTTTAATGTGATGGACGGCCTTAAGAATGGCCTTAGCTTCTGCAGTAAAGATGCTGCTGCCATCATGCAGCCTTGAAGCATATGATGTTGAAGGAGTCACAGTTGCTGCTGCAACTGTGGATCCATCCTTAGAACCGTCAGTGTAAATTGGTTTATAGTCTGCGAAAAAATCACGTAGTTCAAAAAATGCCTGTTGAAATATTAATTGGTCTGTATTAGATTTTTTATGAGTAGATAAAGAGAGGTTGACACGGGGCCTGACCACCTGCCATGGCGGAGTGGCAAGCAAACCGTGCTCTGCTATTGTTGAGAGGTCGATATCAGAATCTTCAACATGTTGTTGAAGTCTGATACCGAGTGGTGGAATTGCTTTGGGTTTTGAGTTATACAACTGCTGGTATTCAGGATTGAATACGCAGTTGTATGCAGGTTTGAAGGGTTTGATTTTAATTTGGTTATATATTGAAGTGCTAGCTTGATGCGCCGATCTTCAAGAGATGGCTCATCAGCTTCAACGTAAAGGCTTTCAACAGGTGAAGTTCTGAAGGCCCCAAGACAAAGCCTGAGACCCTGGTGGTGGATTGTATTTAGCATTTTGATATATGAGGGGCGGGCAGATCCATATATTATGGATCCATAATCCAGTTTGGAGCGGATGAGTGATCGATAGAGATGAAGAAGAGTTTCTTCATCTCCACCCCATTTATTGTTTGATACGACCTTTAAAAGGTCTAATGCCTTTAAGCATTTAGCTTTAAGGCTTTTAATGTGTGGGATAAATGATAATTTACTATCAAATGTGAGGCCAATAAACTTGGCCTCAGGAACGACTTTGATTGGAGTTTTATCCAGAAATAGTTCTGGATCTGGGTGCATTTTGCGCATATTGCAAAAATGCACACAAGATGTTTTAGCTTTGGAAAATTTGAAGCCGTTTTCCAACGACCATTGATGGATTTTATTGAGGCAGAGTTGCAATTGGCGCTCGATTGATGGCATATTTTTGCCTCTGCAGGAAACTCCAAAATCGTCCACAAATAGTGAACCATCTGTATGGTCATTTAAGACTTTAGCCAAGCTGTTGATTTTAATGCTAAATAATGTGACAGATAAAATGCTACCTTGTGGGACACCCATTTCTTGATCAAAGAAATCAGAAAGGGTGGAACCCACACGTACTTTAAATTGGCAGTCATGTAAAAAATTAGATATAAAATGAGGCATACGACCTCGAAAGCCCAATTCAAATAAATCTTTAAGGATGCCATGCTTCCATGTAGTGTCGTAAGCTTTTTCTAAATCGAAAAAGATAGACACAGCATGTTGTTTGTTAATAAATGCATCACGAATAAATGATTCTAAACGAACTAGATGATCAGTGGTACTACGTTGTTTGCGGAAACCACATTGAATATCAGTAAGTAATTTATTAGTTTCCAAGTACCAAACTAGACGATCATTGATCATCCGTTCCATAGTTTTACATACACAACTTGTTAAGGCTATAGGACGGTAGTTGGAAGGGTCTGTATGATCCTTCCCAGGTTTTGGGATTGGCACAATAGTAGCATTGTGCCAACAAGATGGAAAATCACCTGTTTCCCATATATGATTAAATACATGAAGTAGAACCTCAAGGCAAGGTTCCGGTAAATGTTTAAGAAGCTGATAATGGATTTCATCAGGGCCGGTTGCTGTATCATGAGCTTTAGAAAGTGCAGTTTTGAGCTCTGACAAGGAGAAGTGTTCATTATAATCTTCTCCATTGTCAGATTTGAAATTAAGTGGTCGTTTTTCCTGTACCTTTTTGTACTTTTGGAAAGCAGGGACATAATTTGCTGATGAAGAATTTTTAGAGATTGTTTCAGCCAACTTATTGGCAATGTCAGATTTTGATGTGAGAAGGTCATCATTGACCTTAAGATGTTTTATTGTAGATTTGGAACCTTTGCCTTTAATTCTACTAATCATATTCCAGACTTTGCTGATAGGTGTTCTGGAATTGATCTTAGAGACATAGCCTCTCCAAGATTCTCGTTTTTGTTGGTTGACTGTGCGTCGAGCTTTAGCTCGACCCTTGCGACAGTTATCTAAGTTAATTGTTGTAGGTCGTCTACTAAGCTTGCGTTCAGCTTTTTTACGTGCCTTAATGGCAGTATCGCAGGTTTCATTAAACCATGGCTTGTGAATGCGTGGATTTGCCGAGGTTTTAGGGATAGTTTCAGTTGCTATATCAATGAGACCTTTAGAAAAGGCCTCAACAGGATCAGTTGCATTGATTATTTCATCATATATAATATGTTCTCTGCAGAGGGTAGAAAATGTACCCCAATCAGCCTTGGAAAATTTCCAACGAGGATTGTGCTCCTCGGGAATAGGTGATGAGGGTTCTAATACAATGGGGAAGTGGTCACTTCCACATGTATCCTCATGGACTGACCATGAAAAGTCATGTAAAAGGGATGCATCAGTTACTGATAAATCTATAGCTGTATATGATCCTGTAGCAGGATGTAGATATGTGTTTGAACCATCATTGAATAGACATAAATCTTTTTGGGTAGTCTAGGGTATTACTACCCCAGAGGGGATTGTGACCGTTGAAGTCACCCATGATAATTAAAGGTTTAGGTAATTGGGTAACAAGTTGATCAAGATCTTTTATAGTAAGATCTTGAGATGGTGGAATATATAAAGAACAAAGAGTTAAAGTTTTAAATAATGATAAGCTGACAGCTACAGCTTGTAATTGTGTTTTTAATGGAATTACTCTGTGGATAATTCCATCACGTATTAAAATTGATGCACCCCCCTTTGCCCTATCAGCAGAAGGGGAGAAAGAATTATAAAAAGTGAATGGTCTCATTGCAACTTTATCAGATTCTTTAAGATGAGTTTCTTGAAGGCAAATAGCTTGGGGATTGTATTGTTGGGCCAATAACCCCAATTCATTTAAATTGACCTTAAAGCCTCGACAATTCCACTGAAGAATCGCCATAGATGCGAGGATAAAATATAATATTAAAAGCCTCATGATGGATGTTTTACTGGAGAAAGGCGACGGTCAAGGGACCGAATCCTCTGCCCCTTATTGGGCGAGTTGTTAAGTGACGCTGTGTCTGATGCATCCATAGGGACGTCATCAGATCCAAGGTCAAGAGATCCAAATTTGTTGTAGACCTCGACCGCATTCCTGTGGCCTTTGGAAGTGCGGTTTGATGATTTGGCTTTTGAATTGTGCGCAGTTTTTTAGTTTGCTTTTTTATTTGAGTTTTGATTTGGTTTTGGGTTTTCATTGGCTGTTGAAGTTTTTGGAGTACCTGTCGGTTTGACAGGCTCTTTAAGGGACAGAAGAGGGAATGTCATTGTACCTATTGTAGATGATGTGCTACTGCGGAATGTTTTTTGTGTTGGTGGATCTGTCACCCACTCAATGTCCGTCTGAGTTGATACGGAGCGTTTTGGGGCACTTGCAGAAGACACAATGGATGAATATGATGGTTTAGGACCCTCAGTCACCAGGCGTTTAGCTTCGGGGAAAGAGATATTTTGCGTGAATTTGAGTTTTAGAATTTTAGACTCCTGTTGCCACCGTGGACACTCCTTGGAGGAAGCCACGTGTTCGCCAGCACAGTTGGCGCATTTCGGCAACTCTTTGCAAATGTCTGGATGGCCATCATCATCGGGCTTGCCACAGCGATGGCACACACGATCATCAGCCCTGCAAGAGTTGCTCCCATGGCCAAACTTCTGGCAGCGGTAGCAACGGAGGGATGTAAAGTTGAGTGGATAGTTTGTTAGAACCAGCATTTATAGTTTTTGGAGCTTGTGGAAGTGAAAACGTCAGAAGGTAGGTGTGGGTTTTGATGACGTTGCCCTCCTTCTTGATGGTGAAACGTTTCACAGCTGTAACGTCCTGGCTCCTGAGGTTGTCAAGGAGCTCTTCTTCTGTGGAGTCTTCGAGACATCGATCCTTGTCTCGGATGATGGCTTTGCTGCTGTTGAGAGAAGTATGTGGCGAAACCTTGACAGGTTTGTCAACTATGCATTTTAAAGTGAGCAGAGATTTTGCCTGTTGTTGGGATTTACATTCTACCAATAGGTACCCATTCCTAATTTTGTTAACCTCCTTCACATCACCAGCAAGCCCTTGAATGGTCTTGGCTGTGGCGAAGGGATTGAGGCGTAGTGGCTGGTCATCTGTTGATGAAATGACGAGAAATCTTGGCCAGTTGCTGGAGTTTGGATTTGAAGATGAAGTTGAATTTGAAGTTAGGCTATTTGATTTTGATTTTGATGAAGTTTTGTTTGATTTTGATGCAGTTGCCTCTTCATCAGAAGAGGGACTGTCATCTGTTGATAAAGTTCGCTTTATTTACCTTGGGGTTTCATGTTGGGTGGTAAAATTCATCAACCTGGATCCCCACCCACCACGGAGCACCAACAAGAGCAATGCTGTATGTCAGCGGATGTCCTGCTGACAGCACCGGGGATACCAGGATGATATACTCCATTAAAGAGTTGCCAATTCTTCACTGGATTGGCCCATGGGCCACCGCTATCTTGGAAGCCGAGTAAAGATGATGAATGTGTGCAAGAGAGCACTAAGAAAGAGTGCAGAGAGTAAGGATAGTACATCAGGAAGAAAAGCAACCACTCAACCCTCAACCACCAGGCATCCTTCCTCCACCCGTACAGGTCGCAGTCCACGGCAAACAGACTGCCCCCTTTTAGTCGCCTCTTACGACAAGCAGGAGGAACTGAGGGCCTATTCTAACCCGGGCACCCCACGGGGGATAATCTAAATAATAACTAAATTGTTCAAAAGAGTTTTTGATATTCGAGGTTTTGATCTCATGTTTTTGAGCATTGTATTGATATTCGAGGTTTTGATGTTAGCCTTAAGTACAAATTCGAGGTTTTTAGATTTAAAACTCCAAGATTTTTGTTCATAAAATGATTTATTTAAGACTTTCTGCTTCAAAATCGGCTTTATATGTGTTCTTGAAGTTAACAAAGACTATATATTATTATAACAATATAATATTATTCTCTCATTTTCCAGATGAATGACACGCCAAGTAGTTCCCCCAACTCAGAAAATAACCTCAAATGGGAATGTTGGGAATGTGGTCAATCGGCAAAGGATTCATTTAAATTAGACTTTACTGCATTGACAAATGAAATAACTGTACTTATTGATGAAGACGGAACAAAATGGCTGAGATGTCATGCCTGTGATCGTAAATATCATTTGCACTGTGTTTCAAACCTACCAAAAGATGTAACTACTCATGATCTTGAAAAAGATTATTATCTGTGTGCAGAATGCGGATGGTTTATGACATCGTAGTTGTATAGTGTTGTCACTCTATGCAGCATCAAAATGATGTCAAGAGGTAAAAGACTATTGCAACTCTCTTTGCAAAAACTTCAAAAGGACAATGCTAGTAGTTCTGATTCTTCTGATCATGATGACAGTGACCGGGACAGAGACTACAGCCCTTCTGCTTCTAGTAGTGAAGAGGAGGAGAAGCACAGAAAACAAAACTTGTTATTGGAGAAACTGTTGAAAACTAGACATAACTATAAGACAAATGCCAGAAAGAGGAATCTTGTACAAAAGGTACCAAATAAAAGGAGAGGACAACATCTAATTGGGAAGGACATGAAACAATTGTCTAAAAGTCGAAAAGTCGATATGAGCTCAGCAAAGGTTGTGGCTCGGAGAGCAGAGAATAAAACAAAAGAAGTGAATGTTCCTGTGACAGAGAAAGAAACTGAAGAAGTGAATGTTCCTGAAAGAAAGAAAGAAACTGAAGAAATGAATTTTCCTGAAAGAGAGAAAGAAACAGAAGTGAATGTTCTTATGAAAGAGAAAGAAACTGAAGAAGGGAATTTTCCTGAAAGAGAGAAAGAAATGAATTTTCCTGGGACAGAGAATGAAACAGAAGAAGTGAATGTTCCTGAAACAGAGAATGAAACAGAAGAAGTGAATGTTCCTGAAACAGAGGATGAAACAGAAGAAGTGATGGTTCCTGAAACAGAGATTGAAACAGAAGTAGTGATGGTTCCTGAAACAGAGAATGAAACAGAAGAAGTGATGGTTCCTGAAACAGAAGAAGTGATGGTTCCTGGGACAGAGAATGAAACCGAAGAAGTGATGGTTCCTGGGACAGAAATGAATATGCAGAGAACAGAGAATGCAGATTTTGCGATTGAAGGAATAGAGGTTGCCCATGAAGTTGAAATTCACGCGACAGAACATATAGACCTGATATGACTGAGAAAATAAAAAGAAAGAGAGCAAGAAAGGGTAAGTGTGACCCCAGCACTTGGAGCAGAAATGAACAGAAGTTGAAGAGGATGAAAGGGAAATCATACCATGGGATCCATAAAGTAGATGGAAAATATCTACAAAATGCACAACGTAATGAAAGGCGAATGGGGGAAAGCTGTATGAAACCATCATGTAGAAAACCAAGCGGAAAGAAGCATTGTGCAAGTTTCACTGAAGAAGAAAGACTCCAGATAAATTCAAACTTCTGGAATTATTTGACGTGGGAACAAAAGAAAACTTATGTTGCCAATCTAGTCTTCAAAAATGAACCAACAAGAAAGGTGACAGATAAGGAAACTTCAAGGAAACAGGTGTCATTTGTGTATCACCTGAGAAAAGAAGACAGATTGTATCGAGTGTGTAGAGAAATGTTCCTATCCACACTAGCTATCGGCGAATGGTCTGTTAGAGAATGGGTTCTGAATGCTGTTGTGGGTATTCATTCAATTGCACCCCCAAAGGTTGTTGCTGTTGCAACTGAAAAACGTATGAAATTGAAGGAATTCATTCAGTCTTTGCCAACAGTGCCTTCCCATTATTGCCGTGCGAGTTCAACAAAAGAATATCTTGAGCCAACCATCAGAAGCTATGCAAACTTACACAGAATCTACCTGGAGTGGTGCAAGGAACAAGACTGTGAACCTTTGGGACATCTCGTATTGAGAAATGAGTGTGATAACCTCAATCTTGCCTTATTCCAACCCAAAAAGGATCTATGTGACACCTGCCTTGGTCATGACTCAGGAAATGTGGCAGATGTTGAATATTCTGAACATCTTGATAGGAAGAATGCAGCAAGGGCTGAAAAAACTGCACACAAAGAACAAGCAATTGCATCTCACAGCCATCACGTAGATGGAGAAGCCAAGTACTATGTTCTAACCATGGATCTACAGTCTCTTCTGCTATCACCATCGCTAAATGCTAGCTGCTTGTATTACAGGACAAAGTTGTCCTGTCACAACTTCACCATGTACAATATGGCTACTCGAGATGTTCTCTGCTACTTTTGGCACGAATGCCACGCTGATTTATCAGCACACATCTTTGCCTCATGTATCTCCGATTGCATAGGAAATCTTGCCTCTGCTGGTGATACTGTCATACTCTAAAGTGATGGATGTACCTACCAAAATCGCAATTCAACTCTTTCAAATGCACTGCTGCACCTTTCTGTAAAGAAAAACATCAACATTGAACAGAAGTATCTTGAGAAGGGTCACACACAAATGGAAGTTGACTCAGTGCACAGCGTAATTGAGCGGTGTTTGAAGAACAGATCGATCTACACTCCAGCAGATTATGTTGATGTCATGTCTCATGCCAGACAAAATCATCCCTATGAGATGAAATATTTGGATCACACCTTTTTCCGAGATTTCACTGCAACCAGTTACTACAGTTCTATCCGTCCCGGGAACAAGATTGGAGATCCTCAGGTGACGCATCTGAAGGCACTCAAGTACACACCAAATGGGATCATTTCGTTCAAACTAAGCATGACAGATGATTGGAAAGAACTTCCAAGAAGACCGAAATTTGGATCCGCATCAGAGAAAGAACCAGCCCCATTATTCAAAGAACCAAGGAGGATCAAGCAATCAAAATACAAACACCTTCAAGAGATTAAGGCAGTTCTGCCACAGGACTACCACACCTTTTATGATAATCTGCCTTACGAGGCAGCCTAAGATTGACACATCACTTGTCTCACAATGTTCAAGGATGGCTTGCTTTAATTTCTTGTCATTCTGTGCAGTTCACGTACATTCGTGTACATAGCATCAGCATTGATCATTGTTATAGTTACATGGTTACTCAGGTTTCCCCCAGTCAAGTCAGATGTTTTTATGACAAGACAAACCTTAGTGATTAATGTTCTTTGTTCTGTTAGTTAAATTGCAGAGTTATTATTTTGGTTCCAGTGATAATATCCTTCTTTCATGAGGTTTAATCATCAGATTATTGTTCCATGAGTCGCCCTCGAGCTCACAGGTAACTGCCAGTTCATCAAAGATTAATGTTTAACCATTTAAACATTTATATCAGATTGCTGTTCAATCGTTTCCTAGTGTTTAGTTATGATCTATGGTTTTAAGTTTCCTAGTTATTTTCCTAGTTTTTCACGATCCAATTGATGTTATACCCTAGAAATTTGGGTTCACCTATTTCCTAATTCCCATGACTTATTTGATTGATGTTTCAAATGAGAATTGCATGCAACATAAGAAAAGGGATTGTGTGTATGTGTGATTCTCTTTAACTTCACTGTTACATCATGTACAAGATAACACATAGGTCTTCTTTTGATCAATTATTACATTAAATGTCAGATGTTTTCTATTAAAAACATTGTTAGATGTTTCATTTAAGAAGGAGTTCCCTTAAGAGGTGTTCACATTTGTTAAAGTTAACCATTGTTGTGTTAATCCTGAATAAAGTTCTTGAAAATAACAAGAAACTTGTTTCTTATTAGTATCAAAAGCTGGAATATGAATTAAATTTATTTGCAAAACCTCGGATATCATCCTAAAATCAAGCTTTATAGGCTATCTGAATGATGGTAAAATTAAAAGAAACGGGGAAAAACGATTCCCATTATCATTTGCTTTGTGGTTTCAATATATTTCAAACTGAACAATAGAGAGGGTTTTTCAAGTTTTTCTCAAAACATACAATTTGCATATTCAAGGTTTTGCAATAAAGGCGACGATATATAGGTGAGGAGAGTTGGTGTCCAACCCCGCTTTCAAGATTGTTTCACGGCTGCTAGTATTATGTCAGGGAGAAAGCCCGCAATGCCATAATGGCTTTGCATTGTAGTGAAACCTGCGAGCATCGGTAAATATACACGACGATATTGTATCAGGAGTGAGCGTTTGAGGTCACATCAAGATTGAGTCACCTGAGCAGGACAGCATATCGGATTGCTCGAGTGTTTCATAAATGCTGATTAGCAGAGGACATAAGATATTTAGGCGCGTAAGTAGCTGTGTAGAATGAGAAGTTTCATTGATTGGAACGTGAGTGAGTGAGTGAATTATTGTTTAACGCCGCTTCGGCAGTATTGCAACGTGAAGGAATTCAATTACAGACAAGCAATTGCCACTAAGCTGACATGATCCCCCGCGGAAAAGTAAGATTTTAAAAGTTCACAAAACCGACTGGGCCCTGAATCTCTAGAAGATATGATGAAAATCCAGAAAACGGCTCTTATGAAATCCGTAAAAAGCTTAACATACAAGGTCACATGGCGACAAATTTCGCAGTGACGACGACATCTAGAGGTGTACATTAGTGTAAGGAAAAGGGTAAAGGCAAATTTATTTAGCCAGTGAGTTGTAGTTGGGTTGCTTTGCGGCAAGGAAATTTAGAATACTTCTCTGAAAGAAGCTATAGGAAATATAATGGATGGTTTGTAGGAGTACATTTGGAGCCGTAACGAGAGGAGATAATTTGCCTTGAACTAAGTCCATAATAACTTTATCTAATCGACTTCATGCTCTTGACTTATGATTGGAAGTTAAGTTTATAAATGTGTGCTGATGGACTCTTACTCTATTTTGCATTGCTTCGCCGTTTCAGTAATTTCTTTATGATTATCCTGAATTGCAGATATTGGTATTATTAAAGAGGAAGTGTGTCATGTGACTTTTACGAACGTGTGGGAATTTTGGCTGAGTAACTTAAGGTTATACACTCATGTGCATGAGTTTTGTAAAAGTCATACCCCACACGTTCGTGTGTAGTAATTTCTTTATTACCCATTCTGTATCTTTTGAATCTCGTATAAATATATTAAGGAAACGACCAACTCTTCTTTCGGCGGCAAGATACGATGACGTCACGAACACTTGTATGTTTACTCGTATCACACCACCCTCTCTCCTATAATTTATGCATTATGTAGTTCCCTTTCCACTGACACTCTGATATATTTCCTTCTTTCCCTCATTTCTGTCATTCATCCACCTTTTTATATCATTCCTCCTTCTAATCCACTAATCACCCATCTCAATATTTCCAATCAATGATCCGTGCGATTCCTCCATTCTTCTATGTCATACATATGATGTTACAAGAATTCAGTATTTTATTTATTACACCTTCTCAATAATGAAATGAACTAACCTAAACAAAAAACACTATGGCAAAACATTTAATCATGTCACGCGTGTGAAATCTGGAGCAAACCAGTTTCGCTTGGATAATAGTTCACTTGAAATGATGACATAAACAATTTTACACATGGATTTAAAATTTTAATGTAATTAGGGATAGTTTTACATGTTTTGTACTACTATCGATGTATAACAGCATTGTATAAAATGGCAAAGCGTAGCGCAGCGATTTTATACAAAATGTATTGCTGATATACTTCGATAGAGACACACAAAACATGTAAAAACCAAACCGAACAAGGTTGAAAATAAACTTAAAATATTTTTGGATACAAACTACAGTACCAACATCTCTAGAAACTGTATGGTATTACTTTGTAGAAAATTGTGTCCTGAGTCTGCTAAAATCATAAAAGTAGCAAGTTACCACAGCATTTCTCCCACAGTTTACCCTCTGTTGTGGCAGAAATATAACACACCAACAAAAGGTTGAAAGTAAATGGTTTGAATCAGTAAATGAATATTGACTAACAAATGTTTACAATATATAACAACTGTAACTTCCAAATCCAACCTTGCAAATTAAACTACATTGTCTCTTATTCAATGAAAAGATATATTTCAATTACAATAAGTACCGTTATTTATTTCGACTTACTAGATCGACCCCCTTCTCATTTAAAGCGTAGCTTTATTGTGTCCTTCACCCAGCCGTATGTTAAAGGAGAATATTTATAAAGATTTATATTCTGTTATAGTAAAATATACCTTAAAAAACATATTCCCCCGAAAATAATATGGAAAGTCGTGTTAAATTACTAATTACGCGATATAACAACCGCGCCAACTGTTGCCTGTGCGCGTATGCATATTTGCCGGTAGCCTTCAGATTCTCTACGGCCCGCCGTGGTCCTTAGTGCAGTGAAAGAGGAAGCATTAGAGTAGATGAAGAATCGGTTGAATACGTAGAATTTGGGTAGTTTCGGACTTTATATGGTAATTTGTGCAGCGTTGGTGTGCAGTAATTCATCAAAGTCTGGACAGAAGTTTACATATTTTTGATTTTCAAGTGAAAAGACGGATGCAGCGCGGCGAAAGGTTTGGATAGTGTCAAAGAGGAAAGAAGGACCGAAAACCGTCGGAATCTGTCTCACTATGTTCAGAGCATTTTGATCCGTTATATTAAAACAGTTTTATAAATAAGTGATAGTTAGTCTTAGAGTACTCGTAATTAACAGTCCTTTATAAGGATATAACTTATAAATGCCTTCTTATGGGATGTGTCATCCTCGGTTACCCAGGGTTTTATATATGCTCCAGCGGAGAGTAACGGAGCATATATAAAACCCTGGGTACCACCGAGGATGGGGATGTGTAGGCCGTGCTCTGACTCTGAAACTTGGTACACAGTTGTATAATTATTGTTCATTGGCTAATAACTGTATAAGATTAATTTCAATTTCATATGGCCAACGTGGCAGCTCAAATGGCATTGTCAGACACCAACAAATATGTCCTGGTTATAAATCATTTGGAAACGATAGTGATATTTAACGCTAAAATGATATCTGTCGCTTATATTACACCCCACCACCCCCGCTTACTAAATTCTAAAACTTTTGAACCCTTCCTACGTCTACCTTGGATCCCGTTTTTTTAATATATTTACTAAAAATGCATTTCCACTGATTATACATGTTCAAAATATCACAACAAATGATTACTGCAAAAATAATAAGTTTCAGTGTTCAATCCTTGTGGGTGCTTGGTTTGTGTACTTGTGATAGGAGAACACGTAACTGTCTAGCAACTCAAGTTCAACGTATTACTGTCTGCAAGGCAAAATTAGTAGAAAGCACACGTAGAAAGTGACTCAATGTGAAAGACCCCCCCCCCCCCCCCCCAACTCGGTTAATGATAAGCCCTGTTTATACGGCAAGCGTTTGCATTTGAGTGAATCATAACACTTATGAAAATTTGCTCATATGAGCAAAATTCGCCGTATGGAGGCATTTGCACAAATGTATATTTTACTACCGTAAGCAAATTTTCGACGGTTGCAATTATTTACTACCGTGAGTGAATATGGTATTTTAACTATTCTTGTAACAGTTCGTCGTTTACAGACATAGTGACTTCACATCGGTTGAGAAAATATATTAGACAACTTTAGAAATTCTTAATATTGTTTTTCAAAATCTCTTTATAGGATAATCTCCTTCTTGCACGCGATGGACTTCGAAATCTATCTGTCTATTGTCTTTGCATTATAATTAGGGCGACAAAGTCACACCAATGTTGACAGATTTAAATTAATGTCATTTATTTAGTTTACATCTAATACATATTATTTGACATATTTTAGAAATTCTCTTTTCATATATTAAAAGAGTTGGAAGCCCATTTTCTTAGGCAGAAATTTAACACACATGAACGCAAAGTAAATTTACTTTTACTAACATGCGTATATTACTACCATAAGCAATATTGCATATGTGCAAAGTTCGCCGTATAAACAGGGCTTTCAGTACGTTATTACAGGCTTCTTATATCGTGAGTTCCTTATTATCGTGTTAGTCCGGTTTTCGTGACTACCAAATCTCTCACATAGCTACTGCTGTCTATCTTACTTGATTAAGATTGAACAGTGGTTTGTACGTTAGATCTAAATAATAATAATATTTAATATCAATAAGTTTTTAAAGCAAACATGATTTGAATAATCGAGAATCAAGATGGTTCATTTTGTCCCGTGCAACTGGTTACTTCAGCGGTACAGTATATATACGAATAAAGCAGTATAATTTGTAGTAACATATTTTAATAAACTACACATACGTTGTTGACGGCCATGTTATCTACATGTAGACAATAACTATTTAATGTACGGCATAATCCACTACTAATTGTGAAATTGTAACGTTGGAGTTTGCCAGTCCCTACGTACGAATCTGTATTTCCAACTCTTTCACTGTTTACTTCTGAAAGCTCATCTTCACTTGATTCCTGGTGTTCAACTCAATGTTGATTCACAATTGGTTCATACTGATAAGGACGGATGTTATGCTGTGAAACTTTAGAACTTCTCTGAGAAGAACATTTCCCCTATTTTATCAAAACTGATAAGTTCGCACCTCTTTCAGCTCAGTTGTTATATGATTCAGAAGCCAGGAGACTCGAGTCAAGAATGTACAAAGCAGTAGCAATCCTCGATAACAGTAGAAGCTATTCATTCACACATGTAACTGATTGAAAATCATTAGTAATAATAATGTATAATGCATATGATTATTCACGCATATAACTATAACCTCAAATCGTGTGTGTATCCTACATTTATTACATGTTTTGAAAACTTGCTTTGCATACACAAACGTCGAAATTTGCCATTGGCTTACGATAACTATTAAGTTCATTCCAATGGAATATTTATACATTTATATAATGTTGTTGTATTACCAGAATACATTTAATGTAAGTAAAAATAGTACTTTATAGATTTATGTTCAACACAAATGATTATTCTGTTGGCTATGGCGACAACCAAATGACAAATTAAAAAACAGGACCAGACGCCAATGATGTTTTTGTTGGGTTTTTTACAAAGAAGAAATATTTTATGAGATATCATGGTTACATAAACGAAATATGCATTAGCTTGCATTTGTGACACCTGTTGTCAGTTATTCATTTAAAATCAGTATAACGTTGGGTATGGTATTTCATACAATCTAATATTATTTAATGAATATTTACTAACATGCGTTAACAATAAATATCAACTGCAACCTCCAGTCCTGCAAATTAAACTACATTCTCTCTTATTCAATAACAAGATATCTGTGAATTAAAAATAATTACCGTTACTTGCTTATAGAAAAAGCGTTCAGCGTTCAGCGTTATCACTTTCATGTCATTTACCCAATCACATTTTGTATGGGCAATGCAAATTAAAGAGACTAATGTAAAGAATCAGTAAGTAGATGTGACCCTTCAGAGGACATGTTAAATAATGGTACCTTTGTAACTTTGAGAAATCACTCAGTCATCTGCCCAGTTGGGAGGAAAATGATATGTAACGTTGTTTCCATAGTTAAATGTACCATTATTTAACATGTCCGTTGAAGGGTGCCATTACTTCAAATCGGGTGTGTATCCTACAATTATTTTATGTTTTGAAAACTTGCTTTGCTTTTACAAACGTCAACATTTGCTATTAGCTTACGATAACTATTAAGTTTTTTTTAAACCAACCGTGTTTATGTTTTTATATTTTCTATTTCTTTCTTATGTCCTCGTGTTTTAACTATAATAGTTCAGGGCAAAACTATACATAAACTACTTAACTATACTATACTTTTAAAAAAACACATTCTTAAATAGATGGACATTGAATTTAAAAAGTCATTTTCTAAATGAGTCTTGACATTTATTTATTTATTAACAATAATTCTCTTTCTGCCAAACAATCCGATTCAATTGAATCAACTGTGTATATCGGAAAAAAACAAGAATAGTTAGGTTTTCCAAATAATGTTACATGTATGTGTGCACTTAGAAGGTTTGTACGATTGTGTTTGTGTTTAATTTGTTAACGATGAATATTCATTCTCCATTTTTTTTAAATTCTGTTTTCCCGATGTATGGCATCTTAAATACATATATACGACATTCTTTAATCGCATCTCATGGTTCTTTTCACAAAAAAAACAAAAACATATTAATTGGTGAGATACTAACTGAAGTGTCCTCAATCATACATCTACATGTACATTGTACGAAGTATAATAAACGTGATAACATTATCGCTCAAACATTTCGTTGTATGCCTCAATTATAGTGTATGGCAACTATAAATAACAGAATTATGAATCTTCTTTATAGTTTGGTGACAAAATATACCCAAGTTGTTAAATATCACGACAGTGTACTCTTTTTCACAAAGAAACATTAGACTATGGTTTCCATGTTCTTCACAATGTGAAAACGTTATACAAGAACGAATTTGATTTGCACATTTAATTGACAAAGTAGAATTTAAAACCTATATGGTGTTTGAAATGCAAGATGAACAAGATTTAGATATTACTAGATTTAGGTGTATCTTTTTGAGCAACACTATATATATTCAATATTATGAGAAACTATTTGCTTCGCTCTTATCAGCACGAAGTTAAACATCACTTTGTTAATTGCTACAGTGAATAATACAGTTCGTGTCTGTATATACCAAACTATAGACATAAATATTGTTTTATTCTTGCAGATGCAACACTAGGACGTAATGTTCCGTGTACCCTGTGTGTCCTTTAACACATTGGTGACCCGTGTTCTTATGCTCACGGGATATTTCTGGCCACTTACAGATACAAGACACAAGCAATGGACAAACCAAAGCCTTCATAAAATATACTGCATTTCCAAACTTGATGAAAACTGTTTTAGTTCTGAAAACTGTTGACTTGTTTTGTTAGCTAAATGAATACTATCTATTATATAATACACTAGCAATATTGGTTTTGATCTATACTAGACTACCTTTTTAATAAAAGTGTTATTAGAGAAATTCATTTAATATCCTGCCTTGCCGGCAATAAGAAAAATAATAAATAGTATTATTAATATAGGAAAATGGTCTATATTATTGGTAAGTATATTATGTTAAAGAATGAATTGATACAATCACAACCAACAGACGTTCGGTCTGATTGTAATGAAATCGTGAGTCGTCTGTGAACAACCTCGTAAACTTTAAAAAAAAATAGAAAATCGATTCGCACATGTTTCATTGTTTCTCTTGACATATCATAGACAAGACATGACACCGAAAAGGAGCAAGACAACAGAAAAAGTCAAGCAAATAAAAATTATAAACTCACTTGAAAAGAAACGCCTTCACATTTTTAACAGTAACAACAGAAACACTGATGTCGGATCGGAAGTCGATTTTAAATGTCCTTGATGTTAAGAAGTTTTGTAAAGAAGTACGCACAATTGCATTAATTAGGATTTGATACTTTTATCATAATGTTTGTACAAGCACGTACGGGCTGCTGAAGAACCTTTTTCAAAATAATCCCTTTTCAACATGGATTTTGGCCAGAATGTTTCGTAATTATGTTTAAAAAAATTACGACATGCAGAAAAGTAATTAATTTTTTTTTTTTATCTCTCTAACTTTAATTCGTTGACGCATCGTCACTTTAGGACATCGCAAAACAAGCCCAAACTCCCTTTTTACTCTCCTATCTCACTCTCTCAGAAATATGAACAGATAAGTTTCAAAAAATTCAATTTAACCCTTTTGACTTCCTGAGAATGATAAAGCCCTGTTTCATTCGTATGTATTACCCATGGATTTAATAATATCTACTATCGTATATTTATTTCTTTAGTTTTTAAATAATATATTATATTCCTCTGCAAACAGCAATAACCATGTTGTTCAGGAGCAGAGCTTGTTTTCTTTGTATTGCAACTGCAAAAGCTAATTGGTTGTTTATTTTTTACCCTTTGAACGGGACTGAAACAAATACAGACGAATGCAGCTTATTGTAAACCCAGTCTCTCCAGGTTGCCGAACAATCTCAAGGGATCACTGGTGCATTGTTCACGTGTCGTAGAGGAGGCAGAGATGTTGCTGTATGGTCGGCCAACTGTCGAAAATTACACAGAAACGGAATTTCGTGAAATCAGCCGACCCTTGAGCGTCCTGTCCATATTTTGGGTCGCTCATGGGTCGTACCAAGGACGTAGCTATGTGTAGAGGGGTATTAGGTTATAACAAAGGGTCAGGGCTCGTCATTCGAGAATTGAACGAGTTTGAGAAATGAGATGGAGAAACGATTTCTGGACTTAAACTAATACATAGCTTTCATGAGAGGGCAGTGATAGACATCTATGGTCTCTACCATTACAGATACGGTCGAGCCAACAGGGTGTACTGATGAAACAGGACCAAGCACTTGGGTACGGTTTCTCTACATAGCTTCAAGTGTTAAGCTAATATATATTGCTTTCATGAGAAGACAGTGAATGACATATATGATACCTGCCATTACAACAGGGTGTACTGATGAGACAGGACCACGCACTTGGGTAGGGTTTCTCTACATCGCTTCAAGTGTTAAGCTAATATATATTGATTTCATGAGAAGACAGTGAATGACATCTATGATACCTGTCATTACAACAGGGTGTACTGATGAGACAGGACCACGCACTTGGGTAGGGTTTCTCTACATCGCTTCAAGTGTTAAGCTAATTTATCATCCAAAACTGTGTTCCACAGGAGATATCGCTTGTGTGAGATCAAGCGATATCTCCTAGGAGATATCTTTTTGGCAGTAGATTTTGCACAATGCCCTGTCGCCGTCAACTACATGAAATCACAATGCTTTTACATCATCGAGTAATGACGTCACAATGCTATGACGTCATAAACATGATGACGTCACAATGCTATGACCTCACTGCACTGGAAGTAAAATGGCAGAGATGTGCTCAGAGATGTACACTATTTTCACTTAAACGAAATAAGAATGATTTTGGATGATAAATAGAATCTCACCCTCGTGTCTTCTGATATCAAATATATCAACACTCGTTGATAAAAGTAAAAAATATCCTCGGCAAGCCTGGGATATTTGTAACTTTCATCAACTCGTGTTGATATATTTGATATCAGAAGACACTTGGGTGAGATTCTCTATATATATTGCTTTCATGAGAAGACAGTGAATGACATATATGATACCTGCCAAATTACATATACGGTCGAGCCAACAGGGTGTACTGATGAGACAGGACCACGCACTTGGGTTTTCTCTACATAGTTTCAAGTGTTATCGTTGAAGAGCCGCTAGACTAGCATTTAGTCTCAGAAATATTTTTCTTGCCCACAACATTTAACAAACAATTCAAATAGTTATACAAAATGGAGTCCTAAAGATGCCTTAATTTCTGAGCTGAGTAAGCTAGACTTGCTTTAATTTTCTAGACTGGGCTGGTCGTCAATTGAATATTTTGCTGGAGGGTCTGGATGACAGACTAAAGAACAGCTTCAGAGTCTTGCCAAGATTCGGCAACTCTATACATTTGAAACGAAATCTGTATGTAAAATGAGTTTCATGTCATGGAATTTGATGTATCATAGTTTGTATAATATATTTATAATATGACATTATAATTAATGGAAGAAATCCACACACAAAACTGTATTCAACACTGCTGTACTCTGGATGCAAGTTGTAATCTAAGGCCGATTAAAACATATTTGTACCATTTTGTTGCCACTTGGATTATCATTTACGGAACCATTGTTGTTCTGTAACACACGTCAGATAAAATGACATAACAATTGCACCATGCGTTCTGATTTTTTACTTTATAAATGTAGGGATGTAAGTATACTGCCGTCAATACATTATTAATGTCATTGAAAATGATTATCATGGCTGCTGTGTCTTTTCCGACATATATAGATTACAAATTCTACAGTAACCCCTCATTTGAAATAGTTGTTCTACTCATGTCTTCAAATCATCAACCTGCTTATATAAATGTCTGTGTATATATTTATACTGTGAAATGTTATGAATCACTTCATTTGCGATCGCATTATTGAAATGTTATGTACTTTGGGCCTGTGGAATAAACTTCTTATTATCATTATAAGGACTCATCACAACTGACATGGAAGTTGTATTCTAGAAAGGAATTCCTGAAAAAGTCTTGAATAGTACTACCCACGCGTTCTAATCTTCAATTGCGCCTTGCATACAAAGATGCAGCTCACATTCATATCTCTAAATTACAGGTAGAAACAATAGCCTAAACCAGCATCAAGGTATTTTAAACTGGAAATAAGTTGAGGATACTGATTACAATGATACTTCTCAAATAGATTAACTGCATGCTTTCATTTTATTGTTCCACAATAACACAATTATTATACATATATACATATAAATACGTACACGATATTCACAGTCATTTTGCTAATGTGAAAATCAAGTATGTACATTTCTCCATTTCCTTTTCTACTTCCGTAAGAAATGATGATGTTTTTCAATAACTTAATTGGACATGCCGTCGATTGATTAAGATGGGTCTTACTTTTATAAAATCACCAAAGCGTGTCGGCTCGCAGCGAGGCCTATCCGCTCTGAGCACTGCTTTCAAAACAACGCTGTAAGGAGCTTCGAACTTGCAGCGCCTAAGAGGCTGTAAACCGGATCGTGTAATCTCAGTTGATTGAGTCAACTCTCTGATTGGGTTGTTTTACTACTAAATACCTCCCAAAACTTCTACATGCCAATACTTCTACATGCCAAAATTCCTACAAAGGGTCAGGGCAGAATTATGCAATTACCTATTTTATAATGGAACAACCCATGTTATTTCAATGTAATTTGCCAAAACTTCTACATGCCAAAACTTATACAGCTGATTGAAGAAGGGGGTAGAGGATTACTCGAGTAGAGGATTAAAGCAGGTTCAGCTTATAACTTACTTAGGAAGATGACAAATATATATATTATAATATTAATATAAATATCTTGTTATATTTTGCGTACGTCACATACGAAAAGTAAAAATTTTCAAGTTTGTTAGATTTTTCGCAATTGCCATATTTTCGTTGCAACAAAGCTGTTCACCAAACAGAAAACATCAATGGAGTTTGTTGAGTCCTGTCGTGTGTGTTTGGTTATTGATATGGAATTCAGTGCTGATATTATGTTTATATGAGCTTTTGATTTGTGAAAATCATATCCAGAAAGAACATTGAAAGGGAATTGATAAACAGGGCTACTCCTATATAAATATATCACCGTGACGTTGACAGGATTTGTACATTACAACATGTAACATAAAATTTTACATTATAAAAAGAAACAAATTCATGTACCAATAACTGAATATGTAAATTCAACAGTTTAACACAATTTATCATAAAATTCTCTGAACATGGACATTAAAAAAAATTTAAAATCTCATCAGATAAGTCATTGTTACCACCGTTTTCAAATTGAATCGATTAACATAATGATAGCTCTTTGATCTAATGCGTGATGGCAGATGAAAAGGTAGTGCGTAACATCCTCACAATGGTAGTTACATATGCAATTGCAAGTAGCAGACTTTTCTAGAAACCTGTCAAATTTGTGGTCACTCACTTCAGCGACAAAGTGTTACCAGATTGATGCAATGTTATGAAATTTATATATGAGAATAAACAGATATTTATATATATCATTTACTCGTAATCTAATGTAGAAGTTATGGCATATTAATCGGACTAGTCCATTCTTACTTGAGGTAATGACCATGTGCAGTGGACCCTGAACTGTGTTGTTTTAGTCTGTAGTAGTTTTGGCATGTAGAAGTTTTGGGAGGTTACCCTTCAAGGTGGTAACGTTTAGTTAGCTATAATGCGGATTAATTTATCACGATTGATTGAGTTATCCCCCTCGGACAGTGCGT
This sequence comes from Gibbula magus, assembly GCA_936450465.1. NCBI lineage: Eukaryota > Metazoa > Mollusca > Gastropoda > Trochida > Trochidae > Gibbula > Gibbula magus. The sequence continues at coordinate 27,404,323 of OW388306.1, forward strand.
TGCTTTTATTTCGAAATACTTCAACTCAAGCCAATAAACGTGACAAAGTGTATATAATATTATGAAACCGTTGGCATTCGTGAATGTTCATCACTCTCTTGAGAAAATGGGAAGAAAAACGTTGTTAGACTCTGCCAAGAAGCGAAGTGTTCGAGAATCGTTTAGGAAACAAGATGCCACGAAAATAAAGGTATGTGATCAATATCCAAGGTGGAATAATCTAGCCGATAGTTGTGGGGAAAATCACAGGTCCTTAGCGGATTGCCAAAACTTACAACTTTTAATTACTCGCCCGTTGAAGATATCGCAGTTTAATAAATCCACCGTGTTATTACACTTAGTGTGTAATAACATCGCGTGCTGCCGATTGACATGACGTCATAATGGCAAGCATATGATGTCACAATGGAGTGTGTCCCATTTATCGACGAGTTTGTGGAGTTTAGTGGCATTTAGATCAGTGAGTAATAAATAAATACTAAACTCGGTTCCGTTTATTTTTTTATTTTTTTTTATTTCCATTTTTATTTCCCAACATTACATTGTGTTTACATGTAGGTATTGTATACTGCATAAGTGTATATCATTCACATGTTCCAATTCATGAACTAAATCACTTATTTAGGAAAATATGGAAAGTTGTCCAGAATGTGTAAAATTTGGCATAGTTGCAGTTAGAGAATGCAATCGTCCTTGTTGTTTGGTAATATCTGATGATTTCTTTTTGATATGCCTTGAAATATAGGCGTTTTTTAGTTATACTTGAATTGTAGATGTATTGTTTGGTTACCAAAGCAACAGCGTTTAACGGATTGTTATGTATGCCTTTAAAACCAAAAATAATGTTTTCATTTGTAAAAACAATTTCTCCATCTGCAACTGTGCCAAGCCATTCCGCTAAATAACTCCAAAGTTCAATTACATAATCACATTCACATAGTAAATGTAAAATATTTTCATTTTCTAATTCTCAGAATTAACAAAGTGGGGATTCACAGTATCCAATCTTGTACATATAATGTCTTGTTGCCAGAATAGTATGCATTAATTTAAATTGAAGCCATTTTTCACATTTCACATGAGCTTTACATCTATATGCCATTAAATTATAATTTATTTTTTGTCTGGTATAATTTTCTTGAAAAATATTTGTCCATCTCTGTGAACTTGCTGTTTCTATATTTTTTGCATTCAATAAAGTCAGATAAAAATATTTGCTTGTTTTTTCTTTACTGTGTAATATATTTCTATTAAAAGGCAAAATTGGTCCATTTATCTTTATATAAATTTGAAACTCGTGAGATGGTTTTTGTATTTAACTCGCTTTCGCTCGTTAAATACAAACCACTCACTCGTTTCATAAATATGTTATTAAAAAGAACGTCGTTTAGTATTCTCTATATATTACACACATTTATTACGATTATCAGACAGACCGCTTGTGTGGATGAGTAGATATATTGGTGGTGTAGGTTTGTGAAAGGTTGTTGGATGAATACGTGTGTGAGTGTGTGTTTGTTTGGGTGTGTGTCTGTTTGGGGGGGGGGGGGGGGGGGGGGGGTGGAGATGACGTTGAATGTTTATTTTGTATACATATATTGTAGTATGTCTGTGTGTGAGGAATGGGGGTGAGCGGATTTCCTGGTGGGTGAGAGGATATATTGCTCGATGTGTAGTGCATATTGTGTTCGTTTGGAGTAAAAGATATGATTGCAAGAGGAGCTAGGGTGCCAGAAGTGCTGTTTGAGGTGTATGCATGTTGTGTTGATGGCAGGGTGTGTGGTGTGTCCAGGGGAAGGGGTGTGGCTGCGGATGTTTGTATGGAGTGTGTATTAGTCTAGTATGCTGAACGTGTCTTTTGTTATTGTGTTGTTTATTTAATGTATATTTTATGGAAAAGGTCTCCCGTAACCCTTTTGGGTGGCCGATATGATAAAAAAAAGGGTTTTATATTTTATGTATTTGTATTTTGTATTGTATTGGGCGAGACTGTAATAAATAATATCTCTCTCTCTATATATATATTTATAGAATGCAATAATTTTGTACCTTAGATTGTATTTGTTAAGATTACTTAGATGGTCCATGGCGTTAGCCGGAGCTATCAAAACACGTCAAGCCTCGACCATGCGCAACCGAAAGTTTCAAAACACTGCAGGAGCATATACAAACAACTAAAAAGATCAAATTTCTATCTTACGTGGTTAGGCATTTGTTATCTGTAGTGCAATAAACATTTTTCAAAATTACTGCATGCATCTCATTGCAGAAAAATATTCTGTTTTTATAAAATATTGTCCATTTGGGTTTTCAATTTTTTTTGGAATAGTCATGGAGGTGGAACGAGATAAAAATATACTGTGATTGTCTGATCAGACTTTGTAATTATTATTAAAAATCCTTGATGTGTAATTACCTTTGCATTTGACCTGCTTCTTACATAAGCTTGTTTATTACCGTTTCCTGGTTTGAGGACAGCTGTGCTTGGTTATAGCCCTTTACCCCTACATTCCATATCCCCTACACTCCATTTCCCCTACAATTAGTTAAAACAACACAAGCAGTTACCTGTCTGACATAATGAACTCACCCTTACGAGTGATTAAGTATGGAGTAGGAAGTAGGAAGGAAGGAAGGGTTGGAGTAGGAAACGTTTTTTAAACACAAAAAAACAACAGTTTCACTAAAACAGTTTGAACATCATAACCATTGATACAGAGGATATGTTTAATGAATTTTTTTCCAAATAAAATCACAATAATCAAATATCTACGGAAGTGTATAAGTGTCACGATGAAAAATAAAATTGTGATACTATCTCCTACGTAGGACTTAGTATCTCCTACGTATCAATGTCAATAATAAACTTCCAATATATCATATATCTAACCTATTTTGACAATTATATTTACCATATGGGTAAATTAACCATCTGAAGTGACGAATTTTATAATATACCTCAGTTGTTAAGTGTTCTTATTGTCATTTATAGCATGTCATCATTAGAACGACAGCATTTGATATCTTGAAAATTCATATTGCTATTTTGCTATTTTGAGAATAAAACTTAATTTTGTTGAATAAACAACCCTTAAATTCAAGATTATTAATTTTTCACTCGTCATTACAAATTGAATATACAATAACAAATCCTCATGTTTACGTAACTTTGTTTTAACTAAGATGAAATTGGATGCATGTTTAAAAACACACTTTGTAAATACTTTTGATAAACAACTTGTAAGTGAAACAGGTCGATAATTGGTACAATTTTGAACATCGTTTTTCTTATATACATTTCCATATATATATGAATGTGAAACATGACATTTCCTTGATAAGTTCTTTAAATATTTTTGCTCACACTAACAATCATGACAATTGTGTCTGTTTTTAATCTGGGCTGTTCCATTGCATAGTAAGAGGTAACAAGCTAGGGATTAGGAGTGCGGTGGACCGTTGACTTGTTTTGATAACCTGTAGGGAATATGCTGTGTAGGGGTTATGGGAGACTACCCTGTGCTTTATGACTGGATGGTTGATTGATTAGATAACACTGTCGTGTGTTCATGCGTAAAGTTACAAATAGTTTCTATTGTATATTTGTTAATCTAGCATAGATATGATATATCATTTTCATTAGACAATTTTTGCGACTTTTTATTATCATTTGTCAGATTAATGGTATAAATGACAAATAATGTGATTGTATTTAGGGTAACTATTGGGGAGGAAGTTTACATTGCGGCCACAGAAGATTGCCTTCTCCATATATCTAGATACAGGTGGTGTTCGGAGAAACAGCTCAGTCGTCCGTTTGCATTTCAGCGATGACAAATCCTGTTGGTTCACAAATTTCTAAAAACAATCATTGAGATTCAAAATGTATCTGTTAATGTATATACAATGTATTGTGTTTGCATATGCGCATTTCTATATAGGGATTGTGAGCAATAAGTATTATGATGATCTCTTGTTCGTTGTCATTGATGCACTGAACAGTCATTATTTAGTATTAATATTGAATAATTATTTTACTTTGGTAATTTTATCCACAATGATAAATTGACCAATTAAATGTTTATTACCTCGGTAATAGGAAAGCTTATATTGAAATATATTTCAAAGACAATAGGTATTCCTTATATGTCGATACAAATTTTCGCAGATAATAGTTTCCATTTAGTTTTAGGATAGTGTTCTTGTTTTTTTAAAATATGGAACAAATCATAAAAATTTTCCCTTTTTTGTGGCGGAAATACGGATCTAAAATGATATGAGCCACGATTATAAGGACCAACTTATTACAACTATTTTGAATAGGCCTATAAAGATGGGTTAGAGTATTATCGTTTAAGTCGTTATGTTATCGATTCTACATATGGACAAGTAAAGATTATATTCCAATGTTGATTATAGATAGGATGTACAAGTAATGTAGGATACAATAAATGTGAAAACAAACCTCCGAAATGAACATATGCTTTGAGAATAAAACATAACTGTCTTACACTCAGGCCGAGATCCTTTGAATAGGATGCATAACATTTCAGTATAACACATTTGTACATAATAATAGGGGACAAGTGATTTGCCGGGGGCTTTTACAATTTGCATCATTGTGATACCAACTATGTTTGTTTTTCAATACAATCCCTTCTGATTCTTATTTAACGATAAATCCCTCCAGTCAAGATATTATTAACCAATCAGAGCGCACGACTCACGACGAGGAATCCCCTATCAAGAAGCGAATCCTAACTCCTCCTCAACTCCCAATCTCATCAGTGAAGGGTAGCTTGACTCGTTATCGGACAGGCTAATCAGCCCAGGTCTATAATAATCGACGGTGCCTCCCTTTACATGACAAATATTAGCAGTGCAAAATGAGCTATCACGGTGTCGCAGACTCCTGAGCACATGCAAATGGATGTGTAAATCAATTGATTTTATTCAGTTTCTAAAATTAAGTTCCTTTTCGTTTTCCCAATGTAAAAGTTCTCCAATGGTATGTTTATACCAAACACTTTGAGTACACAGGACACAGGTACGTATACATAACTTCATTTTTGTTCATCGTTCAGGTCGTAGGAGTTTTCGTTATTTACGTCCATTATCTTTGATACAACGTACATAACGAAGAGAACACCAACCTGCAGCACACAGACCCCCAGCATACAATATATCAGCCAGTCATTATGCACGTTGTTCATGAGTTGACCCATCAGAAACGCCATGAGAGAAGATCCAGCAAGATCTGTCACAATAATAAGTCCATACAGAATATGCTTAGCTTTACTTACTTCTGTGGACCAGGCGATGACAGCTCCAAATAAAGGAGCGTATACAAAAGCTAAGACTGACGTAGAGGCCCAAAGGGAGGCTATATTCATTTCTGCTACAAACACAAGAGCAATTGCGGCGCCGACGGAACCAAGGAGGCAGACAACTTGAAGAGTGATTTGTTTCAAAACGAGGCTGATTAAGGTTCCCACAATCCGACCAATAACTGTTGTTCCAAAGAACGTTGACGTCATCAACGCCATGACTTTTGGTGCGATTTTGAGTTCGGAGTGTATTCCAAAAGTCGAAAGAAGATTGCCGAATATGAAATTACTCGGTGCACCAATGATTACCAACACTCCAAGCAATGCTAAGAAGACGATGTCGAAAAACTTAACTCTTGTTTTCTCTCCACTGATGTTTGATTCGCTCTGTTTGTCAGATTTGAGAGTCTTACGGAAAAACACATACGTAATAACCATGATCACAGCTCCGCCTAGGAATATGAGAAAAGAGTACAGAATCCCAGATGAAAAGTTTTCACATTTGTTCACTTCTTCCTCACAAATCATGCCATTGATATACGAACAATTCAAGCTTGTGGTATTGACAGCCCCAGAAGAATTGTCGAATGTTTGATCCCCCCGCGAGGTGTCGCCGACTCCCAAGAAAGGGGAGATAATCAAAGGAGCGATAAAGGAGCCAGTACAGAGACCAAGGGGGAAGAGATGAAGGGGTACAGCACTCGACCTCCCGAGCTGTCCTGATTCTACCAGTCGGGCTGGAATGAGAAAACAACTTTTATTGTTTACTTTCATACAGTGGAAACCGTCTATGTATGTATGTATGTATGTATGTGTGTGTGTTTGTGTGTGTGTGTATGTATGTATGCATGCATGCATGCATGCATGTATGTATGTATGTATGTATGTCTGTATGTATGTATGTATGTATGTATGTATGTATGTATTTGCATTATTATAAACCCATTCACCGGAGGATAGTCAACTCAGATCTTCCCATATACACTCTGTCACAAGTGAAGCAAATTATTGGTTAGAAATAGAGAATCCTTATTGAATACAATCAAAAACCGATTGTTTTCACAATTTAAGCAACGTGATGCCGTTGCTGAAACTTATTGAATATTCTTACTCTATGATGTTTTATAAAGCATACAGTGTAAACAAATCTTACCATGGCTAGAAATACCGGCACCCAATCCAATAACACCTGTTAATACGAGAGCCAACCAAAGCGTAGGAAGTAGAGGGAGACTGACCAATAGGAGGCAGCCTAGAACCATAGAGGCCACGCCTACCGTATAGGGGTCCACTCGATTTCGGAACAGGAGAAAAGCCACTGTTCCCAGTGCCTTCAGAGTGATGAAGATTGGATAAAGGAGACTTGTCTGTTGTTGACTCTCCTTGTAGATACACTGGTAGTCCGCTACAGTAGGACCATACGAACTTTCAACAATACCCTGGAAGAAAGTTATATTTAATGTTTATTTAATGCAACTTGTTTATACGTGTATAATATGAAGCCATGCTAGTTCGCCGGACATCAACAAATGAAGAAATTCGGTGGAAAATCAACTCCGGCGACAGTTCCTTAAAATCAGATTACATCTTACCCCCGTAGCAAGTTACGTTAGGATCTGTCTACTGACTAACATGGTTCATTGTCCCCCTCTGCACGTTTAGTGCGAAGCGGGGGATATAGTATTCGACTGCGAACGTCCGTCCGTCCATCAATACGAAATGGAATAACTCAAGTTCTATTCACTGAATTATTTTTGAATTCATATTTTGTCTAATATATGCTCACCATAGCTAGAGTAATGTTCTTAAAGTGTTTTGTGACCTTGACCTTCATTTCAACCTCACACCAACACTATATACTTTTACGTTTTACCTTTGGCCATTTTACCGTTGTCAGCGGTAAAGCTCAGGAACTGTTCTTTTGATTCTCTTCATATTTTACACATAATTTAGCTTCACCTTGGCAAGACAGGGGGCTGTGTTGATTTTGTGTTGACAGTATTCTCAAGGTCACAGCGGAACTTAGATTATTTCGACATGTTAAAGGGGCATACTAATACTGTCGCGGTCACATTATATGTCCTATGTTATAATTTGTGTTATTTTCCTGAGAATTATCAAATTTAACCGACAATAACTAGTTTAAGGTCAATCAGTTCAGTATAACGAAAATACAACCATTCAAAGTCGTGTTCTTGATCGAAAACCGGACAATGGACCTTGGCTTGCTACAGCCATCAAACGTCAAACATAATTTTGGAAAATTTAATTAATACAGATAGGAAGACAGATTTGCTTCTGTAGCGTTTTAAAGGTCCTATAACGAGTACATGTGTGAGATAGAGCCATAACTATCGGCTTCTACACATGTAGGAGACCGTTCCTTGTATATATATCTGAAATGGTAAGCATTTGGGGGTGAAAGTCGAGTCAGAAAATATAACCTAAACCAGCACTTATTGTAATTTATTACATTTTAGAACCAAATAAAATATCATGCAAAACTGATCACGCATCTTTAAGCTTGTCAGAAAGATATCACAAGACCTGTTGGATTATCATTATTATATCTTACACTCGTGGTTCTGTTAGGGAAGATTCGGGGCCAAGTCAATTTTGTCGACTTTGACATTCTTTATTTTGAAGTATTAATTTTGCGGAGGAGGATCATATCAACTTAGAGACAACTGCTTGTTTTCACTATCAGCCAATCAGTGAAAGACCATGAAAGCATTGGTACGACTCCATATCAATTCTGCCATATGGTTGAAAATATAAATGGATTAAATCATGCTGAATGCTGAATCTGGTTTGAATCCAATATTGCAAATATTACCATTAAGATGTAATTGTAATTGTTATGTCCGTGATCCGAATATTGAGATCATAAAAGCAGTTTCGCTTGACCAAAGTGGTTTTGAATTGTGTGAGGAAAACACAATGTTATTTATACTCACATCAAACACAGATAAGAGAAAGATAAAGCCAATCTTGGTGTTTCTCCCCCATACTGTAACGTCTGTATCATGTGCATGACTGTTGACTTCGTCAGCCTTGTCCGTTACTGACTCTACCATGTCCTGTATTGGAACAGCATCCTTTAATTGGTCCACTGTTTCCATTTTTTCTTCATTAGGATCCTGATGTTCAACTACAGCTCCTTTCACCTGTCATAATGAGTAACATATACAGGTCTGCCTACGAATGGAATAATATTCAGTTGCGAATCCTAAGAATGCAGAATGAGTATGTACGTGTCAAAACATTTGAACAGCTAAAATGTTCTCGATTTAACAACTGCTTAAAACTTACAATATTTGGCTACGATTATATACGAATGTGTCAGTTGATTGTTTTATGAATAAAGAATACTATTGTAAGGAATTGACAACATTGATTTGATGCCATTGCCAGAATATTTAAGATAATTATATTCGACACTTTATGCTATTATCTATGCGATTTCTATTCAATCCTTTTCTGATATGCGCGAGCATAAACATACCTTGTCCATTTCTAATGAATGAAAATCCTTGGCACTCAATGTATCAATTTCCCCAGTAGACATAAAGCGACTCGTCTCTTTCAAACCACTCTGCCTATAGAGACTAGAGTCTTGCCCCCTACGTTTGAATGTTGCAGTGCGGAGAGACTAAGTCACCCTAACGGCGAGTACAACAACACTGCCCAGTGCTCAAACCTTCACCATTTACATAAACACGTTTCATGCTTTGTACATACGCAACGGTGCGTGCAGTAAATAGTACGCTTAACGTACCCTTGACCTTGAAATAACACTGAGTTAGTTAGCAATATAAACTATGTGCACCTGCTCAAAGGATCTTATCTAAAGGGAGAAAGACTGGGGATAGACATTTATGTTAATCGAAGTGACTTCACTTGACCCAATACTCCACCCCTTAACCTACAAAACACCGCTCGCATTTCATATTCCTCACCCCGTGATATTGACCGACCACTGAGTTTGTTCGCCTCATATAAAGGTACATGTCGCTTGGTGATGGGGTCAAATATATACAGCAAAGAAAAATAATATACTGAACAGCGAAAAAATGCGAGTCAACGGTTACAATTTCGAAATTCCTGATAACGCTGTATTTAGCAAATTTATAACATCAGAGCATTCCAATTTTGTTGACATGATGAAGAACGTGTTGAACAACATGCATAACGAAAAGTCAATACTGGTGTAGAACTTCTGCAGAGCATTTTCTTGTGCCATAGTCATTCTATCGGAAAACAGCCACATTCCTGTTCACATGATGAAGGGCCCAATGTACTTTAAAATGCAATTGGAACTTGTGGAAACACTCACATGAAGTTGTTTGATGCAAAAGCCTTGTCTTTGCTGACGTTGATTTGACGTTAAGACGTCATTTTGAATTTCATTCAGAATGGTCCTATGTGTGTCATTTTGGTAAAACGTCAAGGTATTCCATTCTTTTTCGGTACCAAGGTGTTCGACGAGCACATTTACAGTCCTTGCAAACTGTTCAGCATGCGGTCAGCCAATATCCCATTTTCCGAAAATGTCACGCTTGTTTGTCCAAGCATTAACTTCTTAAACATTAAGACTGGAGTCACAATTTCTGGTCCTTTTCACAGAGCATGTCTCGGATTACAGCACGAGTAATTTGAATTTTACCAGGCTCACGCAGATCATGTTACCATGACATCATGTGACGTGCATTTTCGCAAAATGATACTATTTGACTTTGCAATGGTAACCATCTGTACTTTACAGTACCAATAACTCAACATGTTCTCTGGCATGTACTAATGATATGACAAACTATAGGCTGATATGCAAACAGAAACTTTAATCATTAAAACTTGCGTTTCTTTTGCTGCTCAGTATATTTGGAATTGACTATTTGCACGACAAAACCTCTACTGCCGCAATGACTTTCTTGCATTGATGTTCTTGTAGGTCTCAAATGTATGGCCACGAAGTTCTGTTTTCAGTCTGAAGTCTGAGGGGAAGATCTGGAGGATAGGCATGGTGGGGAAGAATCCTGAACCCGCAGTCCGGTGTCGCACTGACTGCAAACTGCGCGGTATACACACACACAACTACACACCTTTGCGCAGTGTCCCCCTTCGTTTCTTTTGTATCTTTGCTGCAGTTCATTTGCGCAATAAACGCCATTAATTGTATTACACCGAGTCCATTTGGATGCTCTTCAGGAACGTGCAATATGGTTGCGTTTCGGACATTTGTTCATATCCAGATATGTTTGAGACACCCTTTGAAGAAACTGTATTAGTCTTTTCCCATATCTATATAAAACGACATGCTGTTTTCAAAACCAATACGCTGTACACCAAATACCGCCCTTTACTAGAATCTATGACGCATATACCGCCATGAAGAAATGTAAGTGCAATTGTGTTTTAAATGTTTTAAATACAGGTGATCCAAGTTTAAAGCGTACATAATATAACATCCTTTTGGGAGTAGAGCAGAATAAATCTCAACATTCAATCAAATCAAACTCAGTTTCTGCTATAAATATTAATGAAGAGTATCTTACTCAAGTATTTACGGGGCGCAAGTTATCCTACTCCTACTTTAGAGTTTGAAAGACATGTATTACCACATAAAAGGAAAGTGATGTAACGACGAAACCACCTATGCTCATTCAATGTCATATGACAAGACAAACGCCTTCATTCTCGCTACTTTAGAGAACGAAAGCCCGGGAACCAGGATGTGGACTGCTCTAGGTCAAATGAATGTCAATGTCATGTATGACTGAGAAGTCGACAGCATTGGCGATGATTTGACACATAATGCCGTGGTACTGTCGGAGAAATGATATGTATGTGTTGTTATAATTTTTTTACATCTGCAGTTTCACTCTACGGTGAGAATCTGCGGATTCAAAGGTGCTGTCAACACTGCTGGAGTTAATACATTTTAAAAGGTGAGTTTTCGTTGATTTTCGTGCAGTTTGAAATAATGATCGGATTGTGGCCATTTATATTTATCATTGTAGCTTTCGTATCGTAGACATCGATTGTGCCATCGAAATTGTCTTTGATGCGAAATATGACTTTGATTGGTTTCGTTGTTACATCCCTTTCCGTTTATATAGTAATAGGGTAGGGTCTATATAGGTATATGCCTTTCAAACGCTGTTTTAAGCGATACGCTCCCTTGTGGATTTGACTTAACCTTGAATGTAAATGTGTTTACAACTGAAACTTTTCCAAAAGCACGATCTCAGCCTACCTGGGTGAAGCAGCATAACCAATACCCGTTAAAAAACAATTCCTGCCGACGCAGGTCCCATTCAGTTTTAAAAGAGACTGACTTTGATTGCAGCAAACGCTATTTCTAAGCGCAACATGCCCCTGTTATTCTACTTCAATGGCCGTATGCTGGTTATACCCTGCTCTCGTATATTTTTGTAATGCCACATATAAAGTATAAATCGATCTCATTTCCAATGTATTTAGCGTGTCCCTGGACTGCATTGCTAACACGCGAAGTGCTTTATACATTTTTAAAGGGATTTTATCTATTGTTTCCCAGGTATCTTGTTCTCTCGTAATTGTTCCCTCATTATTATCATAATCGGGTTTTCTTCAGATGATAAACCCGTATGAAGTATTTTATTGTGAAAGTAACTTTTTACTTTTAAAAATAAGACCTTAAATGAGACTAAAACGTATTTGCCAGACCATCAAACCATTTTTTTCACAACAACTAGTATAAAAAGATAACTTTTTCAGAGTGGAGATGGCGGGAATCGAACTAGATACCCGTTGCTCTTAAAACCTGACGCTTTACCTCCAAGCTATCGAGGAAGCCGAAATAACAGTGTGGATTTCCTCTATTTACAGTCATACTTTATCTGCATCTATATAACGCTAGTCCGGGAGACATACTCTTTATAACGCAGGATTATGGAATAAAAAGTTATTAAATGTAAATTTTGACATTTGACAGTTAAAATTTTAAAAAAAAATACCCCCTATTCTTCTGTTGTAAGAAAACCTCAATATACGATAAGCGCTCAAATTTATGTTTTACAGTATCTAAGTTAGATAAAACACTCAACCTCGATTATGTTTGGGATTGAAAACCCTCGTTAAGAAAGCTTTTGCTTTCGGTCTTACATGTACTTCCCACTCAGCTCTCTTACCTCGGGTTTTACAATTCCAAGCATAACCTCTGTATCGTGTTTTATCCTACAACTACATGTAGATACTTTAACAAAGAAAATACCTGGCAAGCAGGAGGTCGCTAAACAAAAATAGGTCATGGGCGGAAATAAATATCACGCTGTTGAAAGACACTTGGACAGCCTGTGGCCATCACGGACAGTCTAACGTTAAGGTAATCGGGAACGCATTACTATAAAGAGAGTCGTAGTGGTTATAGTGACACCGTGCAGGAACGCAACAATATTCTGTATCACAGAAGTCATTCGTTATTCGTGGTGAAGCCTACATGTAGTTAAATGGCTTTTGAATATCATATTATCCTTTACGTTTGAGGTTGACTGTAGTACAATATCAGTTCTAAGACTAATGTAATCTTAAATAAAGTGCAATGTTGAACCTACCACAAATAAATCTTAATCCACCACCACGGTAACGTAATGTTAAGTGTGTGTTGTTTGTATAAAGGTTTATCGATGATTATGTGAAATTGACCATAACAGTAACCTTCGTGGTATATTTTATCCTACATACAATGGCTGTGATACTGCTCAAGCGGCGTTAAAAAGCAAATCACTCACTCCAACATAAAGAGTGTCATGTTAATTCGACACCCAATCAGGAATATGTATTCGCCATCTCTTCTGTAAACCTTCGTTAATACAGGCCTCCATACAATGTCCATACGTCAACTAAAGACATTGTTATTCATTATGATAAAAAAAACTTAATTATAATCATCATCATACTCACCAAATAATGTAAATATGTCTTTCAAAAAGCTAGCGAACTTAGTTAGTGCCCACCATAATCCTAGTCACTAAATGATATGAATATGTTTCACATAATTAATATTACCACATAATAATGAACTTTTCAACTCTCTTTATGTCTCCATCAACCACCAAGCGGTGGTACAAAAGTACAAAGTCATCAAATTACATATATACGATCACAAGATGGGGCATAATTAAATATTAAATATACTAAATATATTAAATATACACTTTTTTAACGTTCTCTCATACATTTGTTTTTGGGTTTTTTTTTCAATATGTTTTTACTCATTTCTCTTCAGCATGTGTACAATATACAATTGTCGTTCAGTATAGATTTCGCGCAAGGCCAATGAAGCGCACATAAAATATGACAAAATGTATAATCATTGCATCTGAAAAATATTGACAAAAGTTTTTCATTAAGCATTTTCATGCAATTATTCTTGTTTAACTTTAAATACATCCTTGACAATATTTACAAAACCTTCTATGGATAATCTATTATGTTTAATACTTGAGATATGGATATAATATTTGGCTAATATAATTATATGTGATGCTAATAGACTAACTGAGCTGTTACAAAATAACATATCTATATCTGAGATGATAATATAACAGCCTATAAGGTGACTGTTCATGAAGCGTTCAATTTTCTTCCAAAATTCATTTACATGAGTACATTTTGTGAAAACACGCTGAACACTTTCTGGTTCAGAATCACAACAAGAGCAATATTTAAATCCATTATTTTCTATGCAACAGTTCTCTTCTTGAGTAAATTGCTCTATTTATAAATCTATAATGAAAATCTAAAAGTGTCACATCCTTAGTACAGTTTCTGTACTTTTGAAACACATTTATCCATGATATAGAGAATACTAAACGACGTCCCGTTTAATAACATATTTATGAAACGAGTGGATGGTTTTGGTATTTAACGAACGAAAGCGAGTTAGATACCAATACCATCCACGAGTTTCATAAATATGTTATTAAACGGGACGGAGTTTAGTATTTTATTTATTACACGCTCTAAGTTAATGAAATATGTAATTAAAGTTTACTATTCATTCATGTAGACGTGCGTAGGGATACATCTCTTACCATGGACGCAAAACGCCATCTCACTAAACACCAAAAATAGACCAACCAAACATCCGTTAATAACAGTTTCAATTTTGAACAACACAATTTAGAAACACTCATTACATTGTCTTTATGTTGAACTATAAGAAGCGCAAATTGACGAGTAAACAAAAACATCGTATTAATCTCACTAGATCTTATGAATGATGTCAGGTGATTGTGACGTCATCGGAATGCGACTGTTTTCAAGCGCGATTCAAGGCTATTTACAGTTGTATGTAGCTGCAGTTGCTTTGCCAAAATAGGCTCTGTAACACCCTGATGACAATGATACTGGGGAGTAAAGTTACATACAGTTCTGCAGCTAGTTTTATCTAGCGAAATTGTGGGGATCATTTTCCTTGTTGCCGATGAAGTTAACATTGACGGCACAAATTAATACCTAACAGCACCGCCGAAAATGGAGTTCCGACATTTATAGCAAACGTTAAAATTGTATATCAGCATTGATACTTACCTTGAAGCATTTTTATTCATTTATCTTGGTATGGTATCTTCTGTAACAACAGACATACATGAACAATGCCTCCACAACCTGGAAAACTTACATGTCGACACGAAGCTAATTTTTTACATTCTAAACAATCAAAACCATTCCTCAAAAGGAGAAGAAAATATCAAAATGTACCTTTAAGGATTACAATGTAGTTGCAATAATACTCAACTGACGACTGTCACAGGATACGTGGGTTCAACATGACGTTTATTCCTTGTGAATTTACATAAACTGAGGCTACGTCAAGTTGCATGACGAAGCAAAATGGCGGTCAAATCCCGAAAGCCGTAACGCGATAACATGTCAAGGGAACTAACTCTGAATCAACCAAGCGATACTGATTGACGGTAAATTGTGATAGAAGCGTCCGTACAATATTAATCATAACGACGTTGTGTGAAAAAACATGTCCCAAGAAATCCAGTGCGACCCCAAAGGCCATGTGACTACTGGAAAGTAGTTCCGACTACGATCGCTTTCACGTGCAATGTTTCACAACAGTGTTGAATAACATTTCGATGTTTCACAACAGTAGTATCTTCAACGAGAGTGTAATAAATATGTGTATCAAGTTCATCCTGCCATTTTTGACAAACATTAAGTGGAGTGACATTAGCTATGAGTTTATCATAGAAGACTCTACTTGATTTCCTTTGAGAAAGTAGTTACAATTTGGGTTAAGGAGAAGTTTTGTGTACAAAAAATTAAATGGAATAAAAGGGTGTTTTCCCACATTTTGGAGATATTTAGAATGATTCTGTTGCATTCAAGAATGGTTCCTTTGATGCGATAAAGTGTTGTTATTTCACTAAAAGGCAAAAAGTCATTATCACTCCAAATATCCCTAATTGTATGAATACCTCTATTAAACCAACTTTCAATCAAGAGATTACTATTTCTAACTGATGATTCATAATTGTTCAGCTAATATTTCTTCTACATGATAAATATTGACTACATGTCCAAAACGGATTATCCACCGCTATGAGTTTATCAATATGTGCACACCAAAAAGAAATATCTTATCAAAAGGGATTAAACTTGGATTGTGAATTGTGTTTTTATTTACATACCTCCTGAGGCATGATAGTTTTAGTGCAATAATAAACGATATGACATCGGTCATTCTGATTCCACCTTCTTCATATTTTCTACATAAAGTAGCTCTCTTTATGGTATCCTTTTTACCATCCCACATAAAATTATACATCATATTGGTCAGTTCGTTCATATATTATTTCGGTGGTGATGGCAATACAGAAAAAATAGAGCCATTGGCTCTGAAGCTCATCAGGAATTATGTCATAAATTATATCTAAGGAAAAGATTAATATATCACATAAGAAGGGTTACATGCCAAAACGACCAGTCATTTTTGCAACTTTTCAGGAAAGAGAAAAAATGGTATTTTCAACATTGATTGAGGAAAGTAGACCAACATAGGATCATATAGTAACATATAGTGGAGAAAGGTTTTCACCTTGTCTAACACCGCACTCATTCGACGAAAGTGCAGTACTTCTGGAAACCTTGAACCAGCGTCTACAGACAGGAGCAATTCCCTTAATACAATGGTTGGTTCAAACTACTGGAATATCTCTATTCACATTGATTACATCAAATATGTCCATAACGTTGTATTACTGACATATATGTTACATACCTATTGAATAAGATTAAGTGCAACGTTACTTTCTTTTCTCAATTTCTGCATTTCTCAAAGCGTGCACGTGTATTAGGAGATGAGATGACCCTCAGGTCTTATTAGGGATTACTTTTCTATACTGAATGAAATGCACATAAAATCTCATTATGTTCACAGCTCATTACAACAGGTTTTTTAGGCAGTGACCCCTGTGATCCATATTTAGGGTCAGGTAGTCATCAAATCTTCAATTTAGAATCTCCTTCAGCCAAGGAGTCTGTACATAAAATTTCAGCTCTCTGGAGTCATTGGTTCTGGAGAAGAAGTCGAAAAAGCGAAAAGTTTACAGACGGACGGACGGATGGATGGATGGATGGATGGATGGACGGACGGACTGACTGACTGACGCCATCCCATGCCATAAGCCCATCGGGCCTTCAGGCCTTATGAGCTAAAAATGTGGACTAAAGTTGATAACTCAAGCGCAAGATTGTAATTTTCCTTGTAAAGTTAGTTTTCTTTTTTCCATCCAGCAAGAAGTCTATTGATTGTTTCTAGTCTTTTCCTAGTATTCTTTACCCATAAATCCTCCAAATTAGGGTTGAGATATATCCCAAGGATGTCACCTCCATGCCAATCTAAACTACTTTGTGAGCACAATCTCACTTTGCTTCCAATCATTGACCCACTCCAGATAGCTTTAGCTCAATGTTAATCCTGAGACCTGACATTTTTATAAAATGTATGTAAAGTTTTTAGAGTAACATTTAGGCTTTTTTCAGATCCATCTAAAATAATTGCGTATCATCTGCATACTGTCCCATTTTATATTCTTCATTATTTATTTCAATACCTTTAATATTTATCTTTATTGTTTCTTATCATAGTTCCAAGAATTTCTGTCACAAAAATGAATAAATATGGAGATACTGGGTCCCCCTGTCTACAGCCGCGTTCATTAGGAAAAAAAGGTAGAGTGATGACCATTTTGGGTGACACATGAGGTTGCATTTTTCATCAATATATTTATCAATTTAACAATGTTGGGACCAAAGCAATATTTTACAAGAACTTCTATAATAAAATCTTTGGAAACTGTGTCAAATGCTTTCTCAAAGTCAATTAGAATCAAAAGGCCTGCTTTGTTTCTCTTTTTAAGTTCAAACATAATATCATACATCAATTTGACATTGTCACTTATTCACCTGCCAGGTATAAATCCTGTCTGATCCGGATGTGTCAAGGTGTCTAATGTCCTTTTTTAATCTATTTGCAATGCAAGAGCTGATAATTTTATACAAAGTATTTAAGAGTGAAATTGGGCGCCAATTCTTCATATATCTTCTATCTTTATTTTGTTTTGGAATACAAGTTATTACACCCCTATTGATGGTGTTAGATAGCCCATCTTTATCAAAGACTCCACTCCCTGAACATATCTATAAATCCATGGCTTAAGAGCTTTCCAAAACCATTTAAAAAAATTCAATTGGAAAACCATCTAGGCCTGGGCTTTTATTATTTTTCATCGCCTTGACTGTTTGAGATAACTCTTTCATATCTGTAGGTTCATCTTACTTATTTGCAAAACAGCCATTCAGTGAAGAAGTATTAATAGTGTTTAAAATCTCTTGTGTTTCACATACAATGGCCTCACCAACATATAGCTCATGGATATTCTTTTCTTGTTCATTAAGAATATCTTTTCCATCAGTCAAAATTTCCTACTTTTCATTAATTAGAAAGTTAATAAGTTTCCTTGTGTAAGTTCTGTTTTCTAAATGACAAAAGTATTTAGTTGACTCTTCATACCACTGGATTCGGTTTCTAATTTGTCTACCTTTTTCTTCTTCTTCTTTCATTTTTTTCAAGTTCTAACATATTTTTAGATAATATCGCAAGCAATTCTTCACTTTGAAAATTTCCTCTAATTTCACCCTCTAAAATGTCAGTCAAGTTGTTTGAGTCTATGTTTTCTAGAACAATACTTCTAGATTTGGGTTGTTTATTATTGTGTAGTTCTCCAAATCAACATCAGGGTTGAGGACAACGTTTCAATCTTCGCAATTCAGTTTCGTACTCATTTATGCTATTAAATTGGGAGATATAAAAACATCTTGGTTTGGTCCATATATAGTGGCAAGGGTTAGCCTAATACCTTCAACAGTAATATCAGCTATTATATAATTTCATACGGATTCACCCCCCCCCCCCCCCCCCCCCCTTCTTTTCGTTTGGATTTATTGGCTAATCCTCTACAGTTAACATCATTGAGATCGATATCATTGAGGAAGTAACACCTACTGAAGAAAAACATGTTTTAGTATAAATGAAATTAAAATCTTTTTTTTGGCGACCTACATCTTACAAGCATATATAAAAAGCATAAAATTCGGCCAGAAAATATAAATACATACTGTAATTCCTCAAAAAAGAAAAGTCATAATTGACAACAAAGGGAGGTAACTGTACGAATGCTAAATACGTACGTAATGCTACGATAACTAAACAGGAGTCCAAATATAGTAATACTGGTCACACTGACATCGTTGGTAAAATAGCATTAAACAAAAACATTCAGTCAGCTGTTCGTCGGTTCGATTAGAGTTCATTCATTCCTTCAGATGACGATTTTGTCGATGTCATCCAGAAGATCAACGGTTTGCCACGGATGACTAGCGCTCCTACGGCACTGTGATGTAAGTTCCAGACCTCGCTCAAAAACTCTCGTTTGCTCGATTTAGGTTATAATTAACATGGCAAACATAACTGGTATAATTTAATCATGTACTAATTTCATTTTTCACACATCGTATTCGTGACTATATTCAATGTACAGAGTGTTTTCTTTGGACTGACAAACCCCTGTCATCCGGGTTTTACATTAACGGTAATACAGTAAGGTACATACGGTACATGAATTAGAGCGCGACATTAGCATGTGTAAGCTTATCGTGTTATGTACACAGATCCCTAACGCTGTATTGTGATGGAAATAACTAGAAGAATGTTTCAATAGACTTTGTATTTCAGTACGACGTTTCAGCAATGTGTGTGTTTTTTTTGTGTTTTTTTTTGGGGGGGGGGGGGGGGGGGGGGGGGGGGGGGGGGGGGGGGGCTATCGTTTTTGTCATTCGAAATAATAAAATGTGTTCACAATAAAATGGCCGCCATGCAATTTCTGCTTTATACACAACACCGTTATTACCACTACGGATAATTGGTTTGTGTAATAAGATATTTTACCCTCTAAAGTAAATATAAATGACATAAACTATCATTATAAATGAAAAATTTGAAAAAATAAAATTTGCAAAAAACGTGCTACAGCGCTTTTAAAGTGTCATCTGTTAAATATACATTGTTTAAAAAGCATGATTAAAAGGCATTATATATATTTAACAACCAGCCAATTTTTGGCTTATGAGACACTTTTCGTGTATAATGTATTCGTAACTATAGATAAAATAACAATAATACGGGTTTAAAATAAAAATTAGATAAATAGAGGTTATCATGAGAGTGTGTTTTGGGATGGTCAATATCCTGCATTAGGAATAAACATTGTATTTTGCGAGCCTCGGCGAGCTAAATACATTGTGTTTATTCCTAATGCAGGATATTTACCATCCCAAAACACACGAGCATGATAACTTCTTTATCATACAATGTCATTCTTCATTCATTTTGCGCAAAACAGCATGACAACATTATTTCAAAGTTGAACTTAACTGTAACTAAGCGTATTGATATATGCAAATGAACTGCGTGTTATTCTCACAGTAAAATGACACAAAATAACGCCTCCTAAATTATGCTTTCAGTGAAAATAATTGTTATTTTTGGCATGATCTTAATTTTCAATGTTTTAATACGTTTTAAAATACGTTTTTCAAATGAAAAATATTTAACGTGAGGACAGCGAATTCGAACTCGCGTCCTATCGCTTGTGTAACATGCATGACTGTAAGCGAATCTCGAAGTGCGAGAGTTGCTTCCCTTCCGCCCGGTTGCAAATGGCGACTCGCTCCACCACACGGAGAGCTAAACTGAATGTTAGGCAGCTAATTCTAAAATCCCCTTTACAAAAGTCACATTATGGAACCGTGAAGATTGCCGTTCGATAAATGAATGTGTCACTCAAACTGCCTTTGTTACCTGTGAGTATTATAAAGTGTTTGCTCGGTAGTTTTCAACTCGCGATGAACATGTTTTGGCACTGCTTGAACATAATAAAATTTTGTTTTTGTTATCATTTCCAAAATTAATGTGGATCTATATGAAAGGGAGAATGTATATTTACATGAAGCTGTTACGCTATAATTGTCACGGTTATTACAAGCATTTGAAATGTTAACGCGTGTGACGTCATTTCCAAAAGAAGTTCCGTCACTTGACCTCTGTAATTTGCATCTTTATCCGTATATGACCCCAACGGATACCGAAAATATCCGTTGCCTTTATCCTGCCGAGAACACCATCCATTGTATGATAAATAAGTATATTATATGTAAGAGTTATAAAACATATGTGCTTCCTAAAACACATATTTCTTATTGTTGTAGTGATACATTTAATACGTTATGGGCTATTTGGGATATACCTTACTTTTCACCTGAAAAAGTGTACTCGTTTTCTCAAAAGCTGTATTCACCCCTGACTGTTATGGTCTAAAATTGCTGTCAAAGGTTTGTACCAGGGTGAATGAGAGCACTTTGTATCATACAAGGGACCCTGATAGACAGATGTGATGACAAGTTCCAGTTCGTCTAAACTAACGTCTAAATCGTTATCAAAGGTAGATGCTTGAGTGAGCCTGAAACAAAAAGATAATTAATTGTTGTGATTATGTCTGCTAGATTACAGAGGCTTTTATCGATACATGGAATATTAAGGTTAAATCTCTACACCCAACATTAATGTGAATGTCATTTGTATAGGTTATGTGTGTGGGAAAGAGGGGATATTACTAATACATACGCATTACGATAACGAAGATCGATGACTCGTTCGTGCAGCACGTGTAAAATGATAAAGGCTTGATTGCAACATTACTTAACTCTAAACTCACACTCAATCAGTCGTTGTACATATTTGACATCGGTAATGTTCGGTCCTTTCCGGATTTGGCATGATTCAGAGACGCTCACAACACGAATATGCACAAATAAAAGTTCTTAAAATCAACCATGTGATCAGTGTC
This sequence comes from Gibbula magus, assembly GCA_936450465.1. Taxonomy (NCBI): domain Eukaryota; kingdom Metazoa; phylum Mollusca; class Gastropoda; order Trochida; family Trochidae; genus Gibbula; species Gibbula magus. The sequence continues at coordinate 27,426,113 of OW388306.1, forward strand.
AACACTTGCTCCACAAGCATGATATACACGACCACTGAACCACATACATTAAATATTCCGCATCGTTAATTAAACACGCAGTCATCATATGTTAAATAATATATAAAATTGATAATATTGTTAGAGATATAAAAGTGACCGGCTGTTTAGTAAGGCATCATTGATTATAATTTAGCATTATATCAGATCAAACAACATATGTTACAAGCAAGTTATACGTATCTTATTAATAGGTAGCATCGATATATTAAGCTTTTTCTACATGAGTCATTTGCTGTTGAAACGACCGGACCGTACCGGACCGGACCGGATCAGACAAATGAAATATTAACGGTCTTGAATTTTAATAATTTTCAACAGAATTACATGTAAGTTGTCCATTCATATTTATGAGTAGGTAACTATGCATGGTGGTTTGTTTTTCTAATTCGAACATTTCTTCTTTTAAGTGAACTGTATCATCTTTGCCAACCTTTCAATATATACTGTTTACAAACTTACTTTTCACTAAGAAAATATGTGATGCTTCTATACATATTTTAACTTTACAGAGGAGGAAATGTAACTTAAAGTGACAATTCTAAGAAGATCCTGAAATATATATATAGAGCATAAATCGCCATTAGTTGTGCACATGATAAGGTGCGTTGTGACGAGCGTTGGAGTAGCAAGAACATGTGTACTTATACTTTGTTTTAAATTGGAGAAAGTCCTCAAACTGGCCATTAGTTTTACACGTGGAGCATGTTTTCGGCCGTACGACCTCAAACATGGTCCAAGTGCAAAGCTAATGGCCAGTTTTCTCCTACACAACCCCTTGCACAAATTGTATCGGGATATATTTTTGGAGCCTTTCTACATGAGTTTTGTTTTATCTATGTTGACTCTTAATACTGCAAACTGGCAACTAGTGCTATAGTCTTCAAAGCTGCATTGAGGCTTTTCATATCGACCCAGAGTAAGAGTTGTATCTTCTGAGAAGTGTGATAGACGATATTCTATATTTCCAAGTTTAAACCATTTATGGTCTTATTGTTTTGTAGCATGATGCCCACGATTTCAACACAAAACACAAACATGTACGGCGCTAACGTGTTCCCGGCTAATTCTAAAGGGAGTTGACGCGAATCTGTTCACCAAGTCTCTGGATTCAATACCATTAAAGTACGTTTGTATCCAATGCGAAATAATGGGTCCGAGATTAAAGAACTTCAAAACTTTTCTGAGGTGACGAATGTTTTTTCGAAATCAATAAGAAAAAGTAAACCTGGTATTTGGCAAGTTTCAGTTTCTAGCTAGTTACCTCGCCAAGTTATCTCCCTTTGACAACCCCAGTTTTGTTATTCGTTGAAAATACCAGGTCCTAACTTTTTAGTTTGACTGAATCCTCATTGTTACATGTATTGGTGTGTTTATTATTATTCCACTGATTCTTTTAAGCAAGATTCAGCGAAAACGACCGAAACAATACAACCGAACTGTACATGCTGAAAAAATTCCTTTTTAACATTTTCGATTTTGTACCGATTTCGTAATACTTTTTCCACAGCTGGGTTTTTAAAAAAATCACAAACTTCCAGGGGAGATAACTGAAATCCCTACCCGCTGAATTTCAAGATTTATTTAGGAGCATAATACAAGAATGTTGTCTTTATGAATCAGTAATAAAATCGATCGCGGATTGTCATTTTGTAATCACAATAATGTTTTTCTTTTATTCAATTCATAACTCGATAACCACAAAGTATAAAACGTACCTCACCAGACAGACACAATAATACCCTATCGACGAAAATTATAATTAGTACAATGGTGTTCATAGTTTGCTTACACGAGGGACTCGCCTAAGGCGATTCAATTAATCAATTTGTCCTATTAAATTAATCTGAACTACCGATTTGTCATTTAAGGTCATCACAAAAGAACCAATTAATGTATCCATCAATAGACAAGGAAGTGTTAGTTCCGATGAATAACGACGCGGTCTCATAAGGTATATATAGAACCCCACATTTGAACCAGCCATAATTAAAGAGTCGCTGTAATTAAAGCTTCCTTCTGGTTCATTTTAAGGTAAGCTCCTGTTTATTAATTTAATAATAATCTTAGGTGTTGTTGAATCATTTAGGGGTAACATTAAAACTACACAATCTCGTTGTGATATTTAACGTAAACATAGTTAAGTGACATCCATGTATTGAATTATGTATACTGTGTTGCTGTGTATATCTGCCAGACGTCATCTGACACATGTCTTATCTATTGAACACATTTACAATGTTTCTATGTGTATATCGTGTTACAGTTTGACATACAAGTCACTTAGCATCTTTCACTTTTACCTGTAAATACACGTATTGCATTATGATTATGATTCACGCTATTTTTTTCTGTTGGGACATTGATTATGTGATCATATTGGAAGTGTATATTGAGTCAGCAATTCATTACTTTCCGTTTATTTAGTTCACGCACTATCATTGACGTTTTCATATACAAAACCATATTTTAGGCATATTTTAACCGATAGTATATGTATCTGTATATTTTCAGTCAGTATATTGTGATAATGTCTTAACAATTACTAGTTCATATAATCATATTAACATAATAAATCACCCGCGAGCGGTAGCGAGAGGATGATATCACCGCTAACGCCGAGTGCTTGGTCGCTATTTATCATACACAACAAGGCCCACTTTGTCTGCAGGAGCTGCTATTTAATACGTGATATAAATTATTAATAATTTGATAAAGTCGTACAAGCGTTATCATGGTAATCAGTTTGCTGGTGAATGGTGGTTGTAGAAAGGTATCTGTAACAATATATATTTCGTCAACTTTAAAGCTCAGATACGGATACTGTGTATCCGACAACAGAGGGAAAAAATCTTCACGAGGTACGATACTGATAAACATGCGAGGCTCTGCCGAGTATTGGACCGAGGTAAAGATTTTTAAAAATTTGTTTTGTACAGGTCGTAAAATCTGATTTACTGCAGATAGTTATCAATGCCAAGTTACTGGTATGAAGGTAAGATTCATCAGACTAAAATTGTAGTATTCAGTAAGAGTTGTCCGCTTAGAAAGTGTGATATGTGACTTCTGTATGAAGAAAGGATGGAAGTTACAGATACGTGTGCCATGTATTCACCCCTAGGCTAGTTTTGACTAAAGCTCAGATTACTCAAATCTTCTCAAAGCCCTTATGACTATCCTTAGGTATCAACACAGAGTTGGTTATTTACTATGTGTTGATATTTTAAAAATATTATTTTCTTTTAAATATGGGCCATGACCTATAGTAAAATCAGCGATCAAATTCAAATTAGAAGATAAAAAGGAGAAATACTCGTAACAATATGGTTCCCGGTGAATGTGACATATTTCCTCTCCAATTTACTCAAATGACAAGGGAAATGGAATAATGGGTGCATGCATGTTTAATATATATATATATATATATATATATATATATATATATATATATATATATATATATATATATATATGTATATATATATATATATATATATATATATATATATATATATATATATATGTATATATATATACAATTATCTCATTTTAAAAACAGAAATATATATTATTAGAAAGAGAAACAGAGATAGACAGAGAAGTGACAGCATAACATATTAAAAGGATAACATACGACCATTTATGACTATCACAGTACATCCATTATACAAAACACATACATGCACACGCACGCACGCATAAACAATCGGCAAATGATCGGATACATATAAACATAGTTCATAACGTAAATCCTCGTAAAATGACTTCAAACTCATAACCTTAACAGTAACAATATACACCCCTATAACAAATCTTATACCTGACGTCTACAAGTTCGGTGGTTCGATTCCAGCCGGAGACAAACATATTTGCAACTTAGATTCTTTCTTCGGATGTGATATCTGATATCGTGTGGGCAGTTTATGATATCAGGTTGATATCGGACTCACTGGTGCAGTTACATGAAATCAAGCACCTCAAAATAATGACAACGTGTTGTGTATTGGAACACATTACTTCCGGGCCATGTTCATGAGAGGTTTAAAAGTAATCGCTCAATGAGCGCGATTGCTCAATGTAGCACTACGTAGCAAAGCGAATAAACTTCGAGGAATCGCACGGTGTCGTTCAGGAGAGAAGAGCGCGACATTGAGCGCTACATTGAGCGCCCAATGAATGATTATAAGCGCTCACTGTTATGTAACACATGTATCTTTAGTTGACAAAACATGGGTAACCATACAACGCATGCACTGAGCGTACCCGGGGGTTGTCACAAATGAGGCCGTATTTGGGTTGTGAGTTTCATACACAAGCTTGTTTACAGCTTTATTTGTTTAGAAATAGTATCCGTTTACACTCGACCGTAAGTGGGTTATAAGACAGATACAATGTACATCTATATAAATTCAGACTTTGGATTATTGTTAGCACGACGGATTTAAGGCTACCCACACTTGCGAAATGAAAAACCCGTGCTTGTGCATTGCAGCACGAGTTAATCATTCGTTCGAAAAGCTGCCACGTTGAATGAACACAGTCTATATACTGATTCAGAAAATTTTATAATTGTATGTTTGATGTCACTTGAATGATTCGTTTGCTAAGGTAAGCAAATACTAAATTTCATTTGCATGTTTCTGTAGATTAAAACCTTATGTCATTGCGTACATATTGTAAAGTTCTTATCATGAGAATTTAGAATACAATATTGAAAATGAAAATGAGTCATAATATCACACGAACATATATAGAGATTATTACCTGAGGAAGTGTGTCATATGACTTTTACGAAACGAGGGGGAGTTTTGTATTACCCGAGCGAGAGCGAGGGTTATACATAAATTTGCACGAGTTTCGTAACTCATATGGCACACTTTTGAGTGTAATAATGTCTTTATTACCCATTTTATTTCATTTGATTCGCCTTAAAATAGTCAGGAAAAGGCCCACTTCTCTTCCGACGACAAGCTACAGTGACGTCACGAACAATCGTGTTATGATGTCACAGTCGACGAAATACGGGAAGTGGTGGTGAAACAATTGTTGCTTGGCAAATGATATGTGCAATGATATCGACTTAGTTCTTCGAGTAACATTGATAATCGCCAATAGTGATATAAACACCCACATATACAAATGTATATGAAATATGATCATGTCACATGTATGTATACACTTGTTATTATAATATATAGAATGTAAGCATTGTGGTGTAAAGGATCGATATTCGTGATTACAACGCCACCAGAAGCAGTTGTAGTGACTGAGTAGTATACGTTTTACATTCGCACTAAGTCTTCACCTATTTAATAAATATACATTGGAATAAAATAGGTGAAATTTAGGTTTCCAATAACACAACACTTGACGATTCGACATACACCTATTTTACACTCATGTGTACATGGGGATATAGAGTATTACATCAGTTCGTGATCAATGGTTCGACCATTATGTGGGATATATATACGGAGTATTACACACACAGTGCACGTTATGATAATTAACCTATGAAACATTATATTTGAAGGGTGAAAATACAATACATGGACAGTTACAAATGCTTACTTTTCTTTAAGTAAGCATATAAATTATGTGACGCTCAGCTGCAATGAGTAAATGAGTAACACAGACATATATGTATTGTTTAAAGTAACGGTGGATACACGTGGGATCGACAATTTGAATTCGGGTATACACGCCGGATCGACAAGCGGCAAGCTTTGATGTAAGGTGTATTTAGCCCCAGCGCATTAATCCCAGCGTGTTGTTTTAGTAGTCGACATCAGCTAGTCAGTCACAGAACACAGTTCACAGACAGACATACAGATTGTTTATTAAAATCTCACCATTTGTACATATGTCGCATATCAATGTTACTCTTAAACATATTCACATTTTCATAGACAGACCAGATAAAAAATCCAACATGGGTTAAGAGCCAACCGTTTAGGGTTATGAGAGATTACAACATATGAAATACAAGATAAACTATTAATACAACAAAATGGACTATAAAACATATTAAACTTCACTGATTTTCGTCGTTATAAAATAAGTCTGCAATGGCACGTCTCTTTAGTCGGATGTGCCTAATGGCTGCAGGGTTTGTATGCTCCTTGTATTGTATGTTGTATGTTGAGATTGAAACATAACATGATGCATATGGTACCAACTCACCCGGGGAATCTAAAGCTCAAGCGAGCAGTTGAGCTGAGCCTGGATACTGGCGCTATGATAATATGTTTATGATATGTAGGTGAGCGCATTTCCACACATCAATACACTCAAAGCATTCGACAATCTGATCTGAATACGTATGGCGAATCTGATGTGAATACGCATGGAAAGATTAATGCATATAGTCTATATATTTATAGAATGCTACAGTTATCCCAACATGTATATGACTGAAGCTGATATTTAAGTACATATCAGAAAGGGTATAATGCATCCAAAGGCCATACTGACATTTTGTACTCTCCTGCAGTGTGGCTACTATGAAGAAACGACATGTTGACGAAGGATATGCATGGGTTGTTCTAGTGGCAGCATTCCTCACCCAAGCTATTGTTGCATTTATTGCATTCTCACCTGGAATAACAAACATCGCTGTGATGGAGGTAATAGAGAGCGACATCACTAAAACGTCATGGATTGGATCCACGTTGTTTGGGATGTACACTCTACTAGGTGAGACACTTTCCGCTATTTGTAACGTTGAATGGTAATGTTCATTATTATGTGGTCATATTAATTATGTGAAACATATTCATATCAATTAGTGATGATATAGATTATGATTATGGTGGGCACTTACCACAATTCATAATGTATGATTTAAGTTCGCTTTCATTTTGAAAGACATATTTACAATATTTGGTGATTATGATGATGATTATAATTAAGTTTATTTATCATAATGAATAACAATGTCTTTAGTTGACGTATGGACATTGTATGGAATACTGTATTAACGAAGGTTTACAGAAGAGATGGCGAATACATATTCCTGAAACCCTATACTCTGACGAACCGTGTACATCAACATGTTTGGACATGTTTGGTCGTTCACAAGCAATGTCGGTTTAGCGTATATTGTTATAATATATGCTGTGCGTACCAATATTATAATACAGTAATCTCTACGTTGGGGATACACAATCCTTTTCTAACCGCTTGGCTTCATGCGAAGGTACCATCTAATCCAGAAACCTCTTCTCAATTATAAGATACGAACGTTTTCCAGATCTTATTACAAAAACATTTTGAAGCATGTTACACACACTTACATCATTATAAAACAAACACAACTGGATATCCATTACAATGTTCATATTTATACGTTACCCAAACCTCACTTTCATCCTGATTGTGTCCTATCACTGGTTCTCCTATAGTTTCTTACTGATGCTTCTCTGTAACACTGGGCCCCGTCCCCTGTCTTCAGGGTCGAACAGACGTTTTGTGCATTGCCAAAGGTTAATCTTCGCTGAACCTAAGCCTATCACCTACACTCTTATTCTGACCTCCCTCCTGGCTGACCACCATGATTCTTCTTGACATACGACTCTGTCAAACTAATGTCCACTGTATGTCATTTCCTCCCTTTCGTTCCTAATTGATATCTCCCATCGCATGCTGTATTTTGGATCACTACAACTTATCCCTGACATTTAGAATTTCATAAGCGAGGGGAGGGGAGGGGAGGGTGCAATATATACATCTAAGTTTTTTGCTTTGAATGCTACTATAGTTCGGCAACTGATTATTGTTAGTGTTTGACAATGCCATTTTAGCCCAAAAGGTCCAAAGTGACCTTATAGCAAAAGCCGTCCTCAGTCCACAAATGACATTTTCGTGTTCTTACGAACCGCTACATCCCACAAGCTGACATTTTGGGGAGGTACATTGCACCTAGGGGATCAAACATTTTCTCTCTATAATTTTGGGGGGGGGGGGGGGGGGGGGGGGGGGGGAGAGAAATTGGATTTGTTTTTATTCCTCCTTCGATTTGTTTCAGGTCCAGTTGCAGGTGTGGTGCATGACCGAATAGGAACAAGAAACACAGCTGTTCTCGGAAGCATCTTGTCACTTGTAGGACTAACGACAGCCTCCTTCTGTCATACGGTCACAGGGCTTATACTTACAAATGGATGTGTGACAGGTACGGTAAAGTGCGATTCTCAATGAGGGGCGATGAGGCTGCTCACCACCCCATACTCTTCCTGACACTATCACAAAAGAGTTCCTTACACGACTACAAACACGTTTCTGAATTCCGAGTTACATTTTAGCAGACGTACAGCTGACTTTGGACATTTGTTCACAGGCTGCACTTCTCTCTTGAACTAAATTCATGTATCATATGTTCTGTGTTCAGTGATAGCCTGAACCTGCCATCAATTTCTGTTAGGCTGGAAGCACGTGCGGGATCATCTCGCTAGAACTAGCGCCCTTGAACACAGCTCTACGCTGGGCTATATACAATCTTTTTAATAAAAACTAATTTCATTTCTTTGATAACCATATCTTTTAAGAAACAATGAATTTCACACTATCGAAAAAACACATATGCTGATTAAAGTACAAATTATTTCGCTTGGCTTGCATATAAATATCCTATCGGCATATTTCATTATTACCATAAAAAAACGAGCTTCAGCCTTTTTCATGTGCAGAAACCGAAATTACACGGCTCAAATATATGCAAAGTAGTAATATAAATGACCTATTAAATATTATCAACCCACATCTGGCTTTTTGTCTGTTATGGGTGAGTTTCAAAACATTTTTCAGCAACATACGGTACTTCTTGATAAAATAACACCATTTAAACCGCTTCACAAACAACACATTAATGTTCCCCAAACCAAGTGCCTAGTTTATTCTTATATCTGGTTCGTTAATCTAAGGTTTGGTTGTTCGTGACGATCATATATCGGCTGTGATTGGGGAATGTTTGGCAGTTTAAACACATTACAGCCAAAATTATTTAACTGCAAAGTTAACCTTTAAGTATAGTTGGCATATCAAGCTTATGACTTGCCTATTTATGCTTTGTTTTCTAAATTGTTGCTTGCAATGGGTCCTAGTGGTATAATCTCATGTGCCCGAGACCAAACGTCATTATACAGCCACCAAACACATAACATTCAGCCACCAAACATGTCCTTGTACTACTATTAGAATTGATTTATTCAATATTCTTTCTTCTGATTTAGGTACAGGACTTTGCCTTGGGGGAAATCTTGCTGGCGTGGTTCCTGGGCGTTTCTTCGTTAAAAGAAGAGCTCTTGCCTATGGCATTACTATGGCTGGAGGTGGAGCAGGATTGCTCATCGCTGGTCCCCTTACTCATTATCTTCTCCGAGAATACGGCATCCATGGTACCCTTCTCCTGCTCGGTGCCATATCATTCAACACTTGCATTGCCGGATTCATCTTCCAAAGTCCTGTGGAGGCCAAGAGCATCACTGTGGATCTACAAAGCCTGTCATCCGAATCAGAGAGCAAGGACGCGGAAAACGGGACCCTTGATGTGCTGGAATGTCAAAGTGATGTAACTGAACCACAGAGTAATCCACATGAAACAGACATCGAACTGAATGATAAAATATACTGTGAGAGGCGTCCCAGTCTGTTCATGTTCAAAGAGGCGTATACATCAGAATCATGTGAAATTCAGGATCCATCCATAGAGAAGAAAATGTGTTCCAAATCAAAAGCCAAATCAACACATTGTTTAAAATCTGCCATACCTAACCAGACAGCTTTTATATTCTTCAACTTCAGTATAATATTGTGGGGCTTGGGCCATTCTGCCTGTATATTTCATCTCCCAAACTTTGCTGTAGTCAAAGGCAGCTCCAAGTCAGAAGGTGCAAGTTTGTTCACTGCATTGGGGGCTTCTGGCATGTTCTCCAGGGTATTTACAGGAATGGTATCATCAGATGTCCGGATAGGATATTTAACTGTTCAGATGGGTCTAGTAGGAGTTGCAGGAATCCTTGCTCTTCTCTTTCCCCTCTTCTCACATACATACATCCTTCAATTTGTATTCAGTCTAATCTATGGTCTCTACAGTGAAGGGGTGAATTCTCTTATGGCTCCTGTGGCCATAAATCTAATTGGATTGTCTTCTGTAGCTGTTGGATTTGGAATTGTGTACATGTCTTGTGGAGTTGGGTTCTTTCTTGGACCGCCAGCAGCAAGTACGTATCAATGTCCTGTTTTAAAGTGCCTGCTGTTAAAGTATTAATTCATTTACAGTAAAAGGATTGACACGTGAATTGTGCGAGACATTTGCAAAGCTGTAATCATTGCTCTGGTAATAGCTAAAGAACCAGTGCGGTAGGGTTTTTTCTTTTGCTTGAATGAAACTAAAACTCTACATTTATTCAAAGTACTGGAGAGTTTCGTGTTTCTTCCTTGTTATCTAACCTTTGCTTTTGATTTTGACCTTTCAATAATTGCTTGCAGGTTTCATATACAAGTGGTCAGAAAACTATGAGTTTACCTTTATATTCACAGGTAAGTTATTTGCTTTATTTATAATCTAAATAGTTCGATCAGCAACACATTGTTGGCGAGCGGTATTCTGTTTTAACATTGAATGTTCACGAGTACTTGGTGACATCTAAAGGATGTTGGAATGGTAACGTGTGCTTGATGACATCTAGAGGTGTTTGAATGTTCACGAGTGCTTGATGACATCTGGAGGTGTTTGAATGTTCACGAGTACTTGATGACATATAGGGGGTGTTTGAATGTTCATGAGTGCTTGATGACATCTAAAGGTTATTGGAATGTTCACGAGTGCTTGATGACATCTAGGGGGTGTTCTAATGTTCACGAGTGCTTGATGACATCTAGGAGGTGTTTAAATGTTCACGAATGCTTGATGACATCTAGGGGATGTTTGAATGTTCACGAGTGCTTGATGACATCTAGGGGCTGTTTGAATGTTCACGAGTGCTTGATGACATCTAGGAGGTGTTTGAATGTTCACGAATGCTTGATGACATCTAGGGGATGTTTGAATGTTCACGAGTGCTTGATTACATCCAGGGGGTGTTTGAATGTTCAATAGTACTTGATGACATTCAGGGGGTGTTTGAATGTTCACGAGTGCTTGATGTCATCCAGGTTTTTTTTTAATTTTCACGAGTGCTTGATGACATCTAGGGGTTGTTTGAATGTTCACGAGTGCTTGATGACATCTAGGGGGTGTTTGAATGTTCACGATTGTTTGATGACATCCATGGGGTGTTTGAATGTTCACGAGAGCTTGATGACATCTAGGGGGTGTTTGAATGTTCACGAGTGCTTTATGACATCTGGAGGTGTTTGAATGTTCACGAGTACTTGATGACATCTAGGGGGTGTTTGAATGTTTATGAGTGCTTGATGACATCTAAAGGATGTTGGAATGTTCACGAGTGCTTGCTGACATCTAGGGGGTGTTGTAATGTTCACGAGTGCTTGAAGACATTCAGGGGGTGTTTGAATGTTTATGAGTGATTGATGACATACAGGTGATGTTTGAATGTTCACGAGTGCTTGATGACATCCAGGGGGTGTTTGAATGTTCACGAGAGCTTGATGACATCTGGGGGGTGTTTGAATGTTCACGAGTGCTTGATGACATTCAGGGGCTGTTTGAATGTTCACGAGTGCTTGCTGACATTCAGGTTTTTTTTTAATGTTCACGAGTGCTTGATGACATTCAGGGGGTGTTTGAATGTTCACGAGTGCTTGATGACATCTAGGAGGTGTTTGAATGTTCACGAATGCTTGATGACATCTAGGGGATGTTTGAATGTTCACGAGTGCTTGATGACATCTAGGGGTGTTTGAATGTTCACGAGTGCTTGATTACATCCAGGGGGTGTTTGAATGTTCAATAGTACTTGATGACATTCAGGGGGTGTTTGAATGTTCACGAGTGCTTGATGTCATCCAGTTTTTTTTTTAATGTTCACGAGTGCTTGATGACATCTAGGGGTTGTTTGAATGTTCACGAGTGCTTGATGACATCTAGGGGGTGTTTGAATGTTCACGAGTGTTTGATGACATCCATGGGGTGTTTGAATGTTCACGAGAGCTTGATGACATCTAGGGGGTGTTTGAATGTTCACGAGTGCTTGATGACATCCAGGTTTTTTTTTAATTTTCACGAGTGCTTGATGACATCTAGGGGTTGTTTGAATGTTCACGAGTGCTTGATGACATCTAGGGGGTGTTTGAATGTTCACGATTGTTTGATGACATCCATGGGGTGTTTGAATGTTCACGAGAGCTTGATGACATCTAGGGGGTGTTTGAATGTTCACGAGTGCTTTATGACATCTGGAGGTGTTTGAATGTTCACGAGTACTTGATGACATCTAGGGGGTGTTTGAATGTTTATGAGTGCTTGATGACATCTAAAGGATGTTGGAATGTTCACGAGTGCTTGCTGACATCTAGGGGGTGTTGTAATGTTCACGAGTGCTTGAAGACATTCAGGGGGTGTTTGAATGTTTATGAGTGATTGATGACATACAGGTGATGTTTGAATGTTCACGAGTGCTTGATGACATCCAGGGGGTGTTTGAATGTTCACGAGTGCTTGATGACATCTGGGGGGTGTTTGAATGTTCACGAGTGCTTGATGACATTCAGGGGCTGTTTGAATGTTCACGAGTGCTTGCTGACATTCAGGTTTTTTTTTAATGTTCACGAGTGCTTGATGACATTCAGGGGGTGTTTGAATGTTCACGAGTGCTTGATGACATCTAGGAGGTGTTTGAATGTTCACGAATGCTTGATGACATCTAGGGGATGTTTGAATGTTCACGAGTGCTTGATGACATCTAGGGGTGTTTGAATGTTCACGAGTGCTTGATTACATCCAGGGGGTGTTTGAATGTTCAATAGTACTTGATGACATTCAGGGGGTGTTTGAATGTTCACGAGTGCTTGATGTCATCCAGTTTTTTTTTTAATGTTCACGAGTGCTTGATGACATCTAGGGGTTGTTTGAATGTTCACGAGTGCTTGATGACATCTAGGGGGTGTTTGAATGTTCACGAGTGTTTGATGACATCCATGGGGTGTTTGAATGTTCACGAGAGCTTGATGACATCTAGGGGGTGTTTGAATGTTCACGAGTGCTTGATGACATCTGGAGGTGTTTGAATGTTCACGAGTACTTGATGACATCTAGGGGGTGTTTGAATGTTCATGAGTGCTTGATGACATCTAAAGGATAATGGAATGTTCACGAGTGCTTGATAACATCTAGGGGGTGTTGTAATGTTCACGAGTGCTTGAAGACATTCAGGGGGTGTTTGAATGTTTATGAGTGCTCGATGACATACAGGTGATGTTTGAATGTTCACGAGTGCTTGATGACATCCAGCGGGTGTTTGAATGTTCACGAGAGCTTGGTGACATCTGGGGGGTGTTTGAATGTTCACGAGTGCTTGATGACATCTGGAGGTGTTTGAATGTTCACGAGTACTTGATGACATCTAGGGGGTGTTTGAATGTTCATGAGTGCTTGATGACATCTAAAGGATGTTGGAATGTTCACGAGTGCTTGCTGACATCTAGGGGGTGTTGTAATGTTCACGAGTGCTTGAAGACATTCAGGGGGTGTTTGAATGTTTATTAGTGATTGATGACATACAGGTGATGTTTGAATGTTCACGAGTGCTTGATGACATCCAGGGGGTGTTTGAATGTTCACGAGAGCTTGATGACATCTGGGGGGTGTTTGAATGTTCACGAGTGCTTGATGACATTCAGGGGCTGTTTGAATGTTCACGAGTGATTGATGATATTCTGGGTTTTTTTTTAATGTTCACGAGTGCTTGATGACATTCAGGGGGTGTTTAAATGTTCACGAGTGCTTGCTGACATTCAGTTTTTTTTTTAATGTTCACGAGTGCTTGATGACATTCAGGGGGTGTTTGAATGTTCACGAGTGCTTGATGACATCTAGGAGGTGTTTGAATGTTCACGAGTGCTTGAAGACATTCAGGGGGTGTTTGAATGTTTATGAGTGATTGATGACATACAGGTGATGTTTGAATGTTCACGAGTGCTTGATGACATCCAGGGGGTGTTTGAATGTTCACGAGAGCTTGATGACATCTGGGGGGTGTTTGAATGTTCACGAGTGCTTGATGACATTCAGGGGCTGTTTGAATGTTCACGAGTGATTGATGATATTCTGGGGTTTTTTTTAATGTTCACGAGTGCTTGATGACATTCAGGGGGTGTTTAAATGTTCACGAGTGCTTGCTGACATTCAGGTTTTTTTTTAATGTTCACGAGTGCTTGATGACATTCAGGGGGTGTTTGAATGTTCACGAGTGCTTGATGACATCTAGGAGGTGTTTGAATGTTCACGAATGCTTGATGACATCTAGGGGATGTTTGAATGTTCACGAGTGCTTGATGACATCTAGGGGTGTTTGAATGTTCACGAGTGCTTGATTACATCCAGGGGGTGTTTGAATGTTCAATAGTACTTGATGACATTCAGGGGGTGTTTGAATGTTCACGAGTGCTTGATGTCATCCAGTTTTTTTTTTGAATGTTCACGAGTGCTTGATGACATCTAGGGGTTGTTTGAATGTTCACGAGTGCTTGATGACATCTAGGGGGTGTTTGAATGTTCACGAGTGTTTGATGACATCCATGGGGTGTTTGAATGTTCACGAGAGCTTGATGACATCTAGGGGGTGTTTGAATGTTCACGAGTGCTTGATGACATCTGGAGGTGTTTGAATGTTCACGAGTACTTGATGACATCTAGGGGGTGTTTGAATGTTCATGAGTGCTTGATGACATCTAAAGGATAATGGAATGTTCACGAGTGCTTGATAACATCTAGGGGGTGTTGTAATGTTCACGAGTGCTTGAAGACATTTAGGGGGTGTTTGAATGTTTATGAGTGCTCGATGACATACAGGTGATGTTTGAATGTTCACGAGTGCTTGATGACATCCAGCGGGTGTTTGAATGTTCACGAGAGCTTGGTGACATCTGGGGGGTGTTTGAATGTTCACGAGTGCTTGATGACATTCAGGGGCTGTTTGAATGTTCACCAGTGATTGATGATATTCTGGGTTTTTTTTAATGTTCACGAGTGCTTGATGACATTCAGGGGGTGTTTGAATGTTCACGAGTGCTTGATGACATCTAGGAGGTGTTTGAATGTTCACGAATGCTTGATGACATCTAGGGGATGTTTGAATGTTCACGTGTGCTTGATGACATCTAGGGGTGTTTAAATGTTCACGAGTGCTTGGGGTGGGAGAGCGTAGTGGTTAGCGCGTTCGGCTTCGGATCAAGAGTTCGAATCCCGCCAGGGGTACGGCAACTTTGTTTGCAGTAGAGATCTGTTCTATACACAGTAAGGTTTGGGTGCAATGCTACATTGAATTTCAGCGTAGTACCATCCATGGTTCGCTAGTTCCAGCCGATCCTCGCAGGTGTCACCGCAATGCATAACCACATGGCTTTGCGGGCTTTCTCCCTGTCATAATACTAGCAGCCGCGATATAAGTGAAATACTCTTGAAAGCGGCGTTAAACCCCAACTCACCTCACCTCACCTCATGAGTGCTTGTTGACATCTAGGGGTGTTTGCATATTCGCGAGTGCTTTGTAACATCAATGAGGTGTTTGAATGTTCACGAGTGCATGCTGACATCTGCTTTAAGACTGGTGAAGGATTGTGATCAGCTTCGGTCACATAAACGTTACTGTATGTTTTATATTATCGATAAGTATTATATTCACAATAGTTATGGTATCAAAATAAATATACATTATCACGTTATATCGTAACAAATTTACTGTCTTTCAGGAATCTGTCTCCTCCTTTCATCAATGACAACTGCCGCAACCAGTATATTTAAGAAGGAGATAATTGCCTGAACAATTTAGACATTGCAGGACTGTGTTTGAATGCACTGTTCACATCAATGTTTTCCTGGCATTCAAGAACATCGGAGAAAGATTGTGCAAATGAATGGAAGTATCGAAATGGAAATAGATTTACCAGAACTGATGACTATGGAAGGGTTGCATGTACGTGAACTATTTATCGTCAAATCTTGTCGTAGACATGGCGACGTCCAGAGAGGTATTTAGGATTTACATGTTTATATAATATAAAGTATAAAGTATATTAAACTCTTTATAGTTCTTTGCATAAACATTGTGTCATCTCTGTTCAATGCATGATGGTGAATGTAGAAGGGTAGGAAACGATATTACTATAAATAAAAAACAACGTGATGAGAAGGCAAGCTTTTTTATGTCAACTGTCAATGATGATTATTCCACATACCAAGCTTCGTTTTCGTTTTTTGAGTTTTGGTCCGGCAACAAAATTATTTCCCAAATAGCATATACAAAGAGAACTTTTGAAGATGAATCTAGTTGATGATGATGTATGTATTTTTGTTACAATTACTTCATTAGATTTATCGCATGTTTTCTTTGAATTTTAATAGGTAAAATCCTTTTGGCATGTGGGGAACCATTTTCCGAATAGCCATCACTACTGTACTATTACATTTACAAAATTCTATATTTTGTTTGGATTGTGTTCACACAACAAAATATTAAATCATATCTTACTCATAGTCAATTTAGAAAACTCCCAAAAATCCAAGTCAGGCGGCGGGACTGCTAACTGAAATGAATCCCCAGAATCACGGCTTTTCAACATTCACATGTGACTTACTGCGAGTACCATTATTATTATTGTATTAGTATATAGTATAATACATTATCTGGCTGTGCATGCTCCTCATGGTTTTACAGCTGGTCAATTCATCAAATGTCTATTCATACTTATGTACTTTGTAACAACTGTTTGGGAAATAAAAATATAAATAAAAAAAATAAAATATATATTTATATATATATATATATTTACTTGTTACGTCATATTGGCGTAAAGTGGATTGACAAACAAGATTAAAAACTTAATTGATTATATGTTCGCAAAACAGGTGGAGGTCGGCCCACATAGCTGCATATGAGAATGGAGGACATGCATGATAAGCCTACTTTAACAGTTTGTAATGTTAGACCGCTTGCTGCAAACAGTCAACACAACATTACCACACTAATATGCTTAAACTGGATTTAACATTAATTATGTGTAATAACAAATGTGCAAACAGAAATGTCCCCTAATTTTTCGTTGGGACCACAGAAATACCCCGATAGCGCCTTCTCTTTAAACAGATATCTATGTATATTCCGAATATTATTTCATTGTCAACAAAGGTGGATACTTTTGCAAGAGCAGTTACATGTTTAGTCAAAATGTATTTTTTTCTTAACGTATAAAGAAGAATTTTTAGAATTGAAAACATTATGGCTAGAAAAAATAACAGGTTATCTCATTCTATTTTCATATTATTTTACCCATAGACTCTAATGATAAATATCCTTAATCAATGCCAACAGTATTAAATTTAGGCTTTATTCCATAGTATTTCATCTCATCACCTTAAATGTTCTTATTTACAATGCGCTTTGAGCATGCACCTTGTGTATGGATATAGCGCTTTATAAATGCCCATTATTATTATTATTATTATTATTATTATTATTATTATTATTATAAAATGGAACATTTACCGGTCATACTTGGAATTGATTGAAGCGCCCATAAAATACTATACACGAAGCTTGGCCGTCGCCTCTACTTTATGTAGTCTCAGACTATTTATTTGTGTCATCCAGCCTCTTATGCGTTATATCTTTAGCGATGCTATGTACAAATTCTTATATATCATATGGAATGTATTTGTGATTTGTAATGGAATAAATAAAAAAGAAACACATATTATTGTACTTCTGTGGGGACGAGTTTCCTGTCAACTTCCATATTTTAACTAACATAATATTTATTCCATGACATGAAGCTGCTAATCAATTAGATAACATGATCACATTTTATATACACACAATATGGAAAGCATAATCACTTCTCCTAAAAATATTAAAACATGTTTTACTGGTGGCGAAATGTTCGTAATTAATTATCAAAACAATACTTATACACTAGGACAATAATTAACCCAACCTGAATTGTTCAACTGGTCATAACTTTGACTTCAAATCGTCATCAAGTCGGGAATAAGTCTGACACTAATGTCAAGAAAGCTGAACATATTGAGTAAAGGATAAATCATAATGGTCATGGGTGATACCATGACGTTCAATTCCATTTTAAACACGTGCTTCAAAATTGATCCACTATGCAACTTTGCTGTTGTGGCGATTGACTAAGGTGCCTTCTGTTTCAAACTGTTTGCTGAGTTCTTAAGATGACAACTAACCAACAAGGTGTCAGCAACGAGCGTCTCATGTTTATATATTATTTCAAAAGGCAGCTGCTGCCTCTCACGATGCGATGCAGCCTCCCAATCAGAGATCAAGATTCTGGTGGATGAGATTTCATTATGTGGATTCGACGTAAGATGATGCACCATTAACCTTCCAAGGGATTCGAACCTGGACTCATAACATACCAGGAGACTAGGGTGATGCCGTTGATCTGATCATACATCTTCACAGCACGGGTTTGGTGAGGTCACTCCTTGTCATACATGAGTAAAGTGCGAGTTGATATAATGATTGTCAAAATGAGGTACTAGGGCGGGGGCAAGGAATTCCCGGATGTATCACGCGTCACTGCTCATGATGTTCCCATACCGTGACAAGAGCCAGCTTACAGTCGTGAGGAATGCAAACCACAACTGACCTAAAGCAAACGGAACTGACGCTTAAATGTTTCTTGGCTCATGTGTAGTATGGTTTGGTTCTCATAACACTTTGACGCCATCTGTGACGTTTAACATGAATTAAGCGGCTCTCGTCGGATCAATGCAACTGCCACCAAAACCAACTTGCGTCCGGCCAAACCACAACCCAAACCCTCTCTCTTTTGGAGATTAGTCAATAGTTGACACCAAACTGTTTAATTTTGATAAAACCAAGAATATTTGTTATCTCGTTTTGTATTGTCCATGTTTTGTCCCATCCGATAGAAAGTTTTTTTAGTTAGGAATCCGTTGCTAGCATGAATTTCCTTTGTGTCCGTCTGAACTTCCTTTGTGTCCGTCTGCTTAACCCCGACATTGAACATACCAACCGCTTACCACACGAACACGGGGCCTCTGTGGTAAGCTTGTTGGTACGTCAGCGCTGGCGATATAGTTGCCTTACTCGGAGGGTGTGGGTTCGAATCCCGAATTTGTACTATTGGAGGTAGTGTTATCCCAAATGTAACCATATTATATTTGTTCTGCCGAAGCGGCGTTAAGCATTCACTCACTAACTGGCATGTATTTCTCATATAACTGTCAAGAGAAGATCACTAATACCTGAAGCGTCGTAAAATATTCACATTCGTCTGAATGGTGGTAACAATGTCGCGTTGATATGCTGTGAACTACAAGTGAAATTCAATAGCACTGTCTTCCAAATATGTTTGTAATGTAATGAATGAACATTTATAAATAAGTACAGACATCCTTGAACTAATAGAATATAAGGAACAACAAATATATCTCCAAGTTGATGTAAAAATTGACATGATGGATGTGGCTAGTCTATTCCTTAAACCCTGACTAGGGAATACATATTGATGTCACATTCGTATTCTTCTCAAACCAGATACATGTGTTTTTATTTTAAATGATACATGTTGACTACATATTGTAAAGGGAGTGTAAGCGGATCGCGATCAGTCAGTACAGGTCATAAAAAAGGTTTCAAAGTAGTTAAATGTCATTTGAACTTTGCTGCATAAGTATAATCCTTTTTCAATTTAATGAACCAATACGCTAGGCAACACAAAACGTTTGATGACAATTTAACCAGCAAAATCATTTTTCCTCACTTGTTTTTCTATTACTTATTTTTTATTTACTTCAATTTAAAATACATGATTAAGCACATATGGTATGTGATTCTCCATTTGAGATCAAATCCCTCGGCATAAATGTCAATCAGATACGAAGCATTATACAGGGAACGTCACAGAAGTTATCATGAGTTATTTTTTAACACAGTTGTCCATATTTAAATCATATCTCTTTCTGTATACTTACTTTGTTGTTGAAACGGTGAAGAACAACTCCTTAGCCTTAATAGTTTCGTCTGTGACTATTTGACTCTTGTAATCATTATGTACATGTATATACTGCTTCATAAAGCTTCATTTAATCTCGTCATAGCCGTTTAATATTATGTTCCCAATGTCTATATGGACTTCTGTTATATGAACTAGGTAATAAAATGAAATACCATTATCGAATTCATATTCTTATTGTCCTCAAGTCGCATTTAATTACTGTACATCCTTGTAACATATATAACATGGTTATATTTGGGATAACACTACCTTCAATAGTACAAATTCTTTTTCGGGCCGAGTCCCATGCGGGATTCGAACCCACGCCCTCAGAGTACGGCAACTATCGCCAGCATTGACTGTACCGACAGCTTACCACACTCTTGTAACATATGTTCTCAACGTCTTAAGTATATGAATAGGTAGTCGATAAAGCATTTATTCAATTCACATTAAATGACTTATTCCCAACTTCTGATATTGAATTTTACGAAATATTGAATTGCACAGGCACAGGCAATTATTTAAAATTAAAGGCCTAAGCGATAAATTGGAAGCTTATGCAATTCTATTTGCTGTATATTTCACTTTATTATGGTTTTTGAAATATGACTTTTATCGGTTGAAATGAAATCCTTATTGTCAAGGAGTGACATGATGCTTTCAATCATATGACGTCATCGTAACAAAAGGATAACGTCATAAAATGACCATGATAACGCAATGCGATCTTGGATGCACCATTCATAAAAGCAACGAACAATGCATAACTTGATATATATGATAACTAGAACATTTGACATTTACCATCGAATACCATGTACATGTATATCTCATCAGTAGAAATCATACATTAAATTATATACTTGTGGCTGCTGGGCCGTTCGTGAAAATATTCTTTTCTGCTTCACTAGATGGGATATACATGGTATTAGAAGAGAAATGTTGTCAAATATCCTATGTATTAATCCTTCACATTATAAACACAAGGATTCCCGTTTGCTAAGCGGATACAGATACAGGTAATTAATCCCCACTAACTCAACAGTTCACTTCTGTGCAGTGACCAATCATTAGTAATTATTCAATATAGGGGTATACCTAAGACATACAGACAGATATTTTTATGTACATCTCATTCGTGTTAAAACAGTTCGCAGCGTGCATAAAATTTAATACATTTTAAATACACGACCAATCACTTAGCTATTGATGAGAGATGACTAATTGAGATACATAAAAATAATCAGAGCAAGATAGTCGCTTGCACACTTTTGGAGAGTTTAATGTCAAAATCTAAACCCTCAGAAGTCTCATTTGACATTACTCCTCTTGATGTTCTCCAGTAAAATTCAGAGTTTTCACAGTGGCTTTCCTCTGCGTATTTGTCACATCAACATGGCAATCACAAGTAGTCATACGAATTGTTTATTTTCAAGGCCTGATTATTAAACTATCAACGTACGGTTGATAGGTAATAATTAAATCATACATCATGTGAATCGAGTGCAATTTACGTTTTTATCATGTGTGGGGTGAAACTGTGAGATGTCATCTTTCTAGAGCCTCATTTTCCCAAAGACTGAAGTACGTATTTCCCAAGAAATAGTGAATTGATTGGATGCACTCTAAGTTAGTTGTGCAGTCTCCGAACTGAAGAGTTGGTCTGTAACTGTAGAGAAGATTGGAGATCCTCGATCAGTGAATTGTGCACACATTTCTTACAGACAGACGTCAGTCAGAGACATAAGACGGTATTTGATTTGATAGAACTATTGACGGCATCCGTGTTGCAAATATTTCACCGGAATGGGATTTTGCCAGGAGTAATGTGACAAATTGTAAGAGAGTACGTGGGAAGAAATGATTTGAATGATATATGTTTGAACTCGGGAGAGAATGTTATCATGCAAGATATTTATAATACATGTATATATAAATTTCTTTTTAATAATATATGGTTCAACATTCATGAATGTCATTGTCAAGAGACCATGTCATTCTGTTCTTCGTTGACATTTTCTCGTCAACATTTTGTTATTGTTAGAACGGCTGCTCCGTATTTTAAAAAATGTTCTAGACGTTGTGTTCATGCTGTCTAAATCTGTACCAAAACATTACCAGCAGCTCGACATCAATTGGAATTGCAACATTGTTAAAATTGTAAAAAATCACTCATACGAAAATGTGTGACAACCAAAGCACAGCAAATGATCTACACAGAAGGAAGTAACATTCCCAAAGTATTCACAAGTCGCCATCAATGTGTCATCGATCTTCAAATAGATCCCAATTGAATCCAGATACGACATCTTCACGTTTCGATTGAAATAATTGGACTATAAAAAGTCGTTCTAATTTGTTTTGAATCCTGCGGCGTCGCGTTTACGTCTATTTTATCTCTTAAAAAGAAATGTGCATCTTTCTCCAACTTATTGAGGAGTTTTCAAACTTACACTGCCAAAAGGAGCAGTGCCTTATCTCCGAATTGGCAGTTTCATCTCTATCTCCTCCTATCATGACACTGTTCCCGGATTACAGAATCTAGGTGCCAGACATTATCGGTGGTGTTTGTCTTGAGAGCAGGATATATAACAGTCACTGATGTTATTACTTTGCTGTCACTTAACGTACACAGTGTTCATCAAGGTGTTTATTAAGGATGCATCCATTGTGTCATTGTGTTTCATAACATTTTATTTTGCTATAATAGGTGGCAACATACCATTTGTGCTGAGTTCAGTTCAGAGAATTTCACTCAACTTGCCTACTCATGCCCGATCACCAAATATATCATATTTACTGGTTTCCAATGAAAATCGAGGAATATAATTTTAGATCCGAAGAAGCCAAAGCTATACGTCCCATTTGCATGCACAGTAGTTGTGTAACCTATTAAACATCAAACCAAAGTTGTCTTTTTGTATGTTGTAAATAAGTTTCCAAAATTAGGTTTAACTACTTGACGCTCATCAATCGCGATTATTATGAAAATGGTAATGTTTGGCAACAATCAGTACTCCTCGATAACATAGCACATTTGGCATATTCGAACAAAGCGTTATTCTTAGAAATGAAAACAAAACAAGATTATGTTTCAGCTCATCAGGCCTGAAAGGCCCGATGGGCTTATGGCATGGCATGGCGTCCGGCGTCCGGCCGTAAACTTTTCACTTTTTCGACTTCTTCTCCAGAACCAATGACTCCACAGAACTGACATTTTATGTGCAGACTCCTTGGCCAATGGGGATTCCAAATTGTAGATTTGGTGACCCCATGACCCCAAATGGGGGTCACTTGGGTCACATCCTTAAAAACCTATTTTCATCTTCTCCAGTTCCATAAGGTCTAGAAAGCTGAAAAGTTGTGTGCAAACTCCTTGGCCAATAGGGATTCTAAATTGTAGATTTCGTGACCCCATGGCCCCAAATGGGGTCACCGGGGTCACATCCTTAAATACCTATTTTCATCTTCTTCTCCAGTTCCAAAAGGTCTAGAGAGCTGAAAAGTTGTTTGCAGACTCCTTGGCCAATGGGGATTCTAAATTGTTGATCTTGTGACCCCATGACCAAAACAGAAACTGAATATCCAACAGAGGTACAAAGACACAATGGGTCAAACTCAATAGTACTGTCAAGCTGTATTCTGCTGAAAAGGATATCGTAAGTAATGGAAAATGTTTAGCCCAAGGATATGCAGCGCTTGAGATACTAACTTGGTGGCTTTGAAGATAAATATATGCGTTCTATCTAATATTCTTTATACATACAGACTGTGATGAATACATTATCGGTAGGCGTACATTGGATACAATACATATAGCTTAGTGTTATTGGCATTTAAAGAGAATGGTCACTGATATTGTCGATTTGTATGTGTCGCGCGGAAAACGTATTAATAATGTAAAGATTCTTGGAAAACTGCAGTGGGATAGTATACTCTGAATTGGTACACATCTGCTCATTCAGGTGTAAAATGGTTTCGAATTGAAAAGTTAAATTTTACTGATGTTGAGATCCAAATAACTCAACTCTGGCTTCAATTTGAGATGTAAGACAAAATCTATTTTGGTAGTAAAAGCGGACAATTATTTTGGATTACCCAAATGGTCACGTGATTCAACATTTGCCACAACTGACTTCATTGATCATGTATTTTCCCAATTGGTTGAAAGTTTATTTCATACATTCCAACTGTAATATAGGGTGTAATCCCAACACTGTACGTAGTTCGAGGCGTCTGCGCCTCCAACCAATAAACAATCACGTGACACAGATGAATATGCAGTTTGCAGTATGCAATACCAGAAATACAGTATGCAATACATGAAAACAGTACTGGTCATGAAGTATATATCATCAACGAATTGCATTCGGTAATACAGAAGACATGGGAATTGGTATTGAAACAAGTCGGTGGATACTTACAGACACTTGCAGATATGTTTACATTAAAATCACAATCTGACCGCGTTTGAAAAAGACACATTGCAATCTGACCGCGGTTTATTGCAATCAGCTTAATAAAATTTCAATTTTTTTGCAAATGTGCTTCTCGATCATTAGGAGACTTTCCTTTCAAGCAATAGTGAGATTCCAGCAGAAAGAAATGAAATTTGCCAATATCCACAATCTGCCATCAAAGTCGCATCAATCTTCAAACAGAGTCAAATTGAATCCAAACACGACAGCTTCACGGTTCGACTGGATTAATTAGGATATTAAAAACTCCTTCAAATTTGTATTGAATCTGTTGGCGTCTTTTTCATCCTTTCCTAGAAAATGATCGTATCTGTTGATAACCCCACGAGATTGATGAGCATTCAAACCTAAAAGCGCCCCGGGAAAATGTCGTTATATCCGAATTGCCAATTTAAGGTTCATTTTGTCTACCTTGGCCATGACCGCAGATCATGGATGCGATAGGCAGCAGGAATTACCAATGCTGTTTGACTCTAAGAGAAAGCCATCTCATGATCTTCATGATTTCATAGATTTTCACATTGAGGAGTTGTAAGCCTTTTTAAATTCCCTTGAGTGAAAGTATTTGAATTAAATAACGTATTTGGTTAGGGGAATGACAGATTCTAAGGGATGACGTGACAGATAGTCAGAAAGCAAAACAATATGTTTCTGTTTCGTGATCTTTAGTGCACTGCCCAAACCGATTGTCTCATTTATCGCCTCTCCCAATCTCGTCCCCTTCCCAGAAAACACCTTTGAAATAACTATTTCAGCAGTTTAGCATTTCATTTGTGTTCGAACAGATGTAAAATTTCAGTATCATACTCTCATGAATGAAACTAAAATATCAAATCCGGCTGAAATATTTCGAGTTTGACTCTGTTCAACATTCGGCATAGTTTCGTTTGATCCTCGGTGTAGAAGTTATGAGGTATAATGTCATTAACATTTTGAATCTGTCAAATCTGTGTACAGTTTAATTACGAGGTCTGATGACGAAAAGTCCAGGTGATAATATTTGATAGGTAGCAAAACATTCACCCCTGGATGAGAAGGAGCGTACACAAAATATAGCTTTTAAGATCTTCAACGTCTGCAAGCAGCCTGTGAGGATGTGGATGCACAGAACATGTTGCAAACATAACCCTGTAATCCTTCGAATGCGTTATATATGTGAAGGCATTGTAGCGGGAGGTTTGCATATAATCTGTTTTCAAATTTGCCAATTGTTATTACAGTTTATACAATATATTGTTATGTAAGAGCGTATAACATATCATTACACAGACAGTTGTCCCAGTAGAACGTTAACATTGTGCGTCGTACAAAAAGACTGATTTGTGGAACTCTTCAATGCGAGGGGTAGATTTGTATATCTCATGCGATTTTGCGAGTTCAGACATCAAGATGGTTGACGAGCAGAAAGCAAATAAAGTCGAACCATCATATTTGAAATCTAAAGAATCTTGGATCTCTCATATGTTTTGTACAAACTAGTGCCTGGTAAAATAATGACAGCAAACATCAGCGATCTAATTAAAAGAACAGTATGATTTTCTGGGTAACAACTTCTTTAATGTTAAAATACACGACGTTTCGGAGTATATGCTCACTGATTCTAACTGATGAAGGATACGTATATACTCCGGATCACATTCCACCTGATGAAGGAGTGAGGATATACTCACTGATTCCACCTGATGAAGGAGTGGGTATATATCTAAGAATAGGATGATTGTCTTGGTAACTACTTCTTTAATGTAAAAATACACGACCTTATCAGCAATCTATTCAACGGTCAAGACAGGTACATAGATCAATGAGAGTGTTTGCTGAGAGTACTTTGGTGCCGAGAACTAAAATGATTAAAAGGTCAGTGAGTGTAATGCATTTAGTGAAGGTATCAATAAATTGATCAATATATGTATTTATAGAACATATAAGGACTAAAAGAAAACAAAGAAAAATGATACATATTGTTACAGGTTGGACACGATTTAAGTTATTAAACGCTTCGGTGACAATGTCGAAGATCTTGAGTGAATATATATTCTAATGTACCATCATAGTACATGACGGTAAATGGTAGGTCGATCAATCAGACGCTATAATGGAAATTTAGTTTCTTATACAGAAGGAGAGAAAAAGGCCGTGGGTGTACTATTTCCAACGCATACATCTGAAAGTAGTAACAGTCAATAGCATGTCGTTATCGACAACCGACAGAGGTATTGACAATCCGAAGTGAAAGGCAGTGCTAGGTATTCGTTTTATTCAGACACATTGACGAGGAAGCGGTTCCAATGCAAGTGAAAACAGTTTGAGTCAATATCGATACAATGGAGTCAAGGTAATAGTGTGGATGTGATCATGGCTCACATAACATATTTAGGGTAAACCACTGAAAACCATTCTGTACACCACAGACAGCATAGAGGAAATTGGATGTACAGGTGCACCAAACATACCATATAGATACCCATTTGGTTTAGGAGTATGTACATAAAAGTAGAGACTTTGGTACTGATGAAGATGTAAATAAGTTCTTAGGTCGTGAAGTTTGGAGTCACATTGTCCCCCATTGTCGAAATCTGTACATAAAATCTCAGCTTACTGAAGCTTTTCTAATGCAGAAGAAGATGAAAAAAAGGGTTTTATGGCATAGCCCCTGTGACCCATATTTTGGGCAAGAGGGTCACCAATTGAGAATCCCCATTGGCCATGGAGTATGTTCACAACATTTCAATTCTGAAAAGCGCTTGTACAATTTACTTCGTCTCAATTGCAAGAATAGAAAGATACGAATACTTAAATCCTTGGGGTGCCTTGTTTTAAATAAGCCATTATTGTGATTAATTTTTCCCTCAATTAATCTATAAACTATCAACACGAGATCCGACCTGGCGAAAGTTCAGACCAGATTGCAGGTATGTTTATCACAGTGTAAACTCCTTATAATGAAAAAACAATGTTCAAGAGTTTCAATATCTGATAAGCAAAGGCTACCGAGGTAATTCCGCGCACAGGGGCGTGTATCGCTTAGAAACAGCGTTTGAAAGTCTTATACCTATAAAGACCCTACCCTATTACTATATAAAAGGAAAGGGATGTAACGACGAAACCAACCCATGCTCATTCAAAGTCATATTTCGCATCAAGAACACAGTCGATGACTACGGTACGAAAGATTTCCCTACAAAATGATCTATAAATGGACACAATCGGATCTATATTTCAAAAGGTATGCGACAAAACAGTCCGTATATCGCTACCTCCAAATTTTCAAGCCTTTTCTTACGCTCACGAAAATCAGCGAAAACTCACCTTTTAAAATCGTTTATTAATTCCCGCAATGTTGAGAGCACCTATGAATCGGCATATTCGAACCGCAGAGTGAAACTACAGATTCCAAACAAATATTACAACACCTACATATCATTTCTCCGACTGTACTACGGCATTTTGTCCCAAATCATCACCATGCAGTTGACATTCAGTTGACCCGGAGTAGCCAATATCCAGGTTACAGGGTCTTTTAGCTAGAACGAAGGCCCTGTAACCTGGATATGGGTTACTCCGAGTATCTAAAAACCAGAAAACGTGTCTCCATTTCGGAAGAGTATTTTAAATATCATTTTTATGATAGACGTCAGATATTATAAATTGAAATACTGTCCAGTACTGTGAACTTCAATGTGATATAGAAAGTAATTGATCACTGTGCTAGAACCCCTGATAAGTTTTTATAGTGTTATAGAAAACCCTTGATGTGTTGTTGTAAATCAATCCTAAATGACAAAGTAAATACATTTGAATTTTCTTCATAAGATATACAATTCTGTCCTCTCTTATAGTTTGTTTTCAATTAATTTGTATTCATTCAAACATTGTTTTTGGTTGTCTTTATTCATTTACGGCGATGATTCCGTGTATATCCTATGAAACAGTAAATAGTGAATAAAACTGGCTTTTGAACTGTGACCAAGAGCAACAACTTGTGTGTGCATACTCATCATTTCATTTATCTAGACTGTATAGTTTCCAAGAAAATGATCCTTTTTTTGAGCATCAATGCGGTTATTCTTACAGAGATCAATTACATATTCAAGCGCGATTACATTGTGAAAATAATTTTTCGAACTTGAGGAAGTCATCAGGACCACCCGCACCAAAATTTCATTCAGTAATAGTTTCTGAAGAAACAAAACGATCATGTGTACCAAGTTAAACTAGAAAGTGTTTTACCCGTAAAAACAGATGTCTCCCCCTTCCTCAAATGCTCCAAACCTCTAAACAATACTATCAGAAAGCACCATTAATGTTCTCTGTATAATTCAACTTGAATAAATAACTCCACATTAATACAAAATTTAAATTATCTCTAACCCCCAACAGGCTTATCTGCATGTTATGGAGAGGCAGCATACCAAGTTTGGTGATTATTGGTCACATAGTTTTAGAGATTTGCTCCGGAAACGAAATGGGAACGCCGACGCCGACGCCGTCGCCGACGCCAACGCCGACGGGAACTCAGCTAAAACCACTATGTCTCCCGACCCTTCGGGAGGAGACATAATTAGAGAGGCAAGAGCAATATAGCTCCGTCAAAAATAAAATAATGTCTTTGAACTTTATTAAAGGGTATACACTCAATTGCAAAATAAACGTCATCACATTTTCAACAATGTAAAAACATAATACTGCTGCCGGAGAAAGTCGATTTTAAATGCTTTATATAAGGACATGATTTGTACAGACGTACCCGCAATTCATACATCAAAGTGTAATGTTTTTATTTCTATATGTGTTCAAGTACATTTGGGATGTTGAAATCGCTTTTTAAAAATGTTTTTGGCCTGAATGTTTGTCATTTAACTTGAAAATTAATAAAATGTGGAAATCTACTTAATCAAAGATGATGTCGACATGAAAAACCTTCTTGGACTTAAAGAGGTTCCCAACAATAATAAAAAATAAATGAAAGATTGCTGTAAATTGTCATGATGAATATGTATTATTCGAGATTAAAAAAGAACAAGTGTTTGCCACTAACATGGCAGTGTCCCCCGCCGGTGACATTGAGTTAGTAAGACACATTCATTGGAGCTACTTTATATATTGCATTACTGATAAAAAGTGCCATGATGATCAGCAAATTTTAAGACTTTGGGTGCTTGGGTTCATGATATATCGTGTTAACAAGAGTTCTAAAAGTGGTCAAAGTGTTGTGGTGACCTTGAAAATAAGGTCAAGGTCAATAAAATCAACTGGTGTCTGTGTCTTTCCCCAATGGAGGCTGACACCTAATTTGAAGACTTTGGATGCAATGTTTCATGAGATATCGCCTCAACAAGAATTCAAAGAGTGGTCAACGTGTCGTGGTGACCTTGAAAATAAGGCCAATGTCACCAAAATGGACTGGTGTGTGTGTCATCCCCCAATGTAAGCTGACACCAAATTTGAAGACTTTGGATGCAACACTTCATGAGATATCGCGATAACAAGATTTCAAAAAGTGGCCAAAGTGTAGAGGTGACCTTGAAAATAAGGTCAAGGATGAAATTCTGTACCCTACGTCTCATACCTCCAGTCAGACCTCGGATCTGTTCCTGTGTCAAAAACATCCACTCAGCGTGCAGAGCTGCCTCCTGTAAATCTTGTACTGGAGAGTTCTGAGCCGTCCTAGAATGTCCCACACACATAAGCTGTATTCGTCTGTCTCCAAACACGTGCACGCCCATCAGTAACACGGTGCAAGAATCGACTCTCGTCAGACAAATGGATTTTTTTCGCCAGGTCCTCAGATTCGAGTGTTGTATGTCCAAAGACCATGCGAAACGTGCATGGTTTATTATGGTCTCTCAACAAGAGACGTTTAATTACCTTTCTTGCCCTTAGTCCTGCCGATTTGAGGCGATTTCCGACTGTACATGTTCTGGTGCTGATGTTTCGATTTGGTAACCATAGACGTTTCAGCTGAGGACTTGTCAGGAAGGGTTCTCGACGTACATGTCAAGAAGGTGCCGGTCCTCTCGAGGTGTCCTGACAGAAGGTCTTCCAGACCTTGGACGGTTGCACTGCCTGTGTGCGCATGAGGTTATGCCAAGTATTACGTGCAATGTCTTTATTTCAAAACTGACATCGTTCACTTATAGCGTTTATTTTTTTATTTTTCGTTTGAACAAATGTGTGCAATGGGAAAACAACATAGCATTACATGTCTGTGAAACTGTGAAAATGACATTTATCAAGTAAAGAAGGAAGTTCTCGTTGCCCCTGATGCGTGATAAATGTTCAAGCTATAAAACTGGCTACGTGAGATAGCATATCGGTTCGAGTTGAAGTTAGCTTGACATCGGAAAGGTCGATTACGTTAAATAGTCTAAATCACTTGGGATGCGATGCTTTACCCTTTCAAGACATGTGCATTATAACTTAAGAGTATTTTCAAATCATTGAGAGAGTCACCACCATATAGATATAGATATGTAATATTAGAAACACATTGCAGTTTCACCTGGAAATTACAACGGTCTGATTTGCGAAGGATGTTTAACTGGTGCTTCATAACTGCTTGTGCTTTCATCCTTCTAAACGGTGACGGGAACTTTAAACAAGTCACACATTTTGACATTTCTACATTAACACCAATCTCTGAATTTACAACGTTTAGGCTCGCCTGTGCCCATCATTGTGAAGTAGACAAAACATGTGAGGTGTTCATCAACAATAAGCACAATGGAAGGTGTCGACTCTTCCCAAGACACACCCTCACAACACGGAACAAGCGGCTGAAGCCCACGAAAGGCGGAACTGTGATGTACAGGAAGACTGTTGCTGCAGGTGATTCTTTTTTGTTAGTTGATTCAGTATCAACACAAATTAAAATATTCAATTAGAATTCATTATATTAACATATGCCAGAACGTCATATGTATGACCATTTGGATTGTCTGTTCGCACGAATAGCTTCATCAAACATGCATTTGAGAAATTAAACATTGTCCAGTCGTCATTTTGGCACTTTAAATTATGAAATTTTAATTACAGCAAAACATCATTATTTTCAACTGAAGTTGTGTAATATATCAGAACAATATTTAAAATCAAATTTGAGTGAGCTATATATTGCAAACTTTACACCATTATTTTCAAAAGAATGTCGCAGTAAACCATTGTTTATATGGAACAGAGTGTTATTTGCGAAATGGAAGCACAGTGTTGAAAATACATTATTATTTAGTTGAGTATTCAAACTATTTTATATACAGTCAAACTTGTCTTAAAGAGGTATTTCGTTTTTTTTTAAAAATAGCTAACCGTGTCATTGATATTTGTCCGGAATACCGTTTGTTCAGTTAAATATATTTACGATTTGCATACCCAACCCAAATCACCAAATATATGATAACTACAGTGGACTTACTCCAAACCAACAACCCTCCAATCCGACATTCCCTCTAAACCGACATAATAATTTATTATCTGGTCCCGAATCTTGTTACCTTATTACATCATATCAGAAACTCCCTCTTATCCGAGATCCCTCTATTCCGAATTCTTATAATTCATATCTGGGGGAAGTGACCTGTAACTTAGTAATAGGATTAACTGTTAATTACCTTCAAATCACTTGCTCATCCTATAAATGAGATTAGTAGAATAACAGACAGACAGATTGTTTTTTAACAGTCTTGGCTGTATATTTGCACAATAATGGACTAGAAACAATGAAAAAAAACTTTTCAGCATCTTTAAAATCTATAAAATTTCTGTCTAAAATTTGGCACCTATCCAGTAAAACATTTGTAAGACATTGATATAAAGGGCAAGCTAAAAGTACATGAATTTTATCTTCAACAACATTCAGACAATTAAAGGTGCATCCATTGTGTTTCATAAAATGTTATTTGGCTTAAATACGTTCCAACACATCATATGTGCTGTTTACAATACAAATAAATTCACTCAGCTTGCATATTTATCCCCAATCGGCAAACATATCATAATTACTAGTTTCCAATTAACATCGAGTAACATCATTATTTATGTGCAGAAACCGAAACTGCACGTCCTATTTACATGCACAGAAGTTATATGACCTATTGAACATTATCAACCCAAATCTGTTATTTTGTCTGGTTTAAATAAGATTCCAAAATTACGTTTGACTCATTGGCGCGCGCCACACGCTGTGCATTGACCGGTTTTCGATCAGAAATCGAATCTTTTACTTTCATATGGTCAATATACTAAGTCGAGTATCATTAAAATGGTAGTTTTTGGTAACAGTTGGTACTTCTCGATGAAATAAGACCATTTATAACGTTTGCCATATTTGACCCCCAACAACACAATGGATGTACCTTTAAAACACACTCTCATTTAAAGGCATATTACTATAGCGTCCCGTTTCTACGAGTAAGGGGGCAACACCGCATCTGAACATGGCTAGAGCTCTTCTGTGTCCTCGTGGAATGTGTTCTGTTATATAGTGTTCAGCTCCATAGTCCATCTTAAAAGTTCTGTATAGTCGGAGTTTATTACCTCCCTTGCCATCACGACCAGTCGGACAGTCTAGTTTTGTTCTCCACTCTGTGATACTTCGCTTCTGTACTGCGTCCTAGACTCTGTGAATAATTTCATTCCGAAGTAGACCATTTTCCACATCAGTGAATTCAGTCATGTTAATTGAGTTAAGTTGTAGATGCACTCGTTTTATCCAGTTTTGTTTATTTCTTGTAGCCATCTGTTTTGCCCATTTAAAAATCTTCTGAGTACATCGGCTTGGAGTTAAACTATTAAGTCTGGTGTATAGTCTCATAACAGATCACCAAAGTTTCACTTGAGGAGGTGGCCATCCCATATCTCCTGGCACCTCAGCATTAGGGGTAAATTTCCGAACTCCCATATATAATTTCATGTTCTTTAAATTAGTGGAATGTGTAGAACCAGAGGTGGCCCAAATCGCTGCTCTATAGTCAACTGTCGACCATACCATATCGTCAAAGAGTTTCTTGTATGTAGAGTAATGCATACCGCCCATGGACTTGAACTTAGATATTAACAGACCAAGTGCTCGACCTGCCGAGCTGGTTACAACCTTGGCCATCCGTGTAAAGTCTAGGTGTTCTGTTATCAATAGGCCTAGGTAACAGTAACTTTCTGCCAACTCTATTGGCATAGGTCCACATTGAAAAGTGAGGTCCGTTCTTGGCACATTTACAGGTCTACAATGCAGCACTTTTGATTTCTCCGTATTTACACTCATGGAGTTGTCCTTACACCAGTTGTGTAAAACGTCTAAAAGAAAGTTTAGGTCCGCTTCATCTTCTGCTAAAAGTACCAAATCATCTGCATAAGCTAACACGGCAATTGTATCCTCATTCAACTTCACACCAATGTTAAGAGTCTTTAGGGTTGTTAAAAGACCATTGCTGTATACTTGAAAAGTAGAGGGGAGAGAAGACATCCTTGTTTTAGTCCACATGTGACGTTAAACCACTCCGTCATATTTCCATTAATCCTAACACAGCTCTTCACACTCTTGTATAGGGAAATGATAGCTTCACACATATTTCCAAATATTCTCAGATCGGATAGCATTCTCCACAATATACATGTAGATCTGTCAATATTATCTTATGCTTTCCTAAAGTAAATGAACCCTAAAAAAGTAGATTTCTTACAAGATTTCCGAGTTTCAACAATGGATGTCAGTGAAGATATATGCTCTACTGTAGATCTGCCCCCCCTGAATCCGTTCTTCTGAGCAGTTATACAGTCTCTGGTTTCCGCATACTTGTACAGTCTGTTCAGCACCGAACAGTAGAGTTTATAACTAGAGTTAGTCAGGGAAATACCTCTGTATCATATTTATCAGCACATCAACACATTTATCTTCGACCAATCGCTGGGTATTTTTCCACTAGAGAAACATATATTAAAAAAAGTTTGTGTTAAAAATGTTTACTGGTGTTTTTTTAAATTTCAAGAGGTATGTTGTCGCATCCTGGTGATTTCCCTTTTCCAGCCGTTCGTACGGCCTCATACACTTCATCAAGCGTGAATAAGTTGTTAAGCGGAGATGTAGACTACACATCGGTTACCTACCTTGGCTCCGGTGTGCAGTTGGAACCGGCATCAGGGTCACCGTTATTTAACAGCTCACAATAGCTATCTCTCCACATATTTAACACTGTTTCCTTGTCCCCAGATAAGGTACCATCCTGGAGTCTCACCTCGTTAGGGATAAATTAATGTTCTTTCTGTTAAAACCAACTCCAACTTTGCCTATTTTTCTCCAGAATTCATATTTATTTTCCTCACAGAGATTCTCCAATTCTGATAAACTTTCCTTATTGTATCGTCGTTTACTTCTTTTAGTTTCATGGTCAAACATAGTCCTTTTCTTTACATAAATCTCTCTTAACTTTCGTTTACGAACGCTATGACATTTACACCATTCACGTTCAGCGCTCACCATCTCGTTCCATAACACACTTAGTTTACCAGTCCACCAAGCTTTCTTCCGTAATTTCCTTCTCTTATTTGGTCCACACATGTATATCACCTGTTTTTGTGGAAGTTTTAACTGTGGTTAAAAAGCTTGTATATGCTACATCCACATCTGATTGTTCACAAAGTGACGATTCCAGTTTAGAGCTTGAGAGCTTGCATACACACTATCGACTGTAAAAAGGTCTCCGGTACACACATATTTCACACATTTCACACTGGGTTGAGCACTGTCACTGGTATCTTCATAACTGCAACCTTGGCGTATTGGAAGAATTTCCAAATCCCATGTTAATATGGAGTGATCTAAGTTAGTAATAGCCTGTGCACTCACACATCCCACACAACCAGCTGATTCAACTGAATCACATACACGTGTAACATAGAAATTAGAAATACGATTTAAATCTTCACATGCACATAAACAATAATCGATGACCGAAGCTCCTTTGCCTGAAATACAAGTAAAATAAAAAAATTCATTTTTTCTCCCGTTAAGCATACAAAAGTTTGAATTTACTAAAAATTCAGATAAAATATGTCCATAGTGGTTCTTTGTCACATCAATAACGTCTCTGTTTTGAAGTGAGTCCACACCTTCAATGTGATCCAGGAGATCGCCGCATCTACTGTTCAAATCACCACATATGTACCCAATATTATACACATGGTACTCACATATCTGAGTGAGTAGATTATCGTAAAATTCAGCACCATCAATGTTTCTGGAAGAACACTCTGGGGGTAAATTACACATACAAAATGAACAAGCACTGTCGATTTTGTGTTCTAATTTCAACCACATAATACCTTCATATTCACAATCAAGAATATTCACATCATAATCAAACAACAAGTCATTTTTAATCAAGAACCCCACTCCTCCGGAGCCTCTCCTGGAGTGTCGGTGCAGATTGTTTCTATTATATCCAAACCACGAATATTCATCAACATTTAGAGTTTGATTTGGTTTCAGATGGGTCTCACAAACACCAATAATGTCACAATCAGCATGAGAGATGCATGCTGATCTTAAAATATGATTGTCTAAATTACTGTCGCTAGTCCACCCGTTACAATTCCAAAGCCCGCATTTGTACTAATTTGAATAACTAGCCCTGCCTCTTCCAGTCACGTGGTCTCCTCGTTGATCCATCTCCCCGCTCCTCGTCCGATGATTGGTTCGTCTGCTGTCACGTGATGTTTGTTGATAGCTACCACGTGGGGTTTGTTGATAGCTTCTACGTGGTTGTTGCTGATAGTCCCGTCCACATGCTGACACTGCGTCATTTCTTCTCTCGTTCCTTCCATGTTGTTGTCGGTCCTGTCGATATCGCTGGACCCGCCCTCCTGCATACCTCAGTTCATTTAAAAGAAGAGATTCTCGTTGCTGCAACTGCAAATTTAGGTATAGATGTGCGGTGTCAATATGTATGACGGGAGAGAGTTACGTCCCTTGCCCGGTGAAGACATGCTTGCGCTGTGCTCCTCAATTGTAAAAAACAATCGTTATTTCCCTTAGCCATCATTGATGATTTACTGAAATAATCACCTCTAATAAGTATTGAAGTCCATCTAAAGACATTTGGTGAAATTATTTTTTGAAAAAAGTACCAGAATAGTGAATTTTGAACTTTGATGTCACTCTGGTCAAAATGTGTGATACTCTTATGGACTCGGGTGACTATGTGCATTCGGTAATGACCCCGCAGAGACCGAATTTGACATTAAATATACCAGACAGTGACAATTCTTTGGACCTGGTAAGCTGTCATCCGTCAGCGGCGAAGAAAATACGGACTATGGAGCCTGAAACGTCTAAACATGCAAGTAGTGTGAGTAAACTGGATAAACACCCAAGTATTACGAACTGTGAACATTTGGTTGCTATAAACGACATTAAGGGGGCGTTTGCTTTACAACTACGTGATTTAGAGTCCGGATGGATTGTGAAGCTAAAAGAAGTGGTAAAAGGAGAGGTTTCACAGCTAAGAGGCGAGGTAGATAAAACAAATTAATGTCAGGAGGGACAGTTTTAAACATGCGGAATCATCCTGTAAACATGAATCAGAGAAAGTGGATAAGACTATAAACAAGCTGACTGAACGGCTGTCACAGTTTGAAAAGTCTGCAGCTGATGTTGTGAAAGGTCGGTTGATGAGACTAGCTGTAGTGTTGTAATTCGTAACGTAAGGGTGACCAAACGCGAGTCCGAATCCGAAGATCCGAATGTACTGTGCAATAACATTAATCAACTTATTCGAGACGGCTTGAAACTCTCCGACGTGCGTGCAACGCGTGCAACGCGTGCAACGCGTGCAACGCGGAAACCCCGTAAGGACAACAAACCTGGCATTGTTTTGGTTACCATGTAAACGCCTGAACAACAACAAAAATTGTTGAACAATAAAAAGCACTTGAGGAAAAGTACAGAGTTCCCGAAAGTGTACCTTGATGCTGCACTCACCAAGGATGCACTGATCGAGAGATCAAACATGCAGACTTTGTTAAACGGGGTGGGAAAAGCTACAGAGTTTCGTTTTCACGGAAAACGCCTAGTTACATCTAAACCTAAGGCCTAGGACAGATTGCGGTTTGGCTTCTGGAATATGGGTGGGTGGGCTCTGAGAGGCTGTAGCAACTCGGAGTTTCGACAATCTGTCGTCTGATTTCGACGTTTTCGGGGTATGCGAGACCTTTTAAGGGGCATTCTACACTTTCACTCGAAGGGTTTATCTGGAACTGGTACAGCAACAACCGGCAGAACATTCACAAGGCGGCGAAGCGTGGATCCGGAGGGGTCGGTGCTTTTTTCAAAAACAGTCTGCTGCAGAATTTTGATGTGACAATTTTGGATAAATCTGAGGAGGATGTTATGTGGTTTAAGTTATCTTCACTTCATGAGAAGTCTTTTGTTATTTTATTGTGTGTGTGTTATTTGCCCCTGTCATGCTCATCTAGGGTTAATGATGCTGAACATGTTTTCAACAACATATTAGAAAAACTTTATCTGTATCAAAATGAGGGAATGTTTTGCCTGCACGTATCGGCCACAACAATGACTATATCCAAGGAGATCAAGTTCCTGAGCGTGAAGTGTTGGACATAAAAGAAAACACACATGGAGATACATTTATAAGCTTCTTAATTGATGCCAACCTGTGTGTGTTGAACGGCCGCCTAGGAACCCAGGACTATACATACGTGAAAAATGGAGCATCAGTTGTTGACTATGTTGTGACAACACATGAACAATTTCGCCACTTTGATGATTTTAATGTAATTACTATGTCTTCTCTAATAGATGGCTGTAATGTCTCAGACAGTATCCTAGACCATTCTATATTAAGCTGGGATGTGTGTATGGCTGTGAATGTACACGACGAGGGCAAACATGACAATAGTGATGTTGACAGTTGCACTTCTGTTAATAGGCGTTATAGTCAAAACAAAGTCCCCGACTCTTTTTTGTCTGATAGTGATTGTAGTGATAAGATACTTAAAGTTATATAGTCTACTGAGTCTAGTCTTTCTATTAGAAGTGATATTAATGATGCCTATTTTGAGTTTGTGAATTGTATGTACTCTGAATTAGATCCCATTGCATTACCTACAGTTATGAATAAGTCGCGTAAATCTAGTAAGTCTATGTATAAGCCGTATTGGTGTCCGGAGCTACAATCGCGCGTGTCAAGCAGAGCGTCATTGGTTGAAGTGTAAGTCGTCATCCCGTGGTAAAGAATGAAAACATTGATATACTTCTGAGAGAAAAGTATTTGATAAACTTCTTTGTAAACGCAAGCGATCGTATCAGTTGTCGGAGCAACAACGTCTTCTCGATGAACATAACAACAAATATTCGCGCAGTTTTTGGAGATCAATCGGTAAACTGGGTATGGCTAATGAACGCGTGGGTGTTATACCCTGGGAGGTGGTAAATGATGGTATTATCACCCGTGACAAATTAGCGGTTATAGATAGATGGTGACGCGACTACAGTTGCCTTTTTACTGACGATACTCGCTCACCCGGTGTCCATCACCCATTTACTGGGTCAGGTGAAATTGACAATCACTTGTCGAGTTACGTAACGATTGACACAAGTGATCTAGATGCTCCGTTAACCTTAGCAGAGGTCAAGAAGGCTGTACAAAAAATTAAAAACTTCTGAAAAAATATTTGACTGATGACAATACGCACTTACTTTTCAGTTTTAGTGTACGATGTCCAAAACTTGAAATATTTGTAATTGAAAAACATACATATGATAAAATCAACTGAGATGCAAAGTTTCTTTTGGTATTGTGTAGCACGTGCACGGCGAGGTAAAGCTGCAGGTCCCGATTGTTTACCAGCGGAGGCGTTGAAGAATAAAACTTGCACTCAACTACTGTTTAAATTGTTTACTCTCTGTTTTGGTAATAATTCATGCCCGGATCTATGGCGTATTAATACATCAACCCCATTAAGAAACCGGACAGCGATCCACGCGACCCTCTCGGATACCGCGGTATTTCGTTGTTTTCAGTTCCCTTAAAGATCTATTCAGATATCCTTAACTCCAGGCTAAGTCAGTGGCTAGAAACGCATGCTATTTTAGTTCAGGAACAAAACGGTTTTCGGGCCAAACGTAGTACTCAGGACCATATATACAGTTTATATTCTATCATTAATAATAGGAAGACTCAAAAGTTTTCAACATTTGTATGTTTTATTGATGCCTTAAAAGCATTTGATAAAGTTAATCGCAATTGCCTTTGGTATAAGCTGCAACAGCTTGGTATAAGGGGTAGATTTTTACAAGCAGTTAAATCTATGTATGATAGCACTTTTGCTCATGTACGTGTTAATGAGAGCTTCACATATACATTCGGTGTTTACACCGGGGTTTAGACAGGGTTGTGTGATGTCTCCAACATTGTTTTCCATCTATATAAATGACCTTGCAAAAGAAATCAATAATTTGTACTGCGG
Source organism: Gibbula magus (assembly GCA_936450465.1). NCBI lineage: Eukaryota > Metazoa > Mollusca > Gastropoda > Trochida > Trochidae > Gibbula > Gibbula magus. The sequence continues at coordinate 27,466,270 of OW388306.1, forward strand.
CATAGACATTGATGGTTCTATGTTAAGTTTGTTGTTATATGCCGATGACGTCGCCCTGATTGACCCTAATGAACTGTCATTACAACATATGCTTGATTGTGTTGATAGCTGGTATGAGCGATGGAAGCTATCGGTAAATATAAATAAAACTAAAGTTGTCCATTACCGGCCTCCCTCTACTAAACGTTCACAATCTAATTTTACTATTGGCAGTAATAATATTGAATATTCTCAAGCCTATAAATATCTGGGGGTTTGGTTTCAATAATTTTTGGATTTAAACTTTACAGCTCGAGAAATTGCCAAATCTGCAAGCCGTGCACTTAGTAGTATCATTTGCACATTTAAAGCTGTTGGTGGTTTCTCCTATGATGTTTACAATACTTTATATAGAAATTTGGTCCTGCCTATCTTATCGTACGGGGCTGCAATATGGGGGGTCAGGCAATTTAATATTATCAATTCTGTCCAGAATCGGGCATGTAGATTCTTTCTTGGCATTAGTTGTAAAACTCCAAATTTGGCTGTACGTGGAGAGATGGGCTGGGTTCTGCCTTTTACAAATCAAACAATTTAAATGTTGTCGTTTTGGAGTAAGCTTCAAATAATGGACCGTTCTAGATTGCCTAGTTTAATTTTCAGATGGTCGGGTCAATTCCCTAAGTCCTGGAATAATGCAGTCCTGAAACTTGTTGAAAAAAATAATTTGCCATTTTATTTTAGTGATATTTCTAGAATTGAGCTTTCCCATATCAGAATTTGGATGAAATTCCTTGATAGCCAATGCTGGTATAACGATTTATATATTGACAGAGGTCAACAGAATGGTAATAAATTACGTACTTATAGATTATTCAAGAAACTTTTGATCCCCGAATTACATGTCACTACTATGTTAACAAGATGTCAACGTAGTGTACTGAGTAAGTTATGCTGTGGCACATTACCACTGGAAATAGAATTCGGCAGGTATACCAACCCTAAAACACCTTTAGAAAATAGGATTTGTAAATTTTGCAACAGCAATGTAATTGAAAATGAAATACATTTTCTCACTGAGTGTGACTTTTATTCTGATCTCAGGTATAATTTATGGCAGGATATTTCTCTTGTTAACCCTTTCTTTACACACAGTTGTCAAAAACAGCCCAATCTGTATTCATATTACCAATGAGAGGTTTGTGAAGCCTCTTGCCGCTCTAGCATTAAACATGTATAATAGGCGAAAACATGCAATCAGCACCCTCAATATACAACTATCATAACAATATTATCTCTTGTACATGTTTGTGTTGTAACGTATAACATTATTTTTATATATGCATATTTTAGACATTTATGTGTCTCATAGGCCGTATGGCCGGGTGGTACTTTCTTTTATTGAATGTATTGTGTTTCTTTTAATGTATATATATATTGTACCATGTGACACAGAAATAAAACAATATAAATTAATTTTCTTCTTCTTCTTTCTTCTTCGTATTGAAGGCTTTAAGGATGATATAATATAAGGGAGGTTAAGCTAACCTTCTTATATTGCTGAATATAACCACTGACTGTCTTGATAACCCAAGTACTATTTAAACACATAAAGAGCTTGTGTTCAATTCAGTTCTATATATAATTTTGGGCATTACGGACTGATTCTGCTTCTGGGTGATTATGAGTTTATGTCAATAATTTCAGTTATTTGTGAAATACCGACAACAATCCCCAAGGGGAGACTACTCTCTGTAGATGGTCAGCAGGAAGGATCCAAGGCTTCCTTCACCTGTGACGACTTCTACTTCACCAACAGGAGTCACCTGGTGTGCATAGCAGGCGTCTGGCAAGGGATGAAGAACGCATGCTTTCAGCCAGTAAGAACTTGACTTTATCTTAAATTAAGGGCACCAGCATTTTTCTTTTGCAATCGCCATTTATGATCCACAACAAATTAGTTCAGAGTACTCATAAGAAAACATTTTGTAATAATTTTGGTACCTTTTGATGTATGGTATATAGATTTTAGGTTATGTTACTGTTAAGATATTTTCAATTTCGGGGTAAAACTTTGCACAAACGCAAAATCAATTGCATGAAATTCATGACAGACACGGATTCCTTAAAAGGTGATAGGAATTCTTGCTAATTTTATCACAAAATAAAAGTACATACTAATCTCAATAAAATAGCCTGTTTGGATTGGGTTTTGGCCAGATATCATTGGAATTTGAAGGTGAATTTGTCGGATGGAGTTGCTTCCTTTCACAAGATAAATATGGCCTTCACAGTGTTTGGAAAACCGAAAATACTGCAGATGTGTCTTGAAACATCCCAGGTTCTGTTCCATTTGGTGGTGGTCAGTTATGGTCTGGGGATGCATTTCCAATGATTTTAACCTGGATCTTATCACTGTACAGGGAAATGTCAATGGCGAATGATACATCCTTGCCCCATCCTAGTACCTCATTTTTACAATCATGTTTTTGCCACGTTTCCTTTATTCATGGATGACAACACTTGGTCTCACAGTTCCCATTGGCTGCTATGAGATTTGAATCTCCTGGATCAATGTGTAGGACATCATCGGACGTTGACTCAAAAGTATGGAACCAAACCCAAAGAATTGTGCTGATTTGGAGGATGCATTGCATCGTGAGAGGCACTGGAGGCCCCTCTACTAACACTTCATGTGTTATTGTCTCAAGGCTCAATGAACAATTTCAAAGAGAAAGCAACTTATTTGGACCTTAGTCTATCTCCTCAACAGCAACAGCAATTTTTATGAAACAATCACACAGAGTCAACTACATCACCCGTCAAAAAGTTTTAAATATATTTAACAATGATTATGGAGCTTTATTCTGTAATAAATCCTAAATCACTCATAAATTATTGCTGCACAAGAATATATAGTTCACAAGATGCTTTTATCTCTCCTGGGAGCAATATTTTAACAGGCATTTTGAAGTTTGCTGTTTGGAATCAAGATGAGGATGTTTTCCCTATGAAAGTGGCTTAGTAGTTGAAAATTTAAAAGGCACATTATACATAATGTTTGTCTCATATGCCATATTCCATTGAGCTAGGTCTTACAGGTGTTGAGTTCTGATTCGGAAATATAATGTTTAGTTACGTTTCCATGAAAACGGATAATAATAAATTTCAGAAGAATTTGAAACTCTGAAAAGGCATATCTTAACATGATGAGTGTTCCTCATACCAAGTTTCATTGAGCTATGCATTACCGCTTTTGTGTTCTGGACCGGAACCGGAACCTGGAGAGACAGACGGACGGAGGTAATTTCTAAACTACTGTCCAAAAAAGTATACCATATACCAAGTAATTACAAAACAACAAAGGCAAGTTATACAAAATGAATGAGACTCTCTCTCTCTCTCTCTCTCTCTCTCTCTCTCTCTCTCTCTCTCTCTCTCTCTCTCTCTCTCTCTCTCTCTCTCTCTCTCTCTCTCTCTCTCTCTCTCTCTCTCTCTCTCTCTGAATTGCAGTCAGGCGTTGAATTTTTCGTGTGTGATTTTTCATACTGCGATAATGAGTCGTGTCTTCTGCTGGTTTTATACTGTTTATCAGCACGTGCATTTTGTGGAATATGTGCATATCACTTTTTAGAAAATCGAATTCGCGTGTTATTTTTCGCAGTTTCACAAATTTTAAAAGAAGAAATTAATAGGTAGTAGGTTTTCATATATTCCTGTAACGTTTTGTGAATTTCCGTTCACAAATAATGTTTTTAACCCAATTAATATTTGCCATACTTTCATTTGGACGTCAGTTTATACCCTCGACAACATCGATAATTTCCCATAATGAATCACATGTTTAACAAATAATAAAACATTTTATCACCATGACCATTGTGTGTTATCCCTTACTCATTATGTTCAGCTTTCATGATAGAGTAGCGTCAGGCTCATTTCTGACTTGCTTTAAAGGTAGTTTCAAGTCAAACTTTTGAAGAATTGAAACATTTGTGGATCGTTAAATTCATTTCCATGTCTTATTTTTTGTATACACCTTATGGGATAAACTTAATATTGTGAATATATACCAAAGAGTATTTTCATTCAGTTTAATATGTATTTGAATAAGGTTATACGTACTTTACAGTATATGCTGTAGTTTGATGATTGTGTTTGTTTATGTTTTGGGAAAGTGAGTTAGTTGTAAATTTAGATATGAATTTGAGTCCCTTTGATGAAGTGGTTTGTTTTGTTAATAGAGTAAATATCTATCTCCACTTAATCAAGTGGAATATAAGGTAGTTGATGAAGTTTGATTAAACTTGTTTTAAAAAGGGAAGTAATTGTATAAGTAGAAGTTAGCTAGTTTGTACTTATTGTTTAGTTAGTACTTCATATCAGAAGGTCAGAAGGATATGAGATTTCAAGCAGAACTAAGGTAAGTTAATAACAATTGATAAAAAGTAAAATTGAGGTAGATACATGTAGTGTATTCTTTATAAAAAGTAAAATACAGAAACTAATTAAAATTGAATAGAAAAGAACATGGGTAGTGTTGTGAATGTTGTGGAGTCATAAAAAATGGCAAAATATTTAGGTAATTAATTGACATAGTTACTTTAACCTCGTTTTTCCATTTCAAAGTCGGCTTCCGAATTTGCTGTTAACGCGAAGGGCTGCACAACCCCAGGGAAATGTGTGATCATCATAGGCAAAGAATATTCGAGTCAACTATGGTACGTATTAAAGGAGATTAAATGAAGACATACAATCATTTACTAAGAAAACCAAGATATATGGATAGTCAACTTCTTTATTGCAATGAATGCGACGTTTCGGTGTAGATACTAACACCGTTATCAAGCAAGTGATACATGTATATGGTAGGAGGAGCATTTATATAGTATAGTGAGTATGTACAATTAACACGTTGATGTACATATAAATTCTCCTCCTACCATATACATGTATCACTTGCTTGATAACGGTGTTAGTATCTACACCGAAACGTCGCATTCATTGCAATAAAGAAGTTGACTATCCATATATCTTGGTTTTCTTCATCTCTACAACTTCTAAAATGCCTCTCAAAGAAGAAATCATTTACTAGTTAAGTATTAAGACTTTCCATATTATACAGGCGCTTTAGTGTTGTCTTATTGTTTATATTATATGCTTAGAGTGTAAAATGGGCCTGTGGCCCCATTACCGAACAAACATCTCTCTCTCTATTAAAACTTAAACTTACCCTAAGATTTTAACATATCATTCCAAAAGGGATTAGTTTCAGGTGTTATAACGGAGTCTTGTGTATGTGTTACACATGTTTGTATGAAGCTATTTATAGCTGTTTGTAACAGTTTAACAGTTGGATTTAGAATATGCTAGTCTTTTTATCCATGACATCTTTTGCGATTGAATAAGACGTTTAATATTTGGGGCTCGTATTCCCCCTTGATCATAATTCATTGTGATAGTAGCTCTGTTAACTTTACCAAGTTTGTTCTCCAATATAAATCTAAAGCAAAGTTGCTCAAATTCCTTTATCATTGCATCATCTGGGATCGGGAGAGCAGCTTAAGCAGGTTAAGTTGTGGTAATAGTAAGGTTGTCAATAGAACATTTATTCCTAAGGGGGGTGAGGTCCCTTGCTAGCCACTGATTCATAGATAGTTTATCTTTGTAATTTCGCTCGACCATTTCTGCGAGATTGTATGTAAATATGATACCTAATACTATAAATGAATCGTTACACCAGTCCAAATTCCAGTTCTGAATCGGAACCAATCCATAATACCTGTGTTTTTTTATGCAGGTTTATTTTTAAGCCTGAAACTGAGGCATATGTGCTTAGTGTTTCTAATGTCGCCTGTAATCATCTAACATAAGTGAAGTGTCATCAGCGTATGGGAAATAAGGTATTCTGTTTCTCCAATTTGTATCCCTTTTATTTTATCATTATTCCTAATCATTATGACCAAAACTTCCGCGCACAGAAGAAATATATATGGAGAAATAGGATCTCCTTGTCTACATCCCCTTGATATGTCGAAACAGATCTAGACTGAGAGAAACCCATTCATAAAAACGCATGATTAGCTGTTATTGAAAAAAGTGTTTATCCGCCTGATAGATGTTCCAAATTTAGAGAACTTCTTTAGGACTTTAGGACTTCTTGAAGAAAATTCCAGTCAACAGAGTCGAAAACTTTTTCAAAGTCAAACAATTAGAATTCCTGGTATTTTTCATATATTCAGTATAGTCAATGATATCATGTATTAAACGGGATACATTCACCAATATATCTTTTGGACATAAATCCTTTTTGATCTTCATTAATTATAGTTGTTAATACAGTTTAGTTCTGTGTGCAATAGTTGAGGATCCAAGTTTATAAGTTACATTCAGTAATGAGATTGGTCTCCAATGTTTAAGTAGACCTTTAGTTTTTCCATTTTTAGGAAAGTAGGTTATAACACCTTGCCTTTGAGTCAGTGACAATTCTCCTATTAAACTGTTGACCAATGTGTTACTTCACAAGAAATTTTGTAAGACATCTTTAGTTGTTTTTAGGTAAGACAAAGAAGACAAAAACAGGCTTTTATGGCACGACTTTTGAGGCTCAAAATTAACAATTGATCCTTTTGGTTTAAGAGCTTAGACATCCGATTTTAACTTTTAAAGGCTCTTTGTTTTTGTAAAAAAAAACGGAAATAGAGTGTTCGGCCATAGCCCGTTATAACGGGCAACAGAGCTACTTAACCTGCAATTCATAATATGTTTTGGCTTGAGGAGTCTACAACAGGGTTCCGTTCCATAACAGCAAGCGCTTATATTCGCTCATTGATTGCTCAATGTAGCGCTCATTCTCTCCTTAACGACACGGTGCAAAACCTCAAAGTTCGCTCGCTTTGCTACGTAGCGCTACATTGAGCAATCGCGTTCAAGAGAGGTTTAAAAGTAATCGCTAATTGAGCGATTACTTTGAAACTTCTCTTGAACACGGCCCAGATATACGTACACTTCACCTGTCTAGGATGAAAACACAAACATAGATTTGTTGGTTACCTTCTATTTGAATCACTTGGGCAAATGGACACTCAATAATGCATACTCCATTTCATGTTATCATTTGGTAAATCAATTAAAAGAAAGATCCCACCATATAGCTAGTTTCAACATCAAGCAAGTTGTTTTCTACACACTGCTTGAAAGATTATTGCCTCTGGGATTCCTGATTGGTACAATACCAATACTAACAGTTCACCTTACCAAAGACTGCATTGAAGTTACCAAAAAGATATGCAGTAAGAACAATGCTCATTATACCCCTGCTACGACGTATTGTGTATGTTTCATACCCTCATTTGCTTTTTGTTACTTCGCCCATTCACACTTTTTGTTCCGCTCAAAACTCAGACACATAGTGTTCAATTGTTACAAAACTTGATACATAGGATCACTATGATGTCTATATCTGCCCTTTGTAATTTACATTCCCTCGTTTGCATATTGTATGCATATTTTCTCAGTATTTCCACTTCGTATTTCACGTGCTTTGGTACACTCATAACTCAAACACTATTTGTCCAATTATTTCGAAACTTGGTACATATAATAACTATGATGTGTACATCTGCCTTTTGTATGTTTCATACCGTCATTTGCATAGTTTATTCAAATTTTCTACATTTTTTAAATTTACTTCCAAAGCACTCTTACAAGTGTTTCTATGAAGACATAGTTACTATGAAAACACACGTACTCTGCTTTCATAGTACTGCTGTGGTTTGTTGAAACTTTTCTTCTTTGACCAATGTTGAAAGCGGGGATATATGAGTGAGCTGTGCTCACTAATTCACTTGTTGAGAAAGGTAGACTGTAGACTTCAAAAGCATTATCTCATACATACTTCAATGACATCCTAGAGTGCGTGGAAGAGTGCGGGATATTCAAATATCCATAGTATTATTATTCTCAAATGCAGATCAGGATTTCATGTCAATAGCTAATGTTGGATTATCCATAATTTATATTTAATTTCATGTTAACATTTGGCAAATAAGTTATAAGTCAAATCCAACTATTTAGTGATTGTCATGCAAGTATAAATGTAGTCTCCGACGTTGTATAGAAATCACCAGTCCCCCCCCCCCCCCCCCCCCCCCCAACTCATGTTTGGGAGTTATGTTACATCCCTGTGACTTGCGTGTGAAAGTCGAAAATTATAATTCAAAATATAAACTGGCTAGTTGCTGTTGCTACATTTATAATGAACAACAACGTTATTTCACCATGACCCTTTTGCCCTATAGTATATATATATATATATATTCAAAAGTTAAAAAACACACAACACCAATAGACTCCTACTAGTTTCATTGTAATCTTCAGGGAGTACAAAACAGTTGTGACGTTAGATTGTCATAATAGTGATGACGTAACACAGGTATGACGTCACAGTCATTAAGCAAGCGATAGCAAAAATTTGAAAAAACTATTAACAAGGGCTAGATTTACAGTAAATAGTGAATCCCCAGAATTCAAAGTTTATAAATGTAACAGAGGGAATTGTGGGACATGCCATCATCTTTTGGAGAGCTCCAGCATAAAATTTCACAACAAAAAGGAACGATTTTATGTGCGCTTCAATATTAACTGTGCGGCAAGAAATGTAATATATGTTATTATTTGTCAAGGGTGTTCAGGGGAATATATTGGACAGACTGAGTGTCTCAGAGACAGAGTTCGAGTACACAAGCAGCAGATTAAATACCCTGAAACACGATGTATTCCCCTTAGTGCGCACATTGACAATTGTGCTAAAGGCAAAGATATAAAATTTCAAATATTTCCATTTTACAAAATGGAAACAAATGACAGACTGGCCAGAAAGTTGAAAGAAGATTACTTTATTAGAATGCTTAAACCCAATTTGAATGCATAATTATATATTCATGTATAAATGTGTTTGATTCTATCGCTTGCTTAATGACTGTGACGTCATACCTGTGTTACGTCATCACTATTATGACAATCTAACGTCACAACTGTTTTGTACTCCCTGAAGATTACAATGAAACTAGTAGGAGTCTATTGGTGTTGTGTGTTTTTTAACTTTTGAATATATTTGACTGTATACCAGACCAACTCAATGTTTCTGATATATATATATATATAGAGAGAGAGAGAGAGAGAGAGAGAGAGAGAGAGAGAGAGAGAGAGAGAGAGAGAGAGAGAGAGAGAGAGAGAGAGAGAGAGGAGAGAGAGAGAGAGAGAGAGAGAGAGAGAGAGAGAGAGAGAGAGAGAGAGAGAGAGAGAGAGAGAGAGAGAGAGAGAGAGAGAGAGAGAGAGAGAGAGAGAGAGAGAGAGAGAGAGAGAGAGAGAGAGAGGGAGGACTTTTCCATTACTGGATCAATCTTCTTTAATACGAATATGATTGATCCAGTCAAACCCATCAGGGCCGTATTCAAGATAGGTTTCAAAGTAATCGCGCTCAATGTAGCGCTACGTAGCAAGGCGAGCAAACTTTGAGGAATTTGCACTGTGTCGTTCAAGAGAGAAGAAGCGCTCATTGAGCGCTACATTGAGCGCTACATTGAGCAATTTAAGCGCTTGCTGCTATTGAACGGGGCGCTGATGTTTACTCTTTTCTATATATAACCTTACTTCACGTGAGAAACGACTCGTTTATATATTTACGAAGCTCATTATTATTGCCATTCATATACCATTGTTATTGCAAAGGTTATGATATTCAATCAATATTACAACGTTTACAATGTTTCTTCAGTCGTTCCGTTCTTCACCATTTCAGTCCTGGTTTTAATTTAGGAAAGGAATATTCAGGGACACATGCCAACATATTCCACATGAGTTTCCGTTTTAAAAAAAGACAATTTGCTAGAAACACTTACGCAAATGGAAGTTGGGGTACTGAGGAGGTAGATGGCCCTCACTTGAAGACCAGACTTCACACATGGGTCAACATCACAGTCTGCATTGAGAAGGAGGTTTATCGGGTAAGTTTTTGCTATACTCTGCCTAACTATAGATGATCACAATATATTAATCAGCGCTGGCCATCTGACATGTACAAGTTCTGTTTATTTCTCGCTCGATTGCACCTCTTTGTTTGAGTTTGACGTGTCACCGCCTTTGTAACCAATGAAAACATAACAAAATACGAATTTCTGAAGACAACTGGCTTATTGTTCACGAACATTCATGACGTTTCGTTGAGAGAGCAATGTATATGTTGTTTTTGTTTTTTTAATTTTTGATAGATCTTTAAAGGTAACATAGAACTGGTTTCAAGGCGGACTTCAGTTTAACAGTTAACTTTGTATCCATTGATAATTATTGCAGATGCAATATTGATCAAATACATATATGTCCTATGATTTTTTAATAGAAATTGATGGCAAAACGAAACTTCTAATCGGGAAAAACCTGCAGCAGGGTCTTACGTACGCAGACATACACCACTCATCAGCTTCTTTTAATTAGGTTGATCAATATTGTGAGAAAATTCCTGTTCATATATGAATGATTAGCCCTGTAATTTCTAAAAAAAAACCACTACTATTGACGCTGTAGAAAGCTCTCTTTACTGGTTCGTTTATTCCGACGCAATCCCATGATTCAATGAGCCGCCGATTCAAAAATATTAATATCTCGTTAAAGAGTCTCCCATAATAATTACGTGAACTTCAGAGCAAGAAAGCTCACCGGTTAGTGCGTTCAGCTTCAGAATTAAGGGTCCGGGGTTCGAATCCCGCTAGGCAACTTTGTCTGCAGTATAGAACTGTTCCACATGCAGTAAGGTTTGGGTGTAATGTTCGCTTGTTCAAGCCAATGCACGCAGGTTTCCCAGCAATGCATATCCACATGGCGGTGCGGGCTTTCTCCCTGCCATAATACTATGATACAAGTGAATAGTCTTCAAAGCGGCGTTAAACCACAACATCACCTCACATCGATGAATGTAGATAGTACAATTGATCAACGCAGCTCACTTTTTCAGCCGTCACCGCCCCTCCTTTGTTTACAGTGTGCACCAGAAAATGTAAGTTAAATCCTCATTTTCTTTCCATTTTGTTAAGAAATACGAATGACATGGATAATGTTCTTTTAATTTTTGTTCCAGATCTTTATGGATCGAAGGTACATTTGTACCTACAAGCACCGGCTGCCTGTAACTGATGTGGAATATATCAAATTTGTTGACCTCCGTGTCAAGCGTCTGATTTGTTCAGGGTAGATACATTCTCAGGCACGTACCTTTGTCAGTCTCAATGTTCTATACACAACGTGAAGTACGGGAAGGTGACTAGTTTTCGATTAAGTGCTTGGGCCTGTTGGCTGATTTGGGGCCTGTGTTTTGGCTATGCATTTTGTTGTTTCCGGAGCTTTTGCTTTAAGTAAATTTAAATAATACACTGAAGACGTATATCAACTTTCATAATCAATACTTTTTATTCCAATATGCATATTTCTACTTCTTGTTTCGAAGCTTCATCAGGGAATACTAGTTTGAAGCATAGCCGTAGGCTTATAGTCTATGTACAAATGGTCTGCCTTGGCAACACAGGTTGCTAATAACGTCAAAGCAATCAACACACACGTCTTTGAGAGTTATCCCCACTGTAATCTGATTGGTCTTAATTGGCCATGATAGGATTAGGGATTATGGTATTAATTGTTGTTTAATGAAGGGGAACATTTTGAAATGAAATACTGTTCTTTTGTTACAAATTGTGTCGTAATGTCATCTCCATTATTGGATATTGTCTGTCTGTCTGTCTGTATTTCATTCACACTTGACTTGATATTCCAGCAATCGAGTATTTGATAAAAACAGAGTGAATAAACCTTGAACTCTACTTTTCATGTCTTTATTTAAATTATTGATTTAACTCTATGTTGTATATCCATTTACACTGTAACGGTCATGTTTGTGCATTATGATTAATCAACTTAGTCTACTGTCTATTGAGCAAGGTGAGTTAAAAGCTGATTAATGTTTAAAAAAAACCATTCCTAACATCCGCAATCATGTATCAACTAATCCTTCAGAATTGGAGACTACATTGCCCAGAGTACAAATAAAAAAAATAGTGTACATTTAAACATATATTGCTTAACTTGTACATTTTGGTGTGGGAGCTTAATTTCAAACAAACATATTTCTTTTTAAAAAAATAGCTTAACCTTTAAGTATGTTTACATTTGTACATGACAAAAGTTCCACAAACTTGTTCTGTTGGAAACTGACAAAATCGATTTGGTATGAGTTTTGTTCTAGTTTCCTAAAGAAAGGACAAACAAGAACAAAATGAAATTCATCTTCAATAGTTCTTAAGTTACAACGGTCAAATAATAATTTAGAATAAGTAGTGTATTTGTTCAAACGCATTTTCTGAATTCTCAAATTTTGTGACAGGCATCTAAACTTCACAAGTACATTTTTCAAATCCTTATCAGTGTCAAAACTTAGATACTTGTCTTGTCCAAATATAGTTCAAAAGAATGAATGTATCTTGAGAAATGTTGATGATTCTATTTGCTCAAACCAAGATTGGATGTCTAAATATATGCAAGTTTGTTTGAACATAGTCATGAAAAGAGATACATTTCCACATTCCTGAAACATCCAGGCATATGAATAACCAGTCTGAAATAGTAGCAATCTAACATGTTAAGCCCAGTTTACGTTATCCGCTTCATCCTGTGCTTTAAGCATGTTATAACAGGCGTGGGGATTTCGTGACGAGTCCATATGAATCAACCTACACCAGTATATTATACAACGACAAAAATAACATATAGAAAGGTGGTAACGCCCAATTTCATCGAGGACCGCCTTTGATGAAGATCTTTTACTTATAGGAAGACAGGTTTTGAAGATATTACTCCCATCTTTTTCTACACCACTACGCGAAACTTAAATCCCCATATTTCACTGCCATAACAAGCAATTGGAGAAATCTTTGTATCAAATTTAGACAAAATAACATTCATTGAAAGGTCTGGTTAAGATTTCATTAACTGATAAATAGGAAACATGCCTTGGAGGCTAGATTTGATAGAGTTTCACAGGCTGTTGACCTTACATAGTCGTGATGAGAAACTTGCTCCTAAAATGTTTAAGAAGATAAGAAGATGTTTACAGTTCATGGCCCTTATAATACCACTTTTCTACATTCTTGAGTTTTCCACCATTACGAAAAACAATTATTTTTTACTTTTCCACAGGAATATATACTTCCCAAGATGTATTTATCTCTATTTCAAAGTTTTAAAGAACTGTTCTGGAAGCAAAATTGTAAAAAAACAGTTTTTGCTCTGGAATCAAGATGAAGATGTTTTTCTTTGGAAATGGCTAAAACTAAAATTCAGAAAAAGGAACATCTATACATGATGACTGTTTCCCATACCACGTTTCATTAAACTAGGTCCTACAGTTATTGAGTTCTGATCCGGAAACAAAATGTTAAGTAGTGTTTCCATGGAAATGACTAAAAATAAAATTCCCAAGTCGAAAATACCAAAAGGCAAATCTACACATAATGTCTGTTCCACATGCCAAGTTTCATTGAGCTAGACTGTATATTATTTTAGTTCTGGTCCGGAAACGAAAATTTAAGAATGTGTCCATGGAAACGGCCAAAAATAAAGTCGAAAACCCCAAAAAGGCACATTTACTCATGATAAATGTTCCACATACCAAGTTTCCTTGAGCTAAGTGTTACGTTTTTTTAGTTTTGGTCCGGAAACGAAATCCGGACGTTGTTGTGGCGGAGGACAAAACTGCTTTTACTAGTGTTAGCAAGGCACGACAGAAATTTACAGAAACTACACACATACTGTGGACATGCATGGACACCGAAGACATAAATATTGAACTCAGACAGATCAATATTTGTCCAGACAACTTAAGAGAACTAGAGAGGAATTGATTCAATGGTAACGTGTTCGGTGTCAGGTGATATAAGTATGGAAGAGCGATACTACGAAATGAACTAATAATCATCTATTCAAATAATAACTCTGGCATAAACACTACGGCAAATGTATATCTTACACACTCGCTCTCCCGACAGGGACACGGCAACTTTGTCTGCAGGAGAGAACTGTACAGTTTGAGTGTAATGCTACACTGAATTTCAGCGTTGTACCAACCATGATTCGCTAGTTCCATTTGCTGCTCGCAGGTTTCACCACAATGCATAGACACGTGGCTTTGCGGGCTTTCTCCCTGCCAGAATACTAGTAGCCGTGATAGAAGTGAAATACTCTTGAAAGCGGCGTTAAACCCCAACTCACCTCATCTCACCTCACACTCACCTATTTGATATCGTTGGTAGTTTTGTTCCAACATAGCTTTTTTCATAACAAGTGAAAATTGGAAACATTATGATTGTTATCACCAGGGAAGACACAGATAGTTCACAGCAACAGTTGTTATTGTAGTTATTAAGGAATAATTGACTGCTGAAACCATGTTCATGTTGTGAAAAGCTGGTTGTACAGGTGTAAATGGCAAAGTAAATTGTTTTATAACAACCAGTTGTAATAGTTCAAAACATGTGTGGTGTTTGGTTGAAGTTTATATATTTGAAACATGTTTATATAAACGCAATATCTAAGATCGTTTGAATTCAAATCGTTTATAAGTTAGAAGCCTTGTTAACTCTAACTTCTCACTGCAATTGACGCATTAATGCGATCGGTAATGTTGATGACTCGATATTTATTTCCCTGGGTTCAAATAGGCTCACATATAATTGGTTACTTACCATGTTTAATGACACCAGAGACACTCAATTACCCTTGCACATATATCATCACGATGGTCCCGCGCTGACTAAATCAATGCAAGATTCAGATGGAAATCGGGTTCTGCAGTGTTAGATCAATATTCGTTTGCATCCAATTGGACCTGATTTTCCTGGGTTTTCAAATGAATAGAATAAGTTGAAAATGTAGCAAAATCTGAATGCTGAATGCAGTGACTTACCATTCAATCAATGAACATAAAAAAAGAAGATGTGCTATAATTTAATTTCCCCTACCTTTATGGTGTCGTTTTTAATACACTGTTTACATAGAATATTAGGTGGAATCATGACAAAGGTTTTTAACAGTCAGTATCATTTTCAACATTACTATATAAAGTAAGTTTGCTAAACAATGTTAATCAGAATGAAGTTACAAGTGTCGTCTGAATAATTATATATATTGAGGCAGCTGGAGATTTCCAAAAAATAATCCAATTCATGTCACGTTGTAAATGTACGGACAATTTATGTCTTGCTTGGAAATGACGATTACCATGTCCTTTCAATTGCCTTGGTTTAAATACAACCTTTAATTTCTTATGGCATCAGGAATAAATTGTAGAAGGGCAATAATACACTACATAAACTAAAAGCAACCTTAGCTTTAAATGCACGTGGTTTTATTCAGAGGCAAATGTTTTCCTTTACATGCAATAGCTTTCAAGACGCTTCTTCATGTTTAGGTCATCGACGTTGAATCGCGTCTTCTAAGAAGACTTGTCCAATCAAACTTGGAAAAGTACTATTCAGAGAAAAACATCATTTCCTTTACACCGGTTTGCTTTCAAGATACCTCTTCCTGTTGCCAGACATTAAACTCAATTCCCAATTAAATTATGGTCAACCACGTAGTTACTTCTTTGATGTGCATATGGACTCAGTTTAACTGTATAATTGTGGGGTAGTATCAAGAAAATCTATTACACTGATTTGTTTAAATTACGACCCTAAATCGTGCAAGACACAATCGTTAACTTGCTGAATAAGCACTAACCCTTCCACAGAATTGCCAATCAATGATGATTTCTAAAGGTTTTTTTTTACATTGAACATTAAAGTTTTCTTTCTGGATAGTTCATCATGAAAACGTACATTAAGATCCTCAACATTAAATATCTGCATTGAAGTTGAACTCTAATTGTAAGTACATGGGGAACCCATTCTACAACTGGCTTATTGACTCGCTCATCTAACACCAAATCACTAACTCGTTTAATAAAGAGTACACTTAAAGAGAAAAAACTTATTTCTTGTTATCATGCTACAACGAATGAATGGACTTGCATGCAGATAGACACTCACAGATTGAGACCATTCTTGTCACGTTAATGTTTTGAGAAATAATTTCAAACTTAATGACTATTCCTGACAAATCTTTTTATCAGGTTGCATTTTACCAGCATAATATGTTCTTTGGAAAAGAGGTATTCGTGTACAAGAATGGTGATATTACGCAAATATTTATGTATGATTTCAATGAAAACTCAATGGTAACATACGTCAGGAAGCGTCACACTGACAACATGTTCATGAAGGGAATGATATTTATGTTTCATTAAATTATCTGAACACACCTTCATCATGTTCGTTTTCAAAATGAACGAACTATCCTGTTCGTTCTTCAAAGCCACTCTGCTGTAAAATGTTTGATTGAATCCTCATGAAAAGGAGGTCTAACGGGAAGTGTCAGTGCAAATGGAAACAAGAGTGCTCTGAGAGCAACAACACCCCGGGGTGCTTATCCTAAAAATCGGTTTACATGAAATGGTAGTTTACGAAAGATTAGATCTAATTCAGTGGTCTTGTATAAAAGAAAGCACATATTTTAAGTTTCAAAGACATATCAAAAGTTTGAGCCACGCTAAGTTAAAGTTAAACCGACAGTCAGAAAGTTAACCACTCAAAGTTAAGGGCCATTACTATGTAAATATGAATACGATTGGTCATAAAAAAAAGCATATGAGTAGGGCCATGTATATACAAAGCATATGTAAAGTTTCAGAAAGATTGATAAAAAAGTGTGAAAGCAGTTGATTTCCGAACACTGGTATTGTCAGTCTGAAATCGGAAAGCTGAGTGCTCTAATGCCCCTATTTCACTACGACCCGAATTGTCACGAATCGCCACGAATTGGAAAATTTGCACTTTCGTGAACATTCGTAGATAATTCGTAATTGATTCGTGATATTCGTAAATGATTCCTAGTTGATTCGGCAACATTCTTGTAATTCGTGGCATTCGTGGACAAATTTTGTTTGTCAAAAGATTTTCACGAATCATCTACGAATTTCAGATTCGTAGTTGCTTCGTAAACTGTTCGTATTTAATTCGGGACGTTCGTAACAACTTCGCAAACAATTCTTGGAAATTCGTGGTTGATAATTTTGATGTTCTCATCCCGAATTAACCCCGAAGCATTTACGAACTATCGTAAACTATTCGTACTTGATTCGTGATATCGTATCTTATTCGTGGAATTCGTAGTACATTCGTGACTGTGTCTTAATCATTTCGTACAATTCGTAGACAATTCGTAAAGAATTCGTACATGTTTCGTAGGTTTTTAGCATGAAAAGCTACGAATGTTCGTAAACATTTCGTACAAGTGTAAATGCTGTTCACGAATTTTGCCGAATGCTCACGAATATTCACGAATTTATGCAGCAGCCTATTCGTGGTGATTCGTGGCAATTCGGGTCGTAGTGAAATAGGGGCATAAGTAAAGGCCCATAACTCTAACAACAGTAATCCGAACGGAACCAAGAAACCACATGTGTATATATAGATCAAAACGTGTGGGAGGAGCTGATTTCAGGACACAGGTGCCGAATGCTCTAAGTTAAGGGCAACAATTCTGAAAATATTAAACCGATCAGTCCCCAAAAACACCAATGTAAATATCCAAAGCATGTGCAAAGGTTAGTTAAAAACTGGGGGAGGAGTTAATTTCAAAACAAGTAGCGTTTTCGACGGACAGACGGGCTGTACATGTGCCCAACAATAACTCCCTTTGATTTCACCCGGGGTTTAAAAAGCTTAATTATGACAACGCATGGATCAGCGTTAACAAAGTCAATATTTAGTTTTCAGACATTTAAACAAATAATGACTCTACTCAATGAAAGGAAACATGTACAGAGAGACTTACGTTTATAAAAAAAAGTTTGTAAGGAATATAAGGAATGGTAAATAAAATGTAGTCTACAGTGATTGACAAATTGATGCAATTACAAAGAATCTAACTCACTTAGATTCATTGGTGGCATCTATGTCATTTGAGAGGTTCCATCAATTCAATTTTGAACATGTTACAATATTGTATTTGGGATCAGGCCATCTGCAAAAGTAAAAACATTTTCGGATTCGAATCCACACCCTTAGATTGCAGATACAAAATAGTCTGATCGTAAATATAACACTGTTACCTTTTTCACGACAACTTAAATGACATGATTTTCTCCTACAATAAAACATTTAGACAAAAACTAACGAGTGACGGAGAATGACAGATTCTCTTTCCCTCGTTATATTAGTTGAGTAATTCCCAAGCCTTGGCGAGATAAATACACAATTTCTTTAACGAGGGAAAGATAATCTGGCGTTCTCCATCACGAGTTGGTTATTGTTTTTTTTTACCGATATAACAAATAAGAGTAAAAACGCGAATATTAAAAGGTAAACGTTTGCCTAAAAGGACCCGAGAAGAAGATGAATCTCCATATCATTATGCGTCTGACGTGCATTCACTTCTAACGTAATTATCCTTGTTTTCGCGATTTAAATGTCCCCTGGGAAAATGTCTTTTTAAATGAAAGAAGGAGTTTTAGTTGAAAGATTTGTATTTCTGCCTATTACAATCAATCCATGATTGTACAATATAAGTTATTGCAACAATCATATCAAGAGGCCTGCGAAGCTCAAAAGCAAGTCGGCTCAAACCGAAAAGGTATGTGACGTTACAATCGACTAGGGCATCATAGCATTCGTACGATCGCCGTCGCTCTTGAAGCCTCCCGTGGTTATATAGTCGGTGGTTATAATTCTTTAAATTCGGAAAATTTAACTGCATCCTTCGACATTTGATGCGTCGGTACATGTACGAAAACACTAATTTCAACTACGGAATACAAATAAAACACGTTTAAATGCAGAAGACAGTTTCTAAAGTTACAAGTCGGCAAAAGTCAGAAAGATGAATGAAGTAGTTCCAGCAACCAATTAAATCATTATTTTTCTTCAACAGCCAATCACAAGCCAGAAAAAGATGTTACTCCCATGTGACTTAAAGGAAAAATACTACCCTGTGTCTGTCTTCCCATATGGGTAATATATGCAATGTAATAGAAAAAACACCAAATATCAGCAATATATATCTTGTATTGACTTTTTAATAATCAGGACATCTTTACACTGACGCTTGTCCATAGTATAGGAAAGCAACGACGTTACTGTACTCGATGAGAAGCATTCTCCTGTTTTTCATTAAAAATGTTCTCTATAACTTTGTAGTGAATGTATGTGAAGGTATATTTCTCACATTTAAGGATTGTTTTACATGTTTTGTGCCTCTATCGAAGTATAACAACAACAAATTGTATAACATCGCGTAGCGTAGCGGAGCGATGTTATACGAAATTTGTTGCTGTTATACTTCGATAGAGGCACAAAACATGTAAAACAATCCTTATAATTACAAAATCAACAAGTTTTTCTTTAAATATTTACACAAATCTAATACATTTGTCATTAATCACGGGAGGCAGCAGCTTGTTACACGCAACAATACATGGCTGAAGCAAAATTGAGGAATCCTTAATCTAAAACGGCAAAGGATTCAATTTCGTTTTCCCAGCATTTACATGCATACAATCAGGGTTCGTTTTTTCTGGTTTACGCAATTTGTGATTAACCCTCATTAGCATATCACGCGACGTTCAAATATGGCTACCGTTTGCGAAGCGCTAGTGGATGAACAAGCTTGAGGACTTGTATCGATTAAAATGAAGTGTTCCCGGTGAAATTAATTGTCTCATTCGGAAAAGGAATGTATATTCCAGTTATTGACGTAGGTTTGAAGACGAAATGACATGTGTATATCTTATTTGGCATCAACACGTTACGCTCTGTTGTTAGAACCAACTGACACGTCCGTTTGTTCTGATGGATTGTGACGTCATACAGTACGAATGCACGAGGTATGGTAGCACATTTTTCTGCATTCATCGAGAAATGGCAGCAGGTTTTTGAGAGCTCTCGCCCAATCAGAAACGCGGAAATTAGTGTAACAAAATCATTTTGTAATTATATAAATTTGATTTGGCCTAAGACATAACAAAACCATAGATTATATAGCTTGAACAGACACGTTAGAAAACAATAAAAGGGGAAACAATTTCTTCTGAAGAGATGGTTGAATCCCTATGGTCTGATTTCATCCCATCAACAGTTTTCTCATTTCCATAAAAATTGGAATTAGGACACATAAAGCTACTGGTAAAGCCACAAATTGTTCCTCTTGGACCGACTTCTTGATGAACAAGTTTTATGGATACATAAATGTATGTATCTTATCCTCAAAAGGGTCATAATGAAAAGCGAATTTCAGGATTACATTATATTGTTTCATTTGCAAGATTGAAATTTGAAATTGAAAAACACTTTCAAACATGAAATATGCACAGGGAAGGAAAGTTTTATAACACCCAAGAAGACAAATTTATTATGCATATATATATATATGCATAATAAATGTCCACACACACCATGCTGATGAGGTCCTAAAGACCGAAACAGCTGGCTGTCCATGGTTATATGTAAGTTCTCAAACCATTAATTTGGCCTGTTTGAGCACTCTAACATGGTACTCTCAGTTGCTATATATATATATATATATATATATATATATATAAATATATATATATATATATATATATATATATATATATATATATATATATATATATATATATATATACAAATAAAGTGGTGAAAGAGTAAATTGAGTTCTCCCATTTATTTTTTCTTCATCACTGCATTGTTATATCATTTTCTCATCACTGTAAACACATATATTATCGAGATGTTCATATCAACTATATATACATGTATATGTCTTTGAATACATTTGTGTTTAATATCACTGAGTGACGGGGCGAGGCTGGCAATTTAATGAGTGTTGCATTTTCGAAGATGCTGTCCTCTTCATACACATTACTTCTGAAATCAACTGTCCCTACACTGTATAAAATTGTGACATGAAGTATACTCTCACTATACTCCCTGTGGGAAGCGTGATTGACAATGTAATTTCAGAAATGATTCACATGTAAGCAGGTGATTTTTAACATGATGAGAAATAGTAATAATTCGCCTTAAAATGACAGGCTTTATATCATTTGTTGACACAGACGTATTATCCAGATTTAATTGACAGTCAATAAGGGATACATTGACATATTAAGATTGATACTTTACACATACTGACGAAAATGAACAACTGAATGCAACATGGATAAATTATATGTTCCTTAAGACAAAATATCTATTCAAACGCTACATACAGGATGGTATGTGGTCCTGTGCAATTATTAGTGTGGTTCAGCAAGATTGGGCTCGTCGGACGGGTGACCCGCTTCACTGTTGGATAGTCTGGGTTGTTTCCTGTCCAACAAAGAGTACATGGGACTTGTGATGTCACACTCATTAAGTGCCTCTGTCCATCCAGCAGTAACGGGTACCATGTGTGATACATTGGTAGTCTGAAGTTGAACTTAAAGACCGATGTATACTCCTTGGGGAGTAGTCTGTGCTCGTTGAGCAGGTACATTATGTTGATCAGCGTTTTGAGCATGAACTGTGCATTGATAAATGATGAAAATCGCCTATTGTGGATTGCTGTCATTATATGTTAAACAGGTATTTGATTGATAAGAAAAGA
Source organism: Gibbula magus (assembly GCA_936450465.1). Lineage (NCBI taxonomy): Eukaryota > Metazoa > Mollusca > Gastropoda > Trochida > Trochidae > Gibbula > Gibbula magus. Next base: position 27,488,014 of record OW388306.1, read on the forward strand.
TAAAGTTTTGAAATGTAAAAAGGCATGTGCAATTTGCATTGAATTTGGCAGATATATTGTTTTTATACTTTTCCAATTTAACAGAATATTTTATTTTTCTGACTGTCTATTACTAAACAGCGTTACATTGTGATATAAAATGGCCACACAGAAGAGTACACATGCAAGTACTCAACATTGTTAAATGGTGATATAAACTCGAATTTATAATAAAAAAATAGGGCTTATCATTCATCGGGTCTCTCAACATAGACTCAATTACCCTACTGACACTTGATTAACCTCCGATGCATTTATCATTGTGTAGACCAAACTGTTGAGGCTAGCAGTTCAAATGTCAGAACTAGAAGTAAAACTGTTTCCGTTCTAGTCAGATCGATACCCTAATGGCTCAAAGTGAAGGAACATCTCGGTGAATAGAAGTTCAATATATCCTCTATCTGACTGATATAAACCATTGCGTAATATAGTCATGCCCAGGTATGTAAGTCCAAATGTTTTTCATGAGAAATGATAACATTTAGGCATGCGCACCGTGTAATAATGTGACACAGGTATTAGTACATATATTCTCTACTTGATATGCATAACCGAGATAATTAAAGCTTAATAATAAACTCGTATTCGTAGCAAAACGTAGTAAGCATCTGTAATGCAATGGAACGAAATAAAAGTTATTCAGTTCATTCATTGACGAGTTTGTCATCGTTCTTTTCCCATTGCAAACACAGAAGCTCAAATGCAATTCCTATGATTTCGGACTTGTACATTTTGAACATGCGCTCAACTTGGTATGTGTTCGCAAGAGATTAAACTTATTTTTTAATGATCCAAAACAATAAATCGTCCAGCAAAATGTTATCGGCCATCTTGTAGCTAAAGAGATGTAGAATCAGATAGAGTAGTCGAGGTTCGATGTGATGAGATCAAAATCATATTTTAGGTTTCAGTTCATATGGGATTGAAGTGATGCCGATTTCTAATTTTATTACATCTCTATCAATCTGATGACAGATTATCGTAGCCTGAGGACGAAGGACACAATTCAGATGGTATAAAATTCAGTCATTGAGAAAATACTATGCTATATTTTAGTATTTTTTTAGGAGAACATTCAGATGAAAGTTTTCAAAATCATAGAGAACAGTGAAACCAAAACAACCATTCGAAAGAAAGTCAGCGAAGAACAAGACGTCACATGATATCAATCTCTTTTATAAATCCTAAAAATGAAGACAGGAAAAATGAATACAAAACCGATTGTGGTTTTATGATCTAGATATTTACTATCTTTTTCAGTATATGCTTTATTTTACTTTAAATGGGGCCCTGTAAGTACTGTGAGTATACACTTCTTTCTGCATGACTATTTTGATAGTGTTTTATACATCTTTACCCTCTTTGGACACTGGTATTGTATTTACATGTCACATCAACTAGCAAACATGAGAAGTGGGATGTATGTTGGTAAACACTCTTTGATGACAGATTTTCAGATTCAATAATTCTGTCAACTGATTTCAACAATTCTATTGGAACACACGTCAAAATGCAAATCATTCCCATTAGTTTTGATAACATTGCATAATACATATTTATTGCACATCAAAACTGATGCCAGTCACAATGTTATATCAGAACTTACTTAGAAACACATAATTACTTTTGGAAAATGTGAAACAACTATTACATATTCAATCAATATACCAAGTGAATGTTTTCAGTTACCTGTGCATTTTCTCAACACAATGGATTTAGCTTGTATTCATCCTTTGATAATATGTTCAGAGAAGGCAGGACATTCGAATTATGTTATGACAATTCCTCACTAACGCAGCCATGTTGTAACTCAACCCTTACTTGTTGATGTACTACCACTGTCCCTCATCTCTAGTTCTCCTGAACTCTCCTGACAAACACTCAACTCTCTGAGAGAAAAAAGTGTTTCTTTGGTATTATTAATGCCTCAACCGGCAACATGCTTCAGCAAACCCTTGTCGCTTACTCACGGGACGATGGACATTGGCAAATGAAGCAAGGATTTTACCGCAATTGTAATTTATCATCTTTAGTCATGTTGACCGTTTGGTTCACCTGGTATTTTGTAATATAAACAATAAATGCATGATTCATTAGCAATTCTAATAAGGGGGTCCAGAAATACATATTTCTCATTTCAGATTGTGTACATGTGTACAAGTCAATACTCTCAAGGAAATAATTGTTGGAATATTCTAACAACCTTTAAGACCATTGCTTTCTAAATAGTATATGTAAAAGTCCAATAAGTGTGTAATACTCTCTAAGGCAATGCTAATATCTTAATAAATGAGTATGACTATATAGGTTATTCTAACGAACTTTGTAAAGGAAACGGATAGCTACAAACATGCACAATATGTTAATCAACGGGTGATACATATGACAGTATCTGTTAAAGTTTCTGACAAACGCTCCTTTAAATGTGTCGTTTTAGAATCTTAATTTAATTTGTGTTCACTAAGATGCCTAACAGTCTGTGGGACAGTCATCTGAAATAGCTACAGTCATCTGAAACAGCGATTTCATCATCCTGTATTTACAAATGCTAACGACTCGACTCTTATATACAAAGCTATGTCTGTTATTCAAGTAACTTGAACGACAAAACTTTCAAAAACCCAAATGATTTCAAGACCACCAAGGAAACAACATATGGTTTGACAGTGTGAATGTCGACCATATCCTGGTTGTCCTCACAATTAAATGGAAACCTGGTGATAAGGAGAAACTGCTCTCTCAAGTACATATCTTACTAGAAAAGTGTTTGCTTGAGACTACAAAAACAGAGGAGCCCCGGAACGTAATATAAGGTCTCGCCTTCTCCTCGGCCACAATAAAATGTACAATTTGTTTTACAAATATACCACAAAAGACAATTAAACATTAAATTCAAGAAATTGCATATTCATTTAGTACCATTCAGATTTCATGATTATATCAATTGAGTGTTGACGTCGTTACATCCCTTTACTTTAGTATAGGGAACTGGATCGTGGATTTCATATGCTTTCTAATCGGTAGTTTTTCTACAATACAAGCCTCTGTGCACAATGCATATTTTATAAAGTATGCCTAAATCATAACCTCACTATGACCTTGGACCGATTTTAAATTAACTTAGTTGATATATACCAAATATGATCATCTGTCACAAAATCGTTTCATGTTATCATGTTCACAGGGATTTTTTTCAGTGATTCAAAAAGTGTAACATTGATCATATCTCGTGACCTTAACCTTTGACCGCCAATGTCACACAATTATTAATCATGTAGCCATGCGTATTACAATCATGTAACGATTCAAAATGTTCATAGTTAGGTCTTCAAGACAAGAAAGTCATGGCCTTGGACCGATTTTCTTGAAATTGTCAGGGATGATAGACAACTTACTGTTCCTTGGAGATCGGTTTTTTAAATTTTCCTCTAAAAGGTGTGATAACCTAAAATAAGAAAAAATTCAAACCTCAATAGCTCGTAAACTATTCTAGATATGTTCAATCAACCTTCACCATAATGTGGGCCAAAACATTCCCCATATATAAGAACCAGTGTAGTAGTACTTTGGCGGTTGTTAGGATATGCGCCTTTAAAATATTCTTCTCCAGATCGGCAATACATACAAACACAAACACAAAGCACAGCTCATGATTGATAGCTCATATTAAAGCAGATAAGCTGATTAATTAAAGATGGTTGAAGCCAAACATCAAGTCCTGAAGACCTAAGTACAGCCAAGGCAGTCCTAGTTAAAATAAGGCATGTTTGCAAATGAAGCTTCTTTTTAGCGAAAACCTTTTCAAATTTAGTTTTTTCTCTATAGTTGATATATACCAAATAACTGCCTGATAGTACAGATTATTTCCAAGTTATTGTATGTACAAGATAAAGGACTTTCTAATGTTTTCATCTTGAATGAGAACATGTCAAAAAGATTTACCAGAGGTATATATGTAAGTAGGTAGTAATGCATATGTGTTCTTAAAAAAAGTTATAGCCAAAACAAATGCGGCGGCGGCGACGGAAACTGCACAAAAACTGATAGCAGCCCTGACTTAGTCGGGCTGCTTAATGAAAGTTATGGACAGAACTGTGACTAGGTAAATCGTCCTAAAATATATATTCATGGGTTTTGTTCCACGAAGCAATTGTACAATTTCATTGAGTTGTATCCAGTTATGTTAACGTAGGTTACAATTGATTGTAGTCTGTAGTTTTATTTTGATGAGAGCTAAGGTGTCTAGAACTATATATATATGTAATGATTTCGCTCTGATCATTCAAAGTTTCTGGTATTATGTCTTTGGTACTGATGTCTGCATAGTTCAAACAGTGTCTCCTAAAAGCAATGCACTGGGATGAAGGTGAATTATTTTGCTATGGCACGTCTGTTGAAGAGAATACGCCTGTCATGCTATGTAATGCAAATGAAATGAATATATTCGTAGATTAGTATTCTACATTTAACTAAACGGACCTTTGCGTGGGAACGTCTTCTTCAAGAACAAGTCTGTCCATCAAAGTATATAGTAAAAGAACATGACAGTTATCAGTGGATACATGGAGACATATACAGAGATCCCGAAAGTTTGTGCTTTAACCCTTTCACCACTAAGAAACCTGAACGCTTATAGGTTTACCTGCCCAATTTTTGGCGTGTGGTGGTGAAATGGTTAACAAATCGAAGAATATTCTTGTTGATCACTTTAATATTGATTTCCTTTGAAAGGTAACATTAAATGTAAATTAAAAGGGAAATAACTCACCTTTCTGTAGTTTAGATCATTTCCTGTGTGTTGTGTTTTACTTCTCTGTTAATGCCATTTTCATCTCTACAGTGATTTTCTATTATCATATTCTATTACAAGTCCTACAATTCCCTTACAATATGCACTTTTAAATATTAAGTTATATTACATAATAAGGAAATGATATCTTAATTTGTTACATAAACACTGAGCCTGTATAACAATAAATGTTTAAAAGATTAAAAACGTGCCAGAGGTTTAACACAACTCTAACCATAATTTTGAAATATTGGTATGTCAAGAGAAACAAACATATTGACTAAAGGAATAATTTAGATGAATCACCTCTAAAAATGTTAATACATATACATGTACATCAGGTTTTGAAATTTAATATTTCTGAAATATGTCACATGAAATCTGCATTGATGTAATATTCCAATCTTATTTGACAGTGATCTAGAACATGTTGGTGAACAATACCCATTTGTTATCTTCTTTCAGATCTCCTGGTGACATGGGCATCATCTCTGAAATGAGATTGTCAATCATCTTTCCAGAAGAGAGAAGCATAAACAATGGTTTGAAAACCAACTCACAAGACCCTTGTGGTATTTTTTAACCACGATATAAATGGATTCCACATTTTGAACACTATTTTACATTACGTTGTCCGTTATATTGTCACCAAATCTACAATTTAGAATCCCCATTGGCCCCATCTAGACTTTTTGGTCCTGGAGAAGATGAACACAAAATTGTTTAAGGTTGTTAGCCCTGTGACCCTAGTTGGGCTCAGGGGATCACCAAATCTAAATCCCCAATGGCCAAGGAGTCTGTACACAAGCATTCAGCTTTCTGGACCTGTTTGTACTTGATAAGAAGATAAAAAATAGTTTTTTTAAGGTCGGGACCCCCGTGACTAGACAGTCATCAAATGACATTTAGTTGCCCATTACATTAATTAGTACATACCCCGAGGAATTTATGATTTTTCAGATTGTTTGTATTTCTATATGAAGTATCAACCTCCAGTGCACATGGTTGCACAATATTCTGAATTTCCTGAATATATGCTGCGTTTCATGTGGGAATACTTAGAGAATTAGAACATGTTAAAAAGTATCAATGTCACCTAAGAGTGTCAAATTGCATTTTTTTCCAAACTTCTTTTATCTCATTAAGGCCGAGAACCGCACACTACGACAAATTAATTAGCTTCTCACAGCGAGAGACGCATATGTGCGACAGCTAAAGCAGCGCTTATTTAGCGAGTGACGCATGCGTCAGCTGAAAGCATCCCTTATTCAGCGAAAGACGCATGTATGCGTTCTCACTGTTTTATTGCAGAAAACCTGTTCTTTTTACCTCATTTGTGATGTCTATGAACACTTATTGCATTCATAAATGCAGTGTAGATCTCTTGATGTATTTGATATGTTTTGTATGAATAACTTATCATAAGCAATGATGTCGGCGGGGGAGGCAACAATGATGTGGAATTATGTTATGTTTTGCGCATGTTTGACAAGAAACTCTTTTGTATTGCTACCAGTGTATTTTGGAACGATCAAAATGTCATTTGTATGTATTTGCATGTTTGAAATCGTTTACAGCACGTATCTATTTCATAGACAAAACATTCTTTGAGTGAATGCAAGTGAGTATAATGTAATAACTTTATTATTATCTTTAAACCATGTAACATATTTCAATTTTATTTGTGAGTTGATGAAATTGTCTTCTGGGGTTATAACAAAACATCCATTGTAATTCGGATTTCATTCATGCCTGCTGCTGTATCATGTTACGAGATTGATACTTATACGAATACACATTCAATTAGGGTATGGAAATCACATATTTGACCTTGAAATAACAGTATGGGGATCAAATCAGACGTAGACCCACCCTAATTGATAGACAGGTGACAGGTACGTGACCGATGTAAACCAAGCATTTTATTGGACAACCTACTTTGTGAAGTCACGCCCCTGTCTATAGTGATTCAATCTTGTTTGGGCGTTAAATGTCAATAATGTATTACGCACCAATTACGATATATTTTGAGCGATGACAAAGCGTTTTATATATAAATAAATATAAGTATATAAACATAATGTATCTGGCCTGTTCTCCATGGTTTATAAAGACACGGAAACACGGAAAAAAGAGTTAAAAAAACTTAAAACACATTGAAATGACTTCCCTACAAATCTTTGACCCTACATGGTTATATAATGGATCCATCTAACATCTTTTTTGAATAGTACATCATACATTGATTTAATTTTTTTTAAATGTTCAATAATTGTTTAATCCTTGGATGTTTTAGCTCGGGTCCGTCGTCCATAAACTTTCGACTTTTCCTCCAGAACCGCTACACCCCTACAACCTCTCTCACCGGTACCAAGGGGGAGCCTGCTCTGCACATATCAAGAAAAGCCTTTTAAAAAGGCATGGTTGGAGGCATATTGATTTTATGAAAAGTGTGTGTATGCAATATATACATATTCTAATAAAACAAAGAGGCCTAGTCGCCTCGGGGTTGAACTGGTAATCACCTGTCGGCGTTAATGAGTTATCATGAATGTGTTGAATGTACACCCATGATGTCATTTATCTGTTGGTACACATTGTTAAATATTGAGCTAATATGTTATATACTTTTGACATTCAGCTTTGAATAATGTAGTGTTTTTTGTTGAATTGTGAAAGGGGGCGGGATAGCGCAGTTGTTACAGCGTTCGGCTTCGGATTAAGGGGTCTGTGATTCGAATCCCGCCAAGGTCTTTGCAACTTAGTTCTGTTGTTTCCAATATATATTTCTCTACATAACAAAACATCATATACACATTTTGTTGTGTCGCGTTTTTCCTTAAATTCCGATGTTGTCTTTGAAAATTAAATGTATATACATTGAATATATATATACGATATTTTTTCAATATCCTTTTCACCCTTTGGCTTTGCTGTAACACAGATATATGTGGATTAAATATCATTTTGACTGGGATTGAAAGTTGTAATCAATGTGAGACAACTCTTATATGAAAATGCAGTTCAACTGGTTCCTAGGTTGAAAGCGTTTGCGCTATTACAGGCAGGATAACTGTCTCGTTTGTTATCAGCTGTTTCTCTGAGTTTAATTAGGTCCAGGCTATGTGCCCTAGTAACACTGTCATTTGTTAATTGGACAGTTTTGATTTGTTTAACACATTTATGAGGCTGTTCTCTGATGTTATTTTCTAACACTATTATTATTTGTGAGAATAAAATTCAACAATTACATTTGAATTTGAAAAAAGCGTAAGTAGAACACTATTAAAATGCGCACATCTTTAAGGTGTGAGAGAGCTTATTTTTATATTTTAGAGTACAATTTTTATTTTCCAACCTTATCTAAGATTGTGAATTCAAATCTTGGTATTTTGTTTTTACGCATCAACATTATTTTGGAAAAATAGTAATAAACTCCTTGTTCGGAATTATTGATTATCTGTACCTCATGAATTATTATGTAAAATTTCTCAGATAACCCCTTATATCTCGCAACTTTAGATATAAAATAAACTATTAATCAGAAATTACAGATATGGTTTAACAAAGGATGTTGAAAAGTGTTCTGAAGTAATCCTGATTATTGATATAAACACCATCTAGTATCTATCAAATTTTATATTTTACAAATCTGTAGGGATAGTAACAAATAATGACCATTTAATGTTTACGAGATAACAACATTCTGTTAAAAAAAGAAGACCATAAACATATTTAGAAACAGCAAAAGTAATTCCTAATTTATATCATGTGAACTATTCTTGAAACTTTCTTTAATGAAACAATAATCGAATACTTCAAAACATTCGGATATAAGCAATTGTATAGCTTTATTATGGTTTTCAGTGTGAATTTTTAAACATTTTGTTTCATGATGATCATAAATACAAAGAGTTACATACACAAATTTAAGGAATATTGAATGACACATAATGAACAACTTTCTCATGCAAATAAGCTACATACTAATGTCTTTCGAAAGTATTCATTCTCAATAAAAGAACACATGTCAAAAGAACTGTATACTTTTTCATAGATGTATTCCAGTCGAGAGGCCAATTATCTCCGAGATAAAATGTTAGCATCTTGCCCTTCATATGAATTAGAAATATTTCACTTCGATAGCTATCTCAAAATGTATCTAAATATTTTTGTTTTTTTGGCTGCAAATGTTTAAGGGTAATTTAATTTGATTACAAGTTCGAATCAAATTTCATTCATATGTGCATCTACACAAATAGTCGCAAGAAGGCTTCTCACAGAATACACAGGACAGAACTGCAAAGTTAGCATAGAATTGACTGCACATGAGTGTTCTATATCATCTTAATTTAAGTATCAAATATTATCATCGCTGTGTTAGATCGTCATGGGTTCTTTGATAGTTCTGTGATTCTTATTTCTATGTTCCACTTTTCATGGATATATTAAGTTTTAATCAGATGCATTTGACTATGGCACGAAACAATAATACTTATCTGCAGTAGTTTGAATGAATTAATTAGTGACTGTGGTTACATTTTAGTAAAATATCTTAGTTTAATGAAGACAGGGGTAAGAAATGAAATTTACACCAACATGATCTTTATCATGTTTAACATGTTGTAAATGTGTGCAGAATGAGGCACATTTATAAATTTTCACATATACTATGTCTTATATGTCAATGAACAGTCGTGTATCATCAACAATATTTTTTGAAGAAATTTAAAATTTCATTAAGTGTTCTTTAGCTTTGACTGCTGTCTAAACACCTATACTTTTCAGTTTTAGATTATTATATAGAAAACTTGTGATATTTGCAATTGGAAATCATACATATGATAAAATCAACTGAGGTGATAACTTTCTTTTGCCTGGCAGTTTATTACAGATAAAAATAGCATACTGGTGCAGGATTTGTGTATAGTATTTTACCATGGATTGTATAATAGCATGATGAACACATAAATAAGCTGGGAGAGTGCACTACAAATTATCACTTACATATGGTTCTACAATCTTACTATTTTTCCTCAAAATATATTACCAAACCTGGTATAAACATAAATCAAATAACGATTTTCCCCATCATTCTTTAACCACTCGGACACAAATGTATCATTATCATTAACGTGACACAGTTTTACTGAATCTACTAATGATTAAAATCACGCCCATTATCTATGACAGTATATTAACTGAATGCATGTCTTTATTATCCCACCGGTATGTAATACCGTGGGATTTAATCGTCGCCCTGTCCGTCTGTCTGTATGTCTGTCCATCCGTAATCATTTCATTTCTGGAGCAGAACTCAAAAAACTATTCGTGATATCTTTCTGAAACTTCCCATGTGTATTACCCACCTACTGAAGTGTTGGCTTTTGATATTTTGAGATTTCTGAAATGTTTGCTTCGTTTCCATAGAAACATGTTCAAAGGGGTTGTTTCCGGAGCACAGCTCCAAAACTCTTCATCACATATTCCTGAAATTGTGCATGTGTATTACCCACTAACAGAAGTTGATATTTTCACATTTCTGAAAATTGTATTAATTTTGTTTCCGTTTCCATAGAAACGTGTTGAATTTGGACTAGATTCAGATATAGGTCTGCTCAGAAGCAGAACTCCAAAACCCTTCATCATATCTGATAAATACACTTATCTGTCAAAGATGTGTTTTACAAATTATGTGGGACCGGTGGGATATGTCATCTTCTGATAACTCTTGCTAGAAATTGTTACAGAGGTTTTTGAATACATAAATATCCTTTTCCTGCCAGAGCACATACGTGAGGAGAAGATACGATGACTAAACAGACTGTATCAGCTTAAGGTATTTGGATCAATGGACTCCAAACTTGTTGGTGATAGTGAACAACTCGTTAACCTTTGTAGCGGACAAGTCGTATCTTTGGAACCAACATCACAGAGAAACTTGGACAGTGACAGTTGATAAACTACAACTCTGGCTCTCCTGAGATTAAATGTGTAAGCCACAATGTTCTACTTGTCCCTCATTTAAGTGTTTCAAATATGAGATATTTTGATGAGACCATATTGAGACTTACTCTCATAAAAACGTAAGAACCTTTTGCAAGTATTAATTTCCCTTCCAAATAGTTGCAGTTAATGAATTAGTAAAAAAGTGTGCAAAATTATTGTTCGGCAAAGTATTCAAAAAAGCATTGTAGTATTCTTATGACGACATTCAACCATGCAGGTTAATTATTTAGAGGATATAGTTCGTATTTGAACTGATGTTAAATCAGTAGTTAAAATGAGTAACAATAATGCCAGGAGTTGTTCACAGATTAACCATATAATTCAATTTCCGTTTCTTCCTTGCAAATCCCAGTCTAATGACATTCTTGATGAGACAGCATCAATGGATTTCCTGATTGACCAGGATCAGATGGTGTTACCAAGAAACTAACCTAATTACGTTATTGATTTGGGCGAGATTGAACAAATTAGTGTAGGGGATGGTCAGGGTTTGTGTTGAATTGATATTCATATAAACTTGTCTTCCTGAGACGGACAGAAATTTACAATCAACTCGTTTTAATATATTTGGAATATTTGTTATTTATGTTACACAACCACACACTCTATGAAGTTCCTAATGTGTACATTGCGTTTGTGTTACGTGTATTTTCAGTTTAAAAACTATTTAGACAACACTATCTAGATTATCGACGTTATTGAAGTGAACTAATTTAAATGTCCAAGGAGTCCAGGTATTTAAAAAAAATTGTTATATTCTAAGATTAATACTTTTCACCTAGATGTTTATATCAGTTTCAGATATGGTTATCAGCAGAGATTGTCATTGTCTATAAAGTTGTTGTGCAGTTTCCATCGCCGCCACCGCCGCGTTTTGGCTACAACTGTTTTCCAAGAAGGTTTTGAGAACTCATATATATAACATTTTACTTATACCCCTGGGGAATTTCTTTGCTAGAATACATCAAAGGTCAAGATCACAGCGAGGTCACGACTTAAGCAAGCTTTTGAGAAAATGCCTTATTTCAACTGTTAACACTTTGAATTATTACATGATTGTTATAGCAATGAAAAATGATCGTTGACTGTGTTTTCTCCTGCCGGCGCTTAGCGCGAAGCGGGGAATATGATATTCGGCTGCGACCGTCCGTACGCACGCCCGTACCTCAAATACTATTCACTGGATTCTTTTCATATTCTGCATATGGGTTCATCATAGATGGCGTAATGTTTGTGACCTTGACCTTCATTTCAAGGTCACAACAAGACTGTAATTTTACGCTTGTCAGCGGGATATTTCAAGAACATTCACCGGATTTCCATCATATCTTACATAGAGCACATCCTAGGGATATTAATGCCTTAAAGGGGAAACAAATTGATCCAATTTTAGCAAATTTGAATAGATTAAAACTTGTGTGAATAACTCATTAAATACATTAGTTCCTGCTTTTTAGTTCTAAATGTTGGTTAATGCAACTCTAATGACACAGTTGGTAGACAATATTTCTAGAAAATGTTTCATTGTGAACTTTCACAACGTTAGAGATTGGAAACATTTCATCTTGTGCGGGAGTAGCTTTGTTCATAATTAAGAAACTTTTGTAAATTTATTAAATATTTTATCATATCATAAACGACCTAGTCTAGCGACCTACTGTCTAAAAAACTTCGAAATAAGTATGGATATAGTCTGTTTTGGAAACCAGAACGTAGAGTGTAAAGACTAATCTATATGATAAAATAATGCATAAACTGTTTGAGGGGCATTCTAGAAGTTGGTGTGATGAAGAAGACAAATATGTTATGGATGATTAACTTCTTTATTAACAATATCGACGTTTCGCTATAGATCCTTATACCGTTATCAAGCATATGGAAGAGAAACAGCAGCTTATATACAGGATACATGTTGGTATGATAAAGAGATAACAAATACAACAAGATGAGGAAAGAATGACATAAATGGTTGAACAGGTGAAGTTGTGATAAACAGGACACCAGAGTGTGGTAAGTTAATTAGCCAGGGGGCGGATGAGGAGACAAAGGCAGGGTGAGGGTACCAATTAGTTGTAGTCTACAAGGTAAGTAATGTTAGTCTTTTGCAATATTGACAGTTCAGTAGTCTCAAAGTCATGCAAACCTCGACTATTTTCCATTCTGGGCCTAACAGTGAGCAGGTTATCCCCTTACATTATATGTAACCTCGTCAACAAAAGAGACCCATTACTACTGTAACATCACTGGCAAAACGAAATTTCATAGAACATATTATTAAATCATTAGAACTATGGTTCTAATTTTTATGCTCTAAACTAAATAATTAAACCATCTCTCATCGCAGTCCTTAAAAATACAATATATTTTTGTTGTTGTTGTTTAGTTTCATATGAAGGGAGCATAAAGCCTAAATTTAAAAGCTTGAATCTATTCAAAATATTATATTTAACTCATATGTTACAATGAGATTGTCTTTATTTGGTGGTGAAAGTATTCATTACATAAATCTTTACAAATTTAGCAACATATGTAATTACCGTGGCATTGAATCACAGGCGTTGAAATATGTTTCTATCTAAAGAATATAGGATTACCATTGTTATAACACTTACAAATGATGGTATCCATAATTCTGAACCAAGAAAACAAATGAACTCCACAAGCATGTATCCAATTTCGCATTATTCATGACTTAGTGAATGTACACCAATAGTTTACATTAAAACGACGTTAATATCTATTTCCATTGAGTATCTTCTTGTTGATAGTCTTCACGTCCTTAGACACAATAAACCATACTCATGATGTTCCAGATGTATCATAACCATAACACTGTTCTTTCGATGCACGGATGAGTGTATTGCCGAGACACTAAACCCTGGCCTCGGCCACATTGGATGAGTTTGAAGTCGGCTCGACAGGAATCGAAATCGCATTCGTCCATGGACAGCAAAACAATCGTTTTGTAGATATCCAAATGGGCTTGTATGAGATTAAGTAGATAAATGGTCGAAATAGTTCATAACAATGACCAAGAATCATGCTTACAGTCATCATGCGGGCAATGACTCCATTAATAGGATCCAAAACCATTTTCAAATAGCGAATGACGATATATGGAACCACAAACACAGATGACAAAAGCGTAACGATGAAAATTAGTTTGGCCTTATTAAGAGCCTGGCGTTTCAGTTGAGCTTGGCGGAATGTGTAAAATGGAGGCACAACTTTACGTGCCTTATTAATGCTGAAAATACAATACAGATCTATAATAAGCGGGCAAATGACTGCAAATACTAAAGAAATAGATTCTACTGACAATCCCACATTGCTGATTGTTATTTTCATGATTCCATCTTCACATCTGACGTCATAATAAATAGGCTGCATTCTTACCACACAAAATACGCCAGGAAGAACCCATGTAGCAGCAATCGCGCTAATATAGCAACGTCGACTTGTAAGCATCTTGTGGGCCTCGCTATTTGGTCGACAAACAGCCAAGTGCATGTTCATGTTCTGAATAGTCAGTAGGATGATGGACGCCAACCGAAGACTTCCCGAAAAAGTTACAAAGGCAACTATACTATCAGAGATGATTGTGTACAAAACAGAGAATTCATAAAGAACACTTGAAATATACTCGTGTATCAACAGCCACCCTGTGATTCCTTTTAAACTCGGCGTGAGTTTAACTGCAGCAATAAGGGCCACGTTCATCAACACGTTTACTGTACTCCCCAATATAGCAACTGAGAAAATGGGTTGTTGTATGTTAAGCTCCAGCCTGGTCGTGTTGCAGCTCGGTGTTGAGTTCGAGGTTGAAAGAACACACGTTGGGACACTTGCAATCATTGTGGCAGCCACTGAGATACATTTCATCCAAAGTCTTGAATGATCCATTTTGTAATGGATGTTCCTCTTGACTCTGTAAAGAGAGTCTGTAAACGCGCAGCTTGTTATCCTTCTTGTAGATATATGATTATAAACACAATGAGATTACTAGATATGAAGTTGGTACACTTGAATTCCGCATGAAATAAAACTGGGAGAATTATCAGTGCCCGCACCTGAATTATGGCATAAACTCGAATGTACACGCCTCTTGTACTGTGGTATTATTGTTAGCAACTCTGACAACATGCTACTTCTGTTACAAAGGAGTATTGTCTTTCATTATTTATAACCATATTATAATATTATAATTTATCCACGACAAAGCCTAGGTTAAATACATGAATCAAATGTCACATAAATGAGAGTAATGATAATAAGCCTATGGCATATTGTCCACGGCGACATACTAATTGGAAAGGTGAGTACTTTATCTCAACATCTCACTGGTGTTAATGGGGATGATTAATCTGATATATGAAGCTGTTCTTCTAAATGTAGCTAAATGGAGAACACGCGTGCAGACTGGAAAACATTATCATTGTAGTCTGCTGCCAATCAGTACAAACTTGAAAAAGAATAAAAGTGAATATTTTTTATCAGTTAATTATAATTAATATAGTGTACGCATTGTGGTAACTGTCTTTTTTAAAACTTATTTTTCAACCACTGTAGAGTGTTTAATATATAATTTATTACCCAAATGGTTGAAAATAACAAATCACGTTTGACAAGCAAACATTGTTTCAATTATTGTTCCTTCCTGTATTTCGTCCTCTGTGACATACAACAAGTAGTCCTGATGTCGCTCTAGCGTGCCGTCACAAGAGAACTGGGCCGTTTTCTGACCTTTACCTTGGTTTCGTAAAAAGCATATGAACAATTTCCTCGGATAATAATCTATAAACTGTTTTAATGTTCATATTATTTCCTTAATAATTAGTGTTTACATTACATAAAACGATGCATTTAAACAATATATATAAATGATTCATCCAATTTGTGTTATGGGTTTTCAATCAGATAAGGAATACCAACCCATATTTCAAAGAGTATGTAAATAAATTAATGAGAATTGACCCTATCAACTTTGTTGGCTAATTATGTATGAAATAAATAAATGCAACACATTTTAATTAATATGTTTACAAAAGACCATGCCTTTAACATAACTATCCCAAAATCAATAATGTTAAAGCAGTGTCATGTGTTTTCAGTCACCTCATTGATCCTCTTTTACGGACAATTCTCAGGGTAGTATGTGTAAGTTGATGCTCCATAATAACACAGAAGGTTGATAATTATCCAGTGTAGACCTGTTCAGGTAATATTTTAACGTAAATAGCAACTGAAGTTGTATTGATTTCAAGCCATAACAAATATTTAACAAAATTTGCTAACATTTAGAAGCGAGATTTGACAATATTTTTCACAGAAATACAATCAAGTACCGTCTCGTATGCTTTGTTTAATGCTTCCTATGAATATTTTTCATATTTTCTACCAAATATTTCATGGAAATTAGACAAAACCCACAAAATAACAAAAATAACCTTAACAGTTCTTAAAATGAATGTTATAAGAGATACTCCTGCTTACCTTCAATAGATTTTGTAAACAAAAAGAAGTAACCAAAAAGCAATGAAATGTCATGTTGTAAAGATATGCAACAGTGTAAAAGAGCAGACTACAATAACATGGAAAATATTTAGAGAAATACTAATTCAATTTTTAATTTGATTTGGTATTAGTGAAATTGCTTCCAAATGTTAATGTTTACATTTATTTTCAATAATTTTCTTGTTTGATCTTATTATTCAACTTTTATCCTCAGGTATCAACCTTTTGCTTAAAATAATATGCCAGGTGACATAATATCTCGTCAAATAACGTCAGAAATGAGAATCTAAATGATTGACTGAAAACAGATGATGATTGAAAACGGATGACTCGGCGATATGTCGGGTTTACTAGCGTCCCATGTATATTTTGAAACAAGTTTGGATGTTGGCATTTGGTCGATATACTGATTGTCTGACTCTCATTTTGTCACGGAAATGAGTCCTGTATGATGTTTAAACTTTGAAATTACACAATGGGCGTCTTTGTCGTACTATATTCACGGCACTGTCACCTGAATATAATTTTTTCTAAAGCCAAAGAGATTGATATACCGATATGTCGTGAATATAATATGACACTGAGACTAATATGGGGTTTTATTTATTTATTTATTTATTATTATTTTATATGGGATTTATTTTAATTTAAACTACGGCACACGATTTTGCTCACTGCCGCCTCAGACTCGGTTGTAGCGATCTCAATTCCGACAAATATAACCGACATATATTGGAAAGTTCTTGCTGCTCATGGGGATATCAGACTGAAAACGCCCTACACTACTTCTTCACATGCAATAATTATGATCACCTAAGACAAAATATGTACTTTTATATCTTAGGTAATAGCCTGGTGACCATTTTGTACAGAAACAAAGAACTTTCGCATAATCAAAATCAACAATTAGTTGATTTAAATTTAAACATTCACGTGATAGGTTGATTTCTAGTTCTGCATATGGGACGTTGGACACACTGAAGCGTAGCTATGTATGTCTACTATATAATATTATTAAATCTTTGTATTTCTTCAGATTGGTTGATAAACCATTCCAAACACAATTTTCTATGATTGATTACTAGATAATATTACTGTTAACCTAATTGGAGCATGTATACATTCTGTTATTTATAACAATCTTTATCATTGACGTCACTTTGTATTTCATTCTGTATCATATGTTGTATGGGAGCGGTGTTAATATAAGCTACACAGCTTGTTCACCAATCCCAATTCATTTCATTAATACAAATATGTTTAAACCAGACTAATATGGGGTTTTATTACTGACGTCAACAATTAATTGACACGATAAAATCGACTTTTTAAACATTGGCTGGCTATACGCCATTGCTGCCTTTCGAACACACCATCCTATATGAAGTGTCACATCATAACATCTGCTGTGATGTCTCGTCACCAGGACAACGTGATGTTTGCCCTAGGGAAAACATGAACCCTGATACCATTGGCCTAGCAGGTAGCACTTTCTTCATTCCACAGTCCTTAATTATCGTCCTGTCCGTCCATTCGTCCGTCTGTAATCATTTCGTTTCGTTTCATTTCCAAGACAGAAGTTGAAAACCGTACTTTATATATTTCTGAAACATTACACTGTATTACTCACAAATTGAAAAATCAGTTAAGCATATAACCAGGTTTGAAGCAAACAGAGCCGCGTATTACAAAATCATGGCTTCTCGTAGGAGTTCACAGAGTAAATCTAAGTCAAGTAATAAATCATCTACTGTAAAAGCGGATTTTAGGATTAATGGAGGTCGGATTACTAGATGTTAGTGTATATTTATAATTGTTCAACAGACGTTAGACAATCAACATTCGCCGAGATCTTAGTACGAATATAGAAACAGAAATAATAATGTAAACCTAGACATTAAAAGTAGACCATTACTTCACATAATAGCATTGTATGCTTTGCAATGATAAACAATTTGGTTATCGATCATCAAAGAGTACTTTTAGTGTTTCTCATTTAATGCCGTGATGTCTTTCTGGTCATGGTCACTGCAGAATAGCAAGGAATCAAGATTCATCATCGCAGATCTGATAATGGAAATTATTTAAACGTTTTTCTTGCTATACTATCAAAACATACATACATACATACATACATACATACATACCTACACACATACATACATAATGTTCAATTGGTAAGACACATGACTTTGTTTTAAGTAAACATGAAATTGGCGTTTAGTCATTCCAAATCTTGTCACTATTAATCCTGCAGATTGCATTCATAATGGTCCAGATATATTAAGACAACTAGAGACGAATTATTTCAATGGTAACATATTTACAGTCAGGTTATGGAACAGCAACACTATGAGCTAAACATTATCTATTCAAATAACAGATTATGGCATAAACATTACCGCAAACCTATCTCTTACACATATCTTACACACATCAAACAAGAAAATGTGAACTGTTAATATGCAGGCAGCTGAAGGTTCAGAATTACAAAGAAAAACTAAATTCACGTCACGTAGTAAATGTATGGACACTTTATGTCTTGCCTTGAAATGTAGATTGCCATGGCCTTTCAATTATCCTGGTTTAAATACAACCCCTGATTTCTTATTGCATCAGCAATAAATTACTGAAAAGCAATGTTCAACTTCAGAAGCTAAAAACCAGTTTTACCTTCAAATGCACATGGCTTTATTCAAAGGCCAATGGTCTCCTTTACATGCACTAGCTTTCAACACGCCTCTTCATTGTATAGGCCATCAACGCTTCTTCTCAGAAGAACTTATAAAAGTACTATTCAGAGAAAAGGATAATTTCCTTTTCACTGGTTTGCTTTCAAGACACTTCTTCCTGTTGCTAGACATTAAACTCAAATCACAATTTCATTATGGTCTACCGCAAAGCTATTTCCTTGATGCACATTTGGACTCACCTTACAAGCATGGGGTAGTATCCAGATAATCTGTCATACTGATTTTTCAAATTACAAACCTAAATTGTGCAAGACATAATCGTAAAGTTGCAATATAAGCAGTAACTCTTCCACAGAATTGCCAATCAATGAAGATTTCCATAAGATTGTGTTAACATTGAAGTAAAGATCCGCATGCAGGTCACCACAACATTATCTTACTGTGGTGAAGTTGGACTCTTACTGTTAGTACATCATGAATTATTCATAACTATTCAACGCCTGACTTGTGAACTTGCTCTTCTGGCACTCGTTCAATAAAAAAATGTGATATATGTATGCTGCACTTAAAGGGACACTGCGTCGAGGATAAAAACGAGTCTCATCTTTATCTCCCTAAGCTGATTAGAGTGTCTGCTAACAAGTTACGCTTCAATTCACTGTCTACATGCAGTAGTTTTTATTACTAATTTCGTCAGTTTTCTGAAATTCGGTGTAGGTGACTTGTTAGCAGACATGTTAATCAGCATAGGTGGATACACATGACGCGGTGTCCCTTTAAATGCAGAATTTTTTTATTTTTATTATAAACATTCAAATTCCTGACAAATGTTAATATCAGGTTTCCTTTTTACAAACACAATATGTTTGTTGGAGGAGAGTTATTCGTGTACAGGAATGATAAGGATGCATACATGTTTGTGGTCGTGTTTTTGTCAGAAAACGTTACACGTTCATAAAGTGTTAGTTATTTATATTTCATTAGATTATCCCAACACATCTGCATCATGTTTGTTTTCAAAATTAAACGAACCAGCCTCATCCAAGTCATATTTCTATATAACGCTGAATATTCATCTACTTTTTCAAGAGTGTGTCGTATCCGCTATCACTCTTGCAAACATTCTCATTCAAATAAAACTCTTTTGTGGTATACTTATAAAAATAATGCCCAGTTTGGCGTGTGTAACAATCATAAAGTGTAGACGTGCCTTTTGGTATTTTCAATTTCTTCGGATTGTCATTTAGCCATTTAGCCGTTTCAATGGAATATCAACATGGACATGAACATGGATACAACTTGGATGTTCGTTTCCAGAGTAGATCTAAAAAACCATAAGGCACAGCACAACAAAACTTGAAAACGTGAAACAACCATTATGTGTGCTTTTTTAAACATGATTCTTATATTTGTCAATGTGTCTATGAAATCATAACTTAAAAGTATTTTTCCACTTTTTCGTTCCCTTCTTATTATGTTGTAATCCTTTGAAGTTGATTTGGAAATCCTCGAGGGAAACGAGATCGAAAGGGAATTGTCAATTAAATTAAATATCTCAACGTATGTATCAGCGTTAATAAAGTAAATAATATTTAACAGAGAGACATTTAAACAAGTAATTCCCCCACTCAATGCAAGAAAAGTTTTACAGAGAGACTTGTCAAAACGTTATATAGGAATTTAGAAATGTAGGATACTATATGTAGATTTGGGTGTTCTCGAGTGACACATTGCTGCAATTACAAAGAATTGTTGTTCAACGGAAAGTATCATAACGCAACTTCTATCATGTATTATAATAATTGGGATCACGCTATCAGCAATTCTATAAATTTTTGTAGCCTCAAGAGTGCAGATACAAAGTAGTTGATCTAAAATACGCTATTGTTACATTTGTTCACTAATTGAGTGGCATGTATTTCTAAAAATCGTTTCCCGGAATGCAGAATAGAAAAATTATCTATACATTTTTAAAAATAAATTAGCAATATACATACTGTTTTTCTTTCTAAAAATGTTATAGAGACTATTGTAGAGTGTACAACGAACCGAACTCGAATAATATCAGTCTTCTTTTCATTACATGTTTTCTATATAACTCTTTATATATTGGCCTTTGCTTCATGCAGCCTTTGCTTCAGACAAAAGACAAAACGTATATATCTTGAACAGACACATTTCAGGAAAACATATATAACTGGAACCAATTTCTTCCCAAAATGAGATGGTTGAATCCCTATGGTCTGCTTTCATCCCATCAACAGTTTTCTCATTTCCATATACATTGGGCTTGGAACTCATTAACCTACTGGTAACACCACAAATGTTTCTCTCAGATCGCAATTCTTGATGAAAAAGTTTTATGGGTACCTAAATGGGTGGATCTTATCCTAAAAGATGTCACGGTGAAAAGTGATTTTCAGGATTGCATTGCATATATATATATATATATATATATATATATATATATATATATATATATATATATATATATATATATATATATATATATATATGAAATAGTTTATTGTGTGCTAATCAAGCTTACCACTTGTCACTTACCAATTAATCAAAGTCTATTGTACATTGTTTAAGCTACATATATATTCGCCTATAAGTGTTTCATTTGCAAGACCAAGGCTTTAAAATGGGATATATTTGAACAACTTTCAGACATGCAATATCCAGTTGGAAAGTAACGAGACTTTAGAACTTAATATGAGTATTTAAAAATGTTATAGCTATATATCATAGAAAAGTCATATAATCTCCAAAGAAAAACACTTGCAAAGTGATGAAGGAGTTATTTACCTCAGTAGAATTTATTTCATCACTGCATTGTAATATCACCTTCTCTTCTCATCACTGTGAATAAACATATTCTCGATATATTGACGGTCAACCGTAGGATTGTATGACGCTTGTTTTACAACAAAAGAAAGTATTCCACTGTTACTATGAAATGATGACACTGAAGTTATTATTTGGCCCACTATACTCCCTGTGGGGAGCGTGACTGACAATGTAATTTCAGAAATGATTCACATGTCAGCAGGTGATCTGTAACATGATGATAAATGGTAATCATTTGCCTAAAATGACAGGTATTATATCATTTATCGACACAGACGTAGTATACACAACTAATTGACATTCAATAAGGAACACGAAGACGAAGATAGGTTGACAGAAATATAAAATTGATATTTTAAAAAAACTCAAGAAATGAAAAACAAAATTTATCTTGGATAGATTACTTGTTCCTTTGCGACAAAATATCAATTTAAAAATTATAGATGGGATGGCATTTGATCCTGGTTAATGTTCAGTGAGGTTCAGCAAGATTGGGTACGGGTCGTCGGATGGATGACCCTGTTTACTGTTGGATAATCTGAGTTTTTCCCTTCCCCACAATGTTACATGATATTTGTGATGTCATCCGAAGTAAGTGTCTCAGTTCGAGGTGTGCCTATGTCCACTCAGCATTTGATATATTGTATGCTTCATTATATAAGGATGTGTTAACGCCCAATGGAACATACATACTTTGACTGAGAGCTCTTTTTTAACCCAGATGTAAACCTCACGGGTCATATTTGTGTCATTTTGGAGGTTCCTATTTTCTCGGGTAAACTTCCTTTCAAAGCCATACAGAATATCCCTATTGCATTCTAAAGAATATACCTTGGAAATTCTATAGAATATCCCTTGGACATTCTATAAAGTCTGTTGAAAGTAGATTTTAACGTGAATTGTAAAGTCCTGAATAACTGCACATGAGGTTTATTTTATTTCAATCACAGCCCTTATAAAAAAAATTCGAAAATTTCGAAAAGTTAATATTTCACACTTTACATGTTTGGATTCCAACCTGCATCCCTTCGCACCATGAACTTGACGCTCTACCACGGGACCAAAAAGGACCTGACAATCTCGTGTAATACCTCTATTCATAGTCACGTTTCCTCTACATAATGATAGTCAGGAAGTCAAGCTTTTTATTTTATTTTTTTATAATTATTTCGCTTTTTTCGCGAAAGGAGGACAGTCCTCGGCTGCGTTTGTTTGATAATTTTTTTCAGTGTTGACTTTTCAATAGCATGGTTATGTCATTTCCATAAGAAATATATCTAATTTTTCATTCTTTTTTCATTCGCTTATATAACGGATATCACACTTTTCGGGGACGGGGAAACCCCTGGGCCTTCGGCCAGTGGGTTCTCCCTCTCATGTTTGCATTGTCAACCAAAAACCTCGGGAGAGTGTTATATCCTTTACATAATACCCCGATATGAGGGCCTTATTACATGAGAGATATTAGGGATATTATCTAAGAATGTCCTTCTTCAAATATCTATATTTTAACGTTAAATGGTTATTTTAAGGTAGAGTTAGTGTGCAAAATGACTAACTCTATAGAAAAGTATATCTAATTTCAGGCACGAATCTGCAAATGTATTGGAGAGAGACGAACACGAAATCACAATAAATACATTATCGTGTTCACTATAACAGAGCGGCTGACCTGAAACTACTGTGCTTCGTAGGTGCTTTTAGGCCTACGACTTACATGATAATTTACGGACGACTCTTTTGCTTTTTTCTCGAAGGCATAGTACAACAGATACATATAGAACCATTTCAGACGAAAAGTATGTGGACATCAATATTTCAGATTATACAAACAATACACAGAACGTGCTTTGCTTGTGTTATAACAGAGGTAAAGTAGACAATAATTAAGCTTCACACGTCATAAATTGGCAGCTTACCTTGCTAAGTAATTAAGGTATTTAAATACAGGGAAATGTTCGATTTCTTACCACTACGGTGAAATATGAATATTACACCACCTGCAATGCCAGGCTTATTTGAAGGCGTATTGTAAGTATTCTGACTAGGAAAATATATATTCATGTAATTCTGTGCCCTTAAATTTACCCCTCGAAACCTCAGCCAATAACTCAACCCTCTATTGTTCAAATGTACACAAAGGCTAAACACAAAAAGGTCCTCCTGAGAATAGTGTTCCCTTTGATATCCTTCATGCTACAATGCACAACATGATCCAGTAAGCTTTTGATGCGTTTTACAGCACAGCTGATATTGGCAAATGATGCAGGAAATGTAACTGCTTGTAAAACATCAACTTTACTCATGCTTGAAACTGTCAACAGTTGCTTTCAGTTCTTGTTTTTAATATCAAAAGTGCTGGTTACTGGATTTCAAATTGTGTTGACGTCATAACATAGAAAGGGATTTTTAAAAAATATAAACTAGGGTCAACGCGTCAATACTTAGGTCTTAAAGACTTCTGTTTGACCTTGAACCGTATGTTCGGACAAAACATATTTAAAGAATATATCACCTGTGATGTGACATTATGTTCATCATTCTTTTAAATATTTTCACAAAAAGGTGTAACATAGACAATATTGTGCTTTAAGTTTCACTTAAGTATATGTAATCATTATTTAGATTGCTAACCTAGTTAATGTGTTAACGTTTAAGAAAATACTTTTAAAATATGCTTATTCTCGGACCCCTAGACGACGTTTGCTTTTGATGAGGTTCTACATAAAAGTTGTTGTTCTTGAAATTTTGCATACGAAGGTGTCAATAAACATTTTTATAAGCATAATAACTTAAGCACATGTTAACTGTGACAGATGCATGCTTGAACTGGAAACTGTTCATTAGTATCTTTAGTGCTTTACGATCGACAATTCTCCAAAGAAAATACCCCTCGAAAAGTCTCCAAATTATGGACTTCTTATTTGTTGGCAAATGTTCAAAGTGTGACCTAACTATAAACCTGTACATGTTATAGTTGGAAGTGGAACTGTTTAATATCCGATTCCAACAAGTAACTTGACATATCTTCATGTGTTACGTCCCTTTGAACATTACATATTTTTAACATTTCAACCCTTAAGCCTCGGTCCCAACCCACCGTGCGTGTTTTTGTCCGTACGTTTTGTGGGGAGGCCACGTTTCTGAAAAACGTAGGGAGGAAGTGGGAAACGCAGGAAGGGAGCAAAATCAACGCACGTCACACGCAAGGTGTAAGTACGTTGCCCGCACGAAATGCCTGGCCGTGATCTGCTACGTGCATCGTACGTTGCGCACGTGGTAAGTGCGTTGTAAGTGCTTACAACGTACTTACACCTTGCGTGTGACGTACGATTGCCACGTTAACGTACGGATACCGTACTTACATGTGCTGCACACGCACGATGTCCTTACTTACACGAACGGTATAAGAGCGTGCAAGTGCCATGAACTTAAGTTTTTCATGGCCGATTTCAGGCACCCAGGTGGTAGGGGTATAGGACGACCTTCAGGGGTTCTCTCTGAGTGCTACTGCCTCAAAATGCCGCCCATTCAACTTAGAGACTCCCGCTTCTGATGATGCAAGAGCAGCTTCAAATGGCAGCGCATTATAACTGCAGAAATCAGTGCGCACAACGTACATTGTAATTGCGGAGCACGTACTTACTCGGCACTGGCAACGTGAGTGTCGCATGCTCATTTGTCAGTTGAACTGCGGAAGTGCCGAGTAAGCACGGACGACGCACTGGCACGTGCTAAGTGCGTCGTCCGTGGAGTATGTGTCTATAGCCCCTGTCACAACCCATCGTGCGTGCAATTCGTTCGTACGTTTTTTGGGGAGGCCAAGGTCGCTACGTTTTTCTGAAAACATAGGAAGGATTAAAGCGGCTGTCACAACCCGTCGTACGTGCAGCTGCATGCTGTCTACCGACAAAAACGTGGGGTAAATTGGGTAACGTGCTTACTCTTACAGAGTCCGTGCGTTGTGCGCACAGTGTCCGTAGAGTGCAAGCATTGAAGTCGTACGTGTGAAAAATACGCAGTCGCACGCACCTCGCACGCAGCGAAAGTTCTGCATGCACTTAAAGCGCTACGGCGTGTCTGCGTGCTCGCAAATCCGTACGGTGTCGGTACTTACAACGTACGGTTACCACTATTCTACCCACGTTTTTGCACGTAGATAGCACGCACTTGCAAGTATGGCGGGTTGTGACCGCCGCTTATGAACATTCTGGGTTGAAATTAAAATGTCTGCCTGCAAAGTCCTTTCAACAGTTCATTCATTTGTAAAATAAGCCATAAAATGTAGCTGTACCGATAGAAGTGAGGGAGGAGAAGATTAAAGACCCTTAAAACCGCGAAATGTCACCAAAGGTTTCAGTTTTTCTGTAATAGCAAATAATATATTATTACGACCAACATCCGCTATAAGTAATGGAGAATGCATGAGGAGCTGTGGATTCGTTAAAAATAATCAAGGAGCCCCGAAGGGGCGAGTTGATTATTTTTAACGAATCCACTGCTCCGAATGCATTCTCCATTTTAATTCATGTATGACGTCACGAAACATGCATATGTGATCATTTTACATTTGAAACAATAAATTTCAATTATGGGACACCAAAATCAATTATTTTGCAAATTTCGGTGCTAATTCATCGGGTATGGTACAAGTAGCTGCGACCCTCATGAAATGGATTCTTCCACGCACGTGCAGCGCAAAACTTCCACGCGAAGCGATGTGATTGACAGCTAAAATCATGCCTTCCGTGCATTATAGAACGCGGGATTCTTACTGACAAACAATCCTAAGGTTTCTAACAGCGTCTTGTGGCCTAGTGGTTAGAAGCGCTGACTACCAAGCGAAGGGTTACATGTTCGATTCCAGGTTCATGTATTACAAAACTTAATTTGTCTATAGTTGTCTAGATATTTTGAGATCCTATCCTATACGGCAAGAAAAAATACATCAGTCTCGAAAAATGTACCATTACTGAAAATGTCTCAATCTAACCCCCCTCCTGACTGGGACAGTCAATGACCAGTAGATTCCTAAATAATAATCAACTGATAACACAATAGAGTGACGTCATGACCATGGATGAAGCCTAATGAATGGGTTTGGTGTTGCCCATTTATTTTTTTATATTTTTGTGAAAATATCTTGAATAGTTTTCGAGATATTGACGTTTGAAGTTTTCACTTCAAGGGCAGATAAATAAAAAAAAGAGGTCGAAAATCAATAAAGGAGCTCGACCATTTATCGTCACAAGCTACACACTCTGAACAAATCATGAAACTCAGTTAAGCGTGAATCGTTGGACTAGAAAAGTCAAATAATAAAACGAACAAAAAGCCAACGATAATAGCAATAAGTCTTCTAGCTAGACCTAGATATTTAATAGAATAATCCCGTAATTTGAGCAACTTATACCATGAAAACTTTCAGAAACCCAAATGATTTCCAGATCATCTAGAAAACAACACATGGTTGGACACTGTGAATTGCGACGATGAACGTGTTGCATCCCTAGTTGACTTCATATCGTATATGTTAATGCTACATCATGTGTCTTCTTTTCAAATAAATGTGTGCCATGCTATGCAATGTTACGGTGTCATATTAGTAGATGAAACAGTGTCTTATAAAAGCATTGCACGAGAACGAAGGTGAAATATTTCCCTTTGGCAAGTCTTTTGAAGAAAATGTCTGCCATGCGATGTACAGCAAATAGCATGACCATATTCGTGTATTAGTACTCTACATTTATCAAAAAGATCTTTGTGTGGGCACGTATTTTCTGTCCTGCAATGCACAGTAAATGAAATAGAAATAGTTTGTGCTTTAACTAATCGGAAAATCTTGTTCGTCACTTTAATGTTGATTTCTTGGAAAGTCAAAATGATGTAAGGAAAATTACTATCCTTTCTTTTGGGAAGTTTTGATACATTTTCTGTGTGGTGTGTATTAGTTTTGTAATAATGTTCATCATCATCTTTGAAAGAATTTTCTACTATACTTTATTACATGTTTACAATGTTCTTATCAAATAAGTATATCATGGTAGACAACAATAAGCAAGTATATACAATTTATTAAATTTCGAAACTTCAAAATGTTCAAAATCATCCAATAATCGATATAATAATATCAGTTTCAAATTCTAAAACTTCCTTTTAATATAAATTATGGAAGGCTCATCCTATTTAAAAGAAACGCGTGCCTAAATTATTCCATACCTTCTATAGGCCACCAGCTCGATGTAGATAAGTATCGATTCATCACGCCAGGAAATGATTTCTCTTCTGACATTTGAATTGGTTTGCTCAACCTCTATAACAATAAATGTTTCCGAGGTTAATTAAGTGTCAGTGTATTAATTAAAATGCTGGGGAATCACAACTATGATACATTTAGGAAAATAATAAATCAAGGAGATAACGTGTATTGATTGAAGTTGCTAAAGTAGGAGAAGATGGCAAACAGATTATAGATAAAACAAATCTCAATAACTTATACATTAGGTTTTTGAAAATTCTGAAATATGTCAAGTGTTTATTGGTTGAATAGTCTAATCTTATTTGACAGTGATCTAGAACAATTACCATTTGTTATAGTCTTTCCGATTTCCTGGTGACATTGACATCACCTCTGAAATTAGATTGTCAACCATCCTTCAGAAACAGAGAAGCGTAAACAATGATTTGACACCAAATCACAAGACAATCGACAACAGACCATTGTGGTATCTATAATTCCAGATACAAATCGATTCCACACGTTGACCTCTATTTGACATTTAGTTAACCATGACACATGAGTTAGAAGACACCCAGAGGATTTAAAACAAATGTTTGATTTCATTTCAAGGTTAATTATTAATTTCAGAGGAATCTGCCACAAGTTTTTATCAGTAATATTCTGATGTCTTAGTGTCATTATCGCATTTAAGTATTACGTGAATGGAACAATCTCAAGTTATTATACTGGTTCGACTTCTTTCACGTATGTGAACTACTTCATCAATGAAAGCAATGTCTTCGTGAGTCACTTGCTTCTTCATATGTGTGGATAGTGAAAAGAATTCTGAGAAGTTGAAAAGTTTGCAGATGATAGATATAATAGAGTTGATACAATACACGTTTTCTAAAATGATGTCGGAACAATTTAGTCTCCAAATAGAATGTTTAGTTAAATACTTTTAGCACTTTGTCTTATTGAAACAATTTCGTATTGTAAGAAAATACTACATGTATAATTCACGCCTCATTTTAATCAAGCCTTGCAACTCGCTTTGGACTCGTACAACCGATGTTGTTACTTTAATTGTGTATTTACATGTGGTAAAGAGAAAGTTTCAATCATTATTTCAGTATACAAGTAAGATATTTAAACAGCAATGAATAGATTGACCTGAGGCACACATACAAATTTAGCAGCATGCTTTGAAGATGGACTTGTTACATGTATATCTATCTTCTCAAATATTCTATGAGTTAGTTTTTTTTTGAGTGACTTATATACTATGAGTTAGAGTTTCCTTTGAATGAATTTTCGTTACATGTTTACATGTGTAATATGCATATTATATATATATATATATATATATATATATATATATATATATATATATATATATATATATACTCACATGCAAAAGAAACGTACCCACATTTTAAAAAGAGTATAAAATGATATTGATGTCGGAGAAGGAAGATGTTGATGTATTTGAAAGACACATGCTTCGTAAAGAGGTACCAACAATTTCATACATCAGGTTATGATATTTTTATTTTTATGTCTGTTCAAATACACATGGGGTGTTAAAATCGCTTTTTCAAGATTTTGTTGGCCACAATGTAGAAAACTATTTAATGAAAGATGTTTTCGAAATAAATAACCTTATTGGATTTAAACTTGTTGACGCATCATAACTGTACGACGTCACAAAGCAAGTTAGAAATAGTTTTTTTGCGTTCTTATCTCGTCTAGTTGAGGAGATTCCGTAACGACGATTTCTTAAAACGTGTGTTTCTCAGAAATATGAACCGATAAAATGTATATGTAGTATTTTTGCGTCCTGCAGACATGATGTAACCCTGTTACAGTCCTATTTATCGCCCGTGGATTGATATATCTTGTATTTTGTATGGGGACGTTTCTTTTGCACATGAGTTTATTACGATGTGGCCATCTAAATAGAGTCGTCAACTTCATATTCACTCAGCTGCAGAGGATTACTTTTATCATGCTATTGCATCTACAATCTGTATCGTTCTATCGCAATTTAAAATCGCTCAAATAAGAACAAGAAATTATGAATCACGAAACTACCGTGCGTTACAGCTACGAAGTTAAGTATTTGCCTCTATGATGTGCTTGTTTATTCAAATTAGTTCATGTCTTGCATTCTATTTTGACATCAATCGATTTAATATGATTTAATATTTGTAAATATGATGACTGTATAATGCAATCATTCAGCAATTGTAGATACTGTGATATATACAAACGATTGTCTGATGATAGTTATTTTTGTCATCAAAATGAGCTTTTTGATCGCTTCATGTAACGGATTATACAGAACGTATTATACAGAACCAAAACACAACACGCAACCGATAAGAAGCACGTTTGAAGAGATAATTGCTCGTATAGACTAGTTGGGTAAATTGAATATCGTCAGTCTCTGACAATACCATCATGAGGTCTATTTCAGTGGGTCCTAATTATCTTAAAATGTTCGAAATTCGTTTTGATAAACATCCACATTTACAACAATTAAGTACTTAAATTGTATTGACATTGAACTTATTTATTTACAGATTCGGTATAACCATAAGAGACACTTTAAACCTATAAACTTCTAAAATATCAATAAAAAAACTGCTACTCAAACAATACCAAACGACCTTAAAATAAAAAATGAAGTTGTTTATCCATGATGGCGACAGAACTCTTCCTTTAAATACATGTAGATATGCATTTAGTTTGACTGAAAACTAATATATGTTGCATGTATAAATGATTATCTTCATGTATTTGACATTTTTAAAATTTACTTTTGTAATTACAAGATGAAATGTACGTTGCATACATTTTGTCTTGTTATGGAGAGGCATTTGTTTGTTTGCCGGTCCATTTATGTGCAATTATAGAAACACATATGTTTAAACCAAACCTGGTGCGGTTGTTAGAATTTTACTAGGTTCCTAGATATATTGTTATGCTTATAGATCGGTGTAACCATCACTATAGTGAAATATATTTAACAGAAGTGTTTTGAGGAAATATTTATAGGATTGTAATCTACAAACATGCACCGCGCCTCCCTGCAGGAAAAGGTTACTGCTTCTTGGGAAAACATGTCTCCTTTGATGTTATTAATGCTTCAACAGGCAACATGCTTCAGCAAACCCTTGTCACTTACTAACGGGAGAATTGAAATCGACAAATGAAGCAAGGAGTTTACCTCGATTGTAATTTATCACCTGAAGTCATGCTGCAGACTGTTGACTGTTGGTTCACTTTGTGTTACTTAATATAAACAATGGATGCTTGATTCATTAGAAAACACACATATGAGGGTACGGAATGGCACAGTTTTCGATTTCATATTGTGTTAACGGCAATACTTTGGCTAGGAATATATTGTTATAATAGTCAAACATTTAGCAGTTGCTTAACATTCGGACCAGCTCCTGTACGTCCTTCACGATCACCATCACATTTAAAACAGTCAAAGTCAAATTCTTAGTAATCCACTCAATTGTGTCATGTTATACATGCTTTCTTGTCTAAGTTACTTTGATGTACTAATTTCGCATTTTTTTTAAAGAAATGTTTTCTGCACTTAAATGTTGATGTTCTATGAGATGAAAGGCCATCGTTAAAGCAAATTAATGAAATCAAAGACAAAACACAAGCAAAACATATTTACACTCGCAACCTCTGCTCTAGTTCTCTTAACGATTGTGGATAGATACATCTATAGATACAATACAAACCGTATGTATGTGAACAACAATATATCAACTTACAAAAGGTAGACTGAGAGTGCTATATAGCTATCCCCGTGTTATAAAAAGGTGAAGTAGACAATAATTCAGCTTCAAGAGTCACGCATGGACAGCCTCACTTCTGCTTTTCTAATGTATCGAGGAATTCTCGATGTCTTACCATTAAGAAATATGAATATTAAATCGATTGCGAAGTCAGGTTTATACGCAAAGGCTAAACACCTTCCTGCCGGTGAAGATGTCTCCTGAGAATCCAACAAGAGAACTAACACCATCCTCTCTCTCGCGCGTATTACGGGAGAGTGGAGATCGGCAAATGGAGCAAGTATTTTAGCTCGATTGTAAAAATTCAACTTTAGTTATGCTTGAAACTGTAAACTGTTGCTTAGTTTCTTGTTTTTGATATCAAATATAGATGTATGAGCGGGATCCAAAGTGCATATTACTTCATTTAAAAGTGGGTTGACACAATGACCTAAGTAAAGATTATGTTGATATGAAATGAAATATTGACTATTGACTCCAATATGAATCAATGCTGAAGACTCTTAGATACAAACATCTATTCAAGTTATTCGAATTGCTTTTGTACCACAAAAACTTTCAGAACTGAAATGAGTTCAAGACCACCTAGGAAAAATCAAATGGTTGGACACTACATGATCATGAACGTGTTTTATGATCTGGTTCTCTTCCGAATTGTCATAAAATGCAAACCATTGGTGATAACGCCAAAAATTCTCTCGCAAATACATATCTTACTAGATTAGTATTTGTGGGACACCACAAAAGCAGAGCAGCCCCGAAACTGAAGGTCTCGTCTCTCCTCTCGTCAGACAATCAATAATCGCTTTTCATTGTGTATAAAAAATCATGTAATAATGATTCAACGTTCATGGTTAAAATAAAGCATATTCGCAAAACCAACCACTGGTGATCTTGACCTTATCTTGTGACCTTAACCTTTAATGTCACACAATCTGTGATCACGTTTCATTGTAATAATTCATAACAAGCAAAATTAGCTTAGTTGATATATACCAAATAACAAAAATGTCGTTGTTACTGATGTCTGCACAGATGAAACAATTCTTCATAAACGTTATATACTGGAACGAAGGAGAAATATTTTGCTTAGGTGAATCTTTTGAAGCCTACGCCTGTCATGCAATTTAATGCAACGAATGACCATGTTCTTAGATTAGATAATTACATTATCTTAAATGGTCTTTGCATGGGAACGTCTTCCTGAAGAAAAACACGGCTGTACAGGAAATCACAGTTTTTTGTAAATAGGTCTATGCACAGAGATTTGTGCTTTAACTAATCACATTGAAAGGAAAGTAATGTAAGGGCAATAACTCTCCTTTCTTTGGGAAGTTAATTACATTTTCTGCGTGAGGTGTATTAGTTTTCTGTTAATGTCATGTTTAATTTCTGAAAGACTTTAGAATTTAATATAGATATTATGGAAGGCCCATCCTGTTTAAAAGAAATGCATAATTTATTTATTTCATAACCGTTTACAGGTATCCATCTTGATGTTATAAATATCGATCCTTCAAGCCAGGAACTCGTCTCCTTTTTTTACATTTGTATTGGTTTGCTCAACACTGATAAATGTTTCCAAGGTTAATTAAGTGTCAGTGGATTAATACTGTGAGTAATCACAACTCTGGCCAATCATTTATCAAGGAGAACACTAAAAGTAAGGAAATACTGAAGTAGGCAGAGCTGGCAAACAGGGAACTTTTATATGAAAGTCATCATACAAACATGTACATCAGCTTTTCGAAACTTAGATAATCTGAAATATGTCAAACGTACATTGATGTAATATTCTTATCTGGACAGTAATCTAGAACATGTTGGTGAACAATTACCATTTGTTATCTTCTTTCTGATTTGCTGGTGACATTGACATCACCTCTGAAATTAGATTGTCAATCACCCTTCCAGAAGAGAGAAGCATAAACAATGGTTTGACACCAAATCACAAGACAATCACCATAATTAAGACCCTTGTAGTATTTATAAACTAGGATATAAATGGATTCCACAGTTTGAACACTATTGTACATTACCTTTTCTATTATATTGATAATACATACCAAGAGAAATATTTTTAAAAAATAGACCCACTGTTTCTATAGTACATCATGCTTTAAACATTAAACTAAATACATTTCCAAATTACGGGTATAACAAACACTTTAAGTAAAATAGTTTCTTTTAGGTCGTAACCAACATTTGGAATCACGGGGTCACCAAATCTACAATTTAGATTCCACATTGGCCCGAACTAGAGCTACAATGTATTGGTACTGGAGAAGATGAAAAGATTTGTTTAAGGTTTTGAGCCCTGTGACCCTATTTGGGATCACCAAATCTAAATCCCCATGCAATGGCCATGGAGTCAATACACAATATTTCAACTAGTTTGTACTCACTTATACCCTCGCCTTACAGCGTTAGCGGGTGTATATAACGTTCATTCTGTCCGTATTTGTTGCGCTTTTCATGGAAACTCGACGAAAACAGTGACTCTGTAAGGAAGTGATTTTGTGCAGAGCATATCTCCCAAACTATACAGTCTAGTTACACCAACCTGTATATACATGTCGCCCATGATCTCTAGATATGCCTTATGAGAGTAAGACCTGTATCTGAATTTAATTTGTGGCGGTTTCTATGGAAACATGCCTTAACATATATCTCATAACTAAAGTTAAAGGTACATCCATTGTGTTGTTTGGGGTCACATATGCTAAACGCTATAAAGTGTGTAAAGTTATCGAGAAGCACTGACTGTTGCTGAAAATTGTCATTTTGATCTTAGTCGACTCAGTATACGGACTATATAAAGGTAAAAGTATATATTTCTGATCGAAAACCGGACAATTCACCGCGTGTGGCGCGTCAATTAGTCAAACGTAATTTTGGTAACTTATTTACAACAAACTAAAAGAAAACTTTAACTTAATAATGTTAAATAGGTCTTATAACTACTGTGCATGTAAATGGAACGTGTAGTTTCGGTTTCTGTACAAGTACAATGATGTTACTTGATTTTAATTGGAAACTAGTAGTTTTAATGTATTTGGTGATTGGGGATGAATATGCCAGCTAAGTGAAATTATTTGAATCAGCACATATTGTATGTTGGCATGTATTAAAGACAAATACAATTTTATGAAACACAATGAATGGATCTTTAAAAGCTTCACCAAACTCACAAATATCAACTCTGTGATCTTTATATGTGTTAAAACCTGTTTTAGTACAATATCTTTATTGTTCGTGTTATCTTATATTGTCAACAGTTTCTCTGGAACTGTATATTCCATATTCATTCAACTTTACAAACAGGTTAGTCATTCCAATAGATGCACCTTTCCTATTTTCAGTTATGTCAAACTATATTTGGAGGTATGTGAGCTGTTGCCATATATATATTTCTAGAATACAAATCGAACAGTACCACCTGACGTTGCTTCTTTGCCTGACGCTTAGCAGAGCCGTACGTTGCTTGAGGCCAAATGGGAGACATAGAAGCCTGCATGGCGTATTTGTGTAAATCAAGTGTCAAAAGTATACAAGTTATGCGAGTTGAAAACACGCTGAAAGTTTTATAAGAGATAAAATATAACACTCTTGAAGTGTAGAGAGCTTGACGTTGTGATACTTGAAGTGATGGGGAACTAATATTATCTTTTAATCAAACTCACTTTCAGTTTGAAAACATTCGATAAAGATAATAGCAAAACAATTTTGTAAAGTGCAGTTTGAAGACAAAACTGCTTTTACTGAGCGTTATTGAAAATACAACGTTTGAATTCCAAATAATGAAATCTACTTGCTGTTTTCTAAAGAAACATGAGTTATTCAATGTCTGCTTAATAAATAAATAACACTTACTTATGGTTTGCTTTCAAACAACAAACGTCCAAAAAATTCAATTATACAAACAAACTTTAATATGTTATAAATAATTTTAAAACTTGACTTCATTCAAGCCATGCATTGTATTTACAAAGAAGCGTTCAAAAGAAGTTGAACAATATTGAAAATAAAATCAGTCCTGGGAATTCGAAATCATGCTGCATACATGTACGTATCGTCAGTTATATGTAAGTCATATTATGTTTGGTATTTATCCTTCATTTAAACGATTTTGTTTTCATGCATTGCATGAAAGAGTGAAAAACACTGTATTTTCACTATTTTTTAAACAATGTATTGTTCCAATAAGGTTCAAAATCTTAACTTCTCTTTATTTTTACGTGTTAATGAATGTGCGCTATCACATATATGGCAAATATGAATTAAATTCTTACCTTCAGTGATATGTTTTAACTTGAACGTGTTATGATCGTGTATTTTAACAGATACATGAATGTGTAAACATAATGTGCCCTTGAATATGTTTTCCACAAAATCAACCCGATAGAACCGTCCCTTTAATATATTGCGTTAATCTCAACTAATCACCGAATTAACCTTTACCTGCTTCTTTTAAAAAATCTGGCCACATATAGTGATCTGTATGAATGTAACCTTCATGATCAATTTGTTTCAATCATTAAAACCTTTGCGGTTTTACTAGTACAAATCATTCTCAGCAAAAAGTATTTTCAAAGGAGTGAAGGGGTGACATGGTTTTATTGAGACTGAATTTTCAAATCAAATATACAAACAAAAGAACAGAGAGACATGGGGTCATAAAGATCTATATTTCAATTAGGATTTAAACAAAAATGTTCCTGTATTTTGATCTACATACAAGTTATGGGTCTTTTA
This sequence comes from Gibbula magus, assembly GCA_936450465.1. Taxonomy (NCBI): domain Eukaryota; kingdom Metazoa; phylum Mollusca; class Gastropoda; order Trochida; family Trochidae; genus Gibbula; species Gibbula magus. Next base: position 27,524,710 of record OW388306.1, read on the forward strand.
AGTTAATAACTTAAACAAGAATGTGTTTTGTTCATTACCAAAATGGTCAATCGCTTAAAAAAAGTATAATTTGAGTTTGAAGGGTTGGTTCCCTGCATTGATATTGGGTATATGTAAATGTCCATATTTGTAGCTATGCCAATATTAACTTTACCCTTTACTCTGCAAACTTCATCAAATAACAAATCATGTTGCTGAGTCGACTTTGACATCATAGCGCCTTATCACAATACAGTCTCCTGCACAAAGTGATCACCCTTCAGTCCAGATTTAAGCAATCATAAACACAACCTTTTCAAGTCAATGGAACCAAACTCGACAACAAATACAAACTTAATAATACTAGTTCCCAGTTAATCCGAATCAACTGATTGCATCTCGTAACTGGTCGGTGATACAGTGGGTACTGCCAATGTAAATCTCATGTGAAGGGAAGATAATATCAGGAATCCAGACTGTATCAGATTAAATTCACAGAATCGATGAATCCTATACATGTTACACAAGGATACGAAGCGACTTGTTATACACATCCAGGAAACATTGTGCTTGCTAGTTTTGCTTTCTTGGTGGAATTGATTTATTATCTATCTGAGATATAGAGCTGCATACCGAAAGTTTGTTCACCTACATTTGTCATTTAGTGCAAATATCATGTAAATTGACGTTCATTGTAACGTCAATAAAATTGCATCACATACAATTACAATGAATTATCATATATTCATGAGTAAAATAATCATTGACAAACGTATACGTAAAAGGAAGTGTATGATGTATGTTTGACTCAGTTAATCATTTACTGAATGTTTCACAGAAGAAAATAAAAACTGCAGTTTTGGAAAGATTGACTGCTGGCCACTTAAAAGGGCTGCCAAAACTCTTAACTGTTTACAATATATGTTATGGAACACTCAATGATGCAAAAATACAATGTGATCGTTGTAGTTTTCGCACTGATAAGATGCTTCAAAGACATGCCAAATTACATGATATTTGCACTGAAATATAGAAGTAGGTGAACAAACTTTCGGTCTACAACTGATATATATTATATTATATTAACCTTGTCCATAACTCTTGATTGTTGATAGGTCTTTGATACTTGACATCAATATCTATTGCAGTTTGAACTTGTGACCTTTTCCAAAATCTTTAACATTGGCCATAAATTGTGATACGTTATGTTCAGTAAATCGTTAATACATGTACCTAACCTCATCATTCACATGAGGTAGTAGTAATAGTACGATTAGTACTTTTTTTACCAAGATAACTCTCTGATATCGAAGCTAATGAGAACCACGTTGTTCTATCTCCATTTTTGTCAAAACTGCGTTAGGGTGTTCTGACTACTTCTGGTGGTTTATTCTATCTCCACAGCAAGTTTCATGGCAGTATATAGCTTAGAAGTTGGTTTTCTAGGTATTTTCGTGGTTCTAACTCAAGATAGTTCATACAATTGCTCACATCCAAAGTGTTCTATGTATCATCACCCAATCCAGTAGAAGCTTTTGATCACGTGACATGGACATAGAACAGTTTGGAACTAATGGTATCTTCAAAATTTACGGCTATTTTCCTCCTTTATACGCTTATTTTAGGTCAAATATCGATAAACTGATATGGAAAACCCTTGTTTTGAAATTATTTACAAACAGAATATATAACATGTTTTGTAATCTCCATGTGTACAAAGATACCAGATAGAACAATCTGGAACTAAACTTATTTTGAGAAAAATGAGATAAATGTTCTATGTCCAAACAGAAATACGAATATTTACGAAAAAACGTTTGTGTTTTATCGAATATCTGTCAATTGTTTTACATTATGGATGCAATTTTACATATGCGTACAAAATTTTATTAAATTCCAATGAGTATTACAAATATTATGGACATTAGAACTTTAGAATGGCTGTAGCTCCAAAGTAACTTTTCTGGAGTTGGAACAACGTGGTTTTCATGGGACGCTATGCTTACATCCGGAGGCATCAGTGTTTAACAAAAACATCTTGGTTTATTTCACAACTTTCTGCAGATAACGACCATTTGTCATTCTTACCAATCCCATTGATCTTCTTTGCAAATGGACTGCAATCTATATTTAAAAAAATACGCTGCTGCATAGAAAGTTAACATTTAAACATTCAGATTCTAGATTAATTGTAGAATATGAAAACGTTATTTCTTATTTCTTCTAAACATTCCGAATCGTTATTCTCAAATTTACCTTCAAGATTATATGAAAACTATCGATAATAAAACCAACCATGTCAAACTGTTTTCGACATAAGCAATTTATAGCATTATCATAGTTTTCCGTATTAAGTCCGTGTTAAGTATCGTGTGATAAGTTGTTTAAATAGGCAAGCTGGTGCAGTGGACATATAACCATTTGAAACTGGTACTGCAAACTTACCAGTTCAGGACCTGATACATTCTATCAATAACCAACGTAGTTTGCATGGCATTATCAGGACCTTAATGGTAGTGGTTATAAGTCTCAAAATAATGATATTTCCCATTATTCTTTAATCACTCAGACACAACATTATCAATCCTGAACACAAACTGGACCGTATTCTACAACTCTACTAACGATACTAATCACTTCCACAGTTAGAGACTGTTTATCAATTGATTGCATTTCCTTACTAGAAATTGTCACGGAGGATTGTGGATATGTACATGTAAACACCATGTGCTTGACAGGAGCAACTACGTCAGGAGAAGATAGTATTACAATGCAGACTGTTTCAGATTAACTTATCCAAATCGATGGATCCCAGACTAATCATCGATGGTGAACAACTCGTTAACATTTGTAGCAGAGAAGTCGTATATGGTGACCAAACATCACGGGATAAACTCATCCAGTGTTATCTAGAGGATAAACTATAAGTGTGGCTCTCCTTAACATAAATTCGTTCTTCAGGTATCTAGATGTTTCTTGCCTTTCATTTAGGCTATGTAAATATTATACAGTATTACCATATTGAGATCGCTCGTCTCGTTTTCATTACCCTAAAATACCTATTTCACAATGTTGTAGATATGTATATTGCCTTCAGCAAGCTAAATGGGATACATTTATTGAATTAATAACGTTGTTTATTGATCTTGATATATTTTACCTTGTCTTTGAAGGGCATTTAGAAGTGGTATACATAAGAACATGAAGATTTTCTGGATAACAACTTCTTTAATGTGAAAATACACGAAGTTTCTGAGTACATACTCACTCCTTTATCAGGTGGAATGTAAGGAAATAACAAAATATGGTACATTTATATAGCAAACAAAACAATGGTGAGGAAACTCAATCAGGGAGATTAACATGCATGAGAATGCTATACAATGGGGATTTGTAATAACAACATGATGGAGGTAAAGCATGAGAATGATGAGGATTTGCAATACAAACATAGGGGGAGTTAGTAGATAAACAATGGCCTGTAGGCTTTATTGAAGATGTAAATAAACACACATATTTTACCTTATTTATGTATACCTTTTTTAATGGAATGGGTGATTCGTAAACTTAGTGATTTAGCATTTACTTTTCAGCGGAATGATGTGATGTGATTACAAATGGAGGAGGTGAGGTAAATTGGGGTTTCAAGATTATTTCACTTATATCAGGGCTTCTAGTGTTATTGCATTGAGAAAGCCTGCAAAATCATGTGACTATACATTGAAGTGAAACATGCGAGCTTTAGCTAAAACTAATGACATATGGGTTGTAAAGCACTGACATTCGTTGTAGCTTTGTACAGAAACCTTGCTGCACGTAGAACAGTTCCCTACAGCAGGCAACGTTGCCTAGTCGCTGGCCTGATTCGAATCCCGGACCTCTTGTTCCAAACCGAACGCTTACCACTGCGCTATAACGTCCCAATTACAAATGGAAAGACATAGACAAATACAGTGCTAGGAAAATAACATAGAATAATACGTATACAGTTCTAGGTTGTAAGCGGGTCGCGATGTAATAATCTACTCTTTCAGAATGAAACACTTAACAATACTTTAAATTGTTTAACAATGTAAATGTCTATTTATGAAAACACTTGACATTGTTTGCGGCCAACAATGTTCATTATTGAGAGGATATATACAGTTCGACTTTAAAATGTCTAAGACTTGTTAAATCAGTAGATAGAAATGTTAAGTAACAAGAAGTCCAGAAGGCTTCATTCACAGATGAAACATCTAATGCAATTTCCGTTCCTTCATTGCAAATGTCAGTCTAATTTCATTCTAGATGAGACTGGATCAATGGATTTCCTGATTGACCAGGTTTTTCAGATGGTGTTACCAAGAAACTAACCTAATTACGTTATTGATTTGGGTGAGATTGAACAAATTAGTGTAGGGATGGTCTGGTTTTGTGTTTAATTGATATTCAAATAAACTTGTCTTCATGAGATGGACAAAGCTTTACAATCAACATGTTTTAGTACAATTTGAATTGGGTTTATTTTACAGTCTATGAAGATCTAAATGTGTACAGGAACCAAAGGGTCCATACTTTTAATGCACAAGAACTCGATATCGTAATTAAAACGTAGGTAAAAGGTAGGTAAAAAAACTACCCCCTATACACCTACTTGCAAAAGAAAGTATAGCACTCACTTGTTTTCGATTAATTCAATATTTTAAAGAAATGAGATGCATTTGATTACGGCACGATACAATAACACCTCTCGGCAATGGTTTGAATCACTTAATTGGAAACTATTTTATTTTGTAACTAAAATATCATTATTTAAAGTAGACAGGGGTAAGAAATGAAATTTACACCAACATAACCCCTACCATGTTCAAAATGTTGTTAATGTGTGCAGGACGAAGCACATTTATTGATTTTCACACAGAGTATCAGTTATGTGTCGATGAACAGTTGTGTTTTATCCAAATTAATTTGGGGGAATTTCAAAATTTAAAATTTTAATTTTAATTTTAAAAATTTTAAACCGTTTTTAAACAAGCCCGTTTTTTAATACGACGTCGAAAACTCGATATATTTGACTTTGAAAATTATACAAATGATAAATATAACTGAGCCATATACTTTCTTTTGCAAGTACATGTAGGTGTATAACATAGAGTAAAGGAGAGAGGGCAGCCATTTAGGTCAAAATATTTGAATATATTTCCATGTGGTCAATTTATAGAGGAACTGATTGTTTAATTTTTTCCGATGATAATGTTATATTGTTTCATCAACAGTTTATATATCATAAAGGTGTTCTAACTTGTAAATCTTGTACCAAATCCTTTTCCCATGGCTAAATAATGTTTAAAACAAAAACACCCCATTCTTATATTAGTGACTTGATTGCATCAACTAATTATAGTCCCCCGACAGCTATGCTTATAGCGTATTTTGAACATCAACATGATAAACATATGCTCTTCCTGCGAGACATATCTAAATTGAAGAGAAGATAAGACCACTAAGAATGACAGTATCAGATTTGATTTACTGAATCAATTCATCCCCAGACCAATCAGTGATGGTAAACAACTCCTTAACATTTGTACTAGAGAGCATATAGATTGAAAAACCCTACGACAGCAACTAGACGAGTTAAATTGGACAACCTACAATAAAGGTTTTTCTAAAAATATATGCTTTTTTCAAATAACCTGAAGTACATGTATCTGTTCCTTATCTGAACTGAAATATCAATCGTGCTTGAAACTATATTTCTTATAATATTACTTAAAGCAGACTATACGAGTTCGATCCACATGTCTGCAATGACGACCATAGTATTTGGTTTTAATTTGAACCTTAAAACTCGTTTCATTTAAGGTCCACTGTTATTTTTTGAATAATATTTATGCCAATATTCATTGAAACAAACAATGTTGTTATCCTTTTAAGTGATTGCCCTTAAAAACTGAAATGTCTTTGTTCTTCATAACCATTAAGGTACAGACATTTCACAACTTCTCAAAGTAATGTTCAAAAATTCAGATCCAAATGTGTAAACATAGTGCTTCGTTTCTTTGGTCATACTCTCAACAAGTGTTATACAATGCAAATGAATCTTACTTTATCATAGAGCCAAAAGCAATATTCACATGGCCTGTACATTTACACTCCCCGCTAATGGCTGCAACACTGTCGAAGCCGCGTTTAACAATAACTCATTACCTCAACATATGCATTTACCTCATGCAGACCAAGGTATGTGAGACCTCCCAGTATTTGCTAAGCTTATACAATAGAAATAATCAGGCATGAATAAAATATAAAGTAACATCACTGCCAAACTTAGACTGATCACCTCAAACGAAATATCTAATTCAATTCCCTTTTCTTCTTTGCAAATGTCAGTCTAATTTTGTTCTTAATGAGACGGCATCAATATATTTTCTGATTGACCAGGATAATGGTACCAAGCAACTAACCATATTAAGACTTTGATTTGAAGGGGACTCAACAAATTAATGACGATCTTGGTTTGTGTTGAACTGAAGTGCAAAACAATCTGAGTTTCTGAAATGGACAGAACTTTACAATTAACTATTATTTCATGTGAATGTTTTTCTTTCTTTTATTTGAATATCCTTACAGCTCACAGTGAAAGTGTCACATATCGGAAATGCAGAATTGTTATATCCTAAATTTATGAAAGAAACGACGAGTGGTAATTAAAATGAAATGGGGAATACAGTTCATCTAGATCTTCTCTTTGAGGAGATGTCGAAAGAAGAAAGAATGAATACACACATATTTGCATACTTAATGTTATTTAATCAGAAAATGGCTGATAGATATCAGTTACCATGAACGTATATGACAACGGTATATTGAATTTAACATAGTTAAGTATAGTATACAACAGAGTGATCATTGGGGGAAAATCGGTTTTTCTTCACCATGTTGGCAGACATCTATAGTTGACAGATATCTACATGTACCTTCCCGCCGATCTTATTTGATTAATCAATTTCAGATAAGTGACGGAGTCTGGCTTATTCTGATGAGCATGACCATGAATACATCATTTGATCTCCAGACCAGATCAATAAGAGTAAAGAGATATGACAATCTGTCCCAATGTTGAATTGGTCGCTAATAGTGCTCAATAGCTCTTGGCTGCTTCTTAGACCAGACATGGCAGAAAGAATGGCTTTCACCATATTTATATTGGATCCATTCGAGTCTGGAAAATATTGCTGAGTAGGGCCCTTGTCTCAGAACGAATGGCAAATGATGGATTTACCCCACCTCCACAGAAATAACTTTAATGATTTTTAAACATTAATGAATGCCAAAGTTTATCCTCAGTTTGCGTTACATGTACTATGACGTCACATGTCTGTCAATCTCATGAAAATCAGATCGTAATTAGGCTCCACTACCATGCACACATATATATTGATCTCAGGAAGTCAAGTCAAACCAGTCAAATCGGCTGACAGACTGGCCTTGATTTCCAATGTGACCTTGCCTCGGTGTTCAATATCAACTTAAGTTTAAAAAAACTTAAATTCATCTTCAGTTGCATGTAAATCTTCTTATTCTGCTGTTATACAACTTTCTTGGGAGAATGCCATCTTCCCAACATCTCAGACCCTATGTGGATGTAAAGGCAAACGTTGGACAATCGGAAAATAGTCGGAAACATGGTCGTTTCCAGAGTATTGAGATCATGTCTAGGTAACATTGAGTTGGTCGTAAAACACGATAATGGGGGAACTCGCTGATTCGTTGGTTTGAATGAAGGTCGAGGCCAACTTGACTCTATGTGTAACGTTGTGGAGCATTAATTACGATCTGAGATGATTTTAATGGGATAGTGCTTCTCTGCTGTTGCAACAATACACTGATAATGTCGTTAATACTATAATATGACACAACATACGCAACAATTTCAATGAATTCAACAGTATTAATATGTTATTAAAACTGTCGATCTAAATTTAGTTAGATTGCATGTTGTATGAACTCTTTATAAGTAATTGTTCAGATTAGTTTTGCACCTCCAAATAGTATCTGAAATCTGTATTACAGTTCAGGAGTTCTAAAGATGTATAACTGACTTCAATTGTAATAAAACTGACTCGTTTTGTAGCAATGCTTTGTATATTGAAATATATGAGATTATAAGATATGTTGAGGTATCTTACTGTAACGGAGGACAGATTTAGTAAAAGGAAGTTTCTTGTGTAAACATAAATAATACTTGTGTGAAGGGATAAACAAAACAAATATTACTAAAAAATTATACATGTTTCCGATTCCTTTATGGTTAATGTCAAGAAACGTTGGGGCCTTCCAGTGTGGCATCTTTGTTGATAACATTGAGACAACAAACAAATTATTGTTTTAAACAGCTGAACCCACCATGTGTAATTTGGCACTGCACTTCTCTTGGTAGTGTCGAATACTTGAATAAAGTTTGAAAAGAATCGGTTTAAGTAATAGATAGAGGACGATCGAGTAGCAATACATTATCGGGAGATAAATGTACGGTTTTGAGTTTTGAGTTTAAAGCAAGTTGAAAACATTTACATTAGGATACATTTATATTCAATGTTGTCAAATGGACAGAACATGAGCGTATTCAATTAACGCATACATTATCAAACTGGCAATCATGAAGCCTTCAGTCAGAATGAATACAAAAGAAGTCTTACTCAGAACAATCATTGCACATTATTCGTGTGACGGTGGAGCAGACCATTTGTGACTGTTGTTTTGCAGTAGGGCTGATACACATCTCCTTTCCTCTTCCCTGGGTTAGGTGATTCTCACATCAGTGAGAGAACTATTTTGTTCTTTTGATGAGACGGCTTAATTAGTTTCACATTAGTTAAACAGTTTCAATGAACAATTCATACTTAACATGGTCTTGATTTTCAACATTGTGTACTTTGGACCTTCTCACAGGTTTAGACCGACATATTTTGGCAACATGATTGAGTTTACCACAGATGTTATGGCGTTTACAAAGTGCTACACATCTTCTGGATACGTGCTGATAGCCACATTTGTTACACGAACTAGGACCTTAAGCGTGTTAACTGACTAGTGGAGTTTGTTCCATTGCTCCAATGTTCCGTTTTGCTCTCACTGCTTAACTGTATGTACAGGTGAGACACTATAAAAACAAGCTGATTCTAAACCTTACAGTAGTTGACATCACAACATTTAATGCAAGACTGAAGGTGAGACATGAATGCAGATACATGATCTGCATGTGCCACCGTTACATGCGAACATATCTTACAATTAGGTCTACCCCTCTTCAAGGTGAACTGTCATAAAGCATAAGCACTTTGCGACACAAGAACAGTTTTCAAAGTCTATTGGTAGGCTGCGCTTCCGAAGCCCACTTTGTGCCTAAGTGTAACAACAAACTATTTCTTAAAATAATTAACACATTTTATGTTTTTTGTTCGAATGCTTTTGAGGAATGAATATATTGATGTGTTTGACGATTAGATAGAATGAGATAAAAATTCTTCCAGTAATAAAGCATGAGAACACGCTGGTGGGCCAACTTGTGGCCAACTTGGGCCTTTGAGGGTTAATTCAGACTTAGCAACACGAATGACTTTTTGTTCATAGGTTCAGAATCGTCTGATCAAGATGTCCCATCGTCCGTTAAAAGGTCAATTGTATCGGCAAGGACAGTACCGTGATGGTGATATTCCGCCTTTACACAAATTAAAAGGTACATTTGATTTTTCAGAGTAGATTTTATATCATCAATTGTATTAGTATACATAAATAGAACAGAGTAAGCGACATGATGTATGAAACACTTTAAAGGGACATAGTCATATTGGTGAGATCACATATATGTCCAATGTTATTATTTGTCTTATTTAATGGAGAATTATCATCTTTAACCGACAAAAGCCAGTTTAAGGTCAATCAGTACAGTATAACGAAATTACAACCATTCAACCATGATAAAATACCGGACAATGGACTTTATGAAAATGAAATGAAACTTTAATAAAATAGATAGTAGGATAGATTTGTTTATATAGTGTTTAATAGGTCTTATAACGAGTGCATACGTGAGATAACATAACTAGCACCTATTTTAATATGATACATTTTAGAACCAAATAAAATATCATGCATCTTTAACGGACTGTTACAAATAGCTCGTTTCTTAAACATCTTCATGTCACTTTATGTATAAGTTAAAGTATGGTGCATTAAGCAGCCATGTTATATGTATTTCAAGTTGCAAAATAATAAGGATACCTAATTGACATGATGCGAAAATGCATGTAGACTCCGTACATGTAACCCCTTATGTTACAGAGTTGTTTTATTGAGTTATGCCGCTCATACTGATGAGCGTTTCGTGGAGTAATTAAAACTTTGAATGATTGTTTCGATTGGTCTGTTCTTGTACCTCAAAGAAGCAATGAATTAAATGACTTGTCACTACTACAATGTTATTATTATTATTATAAGTGCAATTGTAATGCGCTAAAACTCCATTCACTAGGTGAATGCTCATAGCGCTACAGAAGTTCACTGGTATTTACAACAGTCACTGGTATTTACAACGTTCACTGGTATATACAACTTTTGAATTTGTCAACAAGAGGGGGCAGTGTTGTACTATTTGCTGAACAAATAGGTTTTTAAAGTCCTTTTGAAAATGCAGAGATTTGCACAGTTTTTCATGTGAAGAGGCAGTTCATTCCACAATGTTGCTGCATTGAAGGAAAAGATTATTTTGACAAACCACCGCAGTTTTGGTTTTGGGACACAGAGGAGACATTGATCTGCAGATCGAAGTTGCCGTGATGGTTCATAGTGGGTTGTCAGTTCAGAAAGATAGGCAGGAACAGAATGATGATAGCATTGATACGCTGTGGTTAGTATCTTATATTCAATTCTGGCTTGAACAGGGAGCCAGTGAAGTTTGGCTAGAGCTGGAGTTATATGAGCTGTTTTCTTGTATTTCATCACAATCCTGGCAGCTGTATTTTGCACACGTTGCAACCTCTGACATGAACATAAACTCAATTAACATAAACCAAGATAAACATGTTGCCATCTTAAACAGACTGCCAATAACAAATGTGGTGTGATAATGGTGACATAATAGTTAATCATGTTATCTCGTATGTTTTGCTTGTCAGAATACCTTTGGATTAGGATGGATACGTTGTTGTGTGGTATTTGTAATAAATAAATCCATGGAAGCATACCATTCTCTCTCCTGAGATTGATTAGGACTTCAGTTATACATTGTCGAATTGAGACAAAAGGCAATTTTATAGATAGTATCGGTATCAGTCAGTAAAAAACTGAACATGATCATATTGAGGATGACATACACATGCTGTGCTTGAACTCAATTTTAAAAGAACTGAAACAAAATAAAGCAACCAATAATTGTTTATACGAAAATATTCTTCTAAGGGTTCCAATTAAAAATAAAGAAACGGTTATACATATAGCCAGAAATCATATACTGATGCATTTTTACACAGACAAAAAGTGGTATTTCACCACAGAATACTGATGTTAAAAAATAAATAACAAACAGTATTAACCCAGTTACTATATATAAATAGTGCAATGTGTACATCAATCACCAAGACCAAAGTTATTACCTATCCTCCCATTAACTAAAATACTGTTATTGCAAGATGTGACTGAAATACTATCAGACAATTTCCAGTTCTGTCTCTTAAAACCAGATCTTCAGTGAGATTGGATTGAGCTCGTAACAACGTTATTGACGAAGGACATTAGAGATTACCTCTTGTCAGGGAGATGCGCCGTGCTGAGACCGGGTGAACGACAATAACTCGTTGATTACGCTTCAGTGCAAATCGATCGGTGCACGTCTTCAGAATGCTTGTGAATCTGTTAGATCTGAGTACAGGGGATGACCAGCGGCGGACTGAATGAAAAAAATGGTCAAAGCAATACATCACAAAATCAAACGGTTCTTCAAATGAGTCATATTGTCAATATAGTTTCCCCGACCTAAAACCCTGAAGACAAGCTGCAGATAATAACCTGACCTCGCCAGAGGTGAGAAATTGATCTAGTTAACCTTTTTAAAGGTCCTGTTTGTTCGGTTTTATGTTACATAAGAACATGTATTTATATAAGAGGCATAAACAGTTTGTAGAGTTACCATTATTTTGTGTCTGCCTTGTAATGAATTTTATTCGTATAGAAGTAAATATTTGACAATATCTAAATATCAATTAATTAATTTAATAGGTATTTTGAATTTTTTGTGTCTTTAACATGAGTATCTGTAGAAAATCGTGACCTCTATATAACTAAGAATTAAAATCCAAAACTACAATTTGTCAGCGAAGTAGTTTGACATTATCACCAAGCTCAAATTTATACTGACACACGTGTCAAAGAAGGGTCCCCTCCAACACAACTTTTACCAATGTGCACAGCTGATTTAGATCGAGATACAGCAGAATAACCATTGTAGCTAGCCGCGCTCTATGTTGCCAAACTTGCCGAAAGAAAGAGCTGTGGAATAAAATTTGGTAGAATTTTGAAATGCTTTGTATTAGGTTCAACGCTTTTGAATTTGAACAGTGGTCTATCTGGGGTAGATTAAATGTTTTGTTTAGAAGTTACAATGATTAACTAAGTATGGATTTCATCAGAAGCTTCCAGTAACAGTTCTGCATTGCTCCTGAACATATTTATCATTTCTTCAAACTATTCGTGCATCTTAAAATTTGTAGTGAATGCTATCAATAATAACGATAGAGTAGAGGCTTGTACATAACTTAAAGGGATGTAGACACAAGGGCGTGTATCGCTTATCGCATGCGTTTGAAACCTGCATAAACCTATATTAAAGGCGCTGTAGCACGTTTTTTCGCTCAAATAAGTCGATGAAATGTATTTGAAAAATAATGTCACCAATAGTAAAACACCCTTCTCTCTTCGAAAAGACAAGTTACAAATGAGTGTACATGGTTCCGTAAAGCCACGGGAATCGTTTTTGTCATTCGAAATAATAAAATGTGTTCACAATAAAATGGCCGCCATGCAATTTTTGCTTTATACGCAACACCGTTATTACCACTACGGATAATTGGTTTGTGTAATACGATGTTTTACCCTCTGAAGTAAATATAAATGACATAAACTATCATTATAAATGGGAAATTTGAAAAAATAAAATTTGCAAAAAACGTGCTACAGCGCCTTTAACCCTACCCTATTACTATATGAAAGAAAAGGGGTGTAACGACGAAACCACCCCATGCTCATTCAAAGTCATGTTTCGCATCAAACTAAATTTTCATGGCACAGTCAATGGCTACGATACGCAAGCTAAATGTTTTCTCTATAAAATGAGCTATAAATGGCCATAATCCTATCATTATTTCAAATGGTATCGCTACATACAAACTTTCAAGCCAATTTCCCCGATCACAAAAATCAGCGAAAACTCACTATTTAAAATCGTTTATTAATTCCAGCAATGTTGATATCACCTATGAATATGCAGTACGATTTGGCGAGTGAAGCTACAGATGTAAAAATAATATTTCAACACCTATATATCATTTCTCCGACTGTACTACAGCATTTTGTCTCACATCATCGCCATAAAGTCTAACGAGAAAGAAGGTCCGGGAACCAGGATGTAGATTGCTCCTGATGTTAAACTAGATACTAGTGATTCTCACATACTCTGACTGGTTCTCTGACCAGACATGTTGCTTCCAATTTACGTCTGATCCGTATGTGTCTGAAGATAATTGTCTAGTAGATCGTTGATGGCCTTGTAAAGAGCGTGACTGAAATTACATGTTGATGAAAGTTCAATATCTAGGATAACGTCTGGGTTCTGGTGATTGGAGCAATAGATGCACAGTAAAGGTCAACGTCACATTTAAAGAAGCCATATGTCTCCAAAATCTCATGCATGTGTCCTCTGATCATCAAATCAACATGCTTAACTAAAGTTTACATAACTTGTAAAATGCCATTTGACAAGAAACCTATACCATTGAAATGTATATGTAAACACAATGGATGCACCATGTAAATACATGAAACTGGAGAAGAATTTTCGTTTCCTCACTAAAGACTTGTGGAAGTCATTACTCATTGTGAAGTAAACCATTCAAGGTTCAATTGGATTTAAGCAGTGATGTATTTTGAAGCATTGCTGACATAAAAAGGAACACTGCAAACAAGGATGGAAGTAAAACAAGTGCTGCAGCTCCCATCTCCAATGTTAACTCAAAGTAAGCCAAAATGAAAAACAAAATACTAATCAGAGTTTTGAACCAGACCCTCTACATCAAGTGAAATGAATGTCTTAGTTGTCCTCGCATTAGGTTTGGCACGAAATCATCTCACTGACAGTAACAGGAGCTAATTCCAATCTTCAATAACATCATTATCAGGCTCTTTCCATCTCAGTGAAGATTGTCGTTGAAGATTAGATGCTGTAGTCAGACATTTCTGGTGGTCGTGTCTTTGAAGACATTTTTACAACAATTTAGTATTAAATATACTTGAGGTATGATTTAAAAATGTATTGCTACTCATCTATCTAACATTGTTGGGATGTTTTTCCAATTCTTACATCAAATACTGCCTTCAACAGTTGTACATCTTAGAAAGTTCCCGCTTACATTCTCGTTTTGCTGCCCCTCTAGAAGTTATTTCAGGCCTTCTCTCCAGATTCAGGCATTTCTCCGTTATAAATGAGCTCAAAATAAGTATTCCCACAAAATTTGAAATCTTCTATCTATAGCCGTATAGAATATATATAATCAAATTCATTTCAAACTCAGATCAGATCTCATATAGGAAAATACAATCAAGAAATCAAGATGATTGATTCATAACATATATAAATATCATTGAGTGAGGTAGAAAAGTAAATATGTTGTTGTGATGAAGGTTATTGATTAGGAATTTACGTAAATATTCATTGGCATCAATATGTATTGACAATAACAAGTATTATCAAGAAATGTTTTTGTGATCATGTATTGACTTGAATATATCTTGATACAATTAGGTACGACATGAACACATGTCAAATCAACTGTAAAATTATTCATGGATATATTTACAGTCGACGGAACAATTATCTTCCACCAAAAGAGGTATAATCGTGTTACATCTTTGTGTCTATTCTTGGACATATACAGATGAATCTCCGTGTATCAATCTCCGTGTATCAATCTCCGTGTACCAAAGTTAAAAAGAAAGTGGTTATTTCATATTTTTTTTAAAAATACCGTCACCGTTATATTGTTTCATAATTAATGTATAGATGTGTTGAAATTTTTTTAACAATTTTATTAGAACATTTGATAATATTGCCCAAGTGTCCTTAAACATTTGTATATATCTGTACAGAAAAAAAGAGGAGATGACTTACCTCTGAGACAGCCCCTTCCCCAGTTAAATTGAACAACCTATAATTGAACTGAGTTTCTAAAACAATGTTTTCTTCTAATAAGCTATATCGTGTTTCCGTATATTCCATAACCACAGTGCAACGACTGCTTTCAGTCCCCTGCCCCTATTTTATTTCATATGTTCATAAATTCCTTGCCCACATACTAAAACAATTGTTCTTAAGACACACATATTTGTCTTTCCCCTTCGACAAAGGGATTCATTTCAGATTCACATTTATCATGTGTTTAACAAAAACCTTTGATGAACCTTAAAACTGAAAAGGTGCACTCTTGTGTTTAACATTCAAATATAAAGCAATTTAATTACAATCTTGGTATTACTTAAAATACGATGAAATAAAATGAAAGGGGAAATATCAAAGGGTTCACATGGCTTTATCCAATATATTGTGACCTTGACCTTTAACCTTCAAGATCAAACAATCAATCAATCAAGATCAATAATAAATGTTCATTGTGTACAATTATGTAATGATTCAAATATTTATAATATATAATAAGGCATATTCCCAAAAGCATGCTCAAGTCTTACCTTACGCTTGTTTTGACTTGATCGTTGACGGATTTTAGCAAAAACCTTGCAATTCTCCATAGTCGTTATATGTGTACCAAATAAGCTTTATTGCATAGAAAATGTTTAAGTTATGTATTAAGGATATTTGTTAGTGATATCAGAAATCGTGACCTTGACCTTGAATGTGAACGTGTCCAAACAATTTGCCAGAAGTATAAGTATGAAGTTATGTATATGAGTTCTTAAATCATTATTAGAAACAAAATTATAGCCAAAACACAAATTTGTTTTTATATATAGCAGTCCAGACTAGGTCTGATAAAACAACATCCTTAGAAGTGATTGTCCTTCAAACGGAAAATGTCTTTGTTTATCATAAAGGTAAAGGTACGTAATTTTCAACAAGAAAGGCCTTTCAAAAGCATGGTTGTTAAGGCTAGAAAATAGTAGTAAAAGGATACGTATGTAATATGTACATATAGCAAAATGAAGACTGCATTGTTCAATTAAAAAGTCTCAAATAAAAGAATTTTACCTCTATTGTTTAACTTGTATTGACATAAGGAATATACTGTATTAACAATTTTAAATATAGTGTTTATTCATAAAATTGTATTATATATAATCTATCATTTGAAAATAAAAGTCAATATTCAACTTCCCCGAAATATTTTAACATATATTTAGAAGTAGGCTATATTACGAATTTTTTCAAAACGTTGTTGAGAGTTTTCTCATTGCTAGATTCCAGTTTGGACATACATGTGGTTCTATCCAATATTTGTTTATACCTGTAACAGGGTGAAATTTCAACTGTGCAACAGGTTTTTTGCGTCTACGCCTCCAACAAAAAATATTATAGCCAAATGAGTGCAAGAATTATACAATTATTGATGAAATTTTATTATATCACAGACTCAAAAGCAATGTTTACTTCGCCTAACCCTTTACTTCATGCAGAACTAGATATACAACACCTCTTTTCCCCCTTTAAACTCAGCTTATTCAATAGAAATAAAAGGCCATGACAAAATATAAAGACGGCTGAGTCCTAAAATTTAGGACTCGCCATTCCCAACTGAAACATCTAATTCAATTTCCGTTTCTTAATTGCATGTGTCAGTCTAATTTCTTTTTTGATGAGACAGCATCAATGGATTTCCTGATTGATCAGGTTTTTCAGATAGTGTTACCAAAAGACTAATTTAATTACAACCTTGATTTGAAGGAAACTCAAACTTGAATGTTGAGTTTGGTCTTGGTCTGTGTTTCATAATTACGTTAAACTTGTTATTCTTGTTGTTGTCTTTGTTCTATCATTATCATACCAACATGTATCCTGTATATAACCATCTGTTTTAACATACCGAATATTTTAAGTGTTACCAAAATATTTTGCCATTTTCGAATTTCAGCCTTGGGCTATTTGGTCAAAATATATCATCACTGGAACACTTCAACAGTGATTTCCGTTGTTAAGCCCGGGCCTTATATCCGTGAATTACCGGTAGTTAGCATTAAGTCAGTTATGTAGATATAATCTGTCCAAATTAAAAATATGTGTGTACATTATAAAGGATAAAAATTACATTTTCAATATAAAGACCTTTCTGGAGATGAACAGAAAGTAGTATCAAGGGTGTAACCTTGGTGAACTCACGCCAATACAAATAAATTGATTATCGAAGCCTGGGGACGAATCTGCGTTTTCTCACTAAAGAACTGCGAACGTCATCACTCATTTTGAAGCAAACAATTCACGGTTCAATTGGATTTAAGCCATGATGTCTTTTGAAGCATTACTGGCATATTAATGAACACTGCGAACAAGGATGGACTACAACTTCAAACCAAGTTTGGCAGTTCCCATATCAATCAAAAGTAAGCTAAAATGATGGACAAAATAGTAACCGTTACAGCTCACTTCGTTCCTACCATTGACATAAATATTTGAATGTCTTTGTTGTCCGTGCCTAAGGGTTTGGCACGTAATCACCTCACTGACAGTAACAGGAGCTAATTCCAATCTTCAATAACATCATTATCAGGCTCTTTCCATCTCAGTGAAGATTGTCCTTGAAGATTAGCTGCTGTATAATGTCTGACATTTCTGGTCGTTATGTCCGACCTCTAAAGGACACAACACTCCAATAAAATAAACATAACAACATTGAAGTTTGCAAGTTGTATAGCTTTAAAAAAACAAAACAATGTCGGACAATTTGATCGTTTTGTCGACAATTAAAAACATCATTGCCACCCATGCATTTGTACTCATTAAAGACACAACATCAGGTAGTTTACTCTTGAATGGTCATGCTCGGAAACTAAACAAAGTCGACCAAATTTTTGAGTGAAAATTTAAATAATAATGTTGGCACCCGGGTGTTGAAACCCCTAAAACGCACAATTCCATCACAGAGGTTACTTCCTTAAGAATTTTGAAATTACGATTCATACAATATAGTTTTCAAGGTATGCTTTGGATTCGATTGCGGACGCGCAGAGGAACACCAGACTGTTATATAGGTAAAACATCAAAGCAGGAGAAGAGTTAATATTGAAGCATTGCTTGAGAATTTTATAAAGTTTAAGATAAGTTTGGCACTAAACTTTATATACCTACATGTAGGAAAAATGCTAATTCATTAACTATGTAAGTGTTTGTATTAAATTTTAAAAAATCAATTGAACACGAAAAGTAACTCACTATTGTTTAGACCTTTTATATTGACAAAATGTCAGTTTAGCAGGAGCTTTAGTTGCTTTAAATGATGTGCTACTTAAGTTCAATCGAACTTTTAAAACGAAACATATTCAGAGGAGTCTGTGTTTCTATAATTGGCAATGCCAGAAAAAAAACATCATTATCAGACTTTCAGTTTAGGAAAGACTCTATTATTTCTTCTTTCATTTTTAGAATTGTTAGCTATGGGATCACTAAACCTGAGACCCTTCATCATTGTGAATGATTAGTAACAGTTATATTATCAATAATAGCAATACATATGTTTAAAACATGAAACAACAAATAAAGGAGCTTGTTTATAAGTATAAGAGTGTTTATTATATGACGAGCAATGAAATACTGGGATTTATCAGTGGAATAAACTGTATATCAAGCTACAGTGAAAATAACTAAAATTTTCCCTGCGACCAGTGACTGATATAATTTGACATCATAAAACAATGGTCAGCGAATTGGCTTATGACGTCACAGTGTTACTGTGGTGACGAGCTGTTCTTAGCGGCCGCTCGGCGTGAAAACGACCCTTTTCGGACGTAATTACCTGGATAACATCATATAATAAATAGAAACAGTTATATTATCAATAATAGCAATACATATGTTTAAAACATGAAACAACAAATAAAGGAGCTTGTTTATAAGTATAAGAGTGTTTATTATATGACGAGCAATGAAATACTGGGATTTATCAGTGGAATAAACTGTATATCAAGCTACAGTGAAAATAACTAAAATTTTCCCTGCGACCAGTGACTGATATAATTTGACATCATAAAACAATGGTCAGCGAATTGGCTTATGACGTCACAGTGTTACTGTGGTGACGGGCTGTTCTTAGCGGCCGCTCGGCGTGAAAACGACCCTTTTCGGACGTAATTACCTGGATAACATCATATAATAAATAGAATATCCGTCAATGCTTGACAAATACCATATGAAACTCATCTCGTGAGGTAGAAAAGTTATATTCATTGAGTTGTAAAATCACAAGGAGGCTTTCATTCATTAATGTATGTGACGCAATCATAGCCTGAACTTTTGATTAGCCGTTAGTTTTCTCGCATGCAATTAATCATCTCGCATGGAATCGGTAAACTACGAGGTAATGCGAGATTGTCGAATATGAAACGGCCTAAAATAACAGACTTTTTCATCAAACCTGCAATTGATCAAAGTGACGACGGGGTGTGTTCTGACATGTTTGTACCTGGTAATGAAGACGTGTCTGTTAGCGAAACGGGAAATGCAGAGGGCAATGTTACAATGCCCACAGACCCCCCTAGCGCACTCGTTCATTTTCTTCTACAATTTCAGAATTTTTTTTCCTACAAAACATTTTGTTATTGTTCTCATGCCTGTATATATTTTTATATTTTAATATAACATTTTTATATCTCACTTGATGAGATGAACATGGTATCAATCAAGAAAAGACAGATATCCTCTCTATATTTTGCTTAACTTTTTGCCACATTTTTCTTTCTGTTAGTGATTGTGACTGCAGGGTGGACTTCATGGATTTTATCATTTTGACGTCATTACTTCTGCTAAGAATCATTACAGTTCCTCATTGATATGTATATATGTGCGTTTAATGAAATATAAGTCATGTGTATATTTAAGTTTTATATTTGCCATAGTAATGACTTATTACCAACTGGTTTAATGTGTAGATTTGAAAATGCATGTACTCAATCAAGTCACCGGGATATTGTTTGAACTCCCGTCCTTATATATCACACCACATAACCTTGAGTGAACTATTGGTGCTTTATCAAATGCGCTGCCAAAAAGGAAATTAGATTTACAATCTTTCCATTTTATAAAATGACAGATACAAATACCATAATTTGTAAGATAAAAGAAAAGCATTGTATTAAAACATTGTGTCCATCCCTTCACAACTAAGCCAGTTATAGCTAGAAGCCGCACCAGTGACGTCATAGAGCAGTGATGTCACAATAAGTGTAGTGTTGCAACGTCACAGAAACATGACGTCATAATATTACACTTAGCACTCTTAACATTATTAATGTTAGCAAATGTTCATAGATAAATATACCGCTGCTTTTAGGTCTAAGATTGATGAGTGGAATAACCCCCTGCCCAACCGATCCAGGAAAATCCTTAAAGGGGCGTTCTCACGGTGCGATCTGTAGTAACATGTAGCTCGCAACACAATCGATGTGTGAGAACCCCTACATCGTAACGACTTCGGATCGTAAACAACTTGTAGAAAGCTAGTCGCAGAAAATAGAGCCTGTCCTATTTCCTACTACAAATCGCGAGCTCTCAGCCAATCAAATTGCGTTGATGTGTTTTAGCGCGAGTTACCTCCCTTGTTCAGAACCATGGAGAAAACAAAGTCGCGTCTCGATTTTCACCGTGCGGAAACCGAACTCTTCATCGGATATTATCTCGGGCGAGAATGCCTATGGAACCTACAACATGCCAACTACTCGAAGAGGGAAAACAGAACAGCAGCTCAGGCCATGATTGCCAAACAGATGATCTGCCACGGTCGGGAGATCACAGGTAGGAATATGACAGGTCAACGTGACCGGCAGACGACATGTGCTTTACTCGATGGATTGTTTTGATTGACTGTTTATCCTTGAAACACTATTAAAGTTAAACAAGAAGGAATGAGAACTTAAGTGTGGATGATTATAAGTATTTCTGAGACATATAATTGCGGTTTATTGTATGTAATATGTTATCCCACCGATACTGTTTGTTTTGTTTTGTGTAGACTACTGTATCAGATCAACAAATATAAACTTATTTTTCATATCGGAGATTCAAGCCCTCGTGAATTTTCACTCTGCTTTTTACTTTGTTCATTTGTTTAAGCAAAATTGAAACACATTAATATAAATGTTAAAATACCATATTACATTAATTGTGTATCTTATATCATGTTCAAAGCTGCAGAGTATTAGGCCTATGTGATAATATTAATAATAAGTGGTACAATAATTGTATCAATTAGTCATGTTTCATTGTTTCATTTTGACTTAATGAAGTTTATTATTTACAATGTGTATTGCTTAACCTCAAGGAAAATATATCCAAATGATTCTCTACTAGTACCCGTGTTCATTTCAGTTGAACAAGTAGCATCGAAAATCGCAAGTTTGCGAACCTACTACGGTAGAGAACTGCGAAAGATAAATGCCTCTGAGAAAAGTGGAGCAGGAACAGACCAAGTGTACCACTCCACTTGGGAATTCTTCCCACTACTTGATCCATTCCTCAGATGTCATGTTCAGCAGAGGACATCTTCAACTAACATGGTAAAGTTGTACACATATTATGCAAATATATATGATAAAATGTGTTCTTTGACTCAGGCCTAATCAAACAGATGTATAAACACACAAGATCTGAAGCTCCTGAGGCAGCCTATAACCTGGCTCTGCCACTGAAACACTACTAAGTAAAGATAAATACTCCTTTTCCTGTCAAATTTTGTATTTTATTGTTTTAATTATAATAAGTATAAACAAGGGATTGGGAAAAACACCTTTGAAAATGGTTTTTTTTTTAAGGGATTTTAGTCATTTTAAGAATTTCAAAAGGGCCATTTCCCTTTGAAGAAATAGTAAAATTTCAAATTTTAATGGACCATTTTTTCATCCAATGTGCAAAATGAGGTCGCAATTTATAGTAACATTTAACATTTTAACGCCTATCATGTATGTACATACTTCAGGTTATTGATCGAGAACAAATATATACCAGTGTTGTTCCTAAATGAGGTCCTGGGGACATTTGCCCACCTTTTTGGCTTGGTGTCCCTTAACATTTGAAAAATTAGGATACTTAAAGTCTTTTACCATTGCAAAGGGTCCCACTTGTTGAGAAATGGCCAAAATGACCCCCTCAGGAGATCACATAAGGAACAACACTGCATATACTGATTTCTGACTGACATGTAAAACATTCACTGTGATTTGACACTGATTGTATGTATATTCTTTGTGCACATATCAATATATATTTATCATATAGTAGATTTACCTGTAACACTTCTTCGTGTGTTTCACTGACCCATTAATCCAATACATTTTCACTTTTAACATGTTTGCTTAGTCATATATTACAATTGCATATTCACATTGATTGATAAATTCGTATATCACTGTTGTTTTTAAGACAATATCATTTATGGAAATTTAGACCCACAGCTCCCTGTTTGATCATCAATGTCATATTTGAACACAAGTAAAGACAGTGCAAACATAACAGTTAAATGTATAGTAAAATCAAATCCTGTTACAGAGGTGAAATTTCAAGTCATTTTACTAATTAATGAAAATACCAACAGAATGCAATTCATATTTACAAGTTTATTACAAGTAAAAAAAACATTCTTTACAATACATTTGTATTGTATGTTGACACATTGATAAATGTTCTCAACACTTTTTGTATATCAAAATCTAAACATATCTAAATATATCTAATATCCTATATCATAATATTCCTAATATCTAAAAAGTTAATATTAAAATGACTTTTAATGGTACTTGAATATTTCTTAATTTCTATTTTACATAATGACAATTGCACTAATTTCAGGAATCATCTCATCATGACTCCAACAATGTTGCAGTGCCTGCTCTCACTGTATCATCAACAAAGAAAAGAAAGGTTTCTGAATCAACTGGAAACATAGAAAATTTGATTGTGAAATCCCTTCTTACCATGGAAGAGAAGAACAGGACAAAAACAGAGCGATTAAATGACACTGACTATTTGTTTGGCCATCAGGTTGGTTTAGAAATTAAAAAAGTTCAAAATCCCAGGAAGAAGCAAGAACTGAAGCTCAAAATTCAACAGCTAATGTTTGACTATATTTTTGAAAATGAACAGTAGATCTATGAACTGAAAGATTGATGTGATTGACAATTATGAGATATCTTGATGTTGTATATGGTAAAGTATTATCATCATATATAATGAGAAAACAGTGATCCTTCATTGCACACATGTCATAAAATTGTTTAATGATAGTCTAATTTGTTCAAATTTATTAATCTGCTATAACAACTGATACTGTTATTTATGTTTAAACAATTCATTGTACATTAGTCATGTCATACAGCTAAACATCAGATCATTGTAGCCTGGTGAGAATTTAATCTCATGTTATAGTATGAAATAAAAATAATGTTACAACATATTTCATGCCTTTTAATCTTTTGAGACAGGTAGTAAAGAAACTGATAAAGTCAATGTGTACAAACACATTGGTTAGCGTGCCGGGCTGTCAGCTAAAGACCCAGGTTTGAATTTTGGGTGAGATACCATAGATGTGTGTCATGGATCTAATGCTATATTATGTCCTTGGGCAGATTGCACTCAGCCCACCCAGCTATTTAATTGGGTACCTGAACCCAGGAAGTATGGACCTATACAGTTCGGCTTAGTAATGGCACCGACTTTACAATTCTTTCCGGTAACCAAATTAATATGTTGAATTATTACCTACGAGGGCAAACATATTAGGGTTCATATTTTTCATACGATGTCCTACTTATATTCAGGCACTCGTGCCGTAAACATAGTATGACATATACACTCATACAATGTCCTCTATAAATCAACACGAGTCTATATGAAGGTGAGATTCTTTTTATCATCCAAAATTATTTTTCATTACTTTTAAATGAAAATTGTACATCTCTGAGCACTGCCATTTGACTTTCAATGTGGTGTTGTCGTAGCATTGACACGTCATCAAGTTTATGATGTCATTACTCATTACAAGCAGTGATGACATGTAGATGACAGGGCATTGTGCAAAATCTACTGTCAAAACATGATCTCCCAGGAACACAGTTTTGGATGATTAAATACAAAATAATTAATAATAAATACAAAATGATTTTACATACAGTACTCATTGTTGCAATGATGTGATTCAAAATATCACACAACCATGTCCCATTGCCATGTGACCTGTCCATTTGTCATGAAATAATCAGATATTTCATCACGAATGTCCAGTGCGCTGCCAGCATACCTGTTACCCCCCTGCTGGGCGATACCAGGTATGTTGGCCTGTGCTCGATCAGCCGCTTCCATAGTGTCAGGCTGTGCTTGGTAGACAGCATCATTATTACTTTTCAGGAAATTGTGGAGAGAAATTGCAGCCATGATTATTTTCTCACCAACTGCTGGAGATACCTGTAGCGGCTTCCTGAAAATGCAAAACCGACTTACCAATATGCCAAAGGCATTTTCTGAAACACGCCTTGCCCGAGATAATCTGTAATTAAAGATTCTCTTTGAATGTGACAATTTTTTTTAGAGGAAAGGGTTTCATGAGGTAAGTTTTGAGTGGGAAGGCATCATCACCAACAACTACACAGGGTACAGGGTCTTGTCTTCCAGGTAGAGGGGTAGCATAGGGCAGATGGAGTGAGTTTGATTCCAGGGCATGAGACAAATCAGAATTAGCATAAACAGCAGCATCCCCCAAATCTACCATTTGCACCTACATCAACAAAAATAAACTTGCAATTTGCATCAACCAAAGCTAAAAGAATGATACTGAAGAATATTTTGTAATTGTAAAATGCTGATCCACTGTTGTCTGGAGCACGGACAGCAATGTGTTTCCCATCTAGCGCTCCTATACAGTTGGGGAATTGCCAGCGTCTCTCAACCTCCTCCCTGATCTTGCTCCACTGGCTTTCAGTATTTGGAACCTGTAGAAATATATAGAATTACAATTAGAAATATGTTCCTGACATGTATATTTTGTCTGAAAATATTAGGACATTCAGATATAAACTAATAATGTAACTGTTATCATTATTCAATCAATAATTATTTTCAGTGTTTGGAACCTACAACAAATTTAAATTTACAAAAATGTCATATTATTAATTTAATTGTCATTATACTCATATTTATATTTTCTAAACCTGTTAAAAGGATGTATTAATTATAATACCTGGACATAGTCTTTATGAAGAACTGAAGAAATAGCAGCACACACTTCTGGGACAAACTGGCAGATGGTATTCTTCGGGATCCTGTACAGAAACTCCAAGGACTGATAGCTGTCACCTGAAAACAATTAATACACATTTTTATTAGATCTATTATCCTTTCCGTTAACGGTACATTTTATTGCGCTTCATTACGATAGAAATAGACGCGTTATCTCCCTTGTAAATACGTCGGGAGCAGTCATTTGTTTATTTTGTTTGCGTACTGTACTTCCGGGTTTGTGCGAAGGCAATTTACAACAAATTTTACAGTTATTTTACTTATATAAATTACGATTTTGTTTTAGGGTTTAAAAAGGTTTCAATTTAGGTCTAACATAGGCTGGATTACATACCACTCGCTAAATATCGAAGGGTGAGTGCTAACTTCTCTCCGGCAGGGATACTGTCTCTCATCGGGGTGCATCTTCTTTCGATCAAAGGCCTCACCATCTCCAGCAGGTAGTCAAAATTTGTGTTGTCCTTTCGAAGAAAATTCTTCAGAGATCGTGGATCTTCCATTTTCAACTCCTTTAGTAGGGCATTATATGCGCCGGACTCGCCTCGTCTGCCGATCCACCCACGAACCCAAACAGATTTCCGCCTACGTGTTTTCCTTTCCCTTCGTTGGCCTGCCAAATAGGTGTATGCATAAAGTACAGCCAGCGTCTCCTCGTCGCCTGGTGAATCCATGTTGTCCTCATAAGTACGATATTC
Source organism: Gibbula magus (assembly GCA_936450465.1). Taxonomy (NCBI): domain Eukaryota; kingdom Metazoa; phylum Mollusca; class Gastropoda; order Trochida; family Trochidae; genus Gibbula; species Gibbula magus. The sequence goes on from OW388306.1 coordinate 27,551,140, forward strand.
TCGCGAGAACACAGTTGTTACGACTTGAAATATTACCTGTACTCGCGATTTTAGTCTTACTACAAATCGCAAGCTACATGTTGTTACTACAGATCGCACCGTGAGAACGCCCCTTAACTAAGAACAAGTTTTGTTGAAATGAGAAACAAATACGGAATTAAAGTCTGTTCAGAACCGAAGCCTTTTGCAAGGCATTGCAGGGAATCAGCTGAAATGGTTTTCCTTTTGGATAGTCATATAGCATAGTAACAGATAAATGACTGTGTCTGGCTCATTCTGATAACATGCCGACGAGGTCATTTGATCTCCAGACCAGATCAATAAGAGGAAGTAGATATTACAATCTGCCCCGATGTTGAATTGGTCGCTCGTGGTGCTCAATAGTTGTTGACTGGTTCTTGTGTCCAGACTTGGCACCATGGAGGGCTTTCACTCAATTTATGTCTAATCTTTGCATATGTTCAGAAGCGTCTGAACATGATTGTCCCACCGTTTGTTAAAGATTTGTCACAGATCAGTTGCATCGATAAGACTGTAACTTGACTTAACATGATGGATATATGGAGAGAGAGCAGTTGAGATGATGATTTAAAAGTGAATTTGCACTCTTCAAATGTTTCAGCATGTATTTAAAGAAAACATATATGAATATGATATAAGTAACGCTTTAACAGAACAACGTTGATAACTTAAACAAAAGGAAATGTTGGCACTGATTCGTTCATTCACGTTGCAAATATAATAACAATAGGAAATGGAAATAATGTAAATAAACTAACAAAATATATATACATTAGTGGTAGTTATGTATTAATATTGGTTGGTGAAATGGCACTGATGACAACTGTCCCTTGGTCAATGAAAGAGTCATTCTGACATGACAACACTTTGGTCACTGCTACAGGTAATCCGAGGAACATAAACATGATCTGTTTATTATAATATAACGTCATGAACACACAAAAGCATTGTGTTCAGCAAAGTCGTGTCGTCTTAAACAAACTGTCAGCACTCCAGGAAATAATTTGGCATGAAAATGATGTCATAATGGTTAAACGTGACACAATTATACTTTCACGTTCATATTGGCTTTGGGTGTGACTTAATTGTGACTGTGTTATATTTGAAACACATATGTTCTTTTGAACATATAATCCGATGGTGCAAGTCGTTTAGTCATGAAATGTAAAGCTGAAAAAGTGAAATAAGTAAGTTCAAAGAATCAATATCAGTATGTCTGTATGCCGTTATGTATTATGAAGAGACCAGTAGTAATGAGGTTATTACATGAACTTTAACGCTCAAAGTGATCTTATAAAATTTCATATACACTGTGCTTTAATTCCGTTTAAAAGGAAATGAAACAAAATTCAGCACAAACTGTTACTTGTCTGGTATTAAAAAAAATTGAATATACCATGAAAATATGATTTAAATAGTTGAAGAAAAAACTAAAGAATATATACTTCAGTGTTAACTAGTAAGCCAACAAAACGCATTTTGTCACAGATGCATGCGCAGTTAGTTTACATAACGTAAGAAAATATTGTAAAAAAAGTTAAATAAACTTAGTTAGTATACAGAGATTACATCAAAATCGAGTGTGTATATCACTCATTCCGGCCAAACATCTTCACCAATCCTCCCATTAACTCAAATACTCTTATTGCAAGACGTGACTGAAATACCATCAGACAATTTCCAGTTCTGTCTCTTAAAACTAGATCTTCAGTGAGATTGGATTGAGCTGGTAACAACGTTATTGACGAAGGACATTAGAGATTACCTCTTGACAGGGAGATTGGCCGTGCTGAAGCCCAGTGAACGACAATAACTCGTTGATTACGCTTCAGTGCAGATCGATCGGTGCACGTCTCTAGAATGCTTGTCAGTCAGTTAAATCTGAGTACAATGGATGACCAGAGGGTGTTCGAATGGTGAAAAAATGGTCAACTGAATGCATTTCAAAATCAAACTGTGTATGCCAAATGAGTCATATCGTCAATAAATTCTCCATGACCTGAAAGCTCTTAGGACAATCTACAGATAATAATCTGAATTCGTCTTGGATGGAACTTTGACCTAGTTAACTTAAAGATCATGTTATTTCTGTTGCAGTGTCACGTTAGAAATATATAAGATGCTTAAACAGTTTATTGATTTATCATCAGGTTATGCCACATTATGTGTGTTCACCTTTAGGGGTTAACAATAGGTTATATAAAAGAACATATTAATTGAATAGATAGTAGTTTGACAAATTTAAAAAGGACTATGATGATAACATGGAAATAAAGAATCACAGTGTTAAAACTTCTCCGATGGGTTAGTAAGCAGCACATATTTGCAATAATAATAATGGATGGCAAAGCTCTCAAATATGCACTTAATGAACACAAGACGCGGCCAACATGTTCAAGCTGATGGCCACCTCCAACACGACATTTACAGATGTGTACTGCTGGATGAACAGAGGAACGTTTTGAATAAAGTCCTGTTACTTTGGGTGACAGTATAAATATCTCAATCCATGCGGCTAGCCGCGCCTATTGTTGCTAAACCTCATGCATAGCGGTCAACTGAGCTGTATATAAATGTATGCACAGGATCACATGCCCTTGAACACAATTATTAGACTGGAATTTTGAAATCTTCAATTTGAACAATGCTTTATCTGAGATTGGTAGAAATACTGTTTTGTTAAGATTATCGACATTATTATGTACAAGAAAAAATAAAGAAAGGAGAGGATTGAATTTAACATTAAAACATGTTACCATAAATAATGAAGCAATTAACATCATACACCCTAAAATACATCTTCTTAAATGTTCTTTTGCATTACTCATGAACATGTAATAAACAAATGAGAGGGACCAAGTTCACCAATAATACAAAATACAAAATGTGAAAAATAGTCATTCTTAAATTAAGTGAAAATGTTAAATAAAATAACTTTAGTCTAACAACACTAATACCAACCAAGTACTTGAATGCATTTGTAAATGTACTATTAATCTTATATCATATATATGATATGCACTCCATTTATTGTAAATATTTCTTGCACATGAAGAAAGTATTAAGTCTATGTTTGTATTTCACTTCATATGTACACCCATGGAGCAATAGAGGTACTTTAAAGCACCCGTAATCTCAGGGGATGCGTTTCATGGAAATGATTCTGACAACAGTAAAGAATAAACACACTGACTATTGACTTTTAAATCCACCTAAAAAAAGAAGAAAACATGTTTAAACAATAATTCATTAACACAGCCGCCAAACTTTTCATTAGCCAATCAGCTTTTAGCGAACGGTGTGACGTGTTACTCAGGAGTCATGCCCAAACGAGTATCTACCTCATGTCATATTGTTACATTATACACTCAAGCCGTCACATATTTTCACTGAATGCACTTGTCAAAACAGCCTCAAAGTGATCAAAGTTATTAGAAACAATGTCGGCATATTCTGTTCAGACTTTTATTAACTTTGAATGTTGTACACATGTGTTTAGATTGTTCAATCTCCGATAATGCATGGTAAAGGCTACTTATCTTATCCTTTTCAAATTTAGCAGATGTCTTCTTCACCACTAGGAGAGGTACAGAGCGAAAAATAACACGATTTGGTGAGTTATTGAATTTTTGGCAATTGTTTTATTTATTTTGGACATACGTGGGCTTAACTTTCTCCATCCTCGATAATCCAGCGCTATTGTTCCGATAAATATACACACAAGCGCTGGAAAACAGTAAGGGTATTTATCCCTAACCTAGTTACCTCCCTTGCGTCCATGTTATCCAATCAGAAACGAAACGCAGACACTATCTGCGTAAACAACTCGACCAATCAAAACGCATCACTACCGTTGTTTATAGAAACAAACATGGCTCGCTCACTCGATTACGATAAAATTTGTAACAAATTCAGCGTAGAAAACCTGACAGAAACTCAAAAGAAAGTTTTAAGAAGTATGTACGCGAGAAGGGTGTTTTCATGTCCATCAAAACGGGTGGACGTAAATGATTAAAATCCCTGTGCTGTGCTGTGCTACTGCGAAAGCCAAAACGGATCCTGACACGAGAGTGCTTGTTATTTCACCCTTGATTTCAAGTGATCTCATTGGTTGTTAGAAAGCAAGCGTTTCGCTGAGTCATTGCGAAGGGAGGTAACTAGGTTAAGGATAAATACCCTCACTGTTTTCCAGCGCTTGTGTGTAGATTTATCGGAACAATAGCGCTGGATTATCGAGGATGAACTTTCTCATGTAGCTTTCATTTAAAGCTACTTCTGTGTTCTTTTGTATTTTACTTTTTAATATTTTCACTGGTTATATTTTGGAAACAAGTTTAACTTTCTTTCCTTTTAGCCATTCACTGCTATATATCCCTCACTGTGCTTACAGGGGTGTGCTTCAATGTACCTTCAAGTCACTCGAATGAATCATTATGATTACTTAATTTCCAATATAAAGTTTAAATCGGTAGTAATGTTAGTAGTGTATTATGCCTACCTGTTCAAGTTATTCTTACTCCTACTTTTCCAAAACCACCTCTTCGATTATGAAGAGACTTGTCCTACCCTTTACACAAACTCTTTAATCTTAGCCATTACATTTCATAGCTTATCAATCCTTAGGTATGGAGACACCTCTCTCTATAAGTAAAATAAAAATGTCAAACTTTAACCGTCGGGGGTATTATTGAGCCATGCTCACTGTTTTGCTTGCTAGTTTATTCTTCTGTGTCATGTATTTAATTTTTTAATTATTAATTATATTCCTGGTAAAATATTTTTAAGTTAAAAGGTGAGCAACAAGCAACGTCAATGTTTTGCAACTTTGATTAACTTCAATTATTCATCTCCTGTATATATGTTCTTGATCCTTAACACTCCAGAAAACATGGAATCCAAATATAAAGGACCAATTACTCAGCAAAGATTAAAGTGAATGGATGCCATGCGACGTTGTGAACATGAAAGGGGGATCCAATATCTCTACATCGATTGATCCTATGGAAGAAAAGAGATGCTAATAACAGATTAGTTACTCAAATGATCAAACGCTTTCATATCAACCCTGACTACTTTTGATCCAGAAAATTTTATTAGGATGGTCTATTGAATCTCTATATCACTTATTTTGTTGTTGACGTTAGCTCCTTATTGTAACCAATAGAGACCAGAGAAAACCAAAATTTACATTTAGTTGATCGTGTAACATACTCGATAAACATTTTTGAAAAAAACTAATTTGTTGTACAAATTTCAGTCGATTATTTATTGGGAGCTTTGACCAAAGGTGTCAACATGACCTTGTGTTTCTTTAATACCATGTTTGATTGTTTGGAAGGTTATGTGATCAATCCGATGATTTTTTTTAGTATGGTTGTCAATACTTCACATGCGTATATGATGGGCATAAGATTGGAAATTAACATAATACATAAACGCAATATTAAACTAGTATTTTGTATCTGGTAATGTAAGGGAGCAGCTTTTTATTTTAATTTTCAAGTTTGTACATGTGTTTCCCTTATCCATTTCAACACAAAGCCCGAGGCCTGTTTTCAATGGATCAAATAACGTGTTTAATGGAGTTGGTGACCCAGGAGTCACATCTGGTGACGTCTAGATGTCACCTCTGGTCAGTTTCAAGTGCTCTGGTTGTATGCAATGTCAACAAGAGTGATGATGTCCACCTCTGGCTACTGACGGTCATTAAATGTACTCTGGTCATGTTTGGCTCTCAGACTTAAGTAAGTGACCAGTATTCTGAAGACGTCCACCAATCGATTTGCAATGAGGCGTAATTATTGAGTTTAGTGTCCTCCCCCTCAGGTTCAGCACGACACAACTCCCTGACAGTGGCAGTCTCTACTGTCCTGCGTCAACACTTTTGCCACAAGGCAATCCAATCTCTCTGAATATCTGGCTTTTAATGGTCATGACTTGAACTTGGATTATGGAACCCGTCACACTATTATCATTTTGACGAATTTCAGTTAATGAGGTGTTAGACATATGATACAGATAACCAATTGAGGCCCTGCTTGATGAACAAGAGAATTAGTGAGCACAGCTCACTCATGATACCCCCGCTTTTAACATTGGTCAAAGAGAAATGTTTGAAAATAGCAAAAGGGCATCAATGTTTAAACGTTTGTATGAACAGACCATTATATATAAGTATTATTATAGCAGAGTAAGTATTACACTTGTAAGCATGTTTTAGAAGTAAAATTTGAAAAATGGCATTAAATATGCAAATGAGGGTATGAAATAAAAAAATAACAGATGTACACATCAGTGGTTTCGTTTCATTTGAACAATTAGTGTCTGAGTTATGAGTGGAACAAAAAGTGTGAATGGCAAAGTCGAAAAACGGAGAAAATTTGCATAAATTATGCAAATTAGGGTATGAAACATACAAAAGGCAGATGTACACATCATGGTGATTGTACATATCAAGTTTCGTAAAATTTGAGCAACTGGTTTCAGAATTATGAGCGGAACAAAAACCAGACGGATGCACGGACGGACGCACGGACGGACGCAAGGACGGACGTGCTGACCGCTATATACCTCCGACTACTTCTAAACTTAGAAACTGGAATAAATAACCATTCTTCATCCTATAGACAAGTCAATCAAATTAATTCATCAATTCATACATTTTACATGATGTGTTGCACATATCCAATTTTACCGAAAGGGACTAGATGAGCATAAAATGAAATGAGTTTAATAAAATTAAGATAAAAAACGATGAACTTGCCAGACAGCTGCTGAATGTGAATATTTACCTAAACAGTCTCTGTGTTGTCCTTATAGTTAATTGAAATAGGAATAGCAACCCTGCATTGAACATTGTACCTTGCAGATTCTAATGTCGAGATCGCAAATGAAATGCGTGAAATATTGATACTGTAGATTCTCCTTCAATCGAGAATTACATGTACGAATTAACCAATAAATTCGAGACATATATATACGTATGCTGTTACTATTAATGTGAATTATTATTTTGTAACTGGAAATATACTTGCAAGTGTTGTTTGATGACCCGAATTTTGATACACGCTTATAAAACAGGCCTACAGAACTTGTTTAAGATAGTACAAAAATATTTTAAGCAATAATTGAATTTTTTTCGCTTATATCTAACTTACATATGGCTCTAAGATGGTGCAGAATGTTTCTTTACAGAGTTTCTGTCTGCTCTGAACGCTCCACTGCCTTCCAATCAACCGCTGATGCCCTCTTGACATTGGTGATGTACAGTCTTTGGTTTTCATGAATAAAGTTTCGGTAACAATTACTAACCACTGTTAAGACGTCGCTAGTAATTTAGCTGTCTGGGAAATGTGTCTGCAGAAAATTACTGACAAGGTTTCTTTTCATAGATTCCGTTTGTTCTTCCGCTTCAGTGACGTCGAATTTCATGCTCTACTTAGATTCTTTATGTACATTTATAGAATCTTACTAATAACCATTCTAGCATGAGCTGGTATTCTGAAACTACATGACCATCGAAGTTTATCAATTTAATTATGTTACTCAGAACTAATCTCTAATCTGCTGAAGAGTTTGTAATGTTTCTTTCAAAAGCGAAATGAAATGAAATGATCACAAAGGGAATGGCATTACACTTCAAATCACTATTTCAATCATTATATCGCTTACTGAAGCATATGATGAATATGATGTTCGTGTTTCCAGTGAAACACTATCTCTAATTTTGTAGGTAAATCATGTTGATCAATTGGTCCTTTCCCGTCACAAGAAGGGCAATATGTGACATTTCAATGGAAACACAACATCATCCTTTCATTGAACGTATAGCTGTGCAGAAGATATGCATGAACTGTATATAAAGATGCATGTAATGGCAGTGATATAACAAGACAAGATGCACCCTGTTTACTCCAATTGGTAATAAACTTAGAAAATAAATCATCAGCCGAGTACACAAACGATTTTACTCTTTTCCTACATCGAGAATCTCACCCATGGGTCTTCTGATATAAAAATAAAATCACGACGAGTTGATAAAAGTGACAAATATCAAAGACTTGCAGAATATATATTACTTTTGTCCACGAATGTTGATATATATAAAGTATATATTTATGCAGTATATTTCATATTATCAGAAGACACGAGGGTGATTTTTCTATTTATCATCCAGAATCACACTTCAGTGGACATATTTGATCAAAGCACTGCCATTAGACTTCCAATGCAGTTTTTGTCATTGCACTCTGAAAACATCATGTTTATGACGTTATGACATTGTCAAGTCATTATTGTTTTGACATCATAGATTCGTGAGGTATTACTTTATGATGTAACATCAGTGTGATGTAATGTATTTGGTGATGGCAGGGCATTGTGCTAAGTCTTCTTACAAGCCATGTGTCCTCGGAGATATTGCCCGACCTCATACAACCAATATCCCGATGCATTGATTTCGTAGCACTGTGAAGACATCATGTTTATGACGTCATGACATTGTGATTTCATCTAACTTTGGTCATCATAGCATTGTGAGTCATTACTTGATGATGTAAAATCATCGGGATATCATGTATTTGGCGATGGCAGGGCATTGTGCTAAGTCTACTAACAAGCGATACCTCCTCAGATATATTGCTTGACCACACACAACCAATATCTCATGTTGAACACATTTGTGGACGTTAAAACCATTTTATGTTTAGGTGAAAATAATATAAGACCTTGGTATATCGGAAGTATATAAAGCTTATCACAGTAAAGCTATAATAAGTCTCTAGACGAAGTGGCCGTTTGAATCCTGGACTATGCAGAGTAACTGAAATTCTATTTTCGCTAAATTGGAATTCTTCTTTCCATTTCATTTGACCACAATTGTGAATTCATAAAAATCATACTCTTCACTGCAGCAAGATATTTTTCACTAGTAATGGTTTTACACAGCATGTGATTATGTCTTGCCGCTACCATTAGGATTTTCTTACAGACCTCGTCATTTCAATTAGCAAACTCCAATTTATCAGGTTCATAACAATGTCATGTTCTAGTCATACGTTTGATACAACATGTATTTAAGGTTTCCAATAAAAGGGTGCCAGATTGTATCTTTTCAAACAATACCCTGTTACATTGTATAATTAAAAATCTTATACCTTATACACACATTGTCAACCAGCTCTGATGAAACCTTCAACTCGATAATTGATCCAGAGATGAATTAAAAGTGAAAGAAGAATAAGACGTTTAATCTGTGTGTAGACTGTCGGCCTACGCACAATAAGAATAGTGTTCATACAGTTTTCAATGGCAATTTACAGACATCTGACTTTCTCTTAACAGAAGATCGACATTTAAGAGCTAAAGTCCAAATAAACTTCAATAAACATTTCACATCATGAGACATTATTAGCCTTACCAATTTACAATTGTGTGCTGGGGTATCCCATGTAGGTAATCTGTTTCTCCGAGAATTACATATATATTACATTTTTTTTAAAAATGGATTTCATGATCTAAATTGAAAACCAATCCGCAAACAATTATCAACAAAAGTTACTTATCAACTTAGACGCAACGCTCACTACCTAGACAGTCCCTACATAAGTGTGATGAAAGAACTTTGGTTCCAACTAAGAAGCGATCAAAAGCTGTTGAGCATCACGAGTGACACATTTAACATCGGGACAGATTGTCATATCTCCTCACTCTAATTGATCTGGTCTGGAGATCAACTGATGTATTCATGGACATACTTGTCAGAACAAGCCAGACTTGGGAAGTGGATTAAACAAATGAAATTAACGGGAAAGTAGATGTCTGTAAACTGTAAATGTCGCCAACACTATGATTGAAGTCAGAAATATGAAATTAGATTTCTGTCCATGATCAGTTTGTTGTTTACTATACAACTACGATAATGCACTGTAGCACGTATTTTGCATATTATGTTTTCTCAAATGGACATTTCATTATTAAAGTTAATACAGTATTTTGTTACATGAGAGTGTAAATTATACTATCCGATAAGCTGTTTCCATAGAAATGGTTATCAGTATTGGAAGAAAATGGTGTGACATATAAAACGACAGGGGTGTGGAACTCTTCAGTGTGAGGGATAGATTCGTAGGTGTTATGAGAATTTGAGAATTTAGACAGCAAGATGGTTAACCATTCAATAGTTGTACATTATTGAAATTCTACTCTGAGTGTTAAGGTATCGCTACATCAGTCAGATCACTTGAACTACCTTAATGTGGGAACACACTAAAATGGCCGCTCGATGGGAAATGGACTCGCATGGCTTAACCGATCCATGTACATTCGTTTTAGAACTCGTTTCATTGATTCAGAAGTATTATTTAGCCATTGGTAACACTTATGTATCTTAACGTTAGATCACTTTATTTCAGTAAGAACGACGTGCTACAGCACCTTTAAAGGGGCAGTAGCACGTTTTTTGCAAAATTTATTTTTTCAAATTTCCCATTTATAATGATAGTATATGTCATTTAAATTAACTTTAGAAGGTAAAACATCTTATTACACAAACCAATTATCTGTAGTGGTAAAAACTAGGTTGCTTATAAAGCAAAACTTGCATGGAGGCCATTTTATTGTGAACACAATTTATTATGTTGTATTACAAAAACGATTCCCATGGCTTTACCGAAACATGTACAATCATTTTAAACTTTATTTTCCGAAGAGAGAAGGATGTTTTACTATTGGTGAAATTATTTTTCAAATACATTTCATCAACTTATTTGAGCGAAAAAACGTGCTACTGCCCCTTTAAATTCAATATTCCATTTTCCTGTATGAGTTCACGGTAATTGATAGCTGTTGATTGATGAACATTAAGTATACAAATATTTGTGTAAAATTATTTCTTTGTTTGAAGATTTTCCCACTTACCACTTACTACTTACCACTCGGCGTTTCTAATATTACAATTAATGAAACAGTAATGAAACAATCTGTTGCCGATATCTGTCACTTTCACAAAAGGCAATAAGGATACTCAAAGTAAGTTTTGGTGTCTTGAAGAAAGAAGCACCCATTGCATATAATAGTGAATTGTGAAGTTCTGTCCATTTCAGAAACTCAGATTATTTTTCAAATCAGTTCAACCCACACCCTACATTCATTTGTTGAGTCTCCTTCAAATCAAAGTCGTAATAAGGTTAGTTGCTTGGTAGCACTATCTGAAAAACCTGGTCAATCAGGAAATATATTGATGCTGTCTCATTAAGAACGAAACTAGACTGACATTTGCAATGAAGAAACGGAAATTGAATCAGATGTTTCATTTGGGAATGGTGAGCCTTAATTTAGATCTTGGTAGTGATGTTACTTAATATTTTTGTCATGCCCGATTATTTCTATTGGATAAGCAGAGCTAAATAATAAGAGGTGACACTTACCAAGGTCTGCATGAAGTAAAGGTTGAGACCTTGTGACGATTACTGTTGGTTCTAGATATGGTTAGATTCATCTACATTGTACAACTCTTGTTAGGTGTATGACCAGAGCAAAACCTCCATGCGTACACATTTCGATATGAATTATTGAAAAATACTGTAATGAGTAAAATGTCTGATGTACCTTTACGGTTATGAAAACAAAGACAGTTTTCGTTTTTAAGGGGAATCACTTCTAAAGATAACCAACTTCTATATTTCGCTGAACATTGCCATGTATATGTTTTTGGTACTCCATCTTTCATCTACATTTTATAGACGCACAATAAGGAGGCAATATATGGGACTAATATATTATAAGAAATATGGCTTTGAGTTCTTTTGCGGTAAATTCCTTTATGTACTGTTAAATACAACAAGACGTAATGATTATGGATACATCAGCTTCCATTGGACCTTTGATAAAGACATTTTTTAGGTTAAAAACAAGTATTGGCGTTTGATAATTAAAAAGCATTCAAGAGACAACGTTTTCCTGTTCACTCCTTGAACTGTTGAACGTAATTTCTCTTTTCAGATATATTCCTCGTCCTTCAAACTGTTATTAAGTTGATTTCTAAAAGAATGTTAAAAATAACAGTTTATAATATTTTCATGAAATAACAATATGGCCTTCATTGCGGACATGTGGTACGTCTAATGTGAAATGGACAGTCAAATTAAATTAATATTAAAATAATTGATTAGAAATAAGGTTCCAATAAAGTGAATGCTATTTCATTTAAGATATGGAAAATATCCTGATGCATGTATTGAGCCAATTTATTATTATTTAAGAAAAGCATATAGTTTTTGAAAAGCCTTTATTTTCTTTTTCTAATATAACTAATTTCAAGACACACGTGGATCAAATATAACTATGTTGAAAGCAATTATTTGTACCATATAGACTGAGAACCAGCCAAGAGCTATTGAGCAGCATGAGCGACTAATTCAGCATCGGGACAGATTGTCATATCTCTTTACTCTTATTGATCTGGGCTGGAGATCAACTGATGTATTCATGGACATACTCATCGGAATAAGCAAGACATGGTCACTTATCTAAAGTGTCGGTGTAAACATAGCTGACGCGAAAACTTGCACGACGTGATGTAATTTGACTTTCTTAGTTACTATAATGCCAGGTTGTGTTTATGTACAAAAGTATTGCAACTATAGTCTTACAATCCAAATTTCTACAACATGGATATTGTATACCATCAATACTCACATGATTAAATTACCATTACATAAAATAGTTGAAAACTGAGGTTATGTTTATGGTTAAATTTTGCGAACATTTAAAGCATACGTAAATACAAATCTGATTTGCCATTTTATTCCTGGATGATTGAGGTTTTTCTAAAAATCTAATTTGGCTGTTTATTTTCCTTTATGACTGTATCATTTCCTTTGTACACAGTTGTCTTTTTGGAAATCACCTGCATTATTTCAGGTTAGCCAGTGTTTTTGTAAACACACTAGTGCATTATGTTTTTCAAAAGAAGACACTTGTCAATACATAGTTTAGTTTAGTATTCTTATCCTGTGGGTCTTTAAGTAAATATAAATATCTGTAATATAGCTAGTGCAATATAGGAAAATATCAATATCATCACACACAATGTGCCTGTCATGATGAGATTTATCGGTGACCAGTGTCTATTCAGTGTTTTTTTGTGGTTAAATATACTCATTAATCTGTATAGCAATTTAGATATTCACTATCAGTTGTCATCTTGTAATTAGCTATCAATTTTTGTGCAGTTTCAATCGCCAACGACGCTGGCGTGTTTTCTTTTGTCTACATCTTTTTTTCCAAGAAGGTTTTTTGGAACTCATATATAAATAACTTCTTACGTATATCCCTTGGGATTTGTTTTGACATGTTCTCATTCAAGGTCAAGGTCATGAGTTCTGAATTCGCTAAAAGAAATCTCTGTAAACACGTTAACTTTAAACATTTATGCAGTAAGTCAATTCCACATTGGCATCTATTCAGTAAGTCATCTTCACATTGGCATCTATTCATTTAGTCATCTTCACATTGGCATCTATTCATTTAGTCATCTCCACATTGGCATCTATTCAGTAAGCCATCTCCACATTGGCATCTATTCAGTAAGTCATCTTCACATTGGCATCTATTCAGTAAGCCATCTCCACATTGGCATCTATTCATTTAGTCATCTTCACATTGGCATCTATTCAGTAAGTCATCTTCACTTTGGCATCTATTCAGAAAGTCATATCCACATTGGTATCTATTCATTTAGTCATCTCCATTTGGCATCTATTCAGTAAGTCATCTTCACATTGGCATCTATTCGTTTAGTCATCTTCACATTGACATCTATTCATTTAGTCATCTCCATATTGGCATCTATTCAGTAAGTCATCTTCACATTGGCATCTATTCGTTTAGTCATCTTCACATTGACATCTATTCATTTAGTCATCTCCATATTGACATATATTCAGTAAGTCATCTTCACATTGGCATCTGTTCAGTAAGTCATCTCCACATTGGCATCTATTCATTTAGTCATCTTCACATTGACATCTATTCAGTAAGAAATTGATATTGAAGTGTCTGATAACTATCTAATTCCAAACTCATGCTTATTGACTCTACTGTCAGACTTTAAACTGACTGTGAGTCAGCAAGGCCAATGCAACTGATGAACATCGTTGGAAGATCCTGATGATACAGCAGATATCCAGCAGCGAGGTTCAAATGAGTATTTTGTGTGATTCGTTTTAAGCTTCTGGTATCTGCTGTTTTGGACCTAGAAAATACTGTCCGATTATCGGCCGAAAGGTTTATACTTGCATTGTTCAAACAGATACCACAGTGAATATATGTTACCACTTATTGAGTGAATTTCACACATTAATTGGTAAATGTTCGCAAAATAGGGCTAATTCACACAAATAAAATCGCAGAAAGTTTATATATATTGGTTATTCATTTCATACAAGGCATGTTCACCAATCAGTCATCACTAGTTTCTTATGGATGGCAATTTAAATGCAAAAACAGTTCATGGCATAGCAGATGATTTAACGATACTATTTGTTCACTTGAACCAATTCTCCTGGTCATTCCAGTAAATAGAAACTGGTCAAATCTAACTGTCACAAAGTTAATATTTTGACAGATGCAATGAATTCTATAATAAATGAAAACTATGCCTAAAGTGTTTTTAAATCAATCTGGAAATAGTTTTGTTTGTGTTATTTAGGAATACCAAAATAATATATGTAAACGTGATAAGTGATACTTTAAATGTTCAGAGTATTAATCGATACCACTGGTCACTCGATGAAATGTACGTAACTATACATAAATGATGATTATGCACCAGTTACTTCATGATATATTTTGAAATAGCCTTTTCCATAAAGACAGGAGTTCATTAACAGAAGCAATAACATAGTTACAACTGATGTAAATCAGTCATAGTACTAGTACTTACATTACTAGTGACTCTAGGGTTACTTCTGCTGATGCCGAAGTTTCACCTCTGGTTAGTTGGGTGTACCCTCGTTACATTTCCTCCACCTCTGCCTACTCAAGGTCATCTAATGGACTCTGGTCATGTCCAGCTATCAGCCCTAATTGAGTGACCAGTATTCTGAAGACGTGAACCAAGGTGAGGCTTAATTAATGAGTTTATTGTCCTTCCCTCAGCTGCAGCACGACACGTTTCCCTGATAGAGGCAGCCTTCTAATGTAGTTTGTCCATAACTGTGCTACAAGCCCTCCAATCTCACTGAAGATATTGTGTTAAGAGACAGGACTGGGCATTGTCTGATGACATTTCAGTCATGTTCCAAACATCTTGATGAAACAGAATTAAAGTAAATTGATTGATGTTTGATTCAGACAACCAAAGGACATCATTCAACTTTTGTATATATTAAGGAAGCTTATAAACATATTTACACCACAAGGGCAAGTTATTAGGTGTGGTTTGGCAAAGTGATAACCGCCCAGGACATAACTTGCCCAAGTGGTGTAAGTCGTTTAATCACCCTCACTGCGGTAGTTATTGAAATCAACTACCTTGTGGGGTGTTTTACCTATACAAAAACTATCATTTGAAAGGACATTTTTTGAAGACAACATTGTGTGATGAGAAGATTATATGCTCAAAGCGTTTATAACTACATGTATATTGAAGTAAAAAAAGGGCAGAAACGCAAATTCAGAAAGACCACACAATCATGATTAAATCATAGATGATAGGCAAGTTTGAAAATATGAGTTTCTAAGTCTGTGTCTAACCAGAGATATATCATCACAATCTTCCGAGATGATGTGGGAGGTCGTTCCAAGCATTACGGCTATATAGGATATTATTTGAGTGTCTTTGTTATACTATGTTAACGGCACGAGTGAAGAAATATTAGTATTCCAGAAATAGAGCGAGGGATATACCAGTATTCGGGCCTGACTGTCGTAAATATTGTATGACTTAGATACGAATAAAATAATCTGTTTATTACAAAAATCGTGAATTAATGAAAATATGTTAAAATTCACTTTCAACCATAGGCTGGAGACCATCCGTCGTCGCATTTAGCGTCATAGACGAAACGTGATGTCATAGAATTGTTTATGTCGTCAGGTCACCTGAAAAAAGATATTTTGGTCTAAGGCATCGTGCGAAAATATTAACTTCCATGTGATAGCCAACGTACGTAATAATAAGAAATATTACATACTTTTCCAATATCCTTTTCCTGATTTTGATGAAGTTTCTTTTCCTTTCAGGAACTGTCCTGATTAAATAATCTACAGTATATTCCTGCAAGTCATAAATGTTTTTGATATTTTCATGAACAACGTTTCATTTTCTACACTCAAATTTGAGATTGTGTTGCAAGTCATACTGGTATTTCAAATCTTGCATTGGTTATAAATAATATGTGTAAGAGATCCTTCGCCTACCCCGCTGTCATCGCTTCAGATTCCATTGGTTATCCTTCATGAAGGACGTCGACATCGAAGTATTGTTATTTGAAGAAGTTAATATTATTGTTAATAACAATATTTAGCGTTAGGTAACACCAACAAGTTTTTAAGTGTAACGAAAAACATTGGAAACCTGCTAGTTCGCGAAAAACTCATCTCTGGTTAAAAAGTAAAACTCAGATACAACACAAGTGAATCATAAATACAAAATCCAAGTGAATATGGTATCTCTTTAATTCATTTTACAAATAAACATCTTAGCTTACGTACTTTTCGCATTTTACATTATATATTGATTCCAAATTGACTTGAAGTGCGACCACAAATTGTCAAGTTAAGTGCATTATAAATCCATCGCAATCAGTACTGTTATCTACTTATCTTCCATTTACACAAGTTTACACTTATCCTCGGTTTTCGATTTCAAGCCAGTCGGATTATCATTAAGTTGTATTGACTGGCATACCATGAACAGATGCGTCCTGTTTCCTCCAATTTGCAATACACCTTGAAATAAACCATCAGATCCAATGTGTCCTGTTGTCAACTTAAATTTAAATTTATACACCAGCTGCCTGTAATGTCTTTATGGCAACCGTTTCAACTGAAAGGGGAACTTGTTATAGAGAAACGATTCCTATTTAATTCAGATTAGTAAAAACACTGCAGATATTGCAAAATCAAACAAATAACATGTTGTCATGGTAACATGATCTACATGAGCCTGTTAAAATTCAATTTACTCGTGCCTCCAGCCTTAATGTTTAAGAAGTTAATGCTTGGCAAACACACGTGAAATTTTCGGAAACACGGACATTGGCCGAATGCATGCTGAACAGTTTGCAAGGACTGTAAGTGTGGTCGTGGAATACAGTGGTACCGAAAAAAAAATGCAATACCTTGAAATTTTACCAAAATGAGACCCATAGAACCATTCTGAATGAATTTCAAATTGACGTCATAACGTCAGATCAACATCAGTAAAGAGATGGGTTTTGCATTAAACAACTTAATGGGAGTGTTTGCACAAGTTCAGTTGCATTTAAAAGCACATTGGAACCATCATCATCTGAACAGGGCCTCCTTTCACAAAACAACCTTTACTAAGGTAACCTTAACTCCCATTCTTTAACATTGCACTTAGGTAACCTTAGTGACTTACGATCACCTTTGTGCTTTGTGAAAGGAGGCCCTGGAATGTAGCGGTTTTCCCAGAGAATGTCTATCAAGATAATGCTATGCAGAAGTTCTACACCAGTATAGACTTTTCGTTACGTCTGCATGTTGTTCAACACGATTTAACATCGTGTCAACAACACTTGAATGCTCTGATATTATCAATTTGCTCAATACAGCGTTATCAGTAATTAAGAAATTGTTAAAATGGACTCACGTTTCTCAGGTAAATTCAACATAACCTTATCCTCGATTAATAATCTACTAATCTTCTAATAATTCCTATTCTGTCATCATATTGTCCCTACGACCCTGAATTGTAATATAAAAAGGTTGTGACAGTATCATCTGTATTATTGAAAATATTACTTATGTCTCCTTTAAACAACATACACTTATAGTGTTTATACTAAATTGGTCATGTCAAATTATAATTACTAACATCCTGATAATGGGAAGTCCCTAAGAACATGAAGATTTTCTGGATAACAACTTCTTTAATGCGAAAATACACGACGTTTCGGAGTACATACTCACTCCTTCATCAGGTGGAATGTACGGGAATAACAAAATATGGTACATTTATATAGTAAACACAACAATGCTGAGGAAACTCAATCGGGGGGGATTAACATGCGATCAACAAAACACTCACCATCAGAGACACCATCCACAAGCCTGAACCATCGCCTATCCGGGTCACTATTCCCTACATCGGCCCCCTCAGCCACAAGATCGCTCGCCTCATCAAGAACAAAGCCAGCATAGATGTAACATTCACAAGCGGCAAGACCCTCAAGCAACTACTCAAAGCCAACGGCAGAGGAACCAGCACTGCAAGCCCCAACCAAAGAGGATGCATCTACAAAATTCCATGTCATTGTGGCCATGAGAACATCGGAGAAACGCTACGACCTGTCAACACAAGGATCAAGGAACACCAAGCGTCCGTCAACAAACTTGACCAGAAATCCGCCCTATCTGAGCATACCCTGAAAAACAAGGATCACATCATCAATTGGGAAGCTACCAAAGTCCTGTCAACCAACAACAAGAACTGGCGCCAAAGAAAACTTCAAGAAGCGATTGACATTCGAAGGGAACAACCTGCAATAAACCGCGATCAAGGCATCTTCCTACCATGTGCGTGGGATTCACTCATCTAGAACTTCTATCTCCTGTCGGAGGAAATATCGGAGGAGAACCAACCAAACCAAATCCAAGTATCCCTACCTTCCATTCACTCCTGTCGGAGCAAATTATCTGAGGAGTCCCCACCAATCAACACCTATCAGCTCCAGTCACCATGCAACAACTTCAAAGCTACCACATCAACAATTGGCCTCTTTCCAATCAACTATAATTATTATTTGTTTAACAATTTCAATAAAGCCAATTGGCCACCCTTCTTTCACCATGTGTGTTTATGTATATCTTCAATAAAGCCTACAGGCCATTGTTTGTTTATCTAATTAATGTTTGTATTGCAAATCCTCATCATTCTCATACTTCACCTCCATCATGTTTGTATTACAATTCCCAATTGTATACCATTCTCATGCATGTTTATCCCCCCCCCCCCCCCTCACTCCCCCCCCCCCCCCCCCGATTAAGTTTCCTCACCATTGATTTGTTTACTATATAAATGTACCATATTTTGTTATTCCCTTACATTCCACCTGATGAAGGAGTGAGTATGTACTCCGAAACGTCGTGTTTTTTCACATTAAAGAAGTTGTTATCCTGAAAATATTCATCTTCTTATGTATACCACTTCTAAATGCCCTTCAAAGACCTGGGAAGTCCCTAGTTTCGAAATCAAGTCAATTATGTGTGGAAATGTTCAGCAATATCAACCCGCTTTGACAACATTTTATCTTTATTTTATTTTTCAATATCTTTTAGCACTTATAAATGAATGTGAAAAACCTGAAAGGTGTATATTCTATTATTGAAGTTGATTATTACATTAGGTTGATTAAAAACCCAATACATGAGCATTATACCAATTGCTGATAATTTTTGACGCACCCCTCAAATTGATCAGACATTCCAGACATAAGCATGGTGAAAGAGCTTCGTGGTTTGAACTAAGAAATGGTCAAGGGCTACTGAACGTAACGACTGACCATGCTAAAATCGGGATATATTTTTATATCTCTGTACTCTTATTGATTCGGTCTGGCGATCAAATGATGTATTCATTGACATACTCGTTAGAACAAGCCAGACTTATTTCACTTATCTGAAATGTGCAATGTAAATATATCGGATGTAAACACTGTGTAAGACTTCCTTCATGTTAAGTGTAATTCAGATAGGCCATGACTTAGCAAACAGTGAAATGCTATAATTTGGATGCAAGTACTTGAAGATGATTTGATGTAATTTTACATTCCTATTCTGATACTCAAATGCCAGATTGAGTATACATACTCTGGTATTGCAATTATGGTAATTCAGTCAGTTTCAATTTCTACCATTTAAATATTATACTTCATGGAAAGGACATATATACACAATGACAAATATCGAAGTACATGTTCAAATTCAAATATAATTTAAGCACTTGACAAATAATCACTTAAAATTCGCGTCAGATTGCCTTTGATTTTCAAACACATTTGCGTATTTATCATGACATCGTGAAAGTAAGAATAAGTATTCATTGTTCAGCATGTACTAAAATATACAGGAGGAGGACAAACATGCAAATTGTCTTGAAATAAATACACACACGTTCTTCTCAATGGCATATCCAAGGTAACATGTGTTATAAGACATATGGTTAACCGTTTTATAGGGTTATAAAGAACCAAGACTCTAGACAGTGGCCGTTATAATCCTGGCCAATCGAAAGTTTCTAAAATCAGAAAGTGGCTCTATCTTGTGTTTTGTCCAAAACTTTGTACATATGAAGACATGACTGAGTAACTGACTGACCAGTATTCTGGGAATCGTACTCAATCGACTAACCAGTTTAATGATAATATGACTGGCCACTATTCTGAAGACTTGTATACTTAGCTGACTGAGACGGTGAACTTACTTACTGATTGATTTCATAGTCTGAAGACCTGGTTGGCCGACCTGCACTTGACCCTATATAAAGATATGTACGATCCCTGTTGTCCCAGGTTCCTCTAATATGTAGTCATGTCTGTTTCATAGAAACTGACCGACTGACCAGTATTCTTAAGCCAAACATCGATCGTTCTGCAGTGAAGCGTGATTAATGACTTTAGTGGCCTGCTCTCAGTTTCAAAATCACATCACATCTCACTGATATTGGTCACATCTAATGTCCTTCTCCAATTACGTTCTTATAAAGCCATTCCAATCTCACAATTATCTGATAGTACGGCAGTTTATTATATGATTGCTACTGAAATATCGTATCCTATCAGTGCAGCAGTAACGTCATGTTGTTTCATGGTCAAAATATAATGCTATCATTAACAGTGTTCAAATGTAAAGAAGGATTTAATCGCATTATGTTGTCAATTTGAACGGCTGGTTTCTAAAACATCAACATCAAATTACCAGATCTAGACATTGGATAGCATCATACATAAATAGTATCGGTCGATTATTATAAATACCATGGTTTAAGCATCTTGTTAGTAAGAAAAGTAATATAATATGACAATGCAACTCAATCAACTACAAACTCTTTAACAACCCCAGTGAGATATTGTTTGTACATGTCATTAGTTATTAATGACATATATATCACCTATACCCGCAATATACCTTATGGTAATAATAATCTCATGTTCACATACAATCAGATAGAACTTGCCCAACTGTGGTGATATAAGAATATAAGAATAAAACATGTTTTAAGTTTAGAATGGCTTCGTATGTTTTATATATGTATGGTAATTCTTTATGGCATTTCTGCCCTAAGGCTATTCGATCAGACGCATCTATATATCATTGAATCTGCTTGCGCATGTAGTACTCACAGAGATGACAGTTGGAATATGTATGGGATAAATGATATAGCATTTTAAAGCTTTTCGATGATTCGAATTCAAATGTAACAAGAAAAATAAAAAAATATTCTTATATAACTTTGTTATTTTGTCAAGCACATGGATCCTGTTTTGGATTAAAACATAAATAACTCTTCTGAAGCCATGTTCAGATAATAATTATTTTATATTCTATTTATGTTATCATATTTACTATTCGAGTAAAATAATTAAAGACCAAGGACGTTGAATCAAAACGATCTAAAATATATGTTCCCACATTGAGGTGTGGTCATAATAAATCTTTGATGTCAAATAATTGGATAGCTTTGCCCTTTTCATTCACCAAATATTTAAAGGATATTATCATAAAAAAGTTAATGATAGTAGATGAAGTCACGTCCATATTCAATGAAGTAACTGGATTACATAGCTGTGTTCATCAAACATAGTTTTTGCTAAAAAGAATATGAGTCAGTAATATCGACATTAGCAACGTTTTCTTCCTACGGATCAATCACTGACAATACCGTGGATTCTCCTTTCATCCTCGCAAATCACTTCGCTGAAATGCTCTATGTTGTAAATGAATGGTAATCTTTACGGTCTTGTGACGCAATAATAAAGCTGTCCTTGCTTGTGAATCCAGTGGGAGGAAATAAAAACACACTCGTCACTGTTGTATTGAAGAGGTACAGTCATCTTTTATTGACATCAATATTTAAAGACATTTTACACGGAGTGGAAATCGATATTTTCTGTCAATAGTTTGCATTACTCAAATCTTGTATTTAAAAGGTCCTAAATATCGTTCAAACGCATTGACTGAATCTCACTTTTGATTCACATCAATTTAAAGAAGTAGCGGAATATGTAATAAGAGTTGTGATATTTTGAAAAGTATAGTATCAGTAGAAACATTTCATAAGATCATAAATATTTTTTAAAAATCATTCGAATCTTATAGCCAATCAAAATAATTTGCAGAGGGCACTCCAACAGAAAGCCGGGGCTTTCGTATACAATAACCGAGGATATCCCAAGTAATGCCCAGTAAATTACTAGCAGAGGTTTAGTCGGCAAAAAAGGACCCTGATGAGACGTTATTAGAGGTTAAACTGTTGTCAAATATGTTTGAAAAGACGCACACCAATTTGTTGCAATGAGACTATCATATCCTTCCTATTCAAAATTAATTTGAGTAGATGAAATTATAAACGTATCTTATAGTAATCTAATGAGTCAATTTAGTAAAAACAATGTACAAATAGTGGTTATAAACTGTAACATGCATATAACTCATGTCCTCACTGGTCTGGCTGATTTAATTAAAATTTAACATTATGTTGTACATGCCAACCTTTCACTACATATTCACCTTATGTGAGATAATTTTATTCTCATTAGATCGATTCTTCTTTTGCAGCGTTATTTTCCACATATGTATTCAAGACTGAAAGAAAAACGTAATTGCCATTGGATAGCCACCAATTGCAACTTATCGGTCACATTGAATTTTCATCAAGCTGGAATTACTGCTATTCATCGTTTTACCAGCATGCAGTGGAGTCATGTTCTAAGAACTGAACGAAGAAATGGAATCGATTTACCATCTTCGTGTGAATGTATGTCATGCTGAGAAAGGAATGGAAATGTGGGCGTCCTGAAAAGATGCTTTCTTGATGCTCTGATAATTTTACTTCAAAATAGAAATATCTTATATCACTCTTTCACTTTAACAGACATAGGTCATTGGATTAAAACACACTAAGAAGAGGCTACTATGTAGGGTGGGGGTCGATGATTGGGCTTGCTTTTGGAAAAATTTTAATATTGATATCTTTACGTGTAAACAATTAATATAAAATGCAATCTGCACATTCTGATCCACCTCTGGACACTCGTAATAAATATGTGTCCTTTTTGACATGTCATAGAGCCAGTATCATACATATCTCACTGACTGAGTATTCTGAAGATTTTTTTTCTCTAGTTATAGTAGTTTCAGGCCATGTGACAACTTGATAATACACAGTTACATAATTTATGGACGTTGCACCACTAATGATTGCATTAATATGTTCAAAACGCATATTTCATTTTTGATACAATTGATTGCTCCTCATTATTTAGAGCACACATGTAAACCTATAAAACTGAAAACCTGACTGATCAGTGCACTGTGTCCCTTTTTGGGGGACCTAACTCACTGACGAGTATCGGAACGAGTACATCAATCGATCTACTTTGAAGCGTTATTAACGAGTTCAACGTTCCCACCTCATCCTTAGAACTACACGCTACCTTAGGAATGGCCTTTTTCAATAACATTGTAACAAGGCCAATTCAAAATACACTGCAAAGCTATATTTTGAGATAACAACTAGAATTCGTGTGATGGAATTTTTATCACATCTTTATCATTTTTAGATAATGGCTATGTGATAATTCAATTGTAAACATGTCACCAGGTAACCAAATTAGACAGAGAAGTGCATACATAGAATAAATTGGCTAATTGAGATATAAATCACTGTTATGTATCATCCTCAAAGGGAAATGATTTGCTAGTGGTCTATGTACATAAGCTTCCTGTCTGAAAAGATTATCTTTTTTAACTATTTTGTTCATTGGCCAAGGTGCTCCTAACAAAACGTTTGCTGTATTATCTTAATTGTATTTCCCTCCGATTACAAGTTAGTAATATTCTTGAGGATCATTTGTAAAGAGTAATAACTATAGTCAGTGAACGACCAAACATCAGAGAGTCTGACGGTCCATGAGATAATTTTGAGGATAATGTGGACATATTTCATATGACAATGATACAATTACATTACATGTCTGAACACAATTTACATTTAAACCCAAACTACACTTAGCCAGTCTAACATTCATAACTAACATAACATCTAAAGATAGTTAACAGCATGAACAATAATCTTGTTCATTTCAACCTTGATAGATTTGTGTAATTGATTATATATACCTTTTTATTTTACACACACAGGTGTCACCAGTTTATCCCGTGCCCTGTACCATCACGTCCTCAATATGGGACTCATATATTCTTTCTCAAATGCGTTCTTTATTCTTTCATTTCAGAGAGTTCTTGTCAAAAGGTCATCCGCTCTTGGAGATAATTGATTTTATTCCTGAAGACAGAACATGACGGATATATATCTCTCTTTTCAAGCCAGTTCAAACCACCGGCCCTGTAGTATTCATGTTCGAGTTAACATCAAAGTATGTCTTTAGATTTAACCGTTTACAATTTTCAAAGTTCATCGGAACCCAATCAGATCTATATTGAGATTGACCCCTATGGTCTAGCTGGACAGTATTACATCAAATTAAGGCCTGTAGGCAGACATTACAGACAATGTTAAAAGTTGTGGAAATATAACCTTTTGAGGCCATCGAATGTCGTGCCGTCAGCAATTACATTTAGATTTCCCATCAGTATCTGTCTGGTGACGTAAGTAGATAAAAGAACAGTGAATGCGGAGGTTCTATTTAAAGAACGGTATTAATTTGTCTCTAGTATGTTAATTGCTTTCAAACTCTACTCATTCTAATGATATCATCGAGATTAGACTTAAACCGATTTCATAAATAGCACTAAAAGACTATTTGCGGTGCTTTTTATTTTCAAATATTTTACACTCGTCTGTATTCAGCTTTGTTTTATTTATCACAATTAAGCTCAGACTTCATTCCATTTTACCTTATTTATGTATCTCAACAAGTAAAGCTAATCTGCTTCAGTTGTTGACATCAAAGACAATCTCATTCAAGCTAAATCGTTTTATAAACAAGTATGTTACCTTATCAAGTGTCAAGTCTACACATTAATGTTTTAGGTCACTCATGGTTCGCTAGTTCCAGCTGTTGCTCGCATGTTTCAACGAAATACCTAGCCATATGGTGTTGCGGGCTTTCTCCCTGTTATAGTACTAGCAGTCGTGATAGAAGTGAAATAATCTTAAAATCTGTTTTAGGTCCGCTCAGAATCTCGTGTGCATATGTTCAGCAATGATGAGATGACAGTAATGCTTAAAGGGGCATTAGCACGTTTTTTCGGTGAAATAAATCGATGAAATGTATTTGAAAAATAATGTCACTATTAGTAAAATACCCTTCCCTCTTCGTAAAATTAAGTTAAACAAATGTGTATACATGGTTCCGTAAAACCATGGAAATCATTTTTGTCATTCAAAATAATAAAATGTGTTGATAAAAAAATGCCTGCCATGTAATTTGCAACACCGTTTTCATTGCTATGGAAAATTGGTTTGGATAATAAGATGTCTGAAGTATATAAACATGACATAAACTATCATTATAAATGGGAAATTGAAAATTTGCAAAAAACGTGCCACTGCCCCTTTAATGTAACTCAACCATTTGCCTATATGCCATTTCAGTGTGCATATCAGTTCATCATTCTATCACTTGAGTGTTCTATGTGCCTCCTTACAGTATAATTATCTCTTATATATCTGAAATAGTTTCCTCTCTGCCAGCTCTTGATTCTTCTGACTTGATGTAACTTTGAAATGTATTTATCATATTGGTCTGTATTTTTAAAAAAATACATCAAGGATTTAAAAAAAAACGTGAATTGCATCAAAATATGAATTATTATTCTCTTCTATATTACCAAAGACTGTATTTGTGAAACCATTCTCCGTGACCTATCCATGCTTTCAAAGTACATGACGTATTATGAGAAAAGGAATTGAATAAATCAGCCAACATTGCCAGGGTGGAGTGTTATATATGTAATAGTGATTATCTCAAATACTTGGTTTATAAACTCTGTGAACCATACACGACACAGACCAGAACAAGCATTACTTCATGGAGACACATCAAGAAATGTTATGATTATCTTAGTAGCTAAACTGCAAGAGTAGCACCTCAACTCACTCGAAGTGAGGGAGTAAGAAACGCTTTGTTTTAATGAATTATATGCCTTTCTCCACTTTTAGAACTCCAAAAACATGTGTTGATTGATACCTATCAGTGTAATGAAGTTATCATATTATTATATAACTACCTAAAATAACAAAAACAAGAAGTAGTCATATTAGTAAATCAAATGGATCGATGGATGTTTGAATCAAGAATGTTTAATATTAAAGTCTTTTACATGCTTCCCACAACTTCTGACAACTTACATATATTACAAGCAAGTGAAGTAAGTCATATTACTGATAAATAAATGTTCCTAATAACATGTCTATGGATCCAATCTATTCTAGGCTCTATGACATACTCTTTGACCATTTGTATCAGTAATATTCACATCAGCTGTCAATTGATCAATCAATGAATCTCACTTGGATCCCACTTTCATCATCACAGATCCCCTTGCTTTCATCTGACTACACTATACATGACTGACTCTACATGTTTGTGATAAGCAGCTTTCCTGAAATTCCAAAAGACACGACTTTGAAGTCATACAAATGCGACTGTCACTGTCAAATACGCAAAGTCAATTTCATCAACATCATAATCAATATTTGGTGCGAGGATAATGAATATTTTTTTCTCCGAAAGTGTAATTTATCAGCACTTTTAAAAATAATTGATAATCTGCCACATTCGCCATATCTCATACAATTTGATGACATTTGGCCCCCATTAATGTACTTTTTACAGACTAAAATGTTAATTCTCTCTGAATCATAGAATTGCTGGAAACCTCATATTTCAGACCCATGTAATAAACTGGGCTGAATCTGAGTAAACAATATCTTTAGAGATACATTGCAAGGATGATATTGTTTCAACTTTGCTGAAAAGGTTGCAGTACTAAAGCTCTTTTCCCACGTAAAGCTCAGTTTTGTGAGCATTTCTTTAAACTCATTCTCTATGGAAACATAGCCCTGGGTAAGAATACTGATTGGACATTTTGAACAAATGACCACCATATAACGACCGTTCTACTGAAACATAAGCAAATGCTACTTATATGAACAGGTAACGTTTAAACTATATTATATCATACACATTTCTGTGTATATATATTCCAATATTTGAGTCTGCATCCCAACGCCATGTCAATCAACAGTCACAAATCTTCGTTTCTCAATATGACCCACATAAAATTACAACTTACTAAACCTTATCGATTAGGAACATCTTCACTAAGATGAAAAAGTATGGAAAGGTGCTATCGAGGATTGCAATAAGCTCATTTTACTTCGACTTCGCCTAGCCGACACGACGTCAGTAACGGACATTGGTTTCACTTTGCTGACCAGTTCAAATTCAGTGTGATTTTCAGAACCTACTTATACACTTGACTAGGACAGCAAAGAAACAACTTTCCCGTTGATGCATGGTGTTAAAAATAACTGCTCAATTTAATTTTCCTACCTTGCACACAACTTGGAAAACGGAGTTTACATAGAAATGTAACTATTTGAATATGTAGAGTCTAAATAACTTCTTCTATCCCTGGAATTATTTTACACATGAGAAGATTTCAATATAAACAAAGAAGACAAGATGTTCACAATTCAACTCCAAGGGAACTATCAACGATTGTCTACCATCTCAGGATTAATCTGAGGGAAATGAGAAACGTGTTAATAATCGATACTTAATAAGGAAGGTCCTCAGGCATGATATCATCAAAATAAGATGCTTTGCTGATGTTTGATTTCCTCTTTCTATCTAGAAAAAACGTCTGATTGAAAGTATCAATGAACATTATTCTTGGTTTGATAAAAGTCAAGGTGCTCTGACCTGCTCAATGTATTACCTCATTAACTTTGCATAACCATGTTCTAAATACAATTTTTTTAAAAACAACAGTTTTGCTTTGCTGAACGCGCATGAGTGCTGAGTCCCTTTAGAATGTTGCCATACATTTAAGAAGAATATGGTATTTCTTAGATACAGCTGTATCCAAAATGTTTGTTCACCTACTTGCATATATTATTGTACATATCAAGTAACGTGTGATGTATTTGTTACATCGCAGCACGAGGGAAATCACTGACCTAACTAATGAACTAAAAGGACTCTTTGTAAGTACAGTTAAAAGTAACATAACTAAAGTTCAAACGAAATCCATATTACATGATATGATTTTCGTATATACACACCTCGGTGAACATACTTTCGATATGCAGATCAAGGTGCCCGTCTCGCTCCCCGCACTACCTCATTACCGTTGCATAAACAAGTTCGATAATAAACACAAATCAATTCAATTATACTTTACCCAAAAAGCTTGAATGCTGAATAGAATTATCACAAATGTTCAAGAGTATTCATCTATCTATCATCATGAAAAAATTTAATAAGCTTGGTGATTACATTCATCTGAAGGAAAAAGACTTACACAATGTATGCCTTAAAGAATTGTCTATGGATCCACAAGAACCCTCCGTTTCTTCAATCATAATATGGCACAGAATAATGTATTACGTTTTGACATACCGATTTTATTAATTAAACCATATCATTTTAGGCATAGTATATTGTACTCCTCCTTGTTTTCCATGTAAACAATGTACTTGCAACCTAAGCAATATTTCAGAAATATAATAACCACTCATAAACCAACAATAACTCTCCTTTAAGGAGATCAGTTTCTCGCATCGCTTCATTTTGAGACATGTCATTTGACATGACATGCATGGACAATCGTCCCTTAAACATAAGAAAAGATATTTCAACTTTCAAAAACCTCTCAAGGCACACACAGAAGGTTCACAGCAGACGTTTTTGATAAACTACATTTTCTGCCAATGGAAAAGTCAACTAGACGCTTTTGAGCAGTAATGGCTAAAAGTAATGCATAAAAGCACTATAAAACCAAAAACTACATACACATTGAGTTCATAGCACAGTCAAACCATTTACCGAGTGACAGAATCATAATATGACCACTACTCAACACCTGTTTACATAAGTACAATCACAGAATGTAATGAAGAGGCATATACTTTTTATCTTTGACACATTCGCCCAACATATCATTATATATGATCATTAATTTGCGTATAAATACATGTTGGATATAAGGCAAATTGTACAACATATGTAGTTTATGTGACAAGAGCTTACAACATGTACTTCACCACTCACAACCAAGAAAATGAGGCATTATCTTGCTGTATGTCCTGTTTTTTCATGACAATGATAGGATTACAAAGTAAACAAAACATTACTTCTCACTAAAGCTATTCAAACCAAATAACGACTGTTCCCTCAGTCCAGAAATGATGCCTATAAGTTTATACACATTGTCTTCTATTGGTGTATATGATATTACTTGTTGACCAGAAATAGTTTTCCAGAAAGACGAAAATAAACCTTGTTATTCTCAAACATAACCGTGCAATCATGCCTCCGAGGTAAAGAACTGGTATTTCATGAGTTCATTGCATTTATCAGCATTATCTGTTGCTTTTCATTTCTTCAGTTATTGCTCTTAAACTTTCGATCTTCAACTCTGTCTTCCGTGCCAAGGTTGACAAGCTAAACTGATGTTGGCATTTAAATCTTAAATACAGTTGAACAGTGTGCGTGTACATACTATATGTAGAACCATTGGATGATTATTCATGTTGGATTATTGATTGGAAAATAGGAGTCTATTGACATTATTTTTTGCATTACATGCTTATTTATTGGGGTTCAATAAAAAAAAAATCTCTCTTCAACGAAACTATACTGCAAAACAGCGAATGATAATCATATTTATTATCCACCATTTTTTGGATAAATTCATGAATATAAATGTTGTATTTACTTTAAATTCACCAAATGGGTAACAGAAACAAACACAGAATCATATATTTAACATGATTTTATTCCACTCTATCTTCCTTGAAATGGTCAGAATTACTTAGAATTAATTAATTATCTGATAACATAGGAGTTCTTCATCTTTATCTAAATGAAAAGTGTCTACTAATGACGTTATTGAATAATTTTTATGTTACTGTCCGTGTCATGGACTCAAGTCTAAACTGGGATAAGGACATTAATATCACCTTGCTGGTTGATGGTAAATGCATTCTAAGACCTTCACATAGCTGTTCAATTGGGGTATAAATAAATGTATATTAATGTGTATAAAGCAACACTTTTGCTTCATATTAGATATTAAAGTCAAATTAAGTGACGACTGGTAGTGGCAACATTCATATGTTTATTATCTTGTTGACAAATGTGTTCCATAACATATTTAGAAACTCTTGACAACGAAATGTCTAAATCATTTAAGACAAGTTCCAGTGAGAAGAGAAGAATATGGTAATTATTCTATTTAAATTCAAAGTTATAACAAATGTTTTTCAGAGCATCGGTAGTTTAAGCCTTCTCAAGTCAAAGAATCACACACTCATCACCACACAGTACTAGACATCTTTCACAATAGTAATCAGTCATTCGTCGATAATTGTGATTAACCTATTTCTTTTAAACTGTTTGAAATATTCGTTTGTAAATGGAATCGAATTGCATATAGTAAAATAAATAATGTTAATGTTAATTTGCAAATTCATGACATGACATGAGTCTATATAACTATGTTGATAGTAAATAAGTCCCCAGACAGATTTAAGAGTGAGAGAGCATTTCCCTTTTTTTTTATAAATGAGCATATTTATTGAATAGGTAGGAGTTTGACAAATTTTTATGATATGATGATATCATGGAAATAAGGAATCACAGTAAAAACTTGTGTGATGAGTTAGTAAATGAGCAGCACATATTTGCAATAATAATAAAGGATGTAATACCTCTCAAATATGCACTTAATGAACTCAAGACGCTGCCAACATTTTCACCCAAGTAGAGCATCACCTCTAACACATCCTTTACAGATGTCTATTGCTGGATGAGGAACGTTTTGAATAAAGTCCCGTTACCAACCCAAGTTGAGAGTCACCTCTAAGTTATATCTCTTATACAAACCATGTACCCATATACATTGTATGCACTCAATTAAATGGAAATGGTTCTTCTACTGGAAGAAATGATTAAATCTTTGTTTTTATTTGGTAAGTTTCCATTAGTTCATATGTACACCTACATGTATGGAGCAAAAGAGGCACATTAAGATCAACATCACATTTTAAAGAAGTCATTTGTGTAAAATATGATGCAAGTTCCCTCTGATCAACATATAAAAAGGGTTGACTGAAGAACATAACGTGTATTTGATTTCTAGACCGGATTGATACTAGAACATAGAAATGACAGGCTGTCTTAATATTAAACTGGTTACTTGTGATGCTCAATAACTCTTGACTTGTTCTCTGTCCAGGCATGGCATCATGAATAAATTTCTTCCTATTTTCGTCTGATCCATATGTGTCTGAAGATAATTGTCCAGTAGGTCGTTGATGGTCAGTTGTTATAACATTAAATAATGGATTGTTCCGACGATGACGGAGTAGTTCTGTATATTTATCAGTTCATATTAACGGGAACACAATTTAAACATGACCCAAGATATACTTTATCATTATATTTAATAACTGTAGCAAAGATATAATATATATCTGACACTAATATTTATCTCAAACAGTATGACATCAATAGCATTAAAGAGAGGGTTCTATTGGAGTAGTTTTTTGGTGGAAAAAAAAAATATACATCTGCTATTAATACATTATTACTTTCAGGATATTCTATCAATACAAATTACAAAGTTGTAAACTTAGTTAA
Source organism: Gibbula magus (assembly GCA_936450465.1). NCBI lineage: Eukaryota > Metazoa > Mollusca > Gastropoda > Trochida > Trochidae > Gibbula > Gibbula magus. The sequence continues at coordinate 27,583,464 of OW388306.1, forward strand.
AATAAATAATTTTTCTCAATTCATTTGAGGTACAAAAACAAAAAGGCGAATAATACCCTTTCTTTGATAACCCGGAAGCGTTCCTATGGTCTTTCGTGAGGTCTGTTTTTGTTGGTTAAAATTATAGAGGTTGTGAATCCTATAAACTCTGTTTTGAGGAATTATAGCACACATCCATATTTTGCAGGGAGAGCTTTGGTATAAATTCAATTTATTCAAGAAATACAATTCATATAAATATTGACGTGACGGTACATGCAGGAACATGTAAACACGTTTGGAATTTGCACTTGTCGTTACCAGGTTTGCAAGAAATAACCATATTTACTTTACGATGATGCTTCATTCTAATTGCTGATATTTGCATAGCTAAATTTTTTCTTCTAGTATAGCATATTGTAAATTCCAAGGGCAACTAACGAACACTCACATGCAAAGGGACTACATATCAGCATTTGTTCTATATATTGATTTCGGATTATTTATTGTACCCCTGACCAACGGTTGACGGTATCTATTAATACCAACGATTCGGTCGATCCGAAGACATTTTTTGTCCAATTGATTACAGAAAAAACTATTCATCTAATCCTTTTTGAATTTGGCACATGACTTTGTAATTTTTGGCGAAGTTTTATTTTTTTAACTTAGTCATATTCAGAGCTACAATGTCTGATCGATTACAGAAAACTATTTATCTCATCCTTTTTAAATTTGACACATGTGTTCTTCATCACTGGGAGAGATGCAGTGTGGAATTTTAACATGTTTTGGTGAATTTGGTATTTGTTTTACCTAGTCAAATTCGGAGCTAGCATGTCCGATCGATAACAGACAAACTATTTGTCTCATCTTTTACAAATATGGCACATGTCTTTTACACCACGTTTGGTGAATTGTTGAATTTTTGGCAAATTTTTGGAATTTATATTTTTATTTTGGACTTCACCAGGGTAAAATTTAGCATGTTACTTTTGTTAAAAGCTACTTCGGTGTTGGCATTTGCTGACTTTATCATTATCTGTTTAATGTAAATTTCATCAAAAGCTACTTCTGTATTCTTGTTGATTTTACTTTATAGCTCATCAGGCCTGAAAGGTTCGTGGTATGGCAAGGTGTCAGTCCATCCGTCCATCCCTAAAACTTTTGCTTTTCGACTATTTCATCAGAACCAATGATACTATGGACCTAAATTGTATGTGAAGACTCCTTGGCTAATGGGGATCCTCAATTGTAGATGTGGTGACCCCGTGACCCCAACTGGGGTCACAGGGGTCACAACGTTTATAACCTCTTTCTGAAATCTCAAATTATCATAAGGCACCACTTCAGTAGTATTGTAATACACATGGGAAGTTTCAGTAAGATATCATGAAAGGACAGGGCGACAAATAATACATGGTATTACATACCGGTTGGGTAAAAATGTCAAACTTTAACAGTCCGGGGTATAAGTGCAACATACGAATTTGATTGTGTGTTGGTTTATTTTTTGTGTCATGTATTAAATGTTTTTGTTATGAATTAAATCCGTAGTAAAATAATTTCAAGAAAACAAGTTGAGCAACAAGCAACGTCAATGTTTTGCAACTTTGATTAACTTCAATTTTTCATCACTAGTATAGAACTTCTTGATTCTTAACACTCCAGAAAACATGGAATCAAAATATAAAGGACCAATTACTCAGCAAAGAATAAAGTGAATGGACGCCATGCGATGTTGTGAACTTGAAAGGGAGATCCAATATCTCTACATCAATTGATCCCATGGAAAAAAGAGATGCTAATATCAGATTAGTTACTCAAATGATATCAAACGCTTTCACATCAACCCTGACTACTTTTGATAAAAAAAAATGTAATTAGGATGGTCTATTGAATCTAAATATAACTTATTTTGTTGTTGACCTTAGCTCCTTATTGTAACCAATAGAGACCAAAGAAAACCAAAACTTACATTTAGTGTATCATGTAACATACTCGACAAACATTTTAGAATAGTTTGATACAAGACTAATTTGTTGTATGGAGTCAAAAGGTATCGACATGACCTTGTGTTTCTTTAATCCCATGTTTTGTTGTTTAGAAGTTTATATGATCAATCCGATAAAATTTTAAGTATGGTTGCCCATGTTTCACATGCGTTTATGATGAGGTTATGATTGGTTATTAACATCATACATAAACGCAACATTGGCCTAGTGTTTTGTATCTGGTAATGTAAGGGTGCAGCTCTTTATTTTAATTTTCAAGTTTGTACATGTGTTTGCTTTATCCATTTCAACACAAAGCTCGACTTACGATGCCGGAGATCTATTTTCAATGGATCAAATAACGTGTCTAATGGAGTTGGTGACCCAGAAGCCACATCTGGTGACGTCTAGATGTCACCTCTGGCCAGTTTCATGTGCTCTGGTTGTATGCAATGTCAAGAAGAGTGATGATGTCCACCTCCGGCTACTGATGGTCATTAAATGTACTCTGGTCATGTTCGGCTCTCAGACTTAAGTAAGTGACCAGTATTCTGAAGACATCCGCCAATCGATTTGCAATGAGGCGTAATTATTGAGTTTAGTGTCCTCCCCCTCAGGTTCAGCACGACACATCTCCCTGACAGTGGCAGTCTCTACTGTCCTGCGTCAACACTTTTGCCACAAGGCAATCCAATCTCTCTGAATATCTGGCTTTTAATGGTCTAATGACTTATACTTGGTTGATGGAACCCGTCACACTATTATCATTTTGACGAATTTCAGTTAATGAGGTGTTAGACATATGATACAGATAACCAATTGAGGCCCTACTTGATGAATAAACTAAACTTAGATACTGGAATGAATAACCATTCTTCATCCTATAGACAAGTCAATCAATGATGTAACAATTTATCAATTCATACATTTTACATGATGTGTTGCACATATCTAACTTTAGCGAAAGGGACTAGATGAGCATAAAACGAAATGAGTTTAATAAAATTAAGAACACAAACGATTAACTTTCCATACAGCTGCTGAATGTGAATATTTAACAGTCTCTGTGTTGCCCTAATAGTTAATTGAAATAGGAATAGCAATCCTGCATTGAACATTGTACCTTACAGATTCTAGTGTCGAGATCGCAAATTAAACGTCGTGAAATGTTGATACTGTAGATTCTCCTTCAATCGAGAATTACATAGATATAGACATAGATATACGTATGCTGTTACTATTAATGTGAATTATTATTTTGTAACTGGAAATATACTTGCAAGTGTTGATTGATGACCCAAATGTTGATACATGATTATCAAACAGGCCTACAGAACTCGTTTAAGATAGTACAGAAATAATTTTAGCAAGAATTGATTTTTTTCGCTTATATATCTAACTTACAAATGGCACTAAGATGGTGCAGAATGTTCCTTTACAGAGTTTCTGTCTGCTCTGAACGCTCCACTGCCTTCCAATCAACCGCTGATGCCCTCTTGACATTGGTGATGTACAGTCTTTGGTTTTCATGAATAAAGTTTCGGTAACAATTACTAACCACTGTTAAGACGTCGCTAGTAATTTAGCTGTCTGGGAAATGTGTCTGCAGAAAATTACTGACAAGGTTTCTTTTCATAGATTCCGTTTGTTCTTCCGCTTCAGTGACGTCGAATTTCATGCTCTACTTAGATTCTTTATGGACATTTATAAAATCTGACTAATAACCATTCGAGCATGAGCTGGTACTCTGAAATTACATGACCGTCGAAGTTCATCCATTTAATTATGTTACTCAGAACTAATCTCTAATCTGCTGAAGAGTTTGTACTGTTTCTTTCAAAAGCGAAATGAAATGAAATGATCACAAAGGGAATGGCATTACACTTCAAATCACTATTTCAATCATTATATCGCTTATTTAACATGAAGTATATGACGAATATGATGTTCGTGTTTCCAGTGAAACACTATCTCTAATTTGTTACGTAAATCATGTTGATCAATTGGTCCTTTCCCGTCACAAGTAGTGCAATATGTGACATTTCAATGGAAACACAACATCATCCTTTCATTGAACGTATAGCTGTGCAGAAGATATGCATGAACTTTATATACAGATAAATGTAATGACAGTGATATAACAAGACAAGATGCACCCTGTTTACTCCTAGAAAATAAATCATCAGCCGAGTACACAAACGGTTTTACTCTTTTCCTACATCGAGAATCTCACCCATGGGTCTTCTGATATACAAATAAAATCAAGACGAGTTGATAAAAGGGACAAATATCAAAGGCTTGCAGAATATATATTACGTTTGTCCACGAATGTTGATATATATAAAGTATATATATACAATATATTTCATATTATCAGAAGACACGAGGGTGATTTTTCTATTTATCATCCAGAATGACACTTCAGTGTACATCTTTGATCAAAGCACTGCCATTAGATTTCCAATGCAGTTTTTGTCATTGTACTATGAAAACATCAAGTTTATGACGTTATGACATTGTCAAGTCATTATTGTTTTGACATCATAGATTCGTGAGGCATTACTTTATGATGTAAAATCATTGTGATGTAATGCATTTGGCGATGGCAGGGCATTGTGCTAAGTCTTCTAACAAGCGACGTGTCCTCGGAGATATTGCTCGACCTCATACAACCAATATCCCGATGCATTGATTTCGTAGCACTGTGAAGACATCATGTTTATGACGTCATGACATTGTGATTTCATCTACTTGTGGTCATCATAACATTGGGATGTCATGTATTTGGCGATGGCAGGGCACTGTGCAAAATCTACTTACAAGCGATATCTCCTCAGATATATTGCTTGACCACACGCAACCAATATCTCCTGTAGAACACATTTGTGGACGTTAAAACCATTCTACGTTTAGGTGAAAATAATATAAGACCTGGGTATATCGGAAGTATGTAAAGCTTCTCACAGTAAAGCTATAATAAGCCTCTAGACAAAGTGGCCGTTTGAAAACTGGACTATGGACTTTCTGAACTTCTATTTTCGCATTTCATTTGACCACAATTGCGAATTCATAAAAATCATACTCTTCACTGCAGCGAGATATTTTTCACTAGTAATGGTTTTACACAGCTCGTGACCATGTGTTCCCATTACCATTATGATTGTCTTACAGACCTCGTCATTTCAATAAGCAAACTCCAATTGATCAAGTTCATAACAATGTCATGTTCTAGTCGTACATTTGATACAACATGTATTTAAGGTTTCCAATAAAAGGGTGCCAGATTTTATGTTTTCAAACCATACCCTGTTACACTCACACAAATTGTCAACAACTGACCAGCTCTGATGAAACGTTCAACTCGTATCAAATAATTGATCCAGAGATGAATTAAAAGTGAAAGAAGAATAAGACGTTTATTCAGTGTGTAGACTGTCGGCCTACGCACAATAACAATAGTGTTCATCCAGTTTTCAATGGCAATTTACAGACATCTGACTTTCTCATAACAGAAAATCGACATTTAAGAGCTAACGTCCAAATAAACTTCAATAAACATTTCACATCATGAGACATTGTTAGCCTTATCAATTTACAAGTGTGTGCTGGAGTATCCCATGTAGGTAATCTCTTTCTCCGAGAATTACATAGATATTACATTTAAAAAGAAATTGAATTTTATGATCTGAATTGAAAACCAGTCCGCGAACAATTATCAACAATAGTTACTTATCAACCCTCACTATCCAGACAGTCCCGACATAATTGTAATGAAAGAACTTCGTTTCGAACTAAGAAGCGGTCAAGAACTGTTGAGTATCACGAGTGACACATTTAACATCGAGACAGATTGTCACATCTTCACTCTAATTGATCTGGGCTGGAGATCAAATGATGCACTCATCAGAACAAGCAGACGTCGGAAGTGGATTAAACAAATGAAATTAACGGGAAAGTAGATGTCTGTCAACTGTAAATTCCGCCAACACTATGATTGAAGTCAGAAATAAGAAATTAGATTTCTGTCCATGATCAGTTTGTTGTGACTATACAACTACATGTATGATAATGCACTGTAGCACGCATTTTGCATATTATGTTTTCTCAAATGGTCATTTCATTATTAAAGTTAATACAGTATTTCGTTACATGAGAGGGTAAATTATACCACCCGATAAGCTGTTTTTATAGAAATGGTTATCAGTATTGGAAGAAAATGGTGTGACGTATAAAGCGACAGTGGTGTGGAACTCTTCAGTGTGAGGGGTAGATTCGTAGGTCTAATGATAATTTCAGAATTCAGACAGCAAGATGGTTAACCATTCCATAATTGTACTTGTTTGAAACTCTACTCTGAGTGTTTAGGTATCGCTACATCAATGGGATCACTTGAACTACCTGTGAGCGGCCATTGTGATGGGAACACATTAAAATGGCCGCTCAATGGGAAATGACTCGCATGGCTTAACCCATCCATGTACATTCGTTTTGGAACTCGTTTCATTGATTCAGAAGTATTATCTAGCCATTGGTAACACTTTCACAATAGGCAATAAGGATACACGGAGTTTTTGTGTCTGAAAGAAAGAAACATCCAATTTAAATTATTGTTAATTGTGAAGGTCTGTCATTTCAGAATCTCAGATTATTTTGAAAATCAGTTCAACCTACACTCTACATTCATTCCTTCATATCAAAGTCGTAATAAGGTTAGTTGATTGGCAACATTATCTGAAAAATCTGGTCAATCAGGAAATATATTGATGCTGTCTCATTAAGAACGAAACTAGACTGACATTTGCAATGAAGAAACGGAAATTGAATCAGATGTTTCATTTGGGAATGGTGAGCCTTAATTTAGATCTTGGTAGTGATGTTACTTGATATTTTTGTCATGCCCGATTATTTCTATTGTATATGCAGAGTTTAATACTTAGATGTGACACTTACCTAGCTCTGCATGAAGTTAAGGTTGAGACCGTGTGACGATTACTTTTGGCGCTAGATATGGTTAGATTCATCTACATTTTATGACAAGAGCAAAACCTCCATGTGTACACATTTCCATATGAATTATTGAAAATTACTTTGAGTAAAATGTCTGATGTACCTTTACGGTTATGACGAACAAATACTTTTCCGTTTTTAAGGGCAATCACTTCTAAAGATAACCAACTTCTATATTTCACTGAACATTGCCATGTATATGTTTTTGGTACTCCATCTCTCATCTACATTTTATAGAAGCATAATAAGGAGGCAATATATGGGACTAATATATTATAAGAAATATGGCTTGGAGTTCTTTTGCGGTACATTCCTTTATGTACTGTTAAATACAACAAGATGTAATAACTATGGATACATCAGCTTCCGTTGGACATTGATAAAGACATTTTTTATGTTAAAACAAGTATTGGCGTTTGATAATTAAAAAGCATTCAAGAGACAACGCTTTCCTGTTCACTCCTTGAACTGTTGAACGTAATTCCTCTTTCAGGTGTATTCTTCGTCCTTCACACTGTTATTAAGTTGATTTCTAAAAGAATGTTAAAAATAACAGTTTATGATATTTTCATGAAATAGGTTTTAAGGTTTTAAAGTTTCAAAATTGTTTTATAAAAAAAATATGGCTTCCATTGCGGACATGTGGCACGTCTAATGTGAAAAATTAATATTAAAATAATTGATTAGAAATAAAGTTCAAATACAGTGAATGCTATTTCATTCAAGACATGGAAACTATCCCGCTGCATGTACTGAGCCAATTTATTATTATTTAAGAAAAGCATATAGTTTTAGAAAAGCCTTTATTGTCTTTTTCTAATATAACTAATTCCAAGACACACGTGGATCAAAAATAACTATGTTGAAAGCAATTATTTGAACCATATAGACTGAGAACCAGCCAAGAGCTATTGAGCACCATGAGCGACCGATTCAGCATCGGGACATATTGTCATATCTCTTTACTCTTATTGATCTGGGCTGGAGATCAACTGATGTATTCATGGACATACTCATCAGAATCAGCCAGACATGGTCACTTATCTGAAGTGTCGGTGTAAACATAGCTGACGCGAAAACTTGCACGATATGATGTAATTTGACTTTCTTAGTTACTAAAACGCCAGGTTGTGTTTATGTAGAAAAGAATTGTAATTATAGTCTTACACCCACATTTCTACCACATGGATATTGTACAGCATCGATTTTTACATTACGAGATTACCATTACATAAAATAGTTGAAAAAACTGAAATAACAAATCTGATTGGGCTTTTTATTCCTGGATGATTGAGGTTTTCCTAAAAATCTAATTTGGCTATTTATTTTCTTTTATGACAGTATCATTGCCCACAGGTGAAGTTAAGCGCAAATACGCGCGCAACAGAGATGAAGGACCAGTTTTCCTTATGTGCGAACGAAGTGAGCAAAGGTTGGCAACATCTTTCTCGAAATAATTTTGTATCGTCAAAGTTCAATGTCCCCAAAATTCAAACTCGACACCCATGTGAACACAGGGTCATGCTCTCTTAATCCCAACCCCATATGTTACATTTACTCACGTATGATATATACAATTAATTATTTTAAGTGCTGAGAGCGGCTTTTCAAGGTGTTCTTCGGCTCCATTCCCAGTCACAAACTTTCGAGTAGGTATAAATATATGTTATGTAGCTAGAGCAATACCAACTTCCCAATGCAAGGCATAACTTTTGCCAGTCTCCATTACTGGCTGATTTAGGCCTTGCAGTATTTCCTTAAGAAATCTGTGTTTAGAAATCCAGGCCCGCTATGCATTTCCAGTGCAGCGATTCACTGCCTCGACACAACAAAACTAGGGAAATACAGCAAGGGTTAAATCAGCCAGTAATGGAGACTGGCAAGAGTTATGCCTTGCGTTTGGAAGTTGGAGCAATAAAGGAAAATATCAATATATTCACACACAATGGACTGTCATGATGATATTTATCGGTAACCAGTGTATATTCAGTGTTTCTTTGTTAAACATTAAAATTAAATATACCCATTTATCTGTATAGCAATTTACATATTCGCTACCACTTGTCTTCTTGTAATTAGCTCTCAGTTTTTGTGCAGTTTCCATCGCCACTGCCGCCGGCGCCGAGAAGGTTTTTTGGAACTCATATACATAACTTCTTACTTAATCCCTTGGGATGTTTTTTTTTTAGATGTTTTACATTACAAACTTCTATTCAGTAAGTCATCTCCAAATAGGCATCTATTCAGTGATTCATCTCCACATTGGCATCTACCCAGTAAGTCATCTCCACATTGGCATCTATTTAGTAAGTCATCTCCACATTGGCATCTATTCAGTAAGTAATCTCCACATTTGCATATATTAAGTAGGTAATCTCCACGTTGGCATCTATTCAGTAAGTCATCTCCACGTTGGCATCTATTAAGTAAGTCATCTCCACGTTGGCATCTATTGAGTGAGTAATCTCCACGTTGGCATCTATTAAGTAAGTAATCTCCACATTGACATCTATTAAGTAAGCCATTTCCACGTTGGCATCTATTCAGTAAGTCATCTCCACATTGGCTTCTATTTTAATAAAAGTAAGTAATCTCCACATTGGCATATATTAAGTAAGTAATCTCCACGTTGGCATCTATTAAGTAAGTCATCTCCACGTTGGCATCTTTTAAGTAAGTCATCTCCACGTTGGCATCTATTCAGTGAGTAATCTCCACGTTGGCATCTATTAAGTAAGTAATCTCCACATTGACATCTATTAAGTAAGTCATTTCCACGTTGGCATCTATTCAGTAAGTCATCTCCACATTGGCTTCTATTAAGTAAGTAATCTCCACATTGGCATATATTAAGTAAGTAATCTCCACGTTGGCATCTTTTAAGTACGTCATCTCCACGTTGGCATCTATTAAGTAAGTCATCTCCACGTTGGCATCTTTTCAGTGAGTAATCTCCACGTTGGCATCTATTAAGTAAGTAATCTCCACATTGACATCTATTAAGTAAGTCATCTCCACGTTGGCATCTATTCAGTTAGTAATCTCCACTGACTCCTATTGACTCTACTGTCAGACTTTAAACTGAGTGTGTGTCGGCAAGGCCAATACAACCAATGAACATTGATGGAAGATCCTAATGACACAGCAGATATCCAGCAGGGAGGTTCAAAGGAGTTTTTTGTGATTCGTTTTACTCTTCTGGTATGTTTTTTAACTAATTATATCTGTCCTTTTGGACCTAGAAAATATTGTCCGATTATCGGCCGAAAGGTGTATGCTTGCATTGTTCAAACAGATATCACGTTGAATATATGTAATGACTAATTGAGTGGATTTCACACATTAATTGTTAAATGTTCGCAAAATAGGGCTAAATCACACAAATAAAATCACAGAAAAAATAAGTTTATATATGCTGGTTTTTCATGTCATACAAATGTGTCTTAGACTATGTAAGGAAGGCATATTCACCAATCCGTCATTACTAGTGTCCTATGGATGGCAATGTTTATGCCAAAACAGTTCATGACATAGCAGATGATGTAACGATACTATTTGTTGACTTGAACCAAATCTACTTGTCATTTCCAATAAATAGAAAATGGTCAAATATAACTGAAAGTGAATATTTGGACAGATACAATGAATTTTGTAATAAACGAAAACTATGCCTAAAATGCTTTTTAATCAATCTGGAAATAGTTTCGTTTGTGTTATTTAAGAATACAAAAATAATATGTGTTAACGTGATAAGTGATACTTTAAATGCTCATAATAGTAATCGATAGTATTTGGCACTCGATGAAATGTGCATAACTAAACATAAATGATGATTATGCACCAGTTACTTCATGATATATTTTGAAATATCCTTTTCCATAAAGACAGGAGTTCATTAACAGAAGCAATAACATAGTTACAACTGATGTAAATCAGTCACAGTAATAGACAAAACGAACCTTCCAATACTAGTGACTCTAGGGTTACTTCTGCTGATGCCGAAGTTTCACCTCTGGTTAGTTGGGTGTACTCTTGTTACATTTCCTCAACCTCTGGCTACTCAAGGTCATCTAATGGACTCTGGTCATGTCCAGCTATCAGCCCTAATTGAGTGACCAGTATTCTGAAGACGTGAACCAAGGTGAGGCTTAATTAATGAGTTTATTGTCCTTCCCTCAGCTGCAGCACGACACGTTTCCCTGATAGAGGCAGCCTTCTAATGTAGTTTGTCCATAACTGCGCTACAAGCCCTCCAATCTCACTGAAGATATTGTGTTAAGAGACAGTACTGGGCATTGTCTGATGACATTTCACTGATGTTCCAAATATCTTGAAGAAAAAAAATTAAAGTAATTTGATTGATGTTTGATCCAGACAACCAAAGGACATCATTCAACTTGTGTATAGATTAAGGAAGCTGATAAACATATAAAAACTATCATTTGAAAGGACATTATTTGAAGACAATATTGTGTGATAAGAATATTACATGCTCAAAGCGTTTATAACTACATGTATATTGAAGTAAAAAAAAGAGGCAGAAACGCAAATTCAGAAAGACCACACAATCATGATTAAATCATAGATGATAGGCAAGTTTGAAAATGTGAGTTTCTAAGTCTGTGTCTAACCAGAGATATATCATCACAATCTTCCGAGATGATGTTAGAGGCTGTTTCAAGCATTACGGGTATATAGGATATTATGTGAGTGTCTTTGTCATACTATGTTAACGGCACGAGTGAAGAAATATTAGTATTCAAGAAATAGAGCGAGCGATATACCAGTACTCGGGCCTGACTGTCGTAAATATTGTATGACTTAGATACGAATAAAATAATATGTTTCTTACCAAAGTCGTGAAATTAATGAAAATATGTTAAAATTCACTTTCAACCATAGGCTGGAGACCATCCGTCACCGCATTTAGCATCATAGACGAAACGTGATGTCATAGAATTGTTTATGTCATCAGGTCACAATAATAATAAGATATTTTGGTCTAAGGCATCGTGCGAAAATATTAACTTCCATGTGATAGCCAACGTACGTAACAATAAGAAATATTACATACTTTTCCAATATACTTTTCCTGATTTTGTTCAAGTTTCTTTTCATTTCAGGAACTATCCTGAACAAGTAAGAAGATTAAAGAGTTGGAGAATGTGTTGCAGGTCATACTGGTATTTCAAATCTTGCATTGGTTATAAATAATATGTGTAAGAGATCCTTCGCCTACCCCGCCGTCATTGCTTCAGATTCCATTGGTTATCCCTCATGAAGGACGTCGACATCGAAGTATTGTTATTTGAAGAAGTTCATATTATTGTTGATGACAATATTAAGGGTTAGGTAACACCAACATGTTTTTAAGTGTAATGAAAAAACATGGAAAACCTGCTAGTTTGTGAAAAACTCATCTCTGGTTAAAAAGTAAAAATCAGATACAACACAAGTGAATCATATGTACAAAATCCAAGTGAATATAGTATCTCTTTAATTCATTTTACAAATAAACCACTTAGCTTATGTACTTTTCGCATTTTACACTAATTTATATATCCAAATTGACTAGAAGTGCGACCACAAATTGTCAAGTAAAGTGCATTATGACTCCATCCCAATCAGTACTGTTATCTAATTATCTTCCATTTAAACAAGTTTACACTTATCTTCGGTTTTCGATTTCAAGCCAGTCGGATTGTCATTAATTTGTATTGACTGGCATACCATGAACAGATGCGTCCTGTTTCCTCCAATTTGCAAAACACCTTGAAATAAACCATCAGATCCAATGTGTCCTGTTGTCAACTGAAATTTAAATTTATACACCAGCTGCCTGTAATGTCTTTATGGCAACCGCTTCTACTGAAAGAGGAACTTGTTATAAAGAAACGATTTCGAGTAAATTCAGATATAGTAAAATCTTACACTGCAGATACTGCAAAATAAAACAAGGAACATGTTGCCATGGTCACATGATCTGCATGAGCCTTGTAAAATTCAAATTATACTCGTGCCTGCAGCCTCAATGTTTAAGAAGTTAATGCTTTGCACACAAACGTGAAATTTTCGAAAAATGGGACATTGGCCGTATGCATGCTGAACAGTGACTGGACTGTAAGTGTGGTCCTGGAACATCTTGTTAGCGAAAAAGAATGCAATACCTTGAAAGTTTACCAAAATGAGACCCAAAGAACCATTCTGAATGAATTTCAAAATGACGTCATAACGTCAGATCAACATCAGCAAAGAGATGGATTTTGCATCAAACAACTTCATGGGAGGGTTTGCACAAGTTCCAATTGCATTTAATAGCACATTGGACCCCCTCATCATCTGAACAGGAATGTTGATATTTTCCCAGTGAATGACTATGGCACAAGATAATGCTATGCGTATGTTCTACACAAGTATAGACTTTTCGTTATGTCTGCATGTCGTTCCACACGTTTTTAACATCATGTGAACAACATTTGAATGCTCTGATATTATAAATTTACTCAATACAGCGTTATCAGTAATTACGAAATTGTTACAGTGGACTCGCGTTTCTTTTGCTGATAAGTATATTATAAAATAACTGTTTATCAGTTAAATTCAACATAACCTTATCCTCTAATAATAATCTACTTAATAATTCCTATTCTGCCATCATATTGTCCCCTCGACCCTAAATTGTAATATAAACAGGTTGTGACAGTATCATCTCTATGTTGAGGCGAAATGGTCGTGTGGTAAGCTGTTGGTACAGTCAATGCTGGCGATAGTTGCCTTACTCTGAGGGCGCGGGTTCGAATCCCGCATGGGACTCGGCCCGAAAAAGTACAAGAATTTGTACTATTGAAGGTAGTGTTATCCCAAATATAACCATGTTATATGTCCTCACTATCTAAATGGCAAGTATTTCTAATCATCTCTATTATTGAAAATATTACTTATTGTTCCTAAAAACGACATACACTTATATTGTTTATACTAAATCAGTCATATCAAATTATAATTACTTACATCTTGATAATGGGAAGGCCCTAGTTTCGAAATCAAATGAATTAATTTTGGATATGTTCATCAAAATGAACCCGCCTTGACAACATTTTATCTTTATTATTAATGATCTGTTAGCACTTATTATAAATGAATGTGAAAAATCATATTTGACGCACCCCTCAACTTGTCCAGACATTCCAGACATAAGCGTGGTGAAAGAGCTTATTGGGTTGAAGTGGTCAAGGGGTACTGAACATCACAAGTGACCATGCTAATATCGGGACAGAGTTTCATATCTCTTTACTCTTATTGATTTGGTCTGGCGATCAAATGATGTATTCATTGACATACTCGTCAGAACAAGCTAGACTTATTTCACTTATCTGAAATGTGCAATGTAAATATATCGGATGTAAACACCGTGTCAGACCTCCGTCATGTTAAGTGTAATTCAGATAGACCATGACTTAGCAAACAGTAAAAAATGCTATAATTTGGATGCAAGGACTTGAAAATGATTTGTTGTAATTTTACATTCCTATCCTGATACTCAAATGCCAGATTGAGTATACATAATTATGGTAATTCAGTCAGTTTCAATTTCTACCATTTAAATATTATACTTCATGTAAAGGACATATATACACAATGACAACTAGGACTGCCGCGGCAGTACTTAGGTCTTCATGATTTTGCTTGACCTTGAACTCCATGCTGGACTCTCGGTTAGTCATCAGTTTCTCTGCTTTAAAAGGAGCTATCAAACGTGTCTCTATCTTCAGTAGTTATTTTACAAAAAATCTCCAAAGAAGGTACCCCTCTGAAAATGGAACAATCACATATTAATGTAATCAAGTAGATGTTATCATCATTAAGATTGCATATATAAGTAATGTGTAATGTTGTTCTGAATATTCAAAAAAATACTTTAAAATGCTGAAATTTGGACCCCCAGGCAACATTTCCTATAGGCCGGGGGCCAGGACCACTTACCATGCACCCCCCCCCCCCCCCCCCCCCCCCCCCCCCCCCCCCCCCCCCCCCCCCAGGACAAATTGTCATGGGTACCAAAATGTAGCCCTGTATCTGAACCTTTCAAAAAGTGATGTTCCCAAAAAATAAACTCATTTGAACAATGTTATATGTACGTGTTTCCATGGCAACCGGCCTTCCGCGACTAATTCATATATAAAATACCTTCCGTATTAGGATTTCTATGACTGTTTCCATGGCACATTTTGGTGAAGGTTTTGTGAAATTATCTTGAATAGTTTTTGAGCTATTAAGGTTTGAAGTTTTAACTTCAAGGGGAGATAATTCGCGAAAAAAGTCGAAAATCAAAAATCGGCCTACGTAGAGAACGAATTCAGGTTACAGGCTATTATCCCTGAAAATTTCGTATTAATCTGTTCAGTGGTTATTGCAGGACGCAACCAACCAAAAACGTCCAAAGAAAAATTTAAAAAAAGGATAAGAACAATAGGTCTTCAGATATTCGTCTTGAAGACCTAACTATCGAAGTACATGTTCAAATCCAAATTTATTTAATCACTTGGCATATAATCACTTGAAATTTGCGTCAGAATGCCTTTGATTTTCAAACACATTTGCGTATTTATCATGACATCGTGAAATTAAGAATTAGTATTTATTGTTCAGCATGTACTCATATATACATGAGGAGGACAAACATGCAAATTGTCTTGAAATAAACACACACACGTTCTTCTCAATGGCATATCCAAGGTAACATGTGTTATTAGACATATGGTTAACAAATTTATAGGCTTATAAAGAATGTGATTAAACTGAAAAACCAAGACTCTAGACAGTGGCCATTATAATTTGCCAGTCGAGTGTTTCTAAAATCAGGAATTGGGTCTATCTTATGTTTGTCCAAAACTTTGTACACCTGTAGACATGACTGACCGACTGACCGACCAGTATTCTGAGAATCGTACTCAATCGACTAACCAGTATAATGATGATATGACTGACCACTATTCTGAAGACATATATACTTAGCTGACTGAAACGGTGAACTAACTTACTGATTAACTTCGTAGTCTGAAGACCTAGTTGGCTGACCCGCACTTGATCCTTTATAAAGATCTGTACGATCACTGCTGTCCCAGGTTCCGCTAATATGTAGTCATGTCTGTTTCATAGAAACTGACCAGTGTTATGAAGTCAAACATCGATCGTTCTGCAGTGAAACGTAATTAATGACTTTACTGGCCAGCTCTCAGTTTCAAAATCACATCACATCTCACTGATATTGGTCACCTCTAATGTCCTTCTCCAATTACGTTCTTATAAAGCCATTCCAATCTCACAATTATCTGATAGTACGGCAGTTTATTATATGATTGCTGCTGAATATCGCATCCTATCAGTGCAAAAGCTAGTTCACAGCAGTAACATTTTGTTTCATGGTCAAAATATAATGCTATCATTAACAGTGTTCAAATGTAAAGAAGGATTTAATCGGGTTATGTTGTAAATATGATGGACTGGTTTCTAAAACATCAACATCAAATTACCAGATTTAGACATTGAATAATATCATACATAAATAATATCGGTCAATTATTATAAATACCATGGTTTTAGCATATTGTTAGTAAAAAAAGTAATATAATATGACAATTCGACATGATCAAATACAAACTCTTTAACAAACCCAGTGAGATATATTTTGTACATGTCATTAGTCACGAATGACATGTATATCCTCTATACCTGCAATATACCTTATGGTAATAATAATCTCATGTTCACATACAGTCAGATAGAACTTGACCAACTGTGGTGATGTAAGAATATAACAATAAAAAATGTTTTAAGTTTAGAATGGCTTCGTATTTTTTATATCTTCTTTATGGTATTTCTGTCCTAATGCTATTCGATCAGACGCATCTATAGATCATTGAATCTGCTTGCGCATGTAGTACTGACAGAGATGACAGTTGGAAAATGCTGACGAATTTCCTTTCACAACTTATACAAAATACTGAACATAGTTTTTTTTGTATGGGATAAATGATATAGCTTTTTAAAGCTTTTCGATGAAATCGAATTCAAATGTACAAGAAAAAAAAACAATCTTATATAACTTTGTTATTTTGTCTAGCACATGGATCCTGTTTTCGATTAAAACATAAATAACTCTTCAGAAGTCATGTTCAGATAATAATTATATTATATTCTATTTATGTTATCATATTAACTATTCAAGTAAAATAATTAAAGACCAGGGACGTTGACACAAAACGATCTAAAATCTATGTTCCCACATTGAGGTGTGGTCATAATAAATCTTTGATGTCAAATAATTGGATAGCTTTGCCCTTTACATTCACCAAATATCTAAAGGATATTATCATAAAAAAGTTAATGATAGTAGATGAAGTCACGTCAATATTCAATGAAGTAACCGGATTACATAACTTTGTTCATCAAACATAGTTTTTGCTAAAAAGAATATGAGTCAGTAATATCGACATTAGCAACGTTTTCTTCCTACGGATCAATCACTGACAATACCGTGGATTCTCCTTTCATCCTCGCAAATCACTTCGCTGAAATTCTCTATGTTGTAAATGAATGGTGTAATCTTCACGGTCTTGTGACGCAATAATAAAGCTGTCCTTGCTTGTGAATCCAGTGGGAGGAAATAAAAACATAGTTGTCACTGTTGATGTTAAAGAGGTACAATCATCTTTTATTGACATCAATATTTAAAGAGAAATTTTACACGGAGTGGAAATCGATATTTTGTGTCAATAGTTTGCATTACTCAAATCCTGTATTTAAAAGGTCATAAATATCGTTCATACGCATTGACTGAATCTCACTTTTAATTCACATCAATTTAAAGAGGTAGCGGAATATGTGATAAGATTATATATTATGTTATTCATGAATATATCGATACCGTCTTGAGATCAAAACCAGTAGTTGTGATATTTTGAAAAGTATACATCAGTAGAAATATTTCATAAGATCATAAATATTTTTTTAAAATCATTCGAATCTTATAGCCAATCAAAATAATTTGCACAGGGCACTCCTACAGAAAGCCGGGGCTTTCATATACAATATCCGAGGATATCCCAAGGAATGCCCAGTAAACTACTAGCAGAGGTTTAGTCGGCAAAAAAAGGACCCTGATGAGGCGTTATTAGAGGTTTAACATCTGTTGTCAAATATAAGACCCACATCAATTTGTTGCAATGAGCTCATCATATCCTTCCTTTTCAAACTTAATTTGAGTAGATGAAATTATAAACGTATCTCATAGTTATCTAATAGAGTCAATTTAGTAAAAAAAATGTACAAATAGTGGTCATTAAACTGAAACATGCATACAACTCATATCCTCACTGGTATTGCTGATTTAATTACAATTTAATATAATGTTGTTACATGCCAACCTTTCACTACATATTCAACTTATGTGAGATCATTTTATTCTCATTTGATCGATTCTTTTTGCAGCGTTATTTTCCACATATGTATTCAAGACTGAAAGAAAAACGTAATTGCCATTGGATAGCCACCAATTACAACTTATCTGTCACGTTGAATTTTCATCAAGCTCGAATTACTGCTATTCATCGTCTTTACCAGCATGCAGTGGAGTCATGTTCTAAGAACTGAACGATGAAATGGAATCGATCTACCATCTTCGTGTAAATGTATGTCTTGCTGAGACAGGAATGGAAATGTGGGCGTCCTGAAAAGATGCTTTCTTGGTGCTCTGATAATTTTACTTCAAAATAGAAATATCTTATATCACTCTTTCACTTGAACAGACTTAGGTCATTGGATTAAAAGACACCAAGAAGAGGTTGTAGGGTGGGGGTCGATGATTGGGATTGTTTTTTGACAAATTTTAATATTGATATCTTTACGTGTAAACAATGAATATAAAATGCAATCTGCACATTCTCATCCACCTCTGGACACTCGTAATAAATATGTGTCGTTTTTACAGGTCATAGAGCCAGTATCATACATATCTCACCGACTGAATATTCTGAAGATTTTTCTTCTCTAGTTATAGTAGTTTCAGGCCTTGTGACAACTTGATAATACAAAGTTACATATGTTATGGACGTTGCACTACCAATGATTGCATTAATATGTTCGAAACGCACAATTCATTTTTGATACAATTGATTGCCCCTCATTATTTAGAGCACAAAATGTAAACCTATAAAACTGAAAACCTGACTGATCAGTGTACTGTGTCACTTTTTGGGGGACCTAACTCACTGACCAGTATCCGAACGAGTACATCAATCGATCTGCTTTGAAGCGTTATTAACGAGTTCAACGTTCCCGCCTCATCCTTAGAACTACACGCTACCTTGGGAATGGCCTTTGTCAATAACATTTTAACAAGGCCAATTCAAAATACACTGCAAAGATATATTTTGAGATAAGAACTAGAATTCGTGTGATGGCATTTTTATCACACCTTTATCATTTTTAGATAATGGCTATGTGATAATTCAATTGTAAACATGTCACCAAGTAACCAAATTAGACAGGGAAGTGCATACATAGAATGAATTGGCTAATTGAGATATAAATCACTGTTATGTATCATCCTCAAAAGGAAATGATTTGCTAGTGGTCTACTGTACATAAGCTTCCTGTCTGAAAATATTTTTTTTTCACTATTTTGTTCATTGGCCAAGGTGCTGTATTATCTTAATTGTATTGCCCTCCGATTACAAGTTAGTAATATTCTTGAGGATTTGTTACAGTACCGTACGTCTACAGTGGCTTTCATATGTATCACTAATACGAATGAAGGTCAGAATGTGTCATTGGTAAACAGTAATAACTATAGTCAGTGAACGATCAAACATCAGAGAGTCTGACGGTCCATGAGATAATTTTGAGGATAATGTGGACAAATTTCATATGACAATGATACAATTACATTACCTGTCTGAACAAAATTTACATTTAAACGAAAACTACACTTAGCCAGTCTAAAATTAAAAAATAACATAACATCTAAAGATAGTTTACAGCATGAACAATAATCTTGTTCATTTCAACCTTGTTGGATTTGTGTAATTGATTATATATACCTTTTTATTTTACACACACAGGTGTCATCAGTTTATCCCGTGCCCTGTCCAGCACCTCCTCAATATGGGACTCATATTCTTTCTCAAATGCGTTCTTTATTCTTTCATTTCAGAGTGTCTTGTCAAAAGCCCATCCACTCTTGGAGATAATTGCTTTTATTCCTGAAGACAGAACATGACGGATATATATATATCTTTTTTTCAAGCCAGTTCAAACCACCGGCCCATCTACGCGTTAACATCAAAGTCTGTCTTTAGATTTAACCGTTTACAATTTTCAAAGTTAATCAGAACCCAATCACATCTATATTGAGATTGACCCCTATGGTCTAGCTGGACAGTATTACATCAAATTAATGCCTGTAGGCAGACATTACAGGCAATGTTAAAAGTCATGGAAATATAACCTTTTGAGGCCATCGAATGTCGTGCCGTCAGCAATTACATTTAGATTTCCCATCAGTATCTGTCTGGTGACGTAAGTAGAAAAAAGAACAGTGAATGCGGAGGTTCTGTATAAAGAACGGTATTAATTAGTCTGTAGTATTTTCATTCCTGGCAAACTCGTGCTTACACTTAAACGAATTTCATAAATATCACTAATAAACTATTTTCGTTGTTATTTATTTTCAAATATTTTAAACTCGTCTGTATTCAGGTTTGTTTCATTTAACACAATTCAGCTCAGACTTCATTCCATTTTACCTTAGTTCTGTATCTCACCAAGGAAAGCTAATCTGCTTCATTTGTTGAAATCAAAGGCAATCTCATTCAAGCTCAATCTTTTTATAAACAAGTATGTTACCTTATCAAATGTCAAGTCTTAGACACACTAATTTTTTAGGTCACTCATGGTTCGCTAGTTCCAGCCATTGCTCGCAGGTTTCACCGCAATACATAGCCAAATGGTGTTGCGGGCTTTCTCCCTGTTATAATACTAGCAGTCGTGATAGAAGTGAAATAATTTTAAAACCTGTTTAAGGTCCGCTCAGGATCTCAAATTTCATTTCACATCGCATATGTTCAACTATGATGAGATGATAGTAATGCTTAAAGGGGCAGTAGCATGTTTTTTTCCGGTGAAATAAGTCGATGACATGTATTTGAAAAATAATGTCACCAATAGTAAACCACCCTTCCTCTTCGTAAAATCAAGTTAAAAAATGAGTATACATGGTTCCGTAAAGCCATGGAAATCATGTTTGTCTTTTGAAATAATAAAATGTGTTATACAAAAAGGCCTGCCATGCCATTTTTGCTTTATATGCAACACCGTTTTCACCACTATTTAATCCATGGCGATGACGTCACTCTATTGTGTTAACAGTGGATTATTTTTAAGAATCTACTGGTCATTGACTAATCCAGTCAAGAGGGGTGTCAGGTTTTGACATTTTCGTAATGTAATTTGTTCAAGAATGATGTATTTGGTCTTGGTATATCTGATTAGAATCTTAAAATATCTGATTATTTTTGTAATGTCTGACCCGGGAATCGAACATGTAACCCTTCGACTGTTACGCAGCGGCCTAAACGATTAGGCTACCAGGCCTGCTGGTAATTATTTGATTGTTTGTCAGTAAGATCCCTGCAATCTAAACAACACCGGTAAAGTGTGAAACACATAAGGATCGTGCTGAAACACATGAAATGCAGGAGTTTGGCTGTCAGTCCAAACGGTATGTGTGGAAGATTTGCGCCATGCACGTGCGTAGAAGAATCCATTTCATAAGGGTCGAAGCTACATGTACCATATCCGATGAATCGGCACCGAAATTTGCAAAATAATATTTTTTTAGGTTACATAATTGAAATGTGTTGTCTATAATGCTAGATAATCACATATGTATGTTTCGTGACGTCATACATGGATTAAGATGGAGAATGCATTCGGAGCCGTGGATTCGTTAAAAATAATCAACGAGCCCCTTTTAACGAATCCACGGCTCCTCATGCATTCTCCATTACGGAAAATTGGTTTGTATAATAAGATGTTTAAAGTAAATGGGAAATTTGCCAAAAAACGTGCCACTGCCCCTTTAATGTAACTCAACCATTTGCCTATATGCCATTTCAGTGTGCATATCAGTTTATCTTTCTAACACTTGAGTGTTCTATGTGCCTCTTTACGTTATAATTATCTCTTATATATCTAGTTTCCCCTCTTCCAGCTCTTGATTCTTCTGACTTGATGTAACTTTGAAATATATTTATCATATAGGTCTGTATTTCATTTAAAAAGTACATCAACTATTTAAAAAAAACATGAATTGAATCAACATGTGCATTATTATTCTATTCTATATTACAAAAGACTGTATTTGTAGTATCACGTTCTTCTGATTTGTGAAATTATACGTTGTGACCTATATGCGTGCTTTCAAAGAATATAATGTATTATGAGAAGAATTATTGAATAAGTCAGCCAACAATGCCAGGGTGGAGAGTTATATATGTAATAGTGATTATCTTAAATACTTGGTTTATAAACTATGTGAACAATAGACGACACTGACCAGAACAAGCATAACTTCATAGAGATACATCAAGAAATGTATTGATTATCTTGGTAGCTAAACTGCGAGAGTAGCACCTCAACTCACTCGAAGTGAGGGAGTAAGCATGTAGTAAGAAACGCTTTGTTTTAATAATTTATATGCGTTCGTCCACTTTTAGAGCTCCAAAAACATGTGTTGATTGATACCTATCAGTGTGATGAAGTTATTACATTATTATATGTACCTCAAATAACACAGACAAGTAGTAGTCCTGTTTATAGTAAATTAAAAATGATGACGATGGATGTTTGGATAAAGAATTTTGAAAACAGTCTTTTTACATGCTTCCCACAACTTCGGACAACTTACATATATTACAAGCATGTGAAGTAAGTAATATTAATGATACATACATTTTCCTTATACATGTCTATGGATCAAATCTATTCTAGGCTCTATGAAATACTCTAAGAAATGTTTGATCACTTGTATCAGTAATATCCACATCAGCTGTCAATGGATCACTCAATGAATCTCACTTGGATCCCACTTTCATCTTCACAGATTCCCTTGCTTTCATCTGACGACACTATACATGACTGACTCTACATGTTTGTGATAAGCAGCTTTCATGAAATTCCGAAAGACACGACTTTGAAGTCGTACAAATGCGGCTGTCACTGTCAAATACGCACAAACAATTTCATCAACATCATAATCAATATTTGGTGCGAGGATAATTAATATATTTTTTCTTCAAAAGTGTACATTTATCAGCACTTTTAAAAAATAATTGATAGTCTGCCACATTCGCCATATCTCATACAATTGGGTGACATTGGGCCTACCTTAATGTACTTTTTACAGACTTAAATGTTAATTCTCTCTGTATCATTCAATTGCTGGAAACCTCATATTTCAGACCCATGTAATAAACTGGGCTGAATCTGAGTATCAAATATCTTTAAAGATACATTGTATGCATGATATTGTTTCAACTTTGCAGAAAACGTTGCAGTACTAAAGCTCTTTTCCCACGTAAATCTCAGTTTTGTGAGCATTTATTTAAATTCATTCCAATGAAACAAGAACCCTGGGTAAGACTAGATGGGCGTTTGCGGGACACCGCAAAAGCAGAGCAGCTCCGAAACGTTGGGTCTCGTCCTTCCCTGTTCCGCCTTCTCCTCAGCATAAATAAAATGGGGATTTTTTTTTGACAACATTTTTTTTTTCTTATTCAAGTTATTTCACAATTTTGTTCTTAAAACCTATTTCTGAAAAATTCTCAAAATTGGATCAAAGGATTAACATGGCCTTAACCGATATCTCATGGCCTTGACCTTTGACCTTCAAGGTCACACCATCAATGATTACTTTTCATTGTGTATAACAATCATGCAATGACTCAAAGTGTTCATTGTTAACATAAGGCATATTCACAATAGCATGCTTAAGTTGTGACCTTGCTGTGACCTTGACCTTTGACAGATGTTAGCGAAAACGTTTTCAAATCTTGGTCTTTCTCCATAGTTGATATATACCATATAAGAGCCTGAAAGCAAAAACATGTTTGAAGTTATCATGTTTACAAGGATTATTGTAGTGATTTAAGAACTCATGACCTTGACCTTTGACCTTGAATGTGAACATGTCAAAATCATTCACCAGATTTATAAGAAAGAAGCTATGTATATGAGGTGTTAATACCTTTTTGGAAAAAAGTTATTTAGAGATTTCAGAACTGGTCACCATAACCATATCTTGTGACCTTGACCTTTGATCTTCAAGGTCACACAGTCAATGATCACTTTTCATTGTGTATAACAATCATGTAATGATTCAAAGTGTTAATAGTTAAAATAAGGCATGTTCGCAACTGCATGCTGTGACCTCGCTGTGACCTTGACCTTGGACAGATTTTAGCAAAAACCTTTTCAAATCTCAGTCTTTCTCCATAGTTGATATATACCAAGTAAGGGCCTGATAGCACAGAAGTTCTTGAAGTTATCGTGTTTACAAGGATTTTTGTAGTGATTTCAGAACTCATGACCTTGACCTTTGACCTTGAATGTGAGCATGTCAAAATAATTCCCCAGGTGTACAAGAAAGACTCTATATATATGAGGTGCTGATACTTTAATGGAAAAAAGTTATTTAGTGATTTCAGAACTGGTGACCTTAACCCTATCTCGTGACCTTGACCTTTAGAATTCAAGGTCAGAGAATCAGTGATCACTGTTCATTGTGTATCACAATCATGTAATGATTCAAAGTGTTAATAGTTGAAATAAGACATTTTCGCAAAAGCATGCTTAAGTTGTGACCTCGCTATGACCTTGACCTTTGACGGATGTTAGCGAAAACCTTTTCAAATCTTGGCCTTTCTCCATAGTTGATATATACCAAATAAGAGTCTGATAGCACATATATTTTTTCAAGTTATCGTGTTTACAAGGATTTTTTTAGCGATTTCAGAACTCGTGACCTTGACCTTTGACCTTGAATGTGAACATGTCAAAAAAATTCCCCAGGGGCATAAGTAAGAAGTTATGTATATGAGTTCTCAAAACCTTCTAGGAAAAAAGTTATAGCGAATACAAAACGCACCGGCGGCGGCGGCGGAAACTGCACAAAAACTGATAGCAGCTCTGCTAAATACTGATTGAACATTTTGAACAAATGACCACCATATAACCACCGTTCTACTGAAACATAAGCAAATGTTACTTATATGCACAGGTAACGTTTAAACCATAGTATATCATTCATATTTCTGTGTATATATATTCCAATATTTGAGTCATGTCAATCAATAGTCACAAATCTTCGTTTCTCAATTTGACCGACATAAAATGGCAACTTACTAAACATTATCGATTATATTAGGAACATCTTCACTAAGATGAACAAGTATGGAAAGGTGCTATCGAGGATTGCAATAAGCTCATTTTACTTCGACTTCGCCTAGCCGAAACGACGTCAGTAACGGACATTGATTTCACTTTGATGACCAGTGCAAATTCAGTGCGATAGTCAGAACCTACTTGTACAGAGGACAAGGACAGCAAAAAACAACTTTCCCTTTGATGCATGGTGTTAAAAATAACTGCACAATTTAATGTTCCTACCTTGCACACAACTTGGAAAACGGAATTTACATAGAAATGTAACTAATTGAATATGTAGAGTCTAAATGAATTCTTCTATCCCTGGAATTATTTTACACATGAGAAGATTTCAATGTAAACAAAGAAGACAAGATGTTCCCAATTTTCAAATCCTAGGGAACTATCGAGGATTGTCTACCATCTCAGGATTAATCTGAGGGAAATGAGAAACGTGTTAATAATCGATACTCAATTAGGAAGGTCCTCAGGCATGATATCATCAAAATTAGATGCTTTGCTGATGTTTGATTTCCTTTTTCTATCTAGAAAAACCGTCTGATTGAAAGTATCAATGAACAGAGTTACTGGTTTGATAAATGTCAAGGTGCTCTGACCTGCCTCATGTAGTACCTCATTAACTTTGCATAACCATGTTCAAAATAAAACTTAAAAATAACAACAATTGTGATTTGCTGAACGTGCACGAGTGCTCAATAGCCATAGAATGTTGCCTTGCATTTAAGAAGATTTTTTAAATACAGCTGTATCCAAAATGTTTGTTCACCTACTTGCACATATTATTGCACATTTCAAGTAATGTGTGATGCATTTGTTACACTGCAGCACGAGGAAAAATTTAATCAAGAAGTGTCAGTGAAACGAAGCATGATATAAATTTGTTTCATACGTCCAACTTAAGAGTAAGAGTTAAATCTAAATCGTTAGAATTAAAACTATTTTCTCTGTTAAATCTCCAATTAGTTATCATCAGACATGTGTTTAATAATATATTATCGCGCTGCAATATATTGTGATGTAAGTTTTTGAATTAATCGATATGGAAACCTTTATCCTTAACATTAGGAAATCATCATTTTGAAAATCGGACCCCTTCTGCCTATGTTATGGTTAAAAAACTTGCATCACTGTCCTAACTAATGAACTAAAATGACTCTTTGTAAGTACAGTTGAAGTAACATAAAAGCTAAAAAAAATAATGCATATTAAATGTTATGATATTCGTACAAATACACAACATACTTTCGAGATGCAGATAATAATATCATTCATTTAAGGAGATCAAGGTGCCCGTCTCGCTCATTACCGTTGCATAAACAAGTTCGATAATTTACACAAATCAATTCAATTATACTTTGCTAAAAAAGCTTGAATAGAAATATCACAAATGTTCAAGAGTATGTATCTATCTATCATCATGAAAACATTTAATAAGCATGGTGATTACATTCATCTTAAGGAAAAAGACTTACACAATGTATGCCTTAAAGAATTGTCTATGGATCCACAAGAACCCTCCGTTTCTTCAACCATAATATGGCAGAGAATACTGTATTACGTTTTGACATACCGATTTTATTAAACCATACCATTTGAGGCACAGTATATCCTTCAAAAGTTGAAAACATATGCCCAATCCTCCGTCAATACTAGGGGTTACATGTATACAGCAACGGTATAATGTTCTCCTCCTTGCCTTCAATGTAAACAATGTACTTGCAACCTATGCAATATTTCCTCTTCATTTAGGAGATCAGTATCTCGCATCGCTTCATTATGAGACATGTCATTTGAAAAATCTAATGCATGGACAATCGTCCCCAAAACATACGAAAAGATATTTCAACTTTCAAGTTCACAACAGACGTGTTTGATAGACTACATATACTTCCAATGCAAAATTCAATTAGACGCTTTTGAGCAGTACTGATTGAATAAAAGCACTATCAAAACCCAAACCTACAGAACCATGGATTTCAGAGCACAGCTAATCCATTTACCGAGTGACAGAATAATAATATGACCACTACTCAACACCTATAAACATAAGTATGATCACAGAATGTAATGCAGTGGCATATACTGTTACCTTTGACGCATTCGCCCAACAGATCATTAAATATCATTATCAATTTGTATATAGATAAATGTTGGACATGAGGCAAATAGTACAACATATGTAGTTTATGTGACTTGAGCTTACTTCACCATCCAAACCCAGAAGGATGCCAGACAATGAGGCATTATCTTGCGTATGTCATGTTTTTCTTGACATGATAGGATTACAGAGTAAACAAAACATTACTTTCCACTAAAACTAGTCCACCAAATTACGAATTGCCTAAAAGTTTATACAAACTGACCTCTATTGGTGTATGTGTTATTACCACGAAAAGTTTTCCAGAGAGAAGAAAATAAACCTTGATCTTCACAAACATAACTGTGCAATCATACCTCCAGGATAAACAACTGGTATGTCTGGAGTCCATTTCGTTTCAGCAGGATCTACGAGCTATTGCTTTTCATTTCTTCAGTAATAACTCCTTAACTTTCGATCTTCAACCCTGTCTTCCGTGCCAAGGTGTAAAAGCTAAACTGGTGTCGGCATTTAAATCTTAAATACAGTATAATATTGTGCGTGTACATACTATATGAAGAACCGTTGGAATCCCTAACCACATTTTGAACCACCAAATATTTATAATTTTCTGATAGATTTGAAGCCTGTTGAGTATGATTGAAAAATGATTATTCATGTTGGATTATTGATCGGAAAGTAGCAGTCTTTTGACAGTATTTATTGCATCACATGCTTATTTATCGGGGTTCAATAAACACAAATCTCTCTTCAAATAAGCTATTCTGCGAAACAGCGAAGGATAATCATATTTCATTTCATATTCTTGGTTGATAATCCTATCAACCATTTTTTGATAAATTCATAAATATAAATGTTGTATTTACTTCAAATTTACCAAATGGGTAACAGAAACAGACACAGATTCATATATTTAGCATGATTTTCTTCCGATCTATCTTCCTTGAAATTGTCAGAATTACTTAGAATTGATTAATTATCAGATAACAAAGGAGCTCTTCATCTTCATAGAAATGAAAAGAGTCTACTTATGACGTTATTGAGTCTCATGTTACTGTCCGTGTCATAGGCACACGTCTAAACTAGGACAGGGACATTAATTTCGCCTTGCTGGTTGATGGTAAATGCGTTCTGAGACCTTCACATAGCTGTTCAATTAGGGTATATATAATTGTATATTCATGTGTATAAAGCACCATTTTATAAGGTCAAATTACGTGACGACTGGTAGTGGCAACATACATATGTTTATTATGGTGTTCACAAATTTGTTCCATAACATGTTTAGAAATTCTTGACAACGACATTTAAGACAAGTTCCAGTGAGAAGAGAAGAAGATGGTAATTCTTCTATTTAAATTCAAAGTTATAACAAATGTTTTTTCAGAGCACCGGTAGTAAAAGCCTTCTCAAGTCAAAGAATCACACACTGATCACCACACAGTACTAGACATCTTTCACAACAGTACTTATATCAGTCATCCTTCGATAATTGTGATTAATCTATTTCTTTAAACTGTTTGAAATACTTGTTTAAAAATGGAGTCGAATAGAATATAGTGGAATGAATAATGTTCTGCCTAAAGTTGATAGCACCATTAATTGTATCTTGACTAGTCAAAAGCCGATTACTTATTCATTTTGAAGAGATGAATCACCATATGTAATTATTCACTGTTTCCTCTTCCTGGTTTGATTATCAATTAATTCTCTTTTTCGTTTGTATAATATCAAAATTTTCTTCAGAACGAATAAATCTGCTCTTTGTAACTGAGAGATAGTTGTTTGCAATAAGCCTCACAAAGCGAGATGCTCCCCAGTAATCACAAATGAGATAAAATGATGATATATTGCTTCAAAACAGGGTGATTGATCTCATTGAAGCAGATAATGAAAGGAACATGTTCCTTGGCATTTGGAAATTCATGACAAGGGGACGTAATATGATCTTGATACTGATTGCCATTGTGTGATTCTAGATCATTAAAAGCCCTATGTTATCGGTGTGTATTCTTCCAGTTAAAGCTCACACGTATATAATTACTAAAAGAATGTTTATAACTGAATCGGTGATAACACATGTAGTTTAACCCCGGGAGATGCATACAATTAACCAATATCTTCTTCAATCAACTTCTTGTTGTGTACACTAAACCGAAAAATAAAAGTCACACATTTTCAACAGTGTAAAATACGAAATACTACTGCCGGAGAAAGTCGATTTTAAATATTTTTTTATTGTTTTGTCTCTTCAAGTGCACTTGGGTGGTCAAATCGCTTTTTTCAAAATTGTTTTTGCCCAAAATGTCTGTCATTTAACGTAAAAATTCATAAAATGTTGAAATTTAATTTTTAAAAAGATGACGTAGACATAAATAACCTCCTTAGAATTTAATATGTTGATGCGTCTTTACTGTAGAACGTCTTAAAATAAACCAAAAAAGTCCTTTGTTAGAGAGAGGACTATATAACTATGTTGACGGTAAATAAGTCCCCAGACAGATTTAATTAAACCTTTACTGTGCAATCATGCCTTCGGAGCTGACTAATGGTATTCCTTGAGTTCATTTCGTTTCACCAGTATCTGTAGCTTTACATCTTTTCAGTAATTAATCTTAAACATCTGATCTTCAACTCTTCAGTGTCATGGTGTACTCATGAGTTCATTCTAAAGGCGGTTTTCTAATCATAAATAGGTTATAATATTGCATTACCATTGGTACCATATTTTATCAAGGGATACCACATCTGTATGTTAGGTAGACTTGAAGAAGAATGTTCATATTGGATTAGCAAAGAGAAAATGGAAATCTATCTAAATGATAATATAATATCAATATTATATCACATGCTTAAAGTTTTTCTTAAAATAAATACAGATATCTCTTAAATATAGCAATACTATCAAACTATTCCTGTAAAAGATATTTATTACAAAATATTATTTATGAGCCTATCCATGATTCCAAATAATGTAAGTATAACAAGTTTTATTTTGTTTTCAGTTATCATATGTGTAACAGAAGTAGACAAAGAAACACATATTTTGTTTGATCTTCTTACGACCTGGCTTCCTAGAAAGTATCAGAATTGTGTGATAAAACACTTGTTCTATCCGCTTGAGACGATCTTCAACGCAATAGAAGGCTGGTAATTATGTTATTGCTTTGTTATGATGTTGATTGGAATTTGTTTCGTTTACTGTCAATGTTCTAAGACAAGGACATCAAAGACATTCATTTAGCCTTCCTGGTTGGTTTGCATATGCTAAATGCGTTTTGGTACATTTACATATTTAAAATGGGTATGAGAAGGATACCGCTTAATGTGTATAAATCAAAAGAGTTGCCTCGTCAGATAAATGGAAAGATCTAAAGACCTTGATTTTTATCGTTTTGGTTATAATAATGTCACTTGACATGTTAAGAAACTCTTGAACAAACAAACATGTCCTCATCCTTTAAGAATATTTCCATTGAGATGGAAAGCAGCTGCTCCTGTTGCTATATAAATAAACTCGGTTTACTGTCACTACAATGATTTCATGCAGAATCTGAAGTTGGGACAATAGACATAATATTGTTATTCTGTTTCATGGCGGGTTTCTTCAGTGGAGTTTTTTTTTAAATATTTATTTTCCTTATTCTGGTCAGGAAGTGTACATTATACAAGCATCACCTTGTCAGGAGGTAATGATAGAGATAACCACCTCTGACCTTCCGAAAATGGTGCCTTAAAAGGGAGTTGGTAATAATGAAATGAATACCTCGGTGGCTTTGGTTATGATGAACTGGATACGTCACTGTCCCTTGTATATATGTAATTGTAACCAAGTGATCTAATACATATCCCGTTTCATTAAACTGGTAGCCTTGCCCTAAAGTGTATCTAATCAACCCATTTAACCTTATTATGACTCTCCATCACTAGTTCTTTGTCCCCAATAAGGATATAAGTAATGCCGTAACAAGCAAGAACCTGTCCCTTCATCACAACTGTGATATGTTGATTCCATGCTTCATCACAGGATGGTCATATTGTCAGGGGATATTGAAATGATGAAGATACTCTGACATAGACGTCATCAGGATGAAACATGAAGTTTCTAATGATTGACGAGCAGGAAACGTCAAATTATACTTGTGTATGTGTACTTGTAACATAGCAAAAACATAAATGTGGTTACCATTTCTATGGTTATAGAAACCCAAATCTAACACCTCCTTAGTATTTGAGAGCACTTCTTCTTGATATATGTATTTACCCTTAATACGGTTTACAAATTAAAAGAACTACAAATATAAGTGTCTATAAGAATAACCAACGAGTTGTGAATAATTACGGATTATATGTTCCGATCGCGAGTTAATTATTGTGATAAATTTCAAGCTTTAGCGAGGAATTTTACATAATATTTCACGAGGGACAGATACTTCGTAATTTCGAGCAACGCATTGGTTATTATTTTTCTCACCTAAGTTCATTTTAATGCGAAAAAATCGAAAAAACAAGACGTGACATCACGATCCCAAATGAGATCATAAAATACAAATTCTATATTCATTCGCCGTTCACAAACTTTCTCACACCTTCAAAATGAGCGCATCTACTGCTTTCTACTAACGCTCTCTTCAGTTAGATTCGTATGTAATTGTTGAAAATGACTTTCGGATATTAAAAACAACTCGTTTAACTTGTATATGTAATATTATCGCAGAATGAGAGAAACTTAGTCTAAAGTGAAGAAGAAACCGCTCAGTTGGATCGCAAGATAGGAATGTAATTACGTCACTAAATGACGTCATGGGAAACGACGTCACAAAGCCTTGACGTCACGGCAGTTCAGCTGACTACTGTAATTACGGCCTCGGTAACATAGAATCAACGCGGTTTTCTATTTCGTATTTTTACTGTCGTGTCATCAATGTGATTTAGCTAAAATAGAACAGGTAACTTAACGTAGTTCCGTCAACCAATCAAAATGCAAGTTATATTTAGAAAAATTGTAATTCCCATGACCATTATGAAAACGTTAACACCCGGCATATCTTTGCCTGCTTGGGTTAAATTAATCATATACACTTCGAGGATGTTTCATAATAATTTTTAATTAACACAAATAGATATTCATTAAGGCTGCGGATTGAAATGCTTTTTCCATGAAATAAAATTATATATTTATATATTTATCTTAAAAGGGTTAAATTAAGTAAATTATTCACTGAATCGTAACATGGCTTTGGAGCACTAAGGCTTCATTTGTTATTTTTGTTGATTTGTTTCCAATTTACGGAACATTAAGTTACAATTACCACACACTCAACCTCTTGGTCTATGTGTTACTGTTGACTATAAACAGGCTTCCAGACAGACTAAATTAAACCTATTACTTCCACTTATGAGGTGCAGTCATGCCTTGAAGGCAAACTAATGGTATTACTAGCCTGAATAAATCTCGTTTCAACAGTACCGCCTGCCAATCTTCAACGTTGCATTGCGGCCAGATGATGATCTCTCCAGTTGTGAAAGGTTGAAACAGTGTGAGGTTTTGAAGCATTCAATTTCTTAATGTTTTCACATGTTAATTTTACAATGTTTTCTTTTGTAATCACCTAATGTTGTATTGATTTGTTTGAAGCAATAAAATAATACTCCCAGTTATACAGCAGGGAATAAAGTAAGATATCAGAAATAGAACGAGATCTCGGTAGATTTTGTTAATCCTGTAACTTTCATGCAAATCGTTCACCTCAGAATCGTGACCACAAAAAAATGCCAAAAAAACAAATTCTTGGTCTTGAACAAATATGTTTTGCATGAATTGTGCATTTGCAATGAGGAAAAGACCACCCAAATATAGATAGATAAAATGTAACCGTTCCCCAGAAGTTGTGGCAATACCATCTTAATATCAAGAAAATACAAAGCAGACAGACTTGCATTTTACAAATCCCAAGTTACTGTGAATATCATTCAGTCACATAAGAATCCATTGACAGTACTGTAGAAGCCACATATATAAATACAAGATCTGACTTCTGCCTGTACATACAGTCACAATAGTTGGTATTTTTGTCTTCATGTTGATCAATCACTAAACATGAACACTAATTAGCGCTTTGTTTCTTTCTTAATCAATTATTGTCTTCCCTTGTTTGATGTCTGATTATTATTTACATTTGATAATCTGTCATCATTACATGACATTGTGGTTTTCATTCAAACGAAGCTGATGATATATTTTATACTATGATTGATTATAAAAGAGGGATAAATACCCTTGATCACTAATGATAGCTTTGTAACAGGAAGATGACATGCTTCTGCGCAGGAAATATGATTCCATTGATGGTTGAATCTGGAAGATAATGAGACGAACATGTTTCCTTGACATTCTGAGATTAATGCCTTCTGGGGAAACATGGGTTTGCTAATGAGAACTAAACAGGAGATGTCAGTTCTCGTGTGCTGTAATTGAAACATTAATACAATCGAAGGTTTGCTATCTTGAAGCATATTATACGGTTATATTTACGTCTCTGTTTAAGTCAATAAGGAAATTAAACCTTACCACAGATCAATTGTTTTAGTTCTTAAAATAATAACAGTGACGTTGAACCACGCTTGTGCTGCATAGCTATAGTTCACATCAATGCATACACCATGTTATATGACACCAGAAAATACTAGAATAAACATAGTTACATTTTTTTTAAAACTCATCATACAATGTACCTTCAACTAATTAAAAAGGTTTTGATTTTCATACGGCTTTATGTGAAGTAATATTGATTTACTAGATATTGATGTTAAGAACAATAATGGGTCTATTTTACATTTAAACTACACAAAGGAGTCAAAGATATCAACTGAATAATATATTATCAGGAAAATAACAAAAGTAAACATATGATATTGGCAAGGGGAGATCTGTGAATTCCGTCCAGTGAATATTCTTTCACGCATTGATCCAGCATCCATACAACGAATCAAATGATAACAAGTTCAAATGTGTTTCTCATGTCTGTCAGGGACAGATGATATCCACATATAATTTTGTACTGTCTACAATGACAGTTTTGTTTATTTATTTCACTATTATTGTTTGTTTTGAATTCTTACACTTGTATTTCTATTCAAATGTGTATATTCGAATAAAGGGATAACGATACATTTATTATAATATGAGCTCACAATAGATTTCGATTTGTTATAGTCTTGAACAGCAAACATACAACACTCAGTTTAGTATGGCTTGTACATGTGAACTCTGCCGGAAACGTCAATATTGAGTTTTGAATGAGCTAAACACAATTGTTTCAAATCAAGTATAGAAGTGTCAATAGTATTACTTTATTTAAGAAATAGAAGACGAGTTGGAGTGCTTTATCGTTGAATAAAACATAGCATGCAGCATAAAACACGAAGGGCGCTGTGTTTTATTCTACGATAAAGCACGACAACGAGTCTTCTATTTTTTATATGAGATGCCTTTAAATAGTTACTCGCTTGTATATAGAAACCGTGGATATATTACGTTGTTTGTATAACTTTATTTTGAAAATATTAATGCCTTCCGTCGTAGAACACATTCACTAGCATTGAACAATCGAAGTGACGTAACAAATGACGTAATTTGCTAATCGATGATCTAAATGACGTCTAAAATCACGAGCATGTTTATGGTCTAATAAGGCACACTGTCGGTCCAATTGACCGCCTGTGTTTTATTTCCGTGGGTATCTTATATACAATTGTATCATAGAAAATTAAAATTATTGTTGGTTACTTAAAGATAATGATTACTTGCATTGCATTGCATTGAAATTGTCTGTTTAATAATCTACAAGTCTAGTACACATCATTGACGATATTGCGATGATTATTATATATTCATAAGGTATCCTTGTCATTTATTAATGACATCTTGGTTAAGGTGGTAAAATGTAGGATACTTTTGATTCTGCGGACCCTCAGTTATTAGTTTTAGATGTACATAGCCGTGGAGCATTTGTGTCTATTTTCAGTAACACTGTCATGCACTCATATTAGAAATTCGAATGATTCTTTTGATACCTTTAAGTATACTTTATTAAATTATTGAATTATAAATTGGTGAATTATTCTTCGTTTATGACAAAATTTAATCTTACTCTTTTATCTTTTTAATGAGAAAAAAACTTTAAATAAATGAATTTGCCACTAAAACGTTATCTCCGTTTTACATGCATATATGGAAATAAATGAGTTTGCTGTGTTTGATTAATAACATCCCTGTATATACTCAAGTTTTCTTTAACAAATAACTTCATCTTTAAATTCTTCTATTCAGCGCGCTGTTTTCTACATTTTGATGGCTCATGAGATGTTGGTATTGTATTCTGCCTCTTTAATGATATGATATTATCCTAGATAATCTGCCACAATGATGATCCTTCGATAAAAGTTCATTTTAAATGACGAATGCTAAAGATGATACTTCATTAACAACTTTGAATAACTTTACTCAAACATTTCAATGGTTTAATACTATATCAATATTTCGTTATGACATTCATTGCTACAAAATGCAAAATGTTTGACATCGTGGATTGATTAATGCTATTACACATAAAATTAATTCACTGCCTAGATCTTACAAATAGTTCATTTAGATTGATAGATTCTATGGATGAAACTAAATCTACCTCTTTGAATGTCTTGCTATCTAAGGCATTTTAATCGTTTAATACTGAATCAATGATTCCGTTGATGAAAACAGTATCACAATGAACGTGCTTAGCATTATCAATACATCTCATTTCCGCAGACATGTTCGCGGTTGTAAGACAGTTTTATTGATGAATCAAGTAAAATGTTTTTGAAGAGACTTATAATGATCGCATTAGCACAGGCAGCATAAAACTTCTAATCTTACACTGGTCACATAATACAAGGAACACCACAAATTTTCATCACACTATGATTCCTCTTGATGAAAACAGCTTTTTGAAATTGCTAAAATGATGAACCTTTCAGGTTCCTTGCCTTGGTGTGTAATGAATCAGCTGTTGCATCAGTGTCGGAATCTATACTGATGTATGAATTTGGTTATTTTTGTGAAAACACGAACATTATTTTATTTTATTTCCTCATTGATTAAGTCATTTTATGTTTTATCAATTGTAAATTCTGCGGAATTGGATTGTTTTCTTTAGGATGTAATGATCATTTGAATTCTAAAGTTGATCAAAATAAATCTAAATTGAAAATGAAGGTTTGTGTTCACCAGTAGTAAACAATTAACCTTTTGTTACTTGTAATAGTTTATGTTTTTTCCATTGTGGCATATATATTTATATGATTATTTCTGAATTATTTTGTTTCTCGTTTTTCAAATGTAATAATATATTTTGCTTTTCGATTGCAAATAACATTTTCATTATAGCATAAAATACTAGGTTTCTAAGCAAGTCTAATTCATTGGTTTGGAAGTGTCGCTAAAACTATCTTATGAGGCAGCGATGATATACAGATGCTGATCGATGTACCTGCAGCAGGGGGTGTTTCACGTCTTTATTGTTTCTGTCATCGATTACAGGAGACAGCATCTTACTGAGACGAGGGCTTCTGGTAATGTTAAACAAGATCCATCCATAAGTTTT
Source organism: Gibbula magus (assembly GCA_936450465.1). Classification (NCBI taxonomy): domain Eukaryota; kingdom Metazoa; phylum Mollusca; class Gastropoda; order Trochida; family Trochidae; genus Gibbula; species Gibbula magus. Next base: position 27,620,690 of record OW388306.1, read on the forward strand.
TATTACTGAGACAGAGGACAGGTGGTGGATATTGTATTATCTAATAGTTTTGTCTTTAGGCAACTTCCCCTGCATTGGGAATATTATGTACCGATGTGTCAGTGCGCTGCAACTGGGTGTGCACTGCAATCAGAAATCGCTGTCGCAGCAAAGGCAACCGCTTGCAAGAAGGCTAGAATTGGCCAGTGATAGATACTTGCATTATCCCTGCTTTGCTGGGGAATATGGTCATTGGGTAGATGATCAGGTTCCAAATGGTTTCGCTTGTATTCCGAGTTCTTCACTTATTTGTAAGCAAATCTTCATTATTTTTCACTGTTCAATTACAGGTGTTCATTTATGTCCTGTCAGTAATTTCAGAAGATTGTTGAAAGATTCAACATTGTTTCTTTAGTCAAATCTGTTTGTGTGCTGGTGAGATATTCTCGGTGAACCCCAACTTATTTTAAAAGGTAAACAAAACGGGTTGAAAACGCGGGGACATTTTATTTTTTCCCTCATCATCATCTTACAAGCACAGACACTTGCTGCATGAGCGAACAGTTCAGGTCACATGACCTCCTTAGTCAGATAATAACATGCCATGAATAAGAACCTTAAGCTTTTTGCATAGTAAAACTCTTCATGAAATAAAACCTATAAATTCCCTCACTGCATATCATTCACACTTATAAACCTTTTTTCACTTTGATACCATTTTTATATTGCTTCCAGACGGGAAGATTCTGCTAATATTCTAATGGGATATAACGAGGTATACGAGGGATACTGTCATAGCATTGATATTGAGAGTGGGAACAACGAAGATTAACACTAGCGTTGGTGACCGTCTCCGTTGTATGTAAGCATTTAAATTTCAATAATCTGTATTCTATATATATATATATTATATGTTTATATACATATTGCATTGTATTGACAAGTTCAGGTCACATGACCTCCTTCGTCACATGATCACAAGTCTATTTTTGGCATTTACATTCCGGGCCCCCAATTAGTAACAACCTGTAACGAATTACTTATTCATATAAGAAAGTGCCATGAAAATAACACAACTCTTCATAAATTAATTCTTTTAAATTCCCCGACTGCAAATTATGGAACATTTACTCAATTTGGTACCATTTTTATATTTCTTCTAGACGGGAAGATTCTGTTAGGGATACTGACATAGCATTGATATTTAGAGTTGGAACAACGAAGAGTTAGACTAACGTTGGTGACCGTCTTCGTTGTATGTAAGAATTTAAATTTCAACTCTGTATTCTCTTAAATCACACGCAGTAGACTTTGAAGACTTTAAATATACAAGATACAGAGTATGCATGTGGACCATGATAAAGGACAATACATATTATATTACACATTTATTTTAATGAAATATTATATTTTTGCTCTGTCCTCATGCAACTAATTTGTCTTTGAAAACGTCTTTAATTAACTTTGTCATATAGTTACTTACATAACAGATCGTCGTTTTTTGTCTTATTCTTATTCTTAACTTTGTTAAGAGAGATAATATTTCTGTTTCGTTCTGCCATCATATGTCTAAGAATGATATCAGTTGACGACAGAATAAATTGGTTGTACAGCAGATGCAAAAGTAGCCCGAAATATCCGTTATCATTAACAACATGATATATTTTGCGACTAGCACAAACCTGGTGCTTGTTCTGGTATATCAGGACAAGGGAATGATGTTTAGATGCGGATACAAAGCAAATATGGTTGTATTATGTTTCCAAGTAAATAATTTTCTCACAATATTATATCGGTTGTACAACAGATGCATACATGTAAGTATCCCAATTCTTCCAAATATATAGGTCATTATCGTTAACAACATTATAGATCTTGCCCATGGACATAATTGACACTGACTGTATACAAAATGTCAGTTGATTAACAAACCAGAAACAGACACCTGGTGCTTGTTCTGGTATATTAGGACAAGAGTTTGAGGAAACAAATCAAACATGGTTGTATTGTGTTTCAAAGTAAATAATTTCATGGAGATATTATGCCAAATTGTGTAGAATATATATTTCAAAGCTTTTACATTTGAAAGGTGTGTTTATCCGTCATGATCTGCAGTTTGTAAGTTTAACTGTTTTCTTTTGGAGTTTCAGCGAAGTGTTATTGTTAAGTAACATATGATAATTAGAGAATATGGCCTATCACTAATAATGTATAGCACCAGTATGTCAGGTAAAGAAAACAGTCCCATGACGTTTGAATTATGACCAGGTATGTTCCAGTATGGCAAAAAGCAATATGCAACAAGACAAGATAAAACTATGACTCGATTACAACACAAATTTGGCAAATGATATAACATGTCGAAAATCGAATTTAGAATAGCCATTGTTCAATTTACTGAGCATATGGGTGTATACTATTGTATCTAATGACTTCATTACATGCTATACATGTGTTAAAATGAAACTTAGTATATGCAGTTTCAATGACTTCAATGGTTCGCAAATACTAGTTTTACTGTTTGAACGTTCTGGAATTAACATGATAGGGTGTCTGACTTGTCTCGTCATGTTGGGAGAGGGGACGGTTTGATTTTTGCCTGTTTTTTACTAATTGGGCGACTGTTTTTGTCCATATGTAATAGCCATTTTTTTTTTTATTGCACTGTGGTTTTATAGCAGAGGTAATATGTCAGACAATCAATTTCGGATTTGCATTATGGACACATACATGCCTCTTCGTCGTGGTGATAGACATTTGAGGTCATTCCACTCCATGTACCTTGGTCTTTATTGCGTAGGTTTTTGACTGTGTTATGGTGAAGTAAAAGCGCTGGGCAAAAACGAGCCATGATGGACATGACTTGAATTTACTATGGAACGAAGTGACAAATTGATCAGCTGAAGATAATCCTACTTTGTGTGGGAAGACACGCCAATGTTTGAGTGTTGAATTATTCGATTAAAAGGGAAATATAAGGAATTAGTTGAGTATTCAGTTCATAATGGATTATTAACCTTTGAAAACTATGTTCCAGTGCTGTATCTAATGAGAGTTAATAGTGTATTAACGTTTTGAAACTATGTTCTAGTGTTATATCTAATCCGACTTGAATAATTGATAATTGATAAATGTAAAATAATCATGATATAGAATAGTTTTGTAAATAAATGGCTTTGAAATGAATACATCTATGAAAGTAAACTCGAACAGCAATAGTATTCGAAGTGACATTATTATTATTAAAAAGTTAAATAATTAAGATTAAATAAAACTGTTTCTCGAGCACATGCAGCCTTGACGACAATAATTTTGTAAGGCTTTGACAGAACGCTTTTAGGTAACTTTGGACAGAGAACCTTATATATCCATTCAGCAAAGAAGGTAAGGAGTGGTCCTAGCTGTTCTGTAGTTTAGATATTATGTGCTATAATGAATACAATATGTAGATGCAAAAACGTCGAGATACTCATCAGGGTTTTATTGCGGGTTTTCAAGTTGTCAAATATCATGTGGCACATTGGATAAACGTGTGATGTGATATATACATTAGATGCGAAGATGGGACCAGATTCGTTGAGAACATGTGCTGATTAGAATGCGTTCAGATGATGTGGCAACCTTGTCACCAGGGCTGCGCCAGTACAGACTCACAACAACCAGGAAACATCAACAAAGACGACTGTCACTTCACCGTAGTTTACTTCCCACGAGGCGAGGTACAATAATGGCGGCCGTAACTAGGCAACGCCGAGAGATGCTACATGCATTGCAACTAGCCATACTGGCGTAACTTCTTCTTTTCTTTTTTGTAACAGTAAAAAGCTAAGGGACAACCCTGCTGAAAATAAACATGAACGCTTTGGCACATTGCAAGTCCATAATGTGGAATACGAAGTAACATACATTAGAGTTCATAAAGTGTCCGTAAGAAACTCAGAAACTTCTGAAACAAAAAACATATTGCATCATCTCGATGGAATGAAATTAAGTGTCCATACAATAGTCTGCGAACTTGTCAGGAAGACGTCTTTGCCTTCCGGACCGTCTGGGTGGAGGGCTCGGGCTTATGTCGCAGGGTGTCGTCATGTCAGAGTCCCTGTCATTGACGGGATTCATAACAGGGTCATAGGGTGGGGTAGGTGGCGGATAGGCGTCAATTGGCGTGAGATTCTGAGGACAAGATATCTCTGGAGGAACAACAGGAAGTCGTGGTGGTGCAGGGCAGTAGGCCGGGACGTGTCCTTCGTCCGAGTCTTCATCGTTGTCATAGGACGGGAGGGTCGAGGACAGAGAGCCGTGACGCTGCACCTTGTAACAATCGGTAAGCTTTACCCGGTAAGAGGTACTCCGTAGTTGTGCCCCGGTAAACTTCTTGATATTGCACCAGGGTTGATCAATAGACACTATGAGGTATCGTTTGCGAGCACTGAGTTTCCCTCCATCTTGATAGAGGTACACAAGGTCGCCAACAGCCAGTTTGGGAGGGGATAAGACTCTGCCACTTGGAGATTTGGATATTTCACTTGAATGGTGATTGTCCAGTCTTTGGCGGTGTTGTTGTTCGATAAGATCCCTGTCAGACAGAGGTATCTGAGAATGCGAGAACTGGTCACGTTGGGTTAGCATCTCTCTTGAAGAAAGACCTCTATTTCGGATACGAGTGTTGAGGCGTGATACTGCAAGTGTAAGCTCCAAAGGTGTACATGTTCCGCCCAATGGATTGAGGCGAAGAAGTTCTTGTTGTAGTTCCTGTATTGCCTTTTCAGCGACTGGGTTCTTGTTCAGGTTCTTAGGACGGCCAATCTCAAGGACAATGCCATGTTGTTTGAGGAGCTCATCGTTGGAGAGAGCACTAAATCCTGGAGCGGGGTCAACCCGAATAACAGACGCTGGACCTTCCAAGGGAATGAGTTCCACACTCATCTGTAGCAAGGCATCTCGTAGAGTGATGTGGCGTTCATCGGCGATGATCCGAGCTGTTGTGTAAGATGTTACGCACTCGCGTATCACTAGGAGGAGTTGACGTTCCCTCTTCATAACATCAGCTGCAAAAAGGGATCCGATTCGCTCTGGGGGGTCGCATGTGGATTGGGGTGACAGGCAATGGGGTACTTTCGACAAAGATGAGCACTGGTGACAGCTATTCGACACCATTTCGATGGTCCGGTCCATGTCGAGAGCATAGAAGTAGCGTCGAGTTACAAGCTTCAACTGGTGACATGACGGGTGGTCGAGCTGAATGTGGATGGCGGTTAGTAAGCCTTCGAGTACCTCCCTTGGAACGATGATACAGTCTCTGATCTGAACAAGGGGTTCATTCCGGCGCACCACGAGAAGTCCATCCTTGGCAATGGTAGCGACATTTAGGTAGCGTTTGATATCTTTGATGTCCGTTTGTTTCTTGGAAGGTCTTGTACCCTGTGAGAGATGGGCATGTGTGCGACGTAACTCTGGACTCTCAGCTTGGAGCGCTAGCCATGCGGCCCGGCTTGTGTAAGGCAGCTTTGCATTGCCTTTCATGATGTCTTGGACTGAGAGACGAGAAACAACACATTCTTCGGTACGTTGTACGAACGAGCAGACCTGGCAAGTGGGATGAGTGCACTCAATAGCGTTCCGACTAGCAAAATCCGAAGGAACATTGGCTGCCCCCGTGAGATGGCGGATGGAAGCCTGGTAGCGGCTCACAGTTGAAAGGAACGTAGACACTCTGGGACTAGCTGAAAATTCCCCTCTGCAAAGTTTCTCGAAAGCTTGGACACATGGTTTGCTGTCCGTCAGAATACATGCCTTGTGGTTGGACTGCACGATATAGGGAGAAAAGTGTTTTGTGGCCACAGCGATCGATAGCGCCTCAATCTCGCATGGAAGCCAGGTTACTTGGCGACCCCGGAGTTTTGCACTGAAGAAGCCAGCAAGCTTTGGCTTACCGTCACGAGTAACATACAGTGTAGCTCCAATGCCGTGTCTCTTGACTGCGCCATCGGTGATTACCCAGAGTTGGTCGTCTGGGCGAGGTAAAGTGATTGTCCTTGTGTCTGAGAGGGATGATTTTGCTGTGTTGAAGGCGACTAGTAGGTCATCAGTCCACTTAACACCATCTTGGGACAACTTGCCGGCTTGAGCTTCATCCAATGGAGCCACAAGAGATGCACAGTTGGGTAAAACACGGGCGAGAACCTTGAAGGCACCAATAAAGGAACGGAGATCACTGACTTTTTCAGGTCTGTCACAAGTTGATAGGGTTGATATTCTGTGGGGGCTAGCTCTGATGGTACCCTCTTCCCATATCCAACCGAGTATGGTTGCAGATTTCGGGGTGATGATGGTTTTGCGAGCAGCCAAACGTAGGCCATTGCGGTGTAGTGCGTCGAGCACCTGTCGCCAATTCTGGAGCAGGTCGTCTAGGTTGTCGGCTCCACAATATAGGTCATCTGCCAACTTCGTCACAACTCCCTCTTCCAATAACTCTCCCAACACACGACACATGAGCTCCTCGAGAGCAGTTTCTGAACCTGGCATTCCCATTGCGCATTTGGTATAAACTCTCACCCCCTTGAATGGAGTGGCCACTCCACAGTATTTGAAGGATTCCTTAGCAAGTGGTATTTGGTGAAAGGCGAGGGTCAAATCAGTCGTGATGATGTATTTCCAAGAGGCAATCAGGCGCAGTGTGGAATCAACGTCTGGCATGAGAGATGGTTGGGGTTTGGCATATCTACCAACGTCAGCAAAGGCTGTTACCAGTCTGTGACCGCCACTTGATTTTTTCACGAGAAATGAGGGGTTAATGTATTCAACAGAAACGTCGACATCTTCTGGTCTTGCAAATACACCCATTCGTTCTAGGTCGTCAAACTTGTCTTGCAGCTCAACCAGCTTGTTGCGTGAATACTGGGGACATCGACCTTTACGTTGGGGGGGTTGCACCGGGCCCATGTTCACAACAGCCTGGAAGGGGCCTGACGCGCCATTGTATCCATGGATGGTCGGATTAAACACTTCATCATACTCGAAGAGAAGGGCACTGAACTTGTCTTTTACGTCGGTCGGAAGAGTGTCGCCCGGGTCGAGCTTGACATCCAAAGAATACTGTTTATTTTCGTTCTTGAGTGGTTTGGGGGGGCTTTTTGGCTGTTCGGGTATCGGTTCCTGGCTTCCCCAAACAATGGAAGTAGCATGTACCTGGCAAAAGTGCTCATGGCGCTTCAGAACCTGTGGGCTATCAGTCAGGTTTGGGATACGCACCTTTCCAGCGACGCTGGTGACGGTGTCGGTACATGGCCATTGTGGATCACTTCGTGATGCGTTTGGTGTGTCTGTGCGCGCTTCAATTGCGAAAACAGTGTCAATCGGAACAAACTCCTGTGGCAAAGTAACTTCAACAAATTGTCCAGGCCAAATAGTAGAGTTCTTAGAAGGAGCCCTCAAAACGTGCGTGCGTCTTACAGAATGTTCACCAGGGGACTCTATCCTTGAGTTGTAGAGGTACGTTGTTCCATCGCCAAGAATTATCTGGTGGCGGGCAGGCCTGACTGTGATGTCATTCAATTCCATGAAAGGTATCCCCGCGAGAATCCCAACGTCCAGATTTTCCACGACTAAGCCCTCGAAATTGAACTTTTTCCCATCCCGTTCGAACTTGAATCTGGTTTCTCCAATTACCTTGAGGGGGGATATGCCATCCGCTTGGCGGGCTGACCGCGTAGTTGTCTCCACCTGAACACCGAGGAACGTAGCAGTGGATAAACGGATCATGTTTCCTGTAGCGCCACAATCGATGGTTATGTTAGCCACTCTGTGTCCATAGAACGCTGTCATTGAAGGCGACGCACCAACTTGAATTCGGAGGATTGACGTAGGATTGGAAGGCTTTTCACTGGGCTGATGCTTGATGTCTGTCTCCTCATACTCCTCGGAATCATCTTGGACATCTTCCAATATCTCTGCAATTCTTCTGGTCTTAGCGATGTATCTTTTGTCACTGTCGGGTAGGTAAGAACACTGACTTAGGAAATGGCCTATATTCGCTCTACCAGCTTGCTTGCACAAAGCACACACCTTTGGAGAAAGAGTAGTGCGTCTTGGTTTTTGACGCTGAGCACCTCTATCGAATCTTGATGCAGCCGAACGCATCACCTTCACCTCTTCTGACGAATGAACCTCATCTAGCAGAGACGGCAGGGCTTGAGATATTTCAGGTTTTATGGATGCTAGAGTGCGTGATCTCAATTCGGTCCCATAACGCTGTTTGACAAGACGTGGTAGGTCCTTATGAATCAGCTGAAGCCAGGTGAGAACCACAAAATTTTCGAGAGTAGGGGACAGTTCCTCATCTTCCTCAATCGCGGCGTCGTGATGAGTTATTCCGCCGTTTTGGACTAACAGGTTATCCTCTATGAAAGCAGTGAGGCGTTGAAATAAATCTTCTGGGCGTTCTTCGGGCTGCAGTTTGATATCGCAGAAATCCAGAAAATGTGCGCCGGTCGACTGGAAGCCATAGTGAAGGCGGATAGTCTGCCAGATACTCTCCACAGAAGTAGAATTCTTCACAATTGTTTGCCGAGAAATGACAGGGCAGTAGTTAGCAATCTGTCCTAACATGAGTTCCAACATGTTCACTTTCTGTTGGGCAGTACATCCACCTCTAACACCTTCCCCGTCGTCCACAAATCCCCTAAGGGGAGCAGCCCTAGTTTTCTTCGCCCATCTAACTCCATCGAGGAGAAAAGGGGCAAAGTTGACATCTAATGCTAATGTGTACTGTAAGTTCTGCTTCCAATTTTCGAAAGAGTTTACAGTCTCATTCCTACTTAGGGACCATTGTTTAGGTGCCCGATGGATATTTGCCATGGTCACTTCTTGTAACTGTGGAGTAGGACACAGATATTGTCAAAAACGGCGCTGATCTAAAACCGGACAGTTTTACGTTGATGTTGACGTTCACTTTCCAGACGCTCCTGTCTGGCTGATTGTCCACTTATATGTGAAATGAGAGCTATACGGGTAGTTTACGTTAGTAGCGTAGGTATACGTGGGTAATACAGCGCTGCCACCACGCCAGTACAGACTCACAACAACCAGGAAACATCAACAAAGACGACTGTCACTTCACCGTAGTTTACTTCCCACGAGGCGAGGTACAATAATGGCGGCCGTAACTAGGCAACGCCGAGAGATGCTACATGCATTGCAACTAGCCATACTGGCGCTGATCAACTATCATTGAAAAAGGATTGGCGCAGAAGAGACGTAACATCACTGTGGGGAGTTTGATGATGCGGTTATGATGCGCTTAAACAACCACAATGAAATTGAAGAAAAAAACAAGATATATGGATAGTCAACTTATTTATTGCGATGAATTCAATACAATAAAGAAGTTGACTTTCCATACATCTTGATTTTTCTTCATCTCTACAACTTCTAAAATGCCTCTCAAAGAAATGAAATTAAACATTGTATAACATATGCACGTTTATGCACATAATCTGATATTCAGTAACACTAATATGTATATCCAAGATATATTACCTTTATCTGCAAACCATACTAAGAATTAGCAAGCAACGTTACTGTATTGCATTATTACAGTACAACTTACATTACATTATAAAAAAGATATAGCTACAAAAAAAGTTAAACATTAAACGCCCGTCTGTCAATGATGACAAGGGGTGGGGTTACAAAGTTCTTATATTATGTGGTATAATGAAATCAATAAAATGTGGGCTACACATCTTTTAAATTAAATCATTTAGGGACTTTAACAAAGAAATATCTATTTATATTTGATGCTACGTGTTTCCCTAGAATTGGGTATATGCCAATGTAAACCTTCATAAATAAAGAAAAGAACATTTGCCTCGTTTCACCGTTGAGGCAATTACGGTGCATCGTAAAATAGTAATTATTAATGCAATTACATTTAACGCCTATCATAGCTTCCAATTACGTTCTAAGCAAAAGAACAAAGATAAATGGAGGTACGAATTTTACCTACTCCGATCTTCACATTATGAGTGATGTCTTAGAATATTCTTAACGAACTTTCTTTGAACTTTAATTACGAAATAATTGCAGACACATTCAAAAAGGTTGAACCTAAATCCTAAATGATCAATAGATTAAAACGTCTTTAAAAGTTGTACTATGGTATTTTTAGAATTTATTCATTTAATGAATTCACTCGTGTTTTAAACATAATATGACATTCGCACTCATAAACTATCATAACTCGTTATGAAAATAATGATCTTGAGTAATGTTTTTAGCACATGGTGTATTATCATAGTTGACTATATGTACCACTTATAAATGCTCATGGATATGAAGGCATGATTTACACAAACGATGATTCACAAACAATCGTTTTGTACTTACATCATTTTACTTCATTTCCTTCAGATCAATTTGTTCAATTTTGACTGACTTTAGATTGAAGGTGTCAGTTACACAATTGCTCGATTTGGCATTTCAGAATATAACAAGATTAAAACTAGAATATCAGTTACAGATAAATTATATTTCTTAGACTAATCTTGTAACTGACATTTGGTTCAAGAGACTGAGAGTAGAGCTAAATTACCCTTCGAATCTAGAAGTCTTTCAAGTCTTAGAATAGTTCGACTGAAAGGAAAAACATACAAAATACAAAAACATAAAACGCCTCTCACAATTACTTCCAGACAGTGTACTGAACAAAAGGAACACAATCCCATAAACACTGCACAGAGCCAACTCCCCAAGTAATATACTGCCAGGATAACAAAATGTTCTAATGTCAATGTTTAAATTGAAAGTAACATGACATTTTATGTACAGTATTTTTAAACATTTACCTAAGGTCATTTTCATGACATACATGTATAGTACATCAACATACAGCATGTCTTAAGGAGGCTCAACACACCGAAGTAAAATCCACTAGAAATTCATGAAAATTCGTCATAAGACAGATTGAACACTGACTCTTACAAAGAAACTAAAAAAAAGGGTACCTCACCATTGAAACGCCGAAAGCTGATGGGGACCCCAACATTTTCATTTTTTGTGGGACAACAAACCAAACAATGTCCCACAATATGTGCACTCTAAATCCAACCATCCACCCAGCATCATTAAAAATATCCCTGCAGCAATCAACAAACGGCTATTACAAATTTCTTCAAGCCAAGAAATATTCAACAAAGCCATACCACCATACCAGACCGCCCTGAACAACAGTGGCTACAACCATAAACTGCAATACAACCCCCCAGAAAACCGAAATATCAAGCGCCAAAGATCCCGCCAAACAACCTGGTTTAACCCCCCATTTGACCTAACGGTAACAACAAGCGTCGGCAACCAATTCCTCAATATCCTCAAAACCTCATTCCCAAAAACCAACCCACTCAGCAAAATATTCAATAAAAACACAGTCAAGCTCAGTTACAGCTGCATGCCAAACCTCAAAAACATAATTGACAGCAACAACAAACAAGTCAAAACAACCACAGAAACAACAAAGGAAAAACCATGCAACTGCCGTAGCCCAAAAACCTGCCCCCTCAAAGGAAACTGCCTTGCCAAATCAGTAGTTTATCAAACTAAAGTCACATCCGACAACACAATTGAAACATACGTTGGCTTAACTGAAACAGAATTCAAAACAAGATTCAACAACCACAAAACCTCTTTCAACAACCCCAGCAAAAAACACGCCACAGAATTAAGCAAATATATTTGGCAACTAAAAGAACAAAACTCTGAATTCAATGTGGAATGGTCAATCATCGGCCATGCCAAACCATACTCAAATACAAGCAAAAGATGCAGCCTTTGCATATTCGAAAAGTTCATCATCATCAACAAACCCCATATGGCAACCCTAAACAAACGAAACGAATTGGTAAACACCTGCAGACACAACAACAAATTTTTGCTAAAAAATAGCCAAAACAAAAAACCAGCCCCAAAACGCAGCACGCCCAGAAACACAGAAAACAATCACCAGAACACAGCAAGCAGCTCCCAATCGACCAACAAGCCCAAGCGCACAAGTAACAAAAGTGGCACCAAACCAACACAAGCTATCACTTGAAAATTGCCTCTCGGCATGAAACAATGTTGTTGTGATAAACAATGACTTTGTAGAAAAACCTGATTTTATTTTCTACATTATATCTAGCTCCATTTTTTCAAATGTTGAGCACTCTGCCATTCCCCAACAAGGCTAAAATACACAAAACCAGTTTGGTTTTTGTAATTTGCTTATATATATATGTTTACTTTTTGTGAAGCTAAATATGGTGTGTTTACCAATGTTACTAGAAGTATTAATTAACTATTAACGCAGTTGAGCTAAGAATAAACCTGCAAGAGTAGCATCTTTCTTCAGTTAAGTTGAAAATGTACCGATGATATGGACAGCGTAATTGATGTAACAACATCACGCCATGTTCACATCGAGAATGATTACGAGAGAAAATAAAGTATTACTGCGACTGTGAAAGGCGAATCAGTCTGAGCAGTGTTTACCCAGATAAAACATATTAAGTCTTGAGAATTTGCAAGAACGACAGGCCTTAATTAAGAAAGAATACTTCAGTTGAATGGTTAAGTAATTTAGAATATACATCTTTGATTAGTTTGAATAGTTTATTGTGTCTAATAGTTAGCTATCAAATTAGAGAACGATTAAATTATGTTTTCAGGGCCAACATATTCACTTTCAGTCACGTTTCAATAATGGCGCTATGCACATTAGGCAAATCATTTTCAATGAAAATTAGAACTTACAAAATGTCAGCTCCAAAAGACCCGTTCTCACAGTTTGACATGTAGTAACAATACAATTACACCTCGAGAACAACCGGGTTAATACAATTGAACCAAAATGTTTTTTTCACAAACCTCGTATCATGAGATTGTGAATTTTGAAGCACTCATCTTACATCCACACCACTGAAGTTATAAAATTATCCTATTCAATTTTAAACTGAAGATAAGACACTCACATGTTTAAATTCACGGAAATACAAGTGGTTCTCAATTTGAATATAACAGCATTTGACACCATCGATTTTTAACGCTCTCAGTAATATTCTCATATCTGAGGTAAAACGTGTCCTTCTCATTCGAACATCAAATGCATGGGAATACTGTGCAGCAATGGTGTAAAGTGATATCAGTAAGCTCAGCAGCAATATTAACCAAAATACTGCATTTAAAGTATCAGGAGATCAGACATCACATCTTTTCGAAAATCGCAATAATTATAATTAATGAAAATGCAACTGCAAGAGGAATCATATGTTTATTGCTTGAAACTGATCGAACTACAACGTTTTCGGAAGGCAATATTATGCATTCAAATGGGTAATATTTCAAATTTAAAAATATACTCGGTGAAAGCAGTATGAATAGTTTTATAGACTATTGCAAGACCAAAACTTTAGACAATATGGGAGTTCTATCGTTATCAGTATCAGTCTTACTATAACTGCATTATGATCGCTTCAAGTACCCACTCTTGGGTATCATTATAATTGAAGAAATAAAAGTATATCAAAAGCAATTTGAAATCAGTGTTGAAGCGCAAATATGAAAATAAAGATTTTTTTTATAATAACGATAATTAATGCAGCTTGTGATTGTTGTGATTTGAAAATAACGTATCTCCTTTAGGATAGCCACATTTACACACTCATAAGCACTAATAAGGTAATATTCATATGAAAGAAAACCCACTTGTATAAAAGGTAACGATGTGCAAACATTACTGGATCATTTAAAATGGAGTTTAAAAAAAAAAACATCACACTACTTCCATTGTTTACACAGGGTCAGAAGAAATAGTCTCATGCAAATGAATTTGAATAATATTTAGAGATTACAGTAGTATTTGTGACAGAAAATGAACACTTGAACATATGAACAGCTTCAATATCTTCAAATCCGCAATTAAGCACCCAGAGGTATCCCGTCGTGTACAGAAATATCATGTGCATGTACATGTGCAGGAAAAGACGGCTTTATAATAATGGTGTGTTTTACACTATGATTGTTCCGGTACTGTCAACTTACACCTGTGTATGTGTAATTGCAACATAGCAAAACATTAACATGGTCAGCATGTGTATGATAAAAAATAAATTATATATTCACGTCTGTTCAAAATTACTTTTTCTCTGTAAATGTTGTGTTTTCCATAGAAACCTTTAGTTGTGAAGGTTATACTGCGAGGATAAATTAGCATGCTTCATAAACATTTTGAAAGTGATGCCATTAGGATGGACCATGAGCATTATAATTAGGGTTGAGCAGGCAATGTGTTTTCCAGGAAATGGATGTATATGGTTATCTAAAAGGGAAAGTAATTTATTCACTGAAACTATCATTTGTTGACTTGTTTTCTCATTTGTAGAACATTTAGTTGCAATTACACCAAAGACGAATATAACTGAAAATGTTTTTTATTATCACTGAACATTTCAAGAAAAACAAAAAACACATATTAGGCAATCATCCTCTTGGTGTATATTACATTACTGTTGACAGTAAATAGGCTCCCAGACAGAGTAAAGAAAACCTATTACCTCCACTTATAAAGTGCAATTATGCCTCGAAGGCAAACTTTTTGTATTACTGGCCTGGGTACCGCCATCCAATCTTCAACTTTGAATTGCGAGATGACAATCTTTCCATTTTTGAAAGGTTGAAACATTTGTTTAATTAACTTTTGTCTTCTTTAGTAATAACTTAATCTTGTATTACTTTTTTCGAAGCAATGAAATAATGTCTATATTCAGTAGAGAATTAGAAGTCAGAAAAATAATGAGATCTAAGTACATTCTGTTTAGCCTGTAAAATTTCATGCAAATCTTTACTTACCTTTAATCGTGAACACAAAAAATACCCCAGAGCTAATAAAAAAATGTTGTTTGCATGTTTCCTAATATATGTGCAAAAATTATCTTCAGACAAAATACAAAGCAGGCTGAAATCACCAATCCCAATTTACTGTGAAAATCGTTCAGTCACATAAGAATCCATTGATAGTATTGTAGAAGCCACATATAGATAGATACGATCTGACTACAGCCTTTACACACAGTCACAATAGTTGGTATTGTTGTCTCCTTGTTGATCACTAAACGTAAACACTTATTAGCGGTTCGTTTCTTTCTTAATCAATTAGTGTCTTCCCTTGTTTGATGTCTGATTATTATTTGATAATCTGTCATCAGTACATGACATTTTGGTTTTCATGCAAACGAAGCTGATGATATATTTTATACTTTTATTGATTATAAAAGAGTGATAAATACCCTTGATCACTAATGATAGTTTTTTAATAGGACGATGACATACTTCTGCGCAGGAAATATTATTCCATTGATGGTGAAATCTGGAGAATAATGAGACATCATGTTTCTTTGAGATTGTGTAATGAATGACTTCAGGGCGGAACATGGGTTTGCTATATGGAAACATTAATGAAATGGAAGGTCTTCTCTCCTGAAGCAAAATATAAACTTATATTGACATGTCCCTGAACTTATTGAGGAAATTAAACCTTACTACTGATAAATAATAATAGTGACGCTTAACCACGCTTGTTCTGCATGACCTTAGTTCAGAGCAATACAAAAACAAAAATACATGATACCAAAAATACTAAATACAAACATTAAATTAACAAACAAACAAACAAACAATTAAAAGTTCATCATACCTCCGACAAATGTATGACTTTACATGTATGTGAAGAAATATGGATCTTTGATGTCAGTCAATTGAATATTTCTGTGCGCATTGATCCATCATCCAAACAATAAGCTAAATGATAAAATGTTCAAGGTTTTAACTGCGACAAGAGTAACACAATAAAAACAGAATGAGGGAGTGTTAAGCTATTGAAGGCGCTGTAGAACTTTTTTTGCATATTATGTTTTCTCATTTGTGCCCTTTACTATTAAAGTTTATACATATATTGGTACGTTAATGGATTTAACATCTCATTCCCCTTTACGCCAGATCAAATGAAAACAGCTATCAACATTCAAAAAGAAATGGTGCGATGTATAAAGCGACATTGATGTGGAACTCTTCAGAGTGAGGGGTAGATTTGTAGGTCTCCTGAGAATTTGAGAGTTCAGACAGCAAGATAGTTGACCATTCCATCATTCTATCATACTTAAAACTCTACTCTGAGTGTTTAGGTATCGATACATCAGTCACATCACTTGTACTATCTTCGAGCGGCCATTTTAATGTGGACACATTAAAAGAACCGAAGGGTGGGAAATGGACTCGCAGAACTTAACCGAAACATGTATATGTATAACTCTTTTTATTTTAACCATTGGTACAACTTTCATATATGCATGTATGTTAGGGACAGATGAAGTAAACATATATTTATTGTATTATTTACAATGATAGTATTGTTTATTTATTTCACTATTATTGTTTGTTATCAATTCTTACACTTTTATATGTATTCACAAATGTGTAGATGTGTAAAAAAGGTAATAACATCTCTAAATAAACTTCTGTTTGTAATAAATTTGAGCAGCAAACACACAACGCACAATTTAGTTTGGCTTGTAAGCTATATGCAGTGAAGGTGATTATTGAGTTTAAAATGAGTTTTAAACGATTGTGTCAGGTCAAGTAACTGGATAAGGTTTGCCAAGAAGTGTCAGTATTGTATTACTTTATCTGTTAGGTTGTGAATAGAAAAAGAACAATCAGTTTTGGTTACTTAAATATATTGGTTACTTGCTTACATGACTGTAATGAAATGTTTTTTTTAATAAATCCACAAGTCTAGTACACATCATGCAAATATATTGACGATATAATAATGATATTCATATATGCATAAATTATCAAATTCATTTACTATTTTGAAATCATGGTTAATCAGTATCATGCAGGCATATTAGAAATTCAAATGATTTATATTATTACTAAATTATTGCATTATAAGTTTGTGAATTATTCTTTGTTTTATGATAAAATTTAATCTTGCCCCATTGTCTCTTTGAAGGGAAAACTCTTAATAGAAATGAATTTGCCACTAAAACATGATCTGTATGAGTATGCTGTGTTTGATTAATTACATCTCTGCTATACTTTGGTAACATATTATTTTTAATTTTTAATTTTAATCAAGTACATATGTTCTATGATATGTGTTATTTTTTAAATAGCTTCATTTTTAAGCGCTTTATATTCAAGACATTTTTTATATTTAGTCATATTGTGTCCTACCTCTTCAATGATTTGATATTATCATGAATACTCTAAAAGTGATCATCTTTCAGTAGAACACACAACAGGGAATCTTCTAATATTACACTGTTCACAAAACAAGGAACACCACAGTTTCATCACAACCAAGATTCCTCTATCTAAAATCAAGTTTTAATACTCTTCAGCTGCCTTCTTTGGTGTGAAGTGAATCAGCTATAACATCAGAGACAGCCGGAAACTATACTGATGTGTGTCTTAATAAAAACAAGAACATGTTTAATTTTGAAAGGATGTGGATAATTTTATGAATCAAGATGTTATTTTCTCATAGATTAAGTCATTTTTTGTTTATCAATGGTAAATTCGACGGAAATTGGGTTTTCTTTCAGATGTAATGGTCAGTTGAAGTCTAAAGTTGATAAAATGTCAATTGAAATGAAGATTTGCGTTCAACAGTAATAAACGATTTACTTGTTGTTACTTGTAATACAGTAGTTTGCACTATATGTTTTTCAATTGTGGCATATATATTATATTATCTTTTCTGAATTCTTTTGTTTCTGTTTTTTTTTTAATTTGATAGTATCTTTCATTTTTCAAATAACATTATCATCATCGCATAACATACTTGGTTTCTAAGCAAGTCTAATTCATTTGTTTGGAAGTGTCTCTAAACTATCTTATGAGGCAGCGATGATTTACAGATGCTGATCGATTCTGCAGCAGAGGGTGTTTCACGTCTTTATTGTTTCTGTCATCGATTACAGGAGATAGCATCTTCCTGAGAGGAGATATTCCCGTGATCTATAACGAGATCCAACCATAAGATTGTAATACTGAGACAGAGCACAGGTGGATATTGCATTATCTCATAGATTTGTCTTTTGGCAACTTCCCCTGCATTGGGAATATTATGTACCGGTGTGTCAGTGCGCTGCAACTTGGCGTGCACTGCAATCAGAAATCGCTGTCGCAGCAAAGGCAACCGATTGCAAGAAGGATTGAATTGGCCAGTGATAGATATTTGCATTATCCCTGCTTTGCTGGGGAATATGGTCATTGGGTAGATGATCAGGTTCCAAATTGTTACGCTTGTATTCCGAGTTCTTCCCTTATTGCTAAGCACATCTTCATATTTGTCACCTTCTATCTGCAAAATGAAGAATAGTGTAGCAATTTGTAGCAGAACACCATTGTAGGTTTTGATTGATTGCTCTCCAGCAAACTTATTTCCTGTCAACGAGTTCAGAAGATTATTCTAAGATTCAAAAGTGTTTCTTTAGTCGAATCTGTGTTTGGGCTGGTGAAATATTCTTGGTCAACTTCAACTTATTTTGAAAGGAAAACAAACGGGTTGAAAACCTATCCGTCGCACGAGCCGACATTTATTTCTTCCCTCATCAGCATGTTACAAGCCAGACACTTGCTGCATGAGCGAATAGTTCAGGTCACATGACCTCCTTAGTCACATAATAACAAGTCTATTTTTGGCATTTACATTCTGGCCCCTAACTAGTAACAACCTGAAAGTAATTACTTATTCATAAAAGTAAGTGCCATGAATAAGAACCTTAAGCTTTTTGCATAGTAAAACTCTTGAAATAAATCCTATAAATTCCCTCACTGCAAATCATTCACGCTTATAAACATTTTTTCACTTTGATACCATTTTTATATTGCTTCCAGACGGGAAGATTCTGCTAATTTTCTAATGGGATATAACGAGGTATACGAGGGATACTGTCATAGCATTGATATTGAGAGTGGGAACAACGAAGATTAAGACTAGTGTTGGTGACCGTCTCTGTTGTATGTAAGCATTTAAATTTCAATAATCTGTATTCTATATATATATTTATTATATGTTTATATACATATTGTATATCGATAAGTGTCCTATTGCACGCAATTCCAATACTTGTAAGGGCAGAAACAACAGTCATTTTCTTCTCAGAAGGGAACAATTATTGCTCTGTCCTCATGCAACTCATTTGTCTTTGAAAACGCCTTGAATTAACATTGTTTGTCAAGTCAATTTACTAAACCAAACTATGTCATATATTCACTTACATAACATAACATAATAGTATGGCCTATCACCAAGCCAATTTGAGTCATTCCGTCCTATCTAGTAAAGGAAACATATGTCCCATGTCGTTAACATTTTGACCATATATATAAACATAACATAAAAGTAGATATGGATTACAACCTAAAGTTACCAAACAATGTAAAAAGTTCAAGAAATGGAACCAAGTGACAAATTGATCACATGAAGATAATCCCAGTTTCTAAAAGGAGTCGCAATGTTTAAGTACTGAATGACTCGATTAGAAGGAAAATATAAGGAGTTAGTTGAGTATTGAGTTAATAGTGGATTACCCTCTTGAAACCACGTTCTTGTGTTGTATTTAACGTGTGGTAATAATCATTATTTCAGAACTTATTTATGTTCTTGTGTTGTATCTAATCTGAGTTAATAATTGATTAATATTTTAAACTTATTTATGTTCTAGTGTCGTATTCAGTCTAACCCGTTTTACTGGATGTATATTCGTGTACTTGATAGTGTCCACGCTGTAATTTCTTCCAATACAAAAAGAAGTTTATGCCTACCATAAACCTGTGACATTATATATCATTATCGACTCAAACACGATATCTCAGCTCATGGTATTTAACAAGAAAACCGTAAGTGATTGAAATGTCAAGGCCATGTGAAGAAATAATCACTTTATGTAAAATAGTCCTGATATAAAAATAGTTTGTAAATAATTGACCTTGAAATGAATACATTCGATATTGACATTATTATTAAACACAGTTAACTAGTTTAAAGGCACTGTAGCACGTTTTTTGCAAATTTTATTTTTTCAAATTTCTCATTTATAATGATAATTTATGTCATTTATATTTACTTTAGTGGGTAAAACATCTTATTACACAAACCAATTATCCGTAGTGGTAATAACGGTGTTGCGTATAAAGCCAAAATTGCTTGGCGGCCATTTTATTGTGAACACATTTTATTATTTCGAATGACAAAAACTATTCCCATGGCTTTACGGAACTATGTACACTCATTTGTAACTTGATATTCCGAAGAGAGAAGGGTGTTTTACTATTGTTGACATTATTTTTCAAATACATTTCATCGACTTATTTGAGCGAAAAAACGTGCTACAGCGCCTTTAAATTAAGTAAAACTGTCAATTGTCCACAGGAAGCTTTGACAAGAATACTTTTGTAAGGCTTTAACAGAACGTTTTAGGCAATTATGGACAGCAGCATTATATGCCAGTTTGTTAAGAAGGTAAGGATTGGTCCTGGTTGTAACGTAGTTTAGATAGTATGTGATATAATGAATACAAATAAGTTAGACTAGTTATCGTTGAAATTAAATCATTTTGGGACTTTGATAAAGAAAGAGCTATTTATATTTCATGCTACTTGTTTCCTTAGAATTGGCAATATGCCAAGGTAAATCTTCATTAATAAAGAAGTAAAAGAACATTTGCCTCGTTTCACCGTTGAAGCAATTACAGTGCAGCATCGTAGAATAGTAATTATTAATGCAATTACATTTAACGCCTCTCATAGCTTCCAATTACGTTCTCAACGAAAGAACAAAGAGAAATGAAGGTACCAATTTATCAAATTCTAGTCTGGTCTTCACATTATAGGTGATGTCTTAGGATCTTCTTAACGAACTGTCTTTGAACTTTAAATAAGAAATAAGGGCAGACACAATTCAATTAGGTTGAATTTAAATCATTAATGAGAAAACGTGAATATGTCTTTAAAAGTTGTACAATTTAGGTCGCGTTTAGGTTTTAGAACACTGTAGATTTGTGTGTGTCTAACTTTCTACGACCTATATAACTTTATTAACAAAATGAATTGTTTATATTGACATTAACAAACTTAGTTTATATAGGTATGAGGCATTAATATATATTGCCTTGTACAAACATTGTACTTTATTTTCAGCAATGTTGGCATTTATTACTTGGATTTTTTATGTTTATTCTCAAGGAGGGCAATCATATCGGGGTTCATATTTTTCATATTTAGGACAAAATAAAAAAAAAATATAATGACGTTGATATCAATTATAATGACATCACGTCATGGTTCATCTATAAGGTTGCCTTCTTAATGTGATCACGAGAGCTAAATCAGCCTTTGCTCAGAAATAGATTTTAATTTATCGATGAAGTGAAGTCACTCGTGTTTTAAACATAATATAACACTGGCACTCATATAATATGATAATCGTTTCTTAAAACAAAGTGTATGCGACAATGATTTTTCTTTGTAGATGGTATATTACCATATTAGACTATATATACCGCTTACATATGATAAATGTTCATGGACATGAAGGCATGATTTACACAAACGATTTTTTACAAACAATCACACAGCGAAACAAGGGTAACACTAATTCTAAAAGTAAAGAAGTAAAAGTAAAAGTGAATTCAATTTAAGGATTGACATTAGCCCGTTTTGAATCTTGCTAACGATTGCTAACTAAGGAGTCGGCAAAAGTTCAATGTAGATAGTCTGATCTTTGTCATATCATTACTGCATGGTCAGAGGATTCAGTTGGCTCCAAAGTTAGGTTACACTCGTTTTACTACATTGACTTTCACAAAGCTTAGAAGTTGTGGTAGCCGTTAATTACACTTCTCATCCATTAACTCTTTACCAAAAAACAATTTTTTTAGACAACAATGATTTATGCCACCGTTAAGATTTAGCTTCGCAATAGAAACACATCATAAGTGTTTAAACATATGAACATAGATCATGCTTGTTTGACTATTTAACATATATACGCGGACTCTGCAACAATATAGCCACCTGATTCTCATGAACATCGTAAATCTTATCAAATTAGATTCACACCCAGTTGGATTTGTATGAAGTCATTTAAACCATTTACGACATTGATATGTTATCATATAACATGATGGTTTTGAGGAAATGTAATAAATAAGTATTATGGCTTATATAATTAAATCCGCATCAAAGTGTGACCGAAAAGATGTATGTATTTATGAGATAGAGTGTATGAATCCCTGAAGATTCCACCTACAATTGTATCAGAATGGTTCAGTTATATCTGGAAGAGATGATATCCAATGCTAACTTAACCAAACATGCTAAACCCTATCTATATAACAACAAGAATTCATAAACCATTGAAATTGTGTACCCATTCCAAGTGTTCCAATTGTATTTGTGTATAAATGTACATCCACTAATGCCATAAAACACACCTTAGTGCCTTTCCTAGATGCTTCATAGTACAGACGCTATTTCTACATATTTTATCAGAAGCCTTAAAAATCAATGGACTTTTTCTTCTCATATTAGATGTCTAGTAACTCCACCAGACAGCGTTCAACAGATGGAAAAGCAGGTAGGGTTCGTAAAGTAGGCACATTGTCTCAATATACTGTTCAATTTTAATTGAAGCAAGTGACATCATTCACATTTAACACTTCAGAACAATAAGTACATTTATAAAAATCCACTTGTCTTCACTAAATACCAAGTATTTAGTTCATAAACTATTTAAGTACCAACTGTAAATTTTCAAATATGGATTATGCTATAAATCGGGAAACGAACTCAAACGACATATGGCATAAACTTAACTATAAATTCAAATTTTCACTCCATGTCTTTGGGAATCGGACGTCACTATTGCAGAGGTATGACATTAAAGCAAAAGGAAACACTAACAAAGTTTGGATTCACCCTAGTTTGAAGGTGGAAGTTACACAATTGCTCGATTTGGCATTTCAGAATATAGACAAATTAACTTAAAATATCAGTTACAGATTGTAAGCGAAATTGTATGACATTATGTTTGGTTCAAGAGACTGAGAGTAGAACTAAATTACCCTTTGAATCTAGAAAGTTTTTAAGTCTCAGAATAGTTTGACTGAAAGGAAAAACATAACAAAATACAAAACCATAAAACGCCTCTCACTAGAACCAATGGAACACAATCCCATAAATATTATACAAAGCCAACTGCCCACATACTCGTAATATACTGCCAGGATAGAAATATGTTCTAATGTCAATGTCTATATTGAAAGTAATATGACATTTCAGAGTATATACATTATCCATTCTTGCATTCATAACTATTTCAAAATGATAGAACTACAACATTTTCGGAAAGCAATATTATGTATTCAAGGTGTACTATTTTCAGTTTAATAACATACATGTACAGTGTGAAGCGGTATGAATAGTTTTATAGACTATTGCAAAATCAAAACGTAAGTCTATATGGGCACTCTATCTTTATCAGCATCAATATTATTTACTGTATTATGATCGCTTCAAGTACCCACTCTGATAATTATAATTAAAGAAATAACTATATGAAAAGCAATTGGAAATCAGTGTTGTGGCCTAAATACGAAATTGATGTTTACGATTTTTGTGATTGTAAATAACGCATCTCCTTTATGATAGCCACATTTACGCACTCATAAGCACTAATAAGGTAATATTCATATTAAAGAAACCGCTCTTGTAAAAGGAAACAATGTCTGTATATTACTAGAGATGCAAACCGTTTCAAATGGAATTTTAGAAAACACATAGTCAGTAGAAACAGTCTCATGCAAATATGTTTGAATAGTATCTCGATATTACGCACTATTATTTGTGAAACCAAACGTGCACTTGACAATATAGACAACTTTAATATCTTGAAATCCACAATTAAGAACCCAGAAGAGGTATCCCGTCGTGTACAGAAATATCACGAGATCACACTGAAGTACCACAGTCCAGGTCATCGCCCATGTAAGAGAGAAGTGTGGAGTCTGTACCAGCACATGCAGCCTTCGCTTATTTAAAGGAATTCCAAATCTAAACAAGATGTGTTTGTTAAACACGGATGCCCCGGATATACCAAAGTTATGGTCAAGGTTAAAGTTTTTTTTTATGTCAAATATGGATACTTCATCTGAAAGGTCTCATCACAAGGTATGCACATGCCGAGTATGAAAGCCCTAGCTCTGAGCAATCTAAAGTTATGGCCAAGGTATAAGTTTTATGATGATGTTCACTGCGGCAAGGTCAAGGTCACAAGTTCAAATATGAATACCCCATCTGAAAGGTCTCATCACTAGGTATGCACATGCCGTGTATGAAAGCCCTAGCTCTGAGCAATCCAACGTTATGGCCAAGGTTTAAGTTCTATGAAGATGTCCACTGCGGCAAGGTCAAGGTCACAAGGTCAAATATGATTACCTCATCTGAAAGGTCTCATCACAAGGTATGCACATGCCGAGTATGAAAGCCCTAGCTCTGAGCAATCCAAAGCTATGGCCAAGGTTAAAGTTTTATTAAGATGTCCACTGCGGCAAGGTCAAGGTCACAAGGTCAAATATGATGACCTCATCGTAAAGGTCTCATCAAAAGGTATGCACATGCCAAGTATGAAACCCCTAGCTCTGAGCAATCCAAAGGTATACCCAAGGTTAAAGTTTTCTGAAGATGTCCACTGCGGCACGGTCAAGGTCACAAGGTCAAATATGATGACCTCATCTTAGAGGTATCATCACAAGGTATGCACATGCCGAGTAAGAAAGCCCTAGCTCTGAGCAATCCAAAGTTTTGATCAAGGTTAAAGTTTTATGAAGATGTCCACTGCGGCAAGGTCAAGGTCACAAGGTAAAATATGATGACCTCATCTAAAAAGTCTCATCACAAGGTATGTACATGCCAAGTATGAAAGCCCTAGCTCTGAACAATCCAAAGGTATACCAAAAGTTAAAGTTTTCTGAAGATGTCCACTGCGGCACGGTCATGGTCACAAGGTCAAATATGATGACCTCATCTGAGAGGTCTCATCACAAGGTATGCACATGCCAAGTATGAAAGCCTAGGTTTTAGCATTCCAAAGTTATCGCCAGGGTTAAAGTTTTTGTGTACAAACACACGGAAGGACAGACAATGTACCCCGGAATCTCCGATTCGGGGGCATACAAAATCCACTTCATTATTTCATTTGCCATGTCCTTTTTACACTGAGTGAGTCGTAGAGGTCATATGTCCATACATTGGATTGTTGACATTATCAAAACAAAGATGATTAAAAAGATACAGAAGCTTTCTCCATATCTTAAGATAAACAACTTCTATGATAGTTTAATAATCATTCCATTAATCAAACAGATATTTCGTACTGATAATGAGGGAATACTGTGTGCATTTATCACTTTATTTGGACTTTGGGGAAAGTATTTGACAAGCAAACATCAACAAAGCATTAAAAGATCACGGATATTAAAGCTATCAAACACTGACACCGATGGCGTATTAGAGACGTTATATATGTGTCAAACAGTAGCTTCCAACTAACGCGGTGTGTTCAAACGACGCCACGGGAATATTGAGCAAGAACGCTCTCTCAACTTCCGATTAGAAGTTACATGGACTTGTCAGTCATTTCCCACAGGGAAGTGTTGGTCTTTGTGTTTTCAATATGTATTTGAGAATCTTTTAGAACTCCATAGTACAAAGGCTTATTAGAAGCTGACATTTCTCTGGTGAGCACTGCTGTAGGGTATTATGTTGAGTGGTCGAACTTCTTCAATTGCAAAGTGGAATGCTCAATCGATTCGGTTTATTATTAATTACTTAAAATATTAATTAATACCGATACTATTGTTATGTCATTTTATACAAGTGAATGAGGAAAAGAAGGCTTTTCTTGTACTGTTATTCGCCATTATACAGTTGATTGAAGTGAATGGTTAGTGAATTTGTTGCATGTTACTACAATGACGAAAAGATGTAAGGTAAAGATGTAAATGATGTAATTAAATATATATTCACTCATTTCTTTGTGATGAAACGAACCTATGAGAGTTCAAATATTCCATGTTAACTATCATATACAGTATGCGTTGTATTCTAGACAATGAAGGCACATAAACTGTTCAGCTATGTGACTAACATTAGACCTAACATGAGACATATACACCGTCCGTATGTAACTCTAATCAAACAAAATGTCGTACATAGGAAACACATATTGTCACGAAACACATATATTATCAGTCATCTCTTAACAACAAAACGAGTTTATTAAACTATATTTCCCCTTTAAAAGGGTATAAGTTTAGACAACCAATACTCTACTTCCTTCATGTCCTTTCTGCAGCAGTGTTTCATTCTCGCTCATGAAACAAAACCGTCAGCTTGAAAACAAGTATTAATACTGCCTATATAATGAAATAACACTCTCCCACGTATAAACTCATAGACGTATTCACACTGACTATGGAAAAGAACACTGGTTCTGACAAGTTTATGGATTTTGTTTCTGTGTACTTTATTACACACAGTTCCTTCGGGGCTAATACGATGAGGCCTTACCTGCTTAGTTCCATGTCGTGTTTCCAATTAGCACACTTTAGAGGAGGTATCTATTCTCTCAAAGTTTCCATGAACAAACATCAAGCATTAAAAATGCAAAATATGTATTAGAAAGTGTGTATACTGACTTCTTCATCATCATCATTATCATCATCATCGTCACAATCGTCTTTATCATTACCATCATTATCGTAATGATCATTATCATCATCACATCACCATCACCATCGCCATCATCATATACACAATTGTATACCTGTATTAACTGGCATTTCACCACCGAGGCACTCATAAGAACTGACAAAAGAACCACAAAGCAATTACAGTGAGGTCTTTACATTAGTTTTATACATATGAGGAAACATTAAGTCTACATGGAACTGTACAGACGTCTAAAAGAAAGTCAACATACACGGATAACACAGGTGGTAAAATCAAATTGTTGTCAAAGTAGAAATAAATATTGTTGTTATTGTTTTTTGAGAAGGTAGTGCAGTATCGTCAGTCACCACAATGCCTATGTTCCTGTAACATGTTTTTCATGCTGAACCCAATATAATGAAACGGTGAAACAGTAACAAAAACGAATATACTCGTATTCGGGCATTCAAAGCAAACAATCTTCACACAGATTTGAATTCCAAAGTCATCATCCATTAAAAATGGAAATCAAAGACTTTTACACGCTATCCCAATCGCATGCGCTGGCGTTTCTGTCTGAATTGTCACTGAACGTATAAACTAATTAGTTATAGATCATTAAATAATAACTATTGTCATTCCTTCTATTCCATTAACAATAACACCCTGAAAACAAATGATAACCTGTGGCGTGTTGGTTCTAGTCCCGTGATGACAAATCTGAATTGATTATCAAGGAGAGAATTTTGTTCGTTATCACTAATCACAGCTCTTTAAGAAGATGATTCACACTTCATCACGAGGCAGATAATTCTGGAGGATAATGCCAGGAACATGCTTCCTTGACATTCTAAGATTAATGCCTTTAGGATAGGACATGGTTTTGCTAATGAGAACAGGGGATGTCAATTCATGGGTGCTGTAATTCGAAAATGACTGAAACATGGGAGGTCCTTTCTTCTCCTGCAGCAATTGATAACCTTACTGTTTACTGTCATGTCTGATTAACCTATGTAATTACTGATGACCTTATGCTTACTTCTTAACTTTCCTTATACTTGACATGTCCTTTGAGGGACATAACTCTGTCAGAAATAGTTTGATTCGTATTCTTTTTCTTGCAATCTTTTTAACATAGTTATCTTTATACCTCCACTACAGAGGATTATCATATAAAAGTTGATACATGTTTTATTTTGTTTTGGTGACTTAAACATAAACTATCTCTCACTGGTTTATAAAGACCGATTCTTCGTTCTGATTTCCATGGGAACTTTGGATATTGTATACAAGTTTCAGTTACAATAACATACTTAGAATTTGCTGAAAGAAGGAGTTTTCCGAAGATAGTAGAAACTACAAATACTTCAATTAGCAAGATATTATCCAAAGATATGTCAATGGCACACACATTACAATCTTCTTTCTGGAAGGTCTTTGATGGTGAAAGGAAGCAATATCACTGTAGTCACTCAGCTGTAACCAATACATTGGTATTGGATTCTTGTTTCGACCTCATAAACCAACTCTCAGGCCAGTATAACCAAGAGAAAGGATCCACAATTTGAAAGTTAAGCTTTGTGCTTCGTCATTGCATGGTAATGTGCTTAAATGTTGTCAACATATTTTTCACTTAAGTTTGGTTTAACTTTTATAAATGTCCAAAACATTTGTGTTCAGTGTCAACAAATCTGGTTTTAATGCCAAATAGCTTGACCTTTAAATGACTTGAACAATGACGACATTTGTAATATCATAAAGTCAGCAGGCTGATATGGATCATGGAATGAAAGCTGTTGCAATTAATTGCAGACGGAACATTGCCCTCTTTAGAACTATGCCCGTAATGATTATTGGGTTCATGTCTGTCTAAGCGTAGCTCTGCAAATATACTCAGTAAGATAAAATGGAAATGTTGTCAGATAACATCAATTAATGATTTTGCATCTGAATTTCCTGATGTGACATTCTAATTCCTTGATTGACGACGCCTTTTGACGTAAACATTATTTGTTGAATGTATAGCAATAACAATCCGTTTTCATTGATTATAATACTAATCCGGGTTATTGAATAAGAGAGGGGGGGGGGGGGGGGGTAACGCCCATTAATCATCATCATTTAATAGTCAATTTCAGAAAAGTTTGTATCAAGCCATTGGCAATTACATTATATACTCACAGGACACTGAAAGCAGGATCCATCTGCGTGAAGCTCATTATATAGTACTACCTTGCATTAATATCCGTAGCGTACTCAAGTCTGAAATGAGAAATTTCGGGAAGAGCATTAGTTCCGCGAGCTTATATTCCCCAGACAATAAACAGGGTAATATAAACACCTAGAAAAAAGGCTATGTCCACTGTGTAATAGCTGATTGGTTTAAATATCCAGTTATTTTAAACTTTCCTAACGATACATCTTTAAAGAAAACGAATATTTATGTCAAAATATCAATCCTTTAACAGGCTCCGGGAAGTTAGCAGACCTCTTTATTTAACTTTAACTTGTTTATATAAGTAAAACAATTATATATGTATGTTTATAGCTTTAATACATTATTATCGATCATCAACAGAATGACACAGATCCTAAACAAAACTGTCAGGAGAAGAAGCTTAAGTCTCACATACAACATCAGAATGTAATATGTACCCTAAACATTAACTCATCACCAAAGTCTATATTACATCGTCGACAATACTGTTAAATGATGTAAGATGTGCTTTGTTTTTTTCTTTTTCTTTGGGCTTAAATTATAAGCCATTTCATGGGAAATCATCTTCAATGTTGTTTCCGGAGTAAAACTCAAGATGGTTTTTAGATGTGCCTTTTATGATTATCACCCTTTTGGGATTTATTTTAAGTTTCTATAGAAATGCAATTCATAAGTTCGCTTCCAAAACGAACTTTAAAAGTTTTAAGACTGAGCTTAATACAAAATCAAAGTGGGAAGCAGAACGATATTTATTGTGTAACAGGTATGTATTACCAGTGATATGAATACCTCAAATACGAATCTGACTTATAACAGAACATAATCTCCATAATCATTGTTCAATATATTTCCAACTTTACAACATGGCGGGGGATATAGCTAATTGTGCTTGTTGTACACTTGATCTCCATCTGTCCAAGAGACACTTCGATGGACAAAGTTAACTAAAGTTACCGATTATTCGAGGTATATTTTTATCTGAAAATGCTGTCTCACACACAACATGTGATGCATTAAAATTGAAAGTATAAAGCTCTGGCGATTGTTACCATAGCTCCTTTTTAGCCATGTTGTTTCTTAAGAGACAAGTCGATACTTTTAAGGAATTTTTCTTTTTTTATTAAATTTCTTAATAAAATGCAAAACTTATTAAAACCATCAAACGTCGAAGCTTCGGTACACTGTTGTTATTCTGATGTGATAACCATAATACGAAGTAATCTATAGAATGTAATTTTTGCGATTGTGTGTTTAATACAGAACATACTATGTTTATACATGTTTAAATATTTTGTTTCCAAATGCTTGAAATACTTAGCAAAAGTCGATTATCTATCTTGAAATTATATCATACAGATATCTCTATGCTTCTCATTCCGTACGCGCCAATAGATATTATGATTGACAAAGGATGCTGTGAAATCTATAGATTCTTCATGTAATTACACTCATATTTCATGATGTGATGCTCTCACGCTGTCTGACTTCTAGATGTTGCTACACCAACAAACATTGATTTCTAGAGTGCACGAGGTATACAGAAACAGCCAAATAGATCGATGTCCATTAGCAACTGAACATATATCAACGCCAATTCTGTGGACTCCTCAGTATTGAGTATCTCCCCATTGAAGCCATCTTTGTTAAAAAATACGGATGTTCTGAACTTGAGGTCATTAAAGGTGCATCCATTGTGTTTCATTAGTTTTTATTTGGCTTTAATACGTTCCAACTCACCATATGTGCTGTTTACCATACGAACAAGTTCACCCAGCTTGCATATTCATCCCCAATCTCCAAATATAATATATAATTACAAGTTTTCAATTAAAATCGAGTAACATTACTATGCATGTGCAGAAACCGAAACTGCACATCCCATTTACTTTCACAGTAGTTATATGACCCATTAAACATCATCAACCCAAATTTGTTATTTTGTCTGTTTTAAATAAGATTCCAAAATTACGTTTGACTCATTGGCGCTTGTCAATCGCGATGCCTTGTCCGGTTTTCGATCATGTACTTCTAAATGACAGATTGCCTTATAAATACTAATCTTTTATTTCCATATATATTTACATCATTCTGTTTTCCGGCATTATGTGATGTTTCGTTGTTGTTGTTTTTCTGTATCGAAAAATACTTTTGTTACAAATACAGTATGATGTTACGACATACTGACAATATAATGCTGATTATTACTCGCCATTCATGTTCATATGGGTAGGTTGTGTGACCAGTTATAATGAGATTAGTTCGAATGTTATAAATTTTATATTAAACGACCAAAGAAATAACATAGTTTTCACTTATCTATCAAAAATGTCTCTTACATCTTTAGACCGTGCCTCGTCATTGTATGCATGCACATTAACTTGGCATGTCTTTGAAGCATCGTATCTACGCGAAAAACTAAACCAATCACTTTGCATTTTCCATTATAAGAGGACAGTTGAGTGTTCCAAATCTCAACTTTTTGAAATAATAAGGGTTCAATCTTTTCAAAATTACAGTTTTTATTTTCTCAAACGTATGTAATATATTTCCTCCTATACTCATTCAATGTATTTATGATGAACTTTTTTTTTTATTCGATATACAAACTTTAAAGGGGCAGTAGCACTTTTTTTGATCAAATAAGTCGATGAAATGTATTTAAACAATAATTTCACCAACCGTAAAACACCCTTATCACTAAAAAAAAATGAGTGTACATGGCTCAGTAAAGCCATGGGGGATGTTTTTGTCATTCGAAATAAAAAAAATGTGTTCACAATAGCCTTGCAATTTTTGCTTTATACGCAAAACCGTTATCAATACTACGGATAATTGGTTTGTGTAATAGGATGTTTTAACCTCTAAAGTAAATTTAAATGGCACAAACTGTCACGATAAATTGGAAATTTGAAAAAATAAATTTTGCATAAAACGTGCTATTGCCCCTTTAATTCGAAAGTAGAATTTTCAAAATGTGTCCCATTCTGTCATTTCAATATGCCAAACTTCATGAACATGAACCACTTTCACCGGAAGCGTTTGTGAATGATTATTTTATTCATGGATATATGATGACTAATTGTCATTGTACACGGACCAATAATTTTATTAACGTTACAATTAAGGTTTCCATGATATATGATATACACATATTGGTGAACAAACTTTCGGTATGCAGCTGTAGATGGACAATGTTTGAGCCTCTAGCATTTTTGTTTTCAAAATGAATTTTGATACATGCGTTTATTCTTGTTTTTCACAAATTAAACATGTTTCTAAATCCATGTCAAGACATTCAAATTTTAGACAGGAGAATATATTTGTCAACATGCTCTACCCTGTCACCGATTCTTGAGTAAACTACTGATTATTACTGATATATACTTTAGCACAATTTAAATATAGGCGCCATCAGTCAATGGGCAATGGTCAATATATGTGATTGTCTGAGTTCATCATCTATCAAACATGTATGTGCACGCTTCATAGATTATAATAGCACAGAGTATGACATGATAGACAAATCTCAATATTCTAATGGAAAAATCTAATTTCCTTGACATCTAAGGTTAGATTCAGCATTGAAAGAACAACACGTTTTGATGTCTGTTAACCTTCTACCAGACTCCTCAGCCAAAGTGGCACCCACATTACTTTCATTTGAACATGATTTCATTAGTATATAAGTTGAGTGGTTGGTGGAGGAAGGTATATCAGGAAACTGAATTGAAGTTTTTTAAATTCCTCAGAGAAATCATTGCAATGAAGTAATATGAAATAGTCATGATTATTAAAGACGTTTAACTCTTTCACATATTTGTCGTCAACATTTACATGCTGTTGTTGTTGTAATATTTAACTATTCCCCAACCCTATAATACATTAGTACATTGACCACATTGCGCAATGTTAGTACCATAAATGCGATGACGTCACTGAGATCACTGGTCAGAAAACATAACGGATTTTAATTACATTTATTTCTTCTGTAAAGGATTTTCAATAACTAATTTAAATCATTTAGGTGATAACGAAGTCTCGACCACGTGTCTAATGGCATTAAATTGTCAACACTCGTTAAGTAAAAGTTAACATTAAACAAACTTATATATGCTTATATATGTCTAATATCAAAGACACTTGGGTGATATTGATTTATGTCTGGAGAGATATTGTGGAACATACCTTTCTCAACAGAAAACTTCCAATGAAAAGGAAAATTATCTATTTAATGAAATTGAGTTATTAAACACGTGAACGGATTAATCCCCGTGTTAAGGAAGATAATTTAAAAGTGATTAAATGTTGAATCCCGGTCAGGAACATGTTGAGATAATCCCTAATGTAACAGCAACTCAGCTAAGTAAAATGTTAAAGGATTGTACTGAAGCTACATAAGGTGAACGTTATTTGTTCAGCGACCCTCTGATGTATTATTTGCAAGCACTGCCCTGGGATTATCCTACACTGCCTTACTTCCAGTACGTCAAATAGATTGCAGTTAGTCTATTCAACATCCATTCTTTGATCTGAGATTCCACATTAGAAGAATTAAGCATTTAGTTGCATATACATGATAACGTTGTAGTTTATGTGTGTAGGAACGTTATAGCGCAGTGGTTAGCGCGATTGATCTCGGATCACGAAGTTTAGTTTCGAATCCCGTCAGATGTGTCTGCTGTAGAGCGTTCTACATGTAAGTATATCTGTGTGCAATGCTACTTTGAATCATAGTGCAGTTACTGCCACAGTAGCTTATACCAGCAGATGTTCCCAGGTTTCATTGCAATGCTTAGGCACACTGGTGTTGCAGACTTTCTATTGCGCTATAGTGTACTATTTATATGAGTGAATAATCTTGAAAGCACACTTTACTTACAAATTCACTGTTAGCCGTGATAGGGATTTGAGCTGAAAATCAGTACGTTTAACATAAAAGTGAAAATAACTTACATGTAACGTACAACGTTTTTATCACTGTTAAGGTTAAACTCTTTAACTGTTAAATTGGCCAGCTGTATCTATGTAGGTACATGTACAAAATTCGTATAGACATTGATTTGAAACACACTTGAATTATAAGACTAAACATCCTTTACACTCACATCTTCAAATGGTTTGCCCAATTTACTTTTCAAATATTGACCAATCTAATATCGATATATTACTTGTTTTCCCAACTGACTGTGCATATTTGTGGCTGAGGTGTGTTTCTGTTACCGTCTGAAATCCATAGCATTAAAATAGCCACATTTACCAAAATGTCTTAAGAAATAGACACCGATGGTTCCACTGAAGGTAAACCTAATATTGTTACTGCGATTCTTCTGCTTGATCTAATCTCTTATTGATATATCAGCGTTTATTTCAAGTGATCTTTGCACGTAGAAACCGTTGAGTGGATCGAAGCGTTCTAAATAAGTCTACAAACTGTTGAGCTATTCTTGCCAGCGATCGGCAATGCCTCCGAGCTCTGGTTTGCAGTGCTTAGAAACGACACTAACAACCGTGCCTGGGAGTTTACATTTTGTTCGTAGTGCTAAGAGTCAGCGCTTACAGAATGCTCCGGAGCTTTGGTTCACGGTACTTCGAAAGGGGCAGTAACACGTTTTTTTAGCTGAAATAAGTCGATGAAATGAATTTGAAAAATAATGTCACCAATTGTAAAACACTCTTCTCTCTTTGGAAAATCAAGTTAAAAATGAGTATACATGGTCCCGTAAAGCCAGGGGAATCGTTGTTGTCGAAATAATGAAATGTGTTCACAAAAAATGGCCGCCGTGCAATTTTTGCTTTATACGCAACACCGTTATTACCACTATGGATAATATGTTTGTGTAATAAGATATGTTACCTTCTAAATAAAATAGGAAAAAAACGTGCTACTGCCCCTTATATTGCCGACAGGAAACCTCTGACCATGTTGTGAGTGATTGAACTCAAGAGCGGATAACTCTGTCGAGGGGAGGTAACTCCAACTACCGAAAGTCGGGAATAGGAGTGATTGAACTACTTATGAACTATCGTCTTTGAGTTAGATTATTGAACTCTGAACACGCGAGTCTAAAATATACACTCAACCTCACACGAAACGTCATCAACAGAGTAAAATTCGAATTACTGCTGTCGGAGAGAGTCGATTTTAAATGCTGTTTAAAAGGACATGATTTGTTAAGAAATACTGACAATTTCATACATCACAGTATTATACTATTATTTGTATGTCAGTTCAGATACACATGGGGTTATGAAATCGCTTTTGCTAAACGATTTTTGGCCAGAATGGTCGGCATTTAACTCATAAAATTTCATAAAATGTAGAAATCATATTAATGAAGATGTTGTCGTCTTAACTTACCTTAGATTTGTTGACGCGTCTTCACTGTAGGACGCAATAAAACTAGCCAAAAAGCCCTTTTGACTCGTCTATCAAGTCTAGTTAGGGGATTCGAAAACGGCAATTTTCGGCGTTTTTCTCAGAAAAATTAAAAGATAATGTTTTGAAATTTCAAATTTAGTTTATTTGGCCTCGGAAGATATAATGTATCTCTTTTTCATCAGTCGTGTTTATCACTCGTGTTCAAATTATCTTGTATTTTGTATGGTAACGTTTCTTTTGCGGTTGAGTATGGAAACCACGGTGGGCATAGGTTAATAGTTTCAATACAGTCAAGGACCAGATATTGATATGGCAATGCGATAATAATACAAATAAAATATTATCACAATGAAAATGTCTTAAACTGGGATTAGAACAAGGATTTTAACATGGTTAACATTCCAAATTGATGGTTCACAATTGACAGCCCCGCTCGAGCTTCTCTTCGTACTTAAAACCAGAACCAGAATACCTGGTAAGAAGTTTAACCCATCAATGGTATGAATGCCATAGCATATCAAGATCGCCTTTGGGTTTTGTTTTTCAGCGCTTAGATATAGCTCATTTGACCATAAAATAGGATCGGCACTGCCGTAAAGCGTCTCCATCCTTAGAGATGAGTTTCACTCTATAGAGTACCGTGATCGACAGTGCCCGGAGCTTTCACTCACTATGCATAGAACGGGTTTTACTGATAGAATACTGTGATCGGCAGTGCCTTGGGGCTGTAATTCTCTATACTTAGAAAGAACATTTTCTCTATAGAATACCAAGATTTGCACTTAGTTTAACTTAGCAATGCATAGAAACAGATATCAGGGGAAAGGCGACTTACAGCAGTGCTCATAATAGTGAACAAACGGCAGTGCCTTGAAGCTTGGCTCACAGTTATAGAGACGTCTCTTAAAGAACGAACGGCACTGCCTTAGAACTTAGCTTCTCATTGCCTACATAAAGCTCTTCCTCATAGGATAGCAAGTCGGCACTGCCGTTGAGCTTGGCTCACACTGCTCAGAGATGATTTTTACAGGCCTGGCTTCTCTGCGTGGAGCTGACCGGTAGGGCGTACGGTGTTACAAAGCAAGCACGCCTGTTCTGCTCTAGCCTCGCGTTCAATGCGCCGGGCAGAGCGGCTAAATAAAGAGGACGAGATATTTGCCACTAACAGGTTTATGTGTTCTCTGGGGGGTTGCGAGGAGCGTTCAAATTTACCCTCAGTGTAGATCGATGCGCGGAGAAAGCGAAGACAGTTTAGTCAGGATACGAGGGATAAAGGTTGGGTTACGCTGAGAGGAGTTCGCGATCCAGGTAAAGTATAGTGGTTTCTGTGTACGTCTTACTTCTATCCTCAGTGGTGTGATTTCATCCTACTCATACGGTATAAGTGGTTTTTAATTGTTATGCTTGTATTTAGAAGAACTTACTGTACTTTCGATTTTGAATGCTTAAAATTGTGGTTTTTATACAGGTTAGAGGTATAATTAATGCTTGTTCTACCTCTTTATTCTGTTGTGTCAACGTTAAAGGTGTTAATTGGTGTTTATTGGTATGTCAGTATAGTTGATATTAATTATGTATTTATTACTGTGAATTATTAGTGCTGTAATACATCAAGTTAGTGATTCAGGATTGTAATATGTTGTGTTTCTTGTTGATCATCGACGACGTTGCATCGTCCAAGTGGTAGGGTCCGAGTGGTGTGTCTCCTAAAAGGTGTTTTGCATTTCCATAGCATGAATTTAGAAGGTTAACAGTACTTAAATATTGCTGAACCAAGTTATAGTATGTATAGTATCTGTCTCAAGCTTTCAGCTTTATCCTACATGTACGTACATGGTAGAAATAGTTTTAATGGTGAGTTCTGATACAATGATATGTGAATTGGTGGAGGTTTTAGTAGATGGGATGGTATTGAGTTATACTTCCTACATCTAGATTCAGTGGTGTTACTCCATTCAAACAGTGGTTGGGTTTATTGTGCTAATTATCATGTTTTAATTCAATTAACACATACAGATGCCTGGCAAAATACAGTAACGTGTACAATGAAATAGTTAAAATGCCATAAATCATGATCTTTCAAGTTTAAAGTTTGGCGAAAGGTATGGTATTGATGTTATACTTCCTACATCTAGATTCATTGGTGTTACTCGTCCATTCTGTGGTATGGTGTTAGTTGAGGTTATTGTGCTGTTTATCATCTTAAGTAACTTTGGGATTGTAAAAAGAACAGCTGGACCTGAAATCCTTTCAATGACTTACTTCACTGATATGATTTTATATAAATACTCAATTTCTAAAGTGACATGTTTAATAGCACCCACGTCTTTGTCAATTTATCGTTTTCCTAATCCAGACATAATCTTTGGATGTTTATGTTTCACATGGCGCCTGAGGCCTTAGAGAACGATTGCGCTTCTAGAGAATGAACGTGTTTGTTATATTTAGTTTGACATTGTCAACATACATTGATTCAGTTGCTTTTGATAAAATGCTTAGACATTGATGAATATTATTAACAATGAGAAACATTAAGTGTCGTGAATTAGATATCAAACATGGAAGGGACAACAAATGACATACATGTGCTAATGGATGTGTCACAGAGGAAGAGTGGGACTTTGGCAAACTGATAAGTATTGATTCTGTAAAAGTTATTATTTTCTTGCAAAGGGGCTTCTGAGAGATTGAGACTTTCATACAAAATTTTTCAAGGGTGGATCATGTTTTGAGCTAGAAAAAGTTAAGGTCGAAATATTATGATTAGTTGAGTAAAGCTACTGCTTGTCTCCAACTGTAGGGGTGGTTTGCGGATAATGTGTCTGGGGATAGCTTTGGGAGAGAGAGGTGTTGGGGTGTGGCAGATGGGAGTATACATGTTGGTGATTTTGAATGTGTTGGAATGTAATATAGTAATATTACATTAGAATGAGAAGTTCATTCGGGGTCTATTCTGTGTACATATGTAATGTGTATGTCTTTGCCATTATATAATAGT
Organism: Gibbula magus; assembly: GCA_936450465.1. Taxonomy (NCBI): domain Eukaryota; kingdom Metazoa; phylum Mollusca; class Gastropoda; order Trochida; family Trochidae; genus Gibbula; species Gibbula magus. Next base: position 27,659,075 of record OW388306.1, read on the forward strand.
TATGATAGTGTGTAGTTTGACTGGATTACTGTCAGTTTATCAATGTAGGAATTATTATCGATGTGGTCTGTGTTCAGTACGCCTAACCGTGCCAGGCTCTGTATGATTGTGTAACACCTGTGTAATCAACTGACTTTCTTCTTCATATTTGAGAATAATAAGAAATAAAACATACATAACATACTGTCATTCCTGTCTTAATTCTATATTGTGTTCGACATTTAAGGGGTGAATCCGATACTAAACCTCATAACAATACGCTAAAGCAAACTGGAAAAGTGACCAATTACCAACATGAATCACAACATCTGCATACACAATGAGTGTAGAATGATTATCCCGTTATTCTACGAGTACATGGTGTAATGACTGATGTAGAAGTCATTTTCGTTAGATTCTTGATGATATGGAAGTCTTTAGATTCTTCATTGTCACAATGTTTGTTTATTTATTTTTTTAATTACGTCTTTATATTGATATAGTTGTAATATATTATTAAATAGTTTGATATACTTGTGATATATCAGCTTTTATCATTGAACTGTAATTTAATAATATTCGTGATGATTACATTTATCAAACGATATTCCAAAGCTACCAACATCAAATACATGAAATTCAATATCTTAATTCCCTTGATGCTTTGTCATCTTACACCATGTCTCAATAACTCAGCAGGAAAAAGTATACGTGTTATTTTCGTCCAGTTTATCCTTTTTGTAGTTATAACTTATTAGTATATGGTGTCTGTACATTGTCGTCCTTGTGATACTGTGGAAATCGCCCTCAATGTCATTAGAATATGATCAGATGATTTGATATCAGTTATTCAGCAACGAGACTTGTGTTAAAGAGAGAGAGAGAGAGAGAGAGAGAGAGAGAGAGAGAGAGAGAGAGAGAGAGAGAGAGAGAGAGAGAGAGAGAGAGAGAGAGAGAGAGAGAGAGAGAGAGAGAGAGAGAGAGAGAGAGCGAGAGAGAGAGAGAGAGAGAGAATACTACCCCTTGCTATTTGGGATATTTGACTTCCCTTTACTACAAAAAAGCATCTTTTTTGTAGAAGCCAATATAAATCATATTCTACTTTAAAAACAAAACAAATATGTATTCTATTTTTGAAGTCGTGTAAATATTGCTTTATTTGTAAGTCAATAATTAGATGTCAGCTGTAAGGTAACTCGTGTTGCAAGTCGATACCAGCTAGGAGAAATGCAGTCGATATGGGGATCTCTGGCTTGTAGTTAAAAATCATGTAAATGTATCGACTGATGAAATAAAGGTTTGTAGATGGAGCTGCGGTGTAAGGAATGTAATTAGTGCCATGTCAATTTCACAACTGTTGATATATTTGGGAGTATATAACATTCACAACGTCCTGTCTGTTAACTGTTTGAATGACATTCTGGGAATTGCAGTGATAATAACGTACATGAGTTTGTGGACAATCTATCTCCTTCATCATTGACAGCAACTCTTTTGTAAAGAAATACATGTAAGCGTATTCTTGATATAACGGTACACGGATTCATACAAATACATATATACGATATCTATATAAGTTTATCTGTGAATGCTTACACCTACATGTTAATGGTACTGTCCGTACTTAATTCCGTATACTACGTTGCTTTAAAGCGTTAGAAAAAGGTAGAAAAAGAATATCGTAATTCCATTACAATCTTCAAAATTAATGAGAAGTGACATTCTTAAGCTTTTTGTAATTTAAATTAGACATTATTTTAATTTAATGGGTTAAATTCTAACGAATAGTTGATAGTTGTTTTGTCAGAACCTAGACGTAAGTCTACTACTATCGTAAAATACGGAATGGACATGTACCTTCCATCAAGCGCCAATGTTTACAGAGAAAGTAAACAGGGAAAAACACTTTGTTAATTGGAAACACAACATGTGGGATCGCAGGAAACAGGAATAAACTACCAGGAGACCCGACTTGAAGAGGGTTACGTATATAGTCGCGCTCGTTGTTGCTGAAAGTTAATGGAAGCGTACAACCTAGTGATGCACAGGACCACGTGTCACTGCTAAATGTACACTACATCATAATGCCCATTCCGTTTAGTCAAACCGTGAACAACTAAAAGAAATTCCGATAATTGGCTATACAACATGAGTTAGTAATTACTACCAGACTAGAGTTACTAATTAAGCATGTAGTCAGACGGGTTCATTAGACATATACAGACAGTATGCACATATGAACGGAAGAATGTTCATGTCTGTGACCAAAGGAATCTGTTTTAGCTGCCTGTATAACAAACCTTATAAGTTACAGAGTTATAAGTTAATGTGTTCACTAGTTTGATTTAGAGATTTATCATGTGCCCGATTTAAATATCGAACCATGAACCGCGAATTTGTTGTTGAGATGTATCATGTGTCCGAAATAAATATCGAACCAGACTGAAATTGGAGATGACATCTAACTCAGATTAAAATATGTATATCAAACTCGTTGACACATGGTAACTTTTAACATAAGATATAAAACCACAAATATAAATTCACCTATACGATGGTCATAAAGATGGTAGAAGCAAAAACTTTGCTAATTTTAAATCAACATTGAATTCAGAAGGTACTAACCCAGAAGACGTTAAATACAAGGAAAATATATTAATCGATTTGTCAAAACCGAAAGTAGCTGTTAGTAACGGTAATATATGTATGTTGTAAGAATTAATGGCATACATTGTCACTATATAGACAATGATCGTGAATTTATAGTGTAGGTAAAACTTTTCCATTGGAATATTAAATTGCAGAGATTGTACCGAAGACCTTGTATGTATACGCTTAAAGTTACAATGGTAACACAACTCTTACTTAAATGATAACACAAGTTTTACAATGGCAGTAAGCATGCACCGTCCCTTGATTGTAGAAGAGTAAAATACAATTATTGCACAAGCCAACATAAATTTACCACCCATATATGAAACATGATATTTGTTACTTTTAAGAGACCAATGTTTAATCTTCCAGAATCTTAAGCTAAACATTAACATCTAGGTTCGCCTGCAATAAAACACAACACACAACTTTGCTAATTGAAAACACGACATGGAACTAGGGAGGTACGGTACCCATCGACTTGTCAGTGCCACTGTTTGTTTCCAGTGTCAGCATGAGCATCTGTAAACACTTCCCATGCCAGACCATGTATCAGTGCCCAGTGTTGTGTTTACATGCCCAGAGGAATAGTTTCCTTTCATTATACAGACACAGATAGCGTATTTGTTTCCTAGTTAAACCGTTTCGTTTGTGATTGGAAAAATGATACATTGCAGTAAAGAATGGGAGAAATAGAGTATTGTTTAATTGTGGTCTAATCCAGAGATATAATGTATTTATTTCACATTTAAACCCTTTCGTTTTTAATCGTTAAGCATCAAGAACAGATTGTTGTGGTTTGATGTTAACGACATGACGTAATATTTGTTTTCTATTTACAGTGTTTCGTTTACGAAAGGTTCATGTATACATGGTGTATTGGTCTCGCAATTGAGCTGTTTTGTGTAAAGCCGGGAAGCCTAGCGCAAACATTCTGTAATAAAGCTTTCCGTTTCAGCAAATATAAATTGATGAACATTTTGTGTGTGAATGATTATGCTCATCTTGAATCAATAGCAAAGTATATGAATGTTAAAAGTTCTTAATCGCAAAACTATTTCAGAGAATTATCAGCTTTTCCTAAATTTGAAAATGTCTAAGGCATTATCTTTTTCTTTTAGTCATTTTCTAAATCTATACAGGCACTTGAACTAGATTAGATCAATTACTCACTAAATCAGGAATACCATTTCATTGAGGGATACTGTTGATAACTGGTTAAGATTGCCAACGTCTTAAAAAACATATATAATGATAAGGAAATGACGTGTTCCATACTAGTGTAACTGGCATTTTTAAAACAAGGTCTGGCAGCTTTGATAAATGGCTAGCTCTAACGTAGTTACAATTAACTCCAAGTAATGCACTATTCACTACCAACTACCTTTAATCAAGTGTATAATAACTCATTAAAAGTAAAGGCACGATCCCTGTGGAAAATGCCATTGTAAAACACTCCTTTGTAATCAACGCCTCCTAAATTAGACATTAGCTTCGTTGCGTTATATTGGCAGCTACTCACGCCACCGTAAACGACAACACAATAGCACTGGCATTAATCAATATTATAAGAAATTCCGATACACTGGAAACAAATGGGCATTCCACTGCTCTGTTAAAGCTCTTCGATCCCTCCGTGAGTTACTACATAGAAAGCACTGATCTTCACAGAAATGACTGGAACTAATGCACCTTTGGCTGTTGAGTTCTAAAGGATTCTCAAATGCATATTAAATGCTCAGAGACTAAGACTTTCCCATGGGAGATGACTGACGTGTTCGTGTTACTCCTAATCGCGGCATGTTAGAGCGGAGAGTATCCCGCCTCAATATTCCCAGCTCGTTGTTTGAACGCACTGCGTTTGTTCAAACGTTACTGTTTGGAAATGCACTACGGCTCTAATACTCCCTCCGTTCTAGTGTATAGCATGTGTGATCTATAAGTGCCTGTCAAAACTCGTTTTAGTTATACATGCTCTTTAAAACTTATCAGCATCAGTAAACCAGGTGTGTTTGATATTTCTAATGTCATCTGTCATGTACGTTGATCGTCTTAAGTATGAGCATATTGCTTCTGACTGTGAAGCTTGGGAGAATGTGCGATCATGATATTATTTTCGTAAATTCGTAATGTATATTATCATGCTATAAACTTTCAATATACGAAAAGTCATTTCAGGTTGAAATCGTGATGATTTATCGATTGTCATTAAGTAAAATACTATGGGTTTTCAATTTTTTTTTGTTTTTAAGGTTTTAGTTTATTGCCGCCGGTGCGTGTGTATATACATTCAAATTATAAAGAACAGTTGCTCCCTCCGGACCAGGCAAAATGTCATTTTTGACACATGTCGGATTAGGGTATGTCGGGATATAGGGATGTCCGATTGAAGGAATGTTGGATTAGAGGGGTGTCCAATTAGAGAGATGTCGTATAAATGGAATATCGGTTTAGATATGTCAGATAAGAGGTATACGTTTTTGTCTAAAAGGAGTGTCGGATTAAAGCCAATTCGCTTTAGAGGGAATATACACAGTTGCAACATTACTCAAATCGCAAAGCTTCAGTATTACAGCGTTTTCAAATTTACATATTCGTGTGTGGGCGAGGGGATATTAATGAAGTAACATGTTCAAATCACCATGAACTATCATTAACTTGATAACGTGACTGAGGCAATATTTAACTAGTTAAATCAAGTTGAAATCGTCTAGCACCATAACGTTAGTGAATTTAAAATGTGATCTTCGAATATTGTCTGTAATATCATAAACGGAATGGCGTGTTACAAATTAATGTTATTTTCAAATTCCTAGGTGCTATTACTATATCAATATTAAGTCGGAATAGGGTATCTTCGGGATCAAAATAAATGTCATGTCATGCAACATGTACGTGTATATTTGTTGATCAGAGGTATAAGGTGTACGATTGCCATGAACAAGTTACATGTGCATCAGTCCCCTTTAATCAATATAAACCCGATCTTGCAAATTTTAATAGAATATAATATTAACTGGTAATAAGATACTAACATTAATAATAAAGCCCTGTATAAGACATGTTCCCTGCTAAGGCTGAACCTATCTTGTAGTAACAGTTTCTCTAAAAAATGATGATTCGATTTAAAAAAAAGATAATTTATCAAATATGCTCATTTATCACACCCATGGTTTCTTCATCCTTCGTGAACTTGTGGTACACAGATAACATATGACATCTGCGTCCTATTAGATTTATTTCATTTCCTCCGACTAAGCAGTTTCCAGGCTGCTGAGTCATAAATGAGGCAGCGATTCAGGATTATCTTTCTTTTGGAAACTAACGTAGATCCTTGCGCAGAGGCTAATTAGTACTATCTTATGACATCAGGCATGTTTCTTATTAGGCTAATCCTACCAATGGCGATTGATGCAATCTCTATATCATATGCTATCCCTAATGCATGTTTTGACATTGTAAGTATACAATACTCTTCAAAAGTTTAAACTCGGTGTAATAACGATTTTGTTAAAGAATATATGTTGTTTGTAGACACGGTTAAACTCTCAGATGTCGAGTTTACATGTTGTACGATTTAAACTCCAAGATGAAATGATATTATATTTTAGCCATGTCGCATATGGATTGAGGGTACATTTTAATCTTGATGTATGTTGTAAATATCCCTAAGGAAGTGCATAAAATGACGGCTGTAAAGCACTGAATATTCTCACCAATATCGCAATAGTTGTTTTTGTTGATACCTGAAGTAGTCTCTTAAGAGCCTAAATTATTTAAGAGAAGTCTATGTATATTTTTACAGGTGATATACAAGTCTTGATTACTGTAAGCTAATGTATCAAACATGTTTTTTAATCTCATCATAGTCCTTTCATCATGTACCAAATGTAACGAGGTGAACTAGATGTATTTACATCTGGTATCTGTCATTAGACTAGATGTTAAATATTTATGATGATAATATGCACGGTGTTGGCATACCCTGAAATAACGCCATCTGTCCAGCAGATGTTTGAATGTGCCTAGTCTCTATATGAAAGTGCTTTTCAAACAAACAGTAAGTGCAATAGTTTCAACACCGTACAGATGTAAGATGTGCCTCAATTTGTAATCCATACATGTGATCTTATCGTTGATTTATATTTTGATATCTTGATTGAAGTAAGTGCTATCATAATAGGGGTAATGTGTGCGAGTCGTCTAAAAGGAAGAGAAGGTTATTCCGTGTAAAGCAACAAGAATGGGCCAACCTGTGAAAATGCATACACTTCTCGGAGTCAACTTTATGTGTACAATCGACACAACCCTACACAACTCTGTGCACGCATACGAACCCCTGAATCCGTACATGAATAGATAACTTTATATTAGGTTGTCCTGTCACTTTAACCCTCCCTTGCTTCTCAGGTACAAGAAATACAGCACGCATGAACAGTATTTACATGAAATATTATTAACATTTAGATCAGTTCATATAGTATATGATATATGTTCGGTCCCAATATATCGTAGGAAGTAAACGATATTAAACGATTAACTGAACTCTGTTAGTAACGTATTACGTTCTATAGCAGAAGAGTACATGTATGTTTTATTTGATAGTGAACATGTAATAGCACAATTAATTATCAGTTATCATACAGTGTTCAAAATGTTAATATATCCATACATATAACAGTTTGCAAATACTTATTGACCACCTCAAATCCAATCCCCCAGGCGTAGGAAGATTTCCTTCATTGCAGCTTCGCTTCGATGTTTCAAACCAGGACCAAGTCCTATTTTGTCAGTCTTACCGTTCCCTCTGGTAGCAATGAACTTCCATAGCATGTGTATGTACGCCAATGTGGATGACTCATGCTAAGGATGCATATGGAAGTAAGTTCCTGCAAGTGCGACAGAAAGTTGATGGTGTACAGCTGGTTAGCGTGGTTAAGTTGCTCCACCTGTTGTTGGCATTCTGGTATAGTTATTATAGTCTAAAAAGAACATTTTAGCATCTAAAGTGAGAAGAAAAATGTTAATGGATTTTGTATGCCCTTTGATAAAATCTTTAGCATCATGGAGTAGGCTGCAACATGTTCTGGTATCCGGAATAGATGCGAATGGGGCTGGTGTATATATCCGGCAGTTGTTAAAGTCTGACATTTCAAATGGGTAAAATGGATAAGTATGTATAAAGTCTGGAATGAAATCATTCGTCAATGTTACATGTTATTGTAGCATAAACTGTCTATTTTCAACTGGTAAAATCTCAATTGCTTGATTTTGTAGTGGATATTCTTTTCAGGATATAACATGGGATCTGAAGGATATACTATATATGGACTTAAACGAAGTATATTTGAATATATTATAAAAGAATAACTTTGATTGTATCATATTGATGTGAAATATTGAATCTGCCTCAACAATGACAACACTGACAATTTTAAGGTTTAATGGAATAAAAGAACGAATACTTGTATCTAAACTGTCTTAAAGGTTTTTTTTATCTTCAGAGCAGTTAACATCGAGTGTTTAAATGTAAATTTGATAAATACATGGTCGCTGATGCATGGTCTCATTCCAAACTTAGCTCTATAATTGCTCATACAGTTATTATGGAAAACATTCCTTAGAAAAAGAGTCAGTAAATACTCGTTAATCTGCAATTATTTTCTCTCAATCCAAGACAAACCTATGATACGACTCTATGTATTTATGAATACAGATATTAAAGAAAATTTCTCCTCTGATTGAGAAGATAGCCGTGAATCTGAGATGATGAAGTTGTCATTTGATGGCAATCCCTTTCATGATAAGACCGTCTGGACCGTGGTCAAGATAAGTGGCCAATTACAGTTATTGATTTGTCGTTACTTCGTATGATCTCTTTGGCTATCAGAATAATGATCCAGCTTGTTGGAAGACGTCAATACGCTGACGGGGATATCACTAGCTTATGATTTCATATTCAGACAAATTACTGTATCCTTACAATATAAACAGGGTCACGTACACAACCCAGTCCTCGAATATATACGCATGTGCAACACTAACTGTTTTAAGGGAGTAAAACGTAACACTGCTGTAGATTTGTTAATGTATTTGATAGACACTTTTTATAAAGAAGTAACTCACAACTTCATATATCCGAGAATGATTTTGATTGTCTGTTTATGTACACTCTAGATGATGAATTCGTATTTTTCAAAATGTTTTTGGGCCAGAATGTGTGGCTTTTAAGTTTGAAAATTTATAAATTGTAGACATTCAAATAATAAACGATGTTATCGACATAAATAACCTTCTTTGACTTCAATTTGTAAAGGCATCATGCCTACAGGACATCACAATCTCCTATCTCGTCTAGCTAAGGAGATCCCAAAACGACGATTTCTTAAAACGTGTCTTTCTCTCAAATATGAACAGATATTATTTCGATCATTAAAATTTAGTTTAGTTGGCGTCTGAAAACAGGATGTAACTCTGTTGCAGTAGAAAGAGTTGCTCGTGGGTGGAAATAATATGTAATATGCAGTGGGCTGTTTCTTTTGCACGTGGGTATAACAAAGATCTCGAATATAACCTGGGGTCCTAAGATACAAACTAACCTCTTAAGTCCAACCTCAAAAAGAACTAAGCCTCGAATGAACTAGACCAAATCAACTAGACCAAATCAAGACTATGATGTTGATAATAATTGATAGTTGATAATAGTGGTGTTCGCTGTTAACAGGCCCGTAAGGCATGTTGGCTAATTACTTTATCTAAAGTCTTATTACCTTTTTGATTGTAACCGTTATTTAAGAAATAAAGTTCGCTGAACCTCAATGTGTTTTGTAATAAAGTATAGTTTTGCCCTGAACTATTATAGTTAAAGCACGAGGACGTAAGTCCTAGTGCTTTGAAGTAATACTAAGTAGCAAGTTTTTAATAAAGGTCGTACAAAAGAATGGAAAACCCTGCATTGATCTTAGCACATAGATGCAACCTCGGTAGAACATCAAAAGAAGCTTCCTCGTTTTCTCAATAAGATTTGAGCCTCAGACCTATTGAACAATATCCGTATTTACTGTTCAAAGACAGACTGTAAAGAGGATGCTATGCCATGTTCTATGACGTAAGGAACCAGACTATCATTGAGTAAATTGGTACCATCATTTCCCTGTGATCTTTTTGAGATCATAATTGGAAGGTGCGAGTGGTATGAAATGTAAATACTTAAATAATTGCTATCTTGCAATGGTGTACGGTACCAGTGGAAAGAGCCAACTGTAGTTATATAAGAAGATATAATTTTACCCTTAGCATCAAAGCTACGTAGACGTAGCTCTTTCTTAATCAAGATCACTTAATATATTTAGCAAAACCTACATTTTATTTTCTTCTTCAAAGAGCCGTATATGGTACATATCAAAGCTATATAATACCTTTTCAACGTTACTTAGCATTTCTGTACAGGGGATTTAATGTCTCTTACCTCAAAGCTTATTAACAGCATTTGGTTACCTTCTCAATCTACATGTATGTCAGAGATACATATAATAACGTTGTCAAATCTAATTGGACACATGTTTGTTCATTGTTGATATTAAGACGTGTTTTATCTATTTCTTTCAAAGGTTAAATAACATTAATTGTTGCATCTGTTCGTTTTAAACATTGTTTTGCTTTAATTTACCATGACGTATTTTGTTCCAAATTGATTTTATTTCTGAAATGCAATTAACTTTTACACACAACAGTATTTTGTCAGGTTGCACTCAAAATATTTTAAATACTTCATAGTTTGTTGTGTATGTGCTGTACGTATATGTTTGAGTAAACTCAATACTTTAAACTGAATTATTTTAATTCAGTTAGTACATACGACGTATATCTGTATAGATAATATATGATGGTCTTTACATGTCTAAAACAGTCATTAAATGTATATACCACGTTCAATAAAACATGTACGATTCAAACTGTCAAGACATTAAAGTATTAGCTCGATACTCATCTGACTCCATTCCTCTCAATTCTGTCGATTCTTCAACAATGACGCGTCTCGGCAGAAATTAATATTCTGTTCGGGTGACCAATTTGTCACTTCGTTCCACAGTAAATTCAAGTCATGTCCATTACTGCTCGTTCTGGCCTAACGGTCCTACTTTAACCACAAAACAGGCAGTAACTAATGCAATAAAGTCCTAGGTACAAGGAGGGAATGTACACTTAATGTCCCTCACCATGATAACAACCACGTACAGTTTTGTGCTGCTAGATTTCTTTAGTATATGGCGAGCAAAATGTGTCACACATTTTACAAATTATCATTTTCATGAATATAATGTAATAATATGATCACAGCTTAGAGACGGAATGGATGACAAGTACTCAGTGTCATGTACTAAGCAAAGGTGAATTGTTGGAAATACGTTGAATTTACCAAGGAGCAAATACATCGTAACCGCATGTGTTTTAGTCTATAATAATTCAATGTCTATGTATGCACGTGTGCACCGTATATATTTAACATTTGCATTCTTCTTCCATTTCAGAATAGTATGAGGATGGAGAGGGATGACCCGTTAAACGATTGAGTTTGAAATGACATCGGCATTACCTGAAATAGTATGTAAAAAGAAATGACGTTCCTGACTGGACATCATGTGTGAGAAGTGGGATCAGGAAGGTATGAACAAAACGAAATCAATGGTGTGAGAGCGAGACTCCAGGGATGCTGGAATATTCTTTAGAAGATGGAGTACAAAATACTTCAAATGTTTCTCTACCGCCTACGTAGAAGACGTGCCAAGGTTATCCTTCTTCTTTGTTTCTTCATCTCTTTTCTTCTTCTATTCTTCCCTCAAGATGATGACGTTGAGGTTGACAGTGATGTTGCCAAACTTGTTTTATTTCACGACAATCTCCGTCGTCAGTCAGGACAAATGTGTGTCCATCCTCAACTAGACCCTTTCCACCCTTCGGTTATTGGATTCTTCCACGAAGTGCCCAAAATTGATTGTGGCAAGGACGAGGATTGGGTGTATGTTTCAAACGGAACATTCCACATTTCCAAAAGGGCGAGAAGGAGGTATGGTAAAATCACATGCGAATATGCTCCAATAGTTAGGGGACCAAACGATTATTCAGCCAGGCATACCGACCACATCAAGCCTATGCCTGATGGCTCTCCATTAAAATCTGACTTCTTTAAAGTTGCCTGTGTGTCGATTCATGGAAAAAGATATTTTAATATTCACTCTGGAATAGCATACAATAAGACCTTACATACGTGGTCAGAACAGACCAAGCCAGTGTCAAAGAATGCTTTGGATCTTGATGTGCTTATGTTTGGGTTCGATTCCTTGTCTAGAATGACCTGGATTCGAACCTTACCCAAAACAAGGGAGTATTTTCTCAAACAGCTAGGGGGCATAGAACTAGAAGGTTACAACATAGTGGGGGATGGTACCCCACAAGCTCTCCTCCCCATTTTGACAGGTAACACAGAAGAGGATTTACCTGAGGCTAGAAGGGGGAAAGTTGGTGCTAAGCCTGTTGATAGTCACCCATGGATATGGAAGGATTTCAAGAAGAATGGATATCTTACCTTATGGGCTGAAGATATGGCGTTTATTGGAACCTTTCAGTTAAGAATGTTAGGATTCGACCATCAACCAACAGACCACAGTATGAGAACGTTTTACTTATCTGCTGAGAGAATGTATGGAAGGAATAAGAAATTTTGTTTAGGTTCTGTACCAAGGCATCAAAACTTCCAAAAGTGGTTTAAAGATGCGTATTTGATGTATGGGAATAAGAGAAAGTTTATGTTTGGATTTCATTCAGAAACGAGTCACGATGACAACAATATGGTTCAGGTGGTTGACAAGGATACGAAAGAGTTCCTGGAATTCTTGGAGAACAGTGGGTACCTCAATAGAACAATCTTAGTGATGATGAGTGATCATGGTGCAAGATTTTCAGATGTAAGGGCAACTGTTCAGGGAAAGGTTGAGGAACGAATGCCTTATTTTGCTTTCAGATTTCCACCATGGTTTGAGAAACAGCATCCTGAGATTGTTAAAAATGTAAGAACCAATGCGAACCGTTTAACAACACCTTTCGATGTTCATGAGACATTTCATGATATACTGAATTATACCGGAGGTGGTATTGGTGATATCAATAAAAGAGGTATCAGTATTTTTAAAGAAATTCCAAAGGAGAGGACATGTGCGCATGCGGGAATCGAACCTCATTGGTGTGCATGTTTGGCTTGGAAGGAAGTGAACAGTTCACATCCGGTTGTTCAAGCAGCTGTTTCTGCTGCTATTGAGTACATCAACGATTATACTGAAAGTCAGAGAATAAAGTGTGCTTACTTGATGCTTAAATCGGTGACTAGATCAGTGAAAATTTCAACAAATTCAAAGGTATTAAAATTCAAACAAAGTTCTGACTATGATGGTCGAGTTGCTGATTTATCAGGGAGAACAAAATCCGAGGAGGATTTTTATCAAGTCACATTCCTTACTACGCCTGGAAATGGGCATTTTGAAGTTACACTTAAACATTCCTTGAACAATAGTGAAATTATCATAAATGAGAAAGAAATTAGTCGTATAAACAGATATGGGTCCGACCCTGCATGTGTTCAAGATCAGTATCCCCATCTTAGACAGTATTGCTATTGCAAGGATCTATTAGCTTCAAAATGACATCGATAACACTTCTCTCTGTATTTCGTTTTTAGCATTTTATGTAGTTTGGCAGTAACCTTTCATTGCTTAAAGTACAAGCAAACTCATCAAGTTTACAACAGAAACAGCGTCAACTGAACAATCCTGTTTTGTCGTTAACAATGTACAATTATTGTCGGGAAATTATTGATAACATCGATATGATTAAAGTACCACAATATATAAGATTCATCACAATATAATTACAATGCAGTATTAAACTGAAGTTTCTTTATTAATGTGTTAGGTATGATTATATTTTATTGTTATAGCATATCTAGTAATATTCCATTTCAAGGATCGTGTTGTTTTATGGTCATAGAATTTGTACGAATTAATATTTTCAACATACTATAAAATGTTGATTCAGCAATCCATTTTAAATGAGTAAGAAATATTGAAAAAGAAAACTTAATCCCTTTCTAGTGAAAATATCGATTTGTGATCATATATATTGTTAGAGTAAATACTTATTTTCAATTGTTGTTTTCAATTGTTGTGATAATAGATATACTTCGTGTTATAATTTATACAATATTATAGTCAGCAACTGTGATAAAGATAGATTTATATGACATTTTAAGATTAGTATTTATTACGTTTATGACACATGGAATTCATTTGTTAGAAGGGTGACTAATTGCTAACGCATATTATTAATTAATGTCTTCCAACTACTTGAATGATATCAAATTGATCGGTGGAAATATAAAACAAATACATCATGTTTACTCGTTTTGTGTCTTTTGATTTTATGTACAAAATAAACAAAAAAAGGATGGGCTTCAATGGTCCACTCATGTCATGACATTAACATTGGGTTCATGTCATCTCCTGACCACACTGATGGTGTAACGGATTATTAATCACGTCCTTTAGAGAGACAATGCAAAAACTAATTCAATACGTGATTAATTACATTTATTTAATTCATTCGAGTTGTTCGTAACTTTTATGTGTGTGTAATAATGATATCGTAACCGATGTTGGATAACATTGAATGCATTGTAGTAATTTTCATTTTTGATGTTGAGACTGTTGTTCAATATGAAATTTGTTTTGGTTCACATTACATTGATAGTATGGAATTGAAAATGCCTTTCGTTGCTTGAGATAATAGTCACAGATACAGTATCACCCTAATTAGGACAATTGAGGTTATTTTCAATATCTAAACATTCCTCTCTCTCTCAGCTCAAAAATACAGTTGTACAAGCCGGACAAGTTATCCTGGCATCATAAGTGAGGAAAACCTCTGAGTACAGTGTAATTATCAGAGTGTTGTGAAATCACTGACCCCAGGAAAACAATAGTCACAAATGAGTTATTGATTCAAATGCATACGAGTTACTGCTTCAGAGGTCAGTTCGAGATGGATCCGTTGTTTATTTACGTGTTGCACCACCTGCTGTGATTATACTTACTATATTACTTTATTAACAACTTAGAAAGGATAACATGCATGTATTGATAGAATTTCCAAACATTTACAACAACGAAGTATAGGCTTTACATACTTATAGCCCCAATGAATGGCTTCTATGGTTTCCATATCCTTTGTAAAATTGTCTCATCTACAACAAACCAGATATCACCCTCAGTGACGTGTTCCAACTGACTTGTGTTATAACTATGTATTAATAATATATATATATCAACCCCCCCCCCCCCCCCCAAAAAATAATAAAAAACAACGAAATTAAAAAACAACAAACAAACAAGCAAACAAAAACAAAACAAAAAACAAAAAAAACACACACACAACAACAACAACAAAACACAACACCAATAGAATCGTCACTTTAAGGGTTATTGGTTTTCGATATATTGTAATCATCATTTCTCTATTGCACGAGATATCATTGATACAATATTACAGCAATACAAATAAGGTCACGTACAAACAGAATATCACCAAATTTAATTTGTAATGTTATGTGTTGTCTGTTAAGAGACCTTCGAGGCTAACTTAGATTAGAAGTATTTTTCCTTCAGTTATTGCATAACTCTATTATCTTAGACTACACCATGCGTACTTTATCCGAGCACACGAATAGGTTAATGCTGAGTAAGTGATGGAGAAAAGAGGATCACTCCTAATTCGATTTGACGCATGTCTTGAACTTGTTACATGAATGTAATTTGGTTATTATAGATTCATGTTCTATTATGTAATCCATTTAGACATCTTGTCTTGTTTTCTTCATATTATACGTTAAATGTTGGTTTTTACAATAAACACACATGCCTTACCATGAGACACGAGGAATTAATGTTCGTTATCTGACATATATATATATATTCAACAATATCAATCCCTTACAATTTATATATAAGTACTGAACTTATTTCATTTGACATGGACTACCATGCACGCGTTTCTAATGCAGTCGATATAATGTTCATTTGGAAACGTCAGGTGTCGGCAAACCCTTCCATAACTTCGAATAATGTTAACGTCTTTTACTATGAAACAACAAGCACCACGATTTTCTTTGCAAGCAAATAGAAGCATCATTCTCTTGTTCTTGTATACCAGAACAAGCACCAGGTGTTTGCTACTTGTTTGTTAATTAACTGACATTTTGTATGCAGTCAGTGCCCATTGTGTCCATTACCACAGGTCAAGAACGTGGTTAACGATAATGTCTGCTTTGTTTTCATATACACCAGACATGTATGCACACTGTACAATTTATCCTGCTTAAAGCAAAAAGTCTTCTCAGACATATGGTGGCCCTATTAGTTGTATGTGTAATTCAATGATGAGAATATATCACGGATGAAATGAACCTTTATGTTATTCATGTAGTGAACGTTATTATGTCATTGTATGATTGAAAACCAATGTTCGAACTGCATTCTCGTGTGATAGCTACATAATATACACAAAGAATAATCTGACTCTCTTCTGTAAATTACATAACCCCCTCTTCCATTTAATAAGTTTGAAATGTATCTTTGTTTCATTTCGATTATCTTTGTTTCCTGAGTGTTGGAAAAAGGATGAAGAGTATTGATAAAACAGTATCAATAGATTACGAATACATGTCTAATTCGCTAAGTGCGATCTTATCACAGACAACACTCAATAAATCAATAGAAGCTCAATCGAAATATCAAACACTCTTTGTGGAGTATATAAGTATATGAAGTGTACAACATGTCGTGGGAAATAATGCAGTATTATTGCATTTCAAACCGATTTTTTACTTACACGGGCTTTGATGAAATGTTCATATCATCTCCAAGAACTAAAATCCATAGTGGAACAGTCACTATGGCTATGATATCTAGGTATTTGAATTATTCACTATGGAGATCGAGAATCTTTGAGCAGTGCAGATTAACAGAGACTCACTTCGGCAGCATTGCTAGCTACTGGTAGCACTGAAAAGTGGTATAAAAACATTGAATGGATATCTGCCCATAAGGTTCAAAGGGGCAAATTCTGTATTGTTCATTTGCATTTAATGCAAACGATCTTAGATGTAAGTGAGACTACCAGTGGGCCAGTTTGCAGTCTATCAATTGAAACATTGAACATTGACCCAAATACCTAGTGACAAAACACAGACAGAATCCTCTATCCGTCTCTGCTCATGTTGATTAGAGAGTAGTCAGTAGAGAGTATTTATGGCCGTGTTAAAACCTTATTGAAAATTACCAGATCACCACATACTGTGTCCCACAGTTGAAATTAGTGATTGAACCTAGTTACAACCTCATTGATGATAACCAGAAGCTTTCGTCTCAGCAAGGTCTTCTGTTATCGATGACAGGAAAAAGTAAAGAAGTCAATTAACCTCTGCATCGATGGACATTTGCCCACAGTGGGATATGGGTCCAGGGTACAGTGAGATATGGGTCCAGGGTACAGTGGAATATGGGTCATGGGTACAGTGAGGTATAGGTCCAGGGTGCAGTGGGATATAGGTCCAGGGTACAGTGGGATATGGGTCCAGGGTACAGTGGGATATGGGTTCAGGGTACAGTGGGATATGGGTCCAGGGTACAGTGGGATATGGGTCCAGGGTGCAGTGGGATATAGGTCCAGGGTACAGTGGGATATGGGTCCAGGGTGCAGTGGGATATAGGTCCAGGGTGCAGTGGGATATGGATCCAGGGTACAGTGGGATATGGGTCCAGGGTACAGTGAGATATGGGTCCAGGGTACAGTGGAATATGGGTCATGGGTACAGTGAGGTATAGGTCCAGGGTGCAGTGGGATATGGGTCCAGGGTACAGTGAGATATGGATCCAGGGTACAGTGGGATATGGGTCCAGGGTACAGTGGGATATGGGTCCAGGGTGCAGTGGGATATAGGTCCAGGGTACAGTGGGATATGGGTCCAGGGTGCAGTGGGATATGGGTCCAGGGTGCAGTGGGATATGGATCCAGGGTACAGTGGGATATGGGTCCAGGGTACAGTGAGATATGGGTCCAGGGTACAGTGGAATATGGGTCATGGGTACAGTGAGGTATAGGTCCAGGGTGCAGTGGGATATAGGTCCAGGGTACAGTGGGATATGGGTCCAGGGTGCAGTGGGATATGGGTCCAGGGTGCAGTGGGATATGGATCCAGGGTACAGTGGGATATGGGTCCAGGGTACAGTGAGATATGGGTCCAGGGTACAGTGGGATATGGGTCATGGGTACAGTGAGGTATAGGTCCAGGGTGCAGTGGGATATAGGTCCAGGGTACAGTGGGATATGGGTCCAGGGTAGAGTGGGATATGGGTCCAGGGTACAGTGGGATATGGGTCCAGGGTGCAGTGGGATATGGATCCAGGGTACAGTGGGATATGGGTCCAGGGTACAGTGAGATATGGGTCCAGGGTACAGTGGAATATGGGTCATGGGTACAGTGAGGTATAGGTCCAGGGTGCAGTAGGATATAGGTCCAGGGTACAGTGGGATATGGGTCCAGGGTACAGTGGGATATGGGTCCAGGGTACAGTGGGATATGGGTCCAGGGTGCAGTGGGATATGGGTCCAGGGTGCAGTGAGCTATGGATCCAGGGTACAGTGGGATATGGGTTCAGGGTACAGTGGGATATGGGTCCAGGGTACAGTGGGATATGGATCCAAGGTACAGTGGGATATGGGTCAGGGTACAGTTGGATATGCGTCCAGGGTACAGTGGGATATGGATCCAAGGTACAGTGGGATATGGGTCCAGGGTATAGTGGTATAATGGTCCAGGGTACAGTGGGAAATGGGTCCAGGTTACAGTGAGGTATAGGTAAAGGGTACAGTGGGATATGGGTCCAGGGTACAGTTGGATATGGGTCCAGGGTACAGTTGGATATGTGACCAGGGTACAGTGGGAAATGGGTCCAGGATACAGTGGGATATGGATCCAGGATACAGTGGGATTTGGGTCCAGGGTACAGTTGGATATGGGACCAGGGTACAGTGGGAAATGGGTCCAGGATACAGTGGGATATGGGTCCAGGGTACAGTGAGGTATAGGTCAAGGGTACAGTGGGATATGGGTCCAGGGTACAGTGGGATATGGGTCCAGGATACAGTGGGATATGGGTCCAGGGTACAGTTGGATATGGGACCAGGGTACAGTGGGAAATGGGTCCAGGATACAGTGGGATATGGGTCCAGCGTACAGTGAGGTATAGGTCAAGGGTACAGTGGGATATGGGTCCAGGGTACAGTTGGATATGGGTCCAGGGTACAGTTGGATATGGGACCAGGGTACAGTGGGAAATGGGTCCAGGATACAGTGGGATATGGGTCCAGGATACAGTGGGATTTGGGTCCAGGGTACAGTTGGATATTGGACCAGGGTACAGTGGGAAATGGGTCCAGGATACAGTGGGATATGGGTCCAGGGTACAGTTGGATATTGGTCCAGGGTACAGTTGGATATGGGACCAGGGTACAGTGGGAAATGGGACCAGGATACAGTGGGATATGGGTCCAGGGTACAGTGGGTTATGAGTCTGGAGTCCACTTATGACCATTAGAAACCAACAACCTAGGCTGGTTTGCAGAACCTCTATTGTATCTTGTGACTATGGTTCAAATGATATGTTGTAAATAATAAAATACTGAATTATTATAATTGGAAAATTGGAAAAAAGTCTTAAACATATATACAATGGAATAAACACGTTTAGGAGATCTCAAAAATTGAAAATATTATATTATAAAAACAATGTACAATGTAGCACTGCAAAGTGTCTGTCTTATCTGAAAGTGGCAAGGTAATGAGACCTGCAGTTCATACACAATCAGTAACCGAGCACGAAGGTTTGGCACACTTCCTATAATAATAACATATGCTTCACATATGTGTTCAACCTATTCATGTATATAGGGATTACTGCTGAAGGTCTAGAAATACGCTGATGCTGTATGCCTCGTTTATTTAATTTGACCCTCGGCATGGCAAAAAAGGTCAGCATATTACCAACTGCAACATGCAGATAAGAAGGATAATGTCCGAAGGGGAACTTGTTCTTTGATATAATTTGGCGTCTAATGTAATGGAATATAATGGTCATGAGTGAACTTTGGATCGCATGAATTAAACTGAACGTATTTGGTATGTGCTTCATGGTATGTACATAAATGAAGCACATACACTACGAATATTATAACCTTAGTTATGTTATGAAATATCATCTGTTACACAACTGTCTTGATACATGTTATTGAGATGGACATTATAATAACTTGCATATCTAATAATCAACTCTCAATCCCGTTCATTTAGGCTGTCTCTGTATCTTTGTAAAATATAAGGTGTATAATATCCTTTCCTAGTGTTCCCACCTTAAAAGGGCTGTAGCACGGTTGTTTGCAAATTTTATTTTTTCAAATTTCCCATTTATAATGACACTGGATGTCATTTATATTTACTTTAGAGGGTAAAATATCTCATTACACACACCAATTACCCGTAGTGATAATAACGGTTTTGCGTATAAAGCAAAAATTGCATTGCGGCGATTTTATTGTGAACACATTTTATTATTTCGAATGACAAAAACGATTCCCATGGCTTTACGGAACCATTTACTATCATTTGTAACTTCATATTTCGAAGAGTAAAGGGTGTTTTACTATTGGTGACTTTATTTGTGCAAATATATTACATCGACTTATTTGAGCGAAAAAACGTGCTACAGCGCCTTTAATTGTAACTGTAAATATCAACCGGATCCCCACTCCCCTAAACACACAACATTGATCTAGATAAGAACTTCTCTAAGAAAAAATACGTTTCGATGCTTTATGTATTGTTTATTACTTATTCATCCCGTACCCTATAAACGTATACACGTTGTTCAAGTTTAGAGATGTAATCATTTAGCGGTGACACTATTCTGGAAGTAAAATCACTTTCATAATCTTGCAGCCAGTAAGTAAACATACTCACTAGACCTGCAACGCATCAGACACGTGTTATCAGTACCGTCGAAACCAGACTCATTCTGAACAGGGTTTTTACATTGCTTGTTGCAGGTCATTGTACATTCACAGGAAAGTACTGAACACTTTCAGTTACACGTCTGTAAATAAAACATGGATCAACTCATGAAATATGGAACCCATCAGAAGAAGGCGAAAAGTACATCGTGATACCTGTGATGGAAGCGAATGATGGTTCTATGCTGAGAAGTAATTATTCTTGTCCAAACAAGACAGCTGATGATGGTACCGACTGCAACACATGTTGTCATTGATCTGAACGCGACACAAATATAATCATTGTCAGTGTTACATTTTTACTTTTCTAGTTCGGAAGTAGTACTGAAAGTGTACCGCTACAGGTGACTATCAGGATAATTGTGTGCTTAATTGGACATCAGTTATGACCAGGCGTGGCTGGGACAAGTTCATGCTTAGCAAGTATTGTCAGGTTCTTATGTTAACTTAGGTGGTTCAGAAATACTTCCAGAATCCGTATATGTAACTGTTAATAGACGGAGATTCACACTTACTAATGTATTCATTAACAATGTTATTTATAACGAAGTGGAAAGAGCCTCAGAGAAATTAGGATTTGAGATAAAGATTTGCTTTGCAGGAGGATAGGATGTCTGGACGAATTGAAAGAAAAACTGTAAGTCATAATATTTGATGATATACATACAGTGTTTACTCAGTAATACACATAACGTAGCAGATGAAAGAATTACATTGCAAACATGACTTGAACTTTCCAACTATTCTTCAAGAAATAATGACCACTATCGATGTCTCCCATAGACTATAGGGGAGGCCGTTACATACATCTCTGTGATCTATCAGCCATGTGTTATCTCGATCATTACAAGCAGACGTGGCTAGAACATGCCAATGTTTACAAATGTCGCCTCAGGTCCTAATGCAAACAAAGGAGATCCCTAAACCCTTCCAGATATATGTGTGTGTTAATTGAAGACACCGAGTGTTTACTAACGGAAATGAAGAACACCTATAGGATGGA
Organism: Gibbula magus; assembly: GCA_936450465.1. Classification (NCBI taxonomy): domain Eukaryota; kingdom Metazoa; phylum Mollusca; class Gastropoda; order Trochida; family Trochidae; genus Gibbula; species Gibbula magus. The sequence goes on from OW388306.1 coordinate 27,680,880, forward strand.
ATAGCAAGGCTACCTGAAATGTACCTGAACCTGAAGAATCAGATAAACAGATCGAATCTTTCAAGTTGTTTGCTTCGTATGATTTAGTCTTTCAAAAACATTAGGATTTATTGTTGTTGATTAGTTGTGAAATAGAACATCCACTTTAATAATTCACTGCCGATGATGTATTTCTTGTGTTTCTAAGGACTTAGATACACTTCAGCCCAATTTACATTAATGTGTAAACTTGCTTCAGAGAATGTTTTTTTTATAACCAATGACACCTTAATTAACATAATCGAAACATGTTTTTCATAAAATGTATGTTTTATCTGATCTAAATGTCCATTAATATATTGGGACATATAAAACGATACCACACTCAGATAAATAATGGTCATATTAATGGCATACAGTACTGCTGCAGGAACCAGAAAGAAACCAAAAAGCTAGACATATTTCCATATATTAATATTTTGCAAGTGTTGGTTGTCACATTGAATCCCCATTCTGCTATTTATACATGTTTTTCAGCCTTTATACTCAATAACGAAACTGAACAGTATTTACTTTGATAAATGTTGAGTATACCCAAGTCTATAACCATGTTTCTGTCTACATTGTAGGCGTTCACCAATCAATTTTGGGTCTAGACATTAGAAAGCATTATACAACCCCAATGTGGCTTATTAGTGTAATTGCATAAATACGTTATATATCTTACGTAAAGTTCACGTGTTATGCATTTTTTACAAGAATGACAGATCATTACCTCTACGTACATTATATATCGGAATCAATTGAGCATAAAATCGAGAAAATTATACACATGCAATTGATTATTAAACGATTTTAATTTACTTATTTTAACAATGCCGGCAAACGCTTTGAAGACAATTCTTCAGGCTAGAATGTGATTAACCACATACGAGGGTCGTCTGTGACCCCCAAGACAGCTGGCGTCCGTTGAGCCATCATTAATGCCGATTATCACTACCGCTAAATGAATTTATGAGGTGTGTTAAATCGCCATAAACACATGTTTTTGCAACAATTGTGTAATTGTCATCTGCGTAATTACCTAGTTGGATATCTAAACATTCGATATATCGAAAATTTAAGTTGTTTTATTGAAGATTTGTTTGTGAAATTAACAATCAAAATGTTGTGAAATTACGTTGATTTATAACTATCGCCGATAATGAGATTACTCCAGTGACGTCATAGGAGTCATAGCTTCAGGGATCACACCCCGCAGATTTTCATTCTGGCCGCTGGGGCTAAATTAGGCCTTTTTTTTATTTAAAAAAAACAACGTATATAAGTAATTTATGGGCCGATTTCAGAAATTTAAAACCGAGCATTTGTCACATCGAAATCCCATTTTAATGAATACTAATGTGACCATATGGCATTTCATCTGACATTTAAGATATAGGCCTAAACTAGAAATTTATGAATAACCATATACATTTTTTAAATGTTTATGGTATCAATTTATGTTTGTATACATGTTTTGAGATTTATATTGGTAAAATTATTTTATTTTAGGTAAGTTTACACCAGAAACGAATCAATATGACAAGTGTTACGTGTGCATATATACACTTATATGCAAAAAGACATGCAAAGACACAAAGTAAATAACTTATCCTTTAACTCACATTCCGTGCAGTGCAACATGCGGTCCATCTGAATGACGTGGGAAAATCGGGTGCATTCTCTGCCATTCCCTACAGAGGAATATGCACATGTTGTGGTGCATGCGACTGGGCTGCCAAATAAACAAGACACTGATATCCCAGTAGCACATGCATAACTAGTCTAACACTTAGACTGTAAAAAAACATAAAATAAAAAAAAATAATTGAAAAGGAGCCTTTTTATGAAAATTCCATTTCCTACAGTCTCCTTTTCAATATTTAATAAAATGGTGATATTTTCAGAATAAATACTTGTTCATAGTCTGAGTGTAAGACTAATGCATAACGTGAAGATGAGTTAGTGAAGAGCCTTCCATCTGTATGTACACCATAGGGGATATATCACTGTATTAGATCTACTAAATGCGTGTGTATCAAGAAGAAACATGTCCATAGAAAGCAACGCGGTGGATATTGAGCCTCCTTTATTTAAAACCAGAAAAGAGAGATGAACAACATTAATCATGAAGCACTGACAAGTTATAACCTTGTTACATGTTGCTCTTGTATACGACCAGGAAGTAGAATAACGCACACTTGGGTTCCTACACTTTGCTAGACATATTATAAAGTTTTCTCATTTCAATGAGTTTTAGAAGTTAGCACAATCAACAGTAAGAATCACAGTTGACTAACTTGTTAATGATGCTGTGCTTTATATAATCTTGATTATACTCTCCAAAACGTTGTTTTATATAGTTATATACGCACACAGACAGACAGACACACACACACACCTACACACATGTCAAGAGGTAAACAAGAATAGGCACATGATATTGTTGAAGTTTATGTTGATTGATATGTATAGCACAACTCAGTATGGTTGATTACAATCTCTCACTTCTAGCACCTGTTATGTTATCCTAAACCTCTCCTCTTTATCTCCAAACCTGGTGGAAGTAAAGTAGTTCTCTGTTCACTGGCAGTTCACGATTACATCCGAGGATTACAAACTGTTAAAACACTCCGCAATTCGGATATCTGATGCATAAGTTACCTGATGCATGATATAAGTTCATCATCTACAGCGACTGAAGAGAGTACAGTCTCTGACTTGACACCTGTTACACCACGTTACTATAAACGGTGCAACTAAACCTGAAGTATCCTGCCCCATCACGGTATTTGTAGAGACTACTCCAATACATGATTGTCTTCGTATCTTCGAAGGGTGGCTGCTCGTCGTTATACATAGCATTCTTTTTTTCAGTAAATGTCGTATTACTCCTAACATATGCAGCACTATAATGAAAATACTCGTGGCGAATATGAAACTATTACTTTGTTGTCCTGCGAATTTGACATGCTTGTAAAACACTGCGTATAGTTTTTGAAATTTCTTTTATAATTCTATTAAATTATGAATAGGTTACATCTTCTCAAACTCTTGCCGCAGGGGTTACTCCCTTAAGATTTTCGATTGTAACCTATGCTCTCTCGGCTAGAAAAAGAGTAACCTGATTGGTTGCATTGGGAAAAAGGTTGTGCAATTAGTGTGACGCGGTTGTGAAGGTGATATTTGCCAATGACACGTCCTAATGCTTTAGTAGGAAATGCAACTAAAGCTATGTTTGCACTCCTGAAAAAAGCCCGTAATTTAAATCTACCTATTGATTGTACCTTAAAAGCATTCGATACCATGATATGTCCGATTCTCCTACACGGCTGTGAAGTCTGGGGATTCGAAAACTTGAATATAGTTGAAAAAGTACATCTCAGATTCATTAAACTTGCCGTTGGCCTCCGAAACTCTACCCCAAACTTTATGGTGTACGGTGAGTTTGGCCGAGAGCCACTGTACATCAAACTTTACAAACGAACCATTTCCTTTTGGCATAAAGCAGCAACAAATAATCTACACTGTAAACTTTCTTCACTGCTGTATAAATTTATTTCTACTTATAAGTTTGGACGTCAGCTTCGATGGATGTCATTTATTACCGGAATACTTGATAGCTGTGGACTATCAGAAGTGTTTTTAAACCCACATAATTTTCCCACATCTTGGCTGGTTTCAAAGGTAGAAACTATACAAAGAGATCAGTTTTTACAACATTGGCGAAGCTCTATAGAGAGCAGTTCAAAAGGGATATTTTATAAATGCTTCAAATTTAAAATTTGCTTTGAAAATTACCTTTATTTACCAAAGAATATATATTTTCCCATATTAAAACTGAGAACAAGTAATACTAATTTACCAATTGAAACCGGTCGATGGCAATTAATCCCAAAAGAAAACAGAGTGTGTAAATTGTGTAACGCTAATGCTGTTGGAGACGAGTTTCATTACCTTTTTAAATGCGAAGCCCTCCTCCAACAGCGTAACATATATCTTTTGCCCAAAATATATGGAAGTCAAGTTATGGTTAAGACATTATTATGCAATAAATCTACTAAGCATTTAAAGAATCTGAAGTCATTTCTAAATGCATTGTTTAAATTGTTTAAGTAACCTCATGTCCAGTCACTTGCCATGTATATTATTACTATTTATGTATGTATATATTCTCATTCTCATGTACCACCGTTGGTTGGTTGAGAAATAAACTGTTCTGTCTGTCTGGCTAATAAACGTACCATAAACGGTTTCTTGTTTAATATGTTTTCCCCGAAATATTCTATTTGATTTTTGTAAAACAATTTATCATAAACCTGCTGATAAATAAAGAATACCAAACGAGAAATAAATATAACATAGTTCATTTGTGTTATTTACATCTGACATATTCGCAGGACATCATGCTAATTAGGAAGACCCTTAAAAATAGTCACTCGGTCGACATACATGTAGCCGCTTACAGATGACATTTCAATGGTTCAGAAGTAGGGATACAGTATGGTGTTCCCCTTTCTCCGCTAGGGAATTGTGCTGAAGCCGAGAAATTCAGTCCCAGTAGAACGGAGGATAGGATCGGAAATCTGACGGGAGTAATCTCTGTTGGAAGTGATGTTATTTGTGGACTGTTAAGAGACCTTAGATACACACTAAAAGGTGTCTTACTTCGATAGGCAGTATGTTTACCATACCATTTCTTCAGTAATTGTTTATAACAAAATGTTCTTCCTATGCCTAAAGATAGGAGACAGAGCGATTGACCGATCAACCCACTTAAGGAATCTAGGATTCGTAAATTGGATTCAACATTGAGCATGCAAGAACATGTTAATTCTGTTAGGATAACCTGTGTCCATCATTCAACAGCCAAGTCTTAATTAAGATACGTTGACAGGACAACCACTGAACGTCTTGTAAATGCACTCAATACATCACGCCTAGATTACTGTAACCGTCTCCTATTCGGCATCCCACGAACCACAGTTGCCAAACTACAGAGTGTTCAGTATGCGGCAGCAAGGTTGATCACACATGGCCAAACATGACCATATACAAATGGCGTTGATTGCGCTTCACTTCCATTCCATCAAAAAATAAACTTCAAGGTCCTGAAACTCACCTAACAGGCATTACATGGGATGGCATCATCATACATCTAGAAACTGTTCATATTATGTCAGCCACCAAGAGCATCAGCTCTTCAGGGCAGTACCAACTCCAAACCAAAGCTGGAGCAGTGCTATGAAACTCAGACAGCATCAAGCAGTGTGAAAGTCTATCCTGCTTCAAGAAGAGTCTAAATACACTTTGTGACATCTATTTCAAGAAGCACATACCCTGAGCGCTTTTGAGCACTGATTGTTAAAAGAGGGCTTTTTAAATATCCAATTTATTATAATTATCTTTGACTCTGCCATTCTGCATTTTCCAAGCACACAAATAAGTTAAGTCTGGGTGACTGGCGGAGAAAGGAGTATCACTCATAATTCGATTTGATCCATTTCTTGAACGTGTTACATAGGGATAACTTGATTAATATATTCAAGTTGTAATACCGTAATTCATTTAGACATCTTGTCTTTTTTCACATCATCCATACGTTGAATGATGTTTTCATCACACATGCCTCGTCATGAGAGACGTTGTATTAAGGTTCCCTCTCTCACATAATGACTTCACAATGCACAATTCACATACAGGCATTGTGGTTTATGTCGTACTGAAGAAGTTAAACACGTTTTTAATAATGCAGTCAATTTTATTTCATTTAAAAACCATAGAAGGTGTTCTGAAAGTATGCATCTGTTTTACAACAACCTACAATGTATCATGTTTCCAATAAATGGTCTTCACTGACCTATGTTAGTTCTATGAATTCATGACATTCACTTATGAGAACATGTTATGGATGCAATGTTGCACTGGATATGAGATTCATGCAGTAAATGTTTGTATAACATTGTATGATTGAAGACCAATGTTCAACATGCATACCCATGTGATAGCTATATAATGTTCACAATGTATAATGAGTGAGACTACCTACTAATTGAAGCCATCTGCTAAATGAAAAACACAAACATAATCCACTATCCAACACAGCTTATGTTGAACTTATTAACGGACCTTGTTAAGACTTTATTGAAGATTACCATATCACCGCATCCTCTATTCACAGTTGAAATCACTGATGGACCAGCAAGTGACTATCTTCTTGCATCGGTGGCAGGAAACAATACCAGGTACACTATCTGCTGAGCAGATGAATCGATGAACATCATCAGATCACATCTGCCTTGTGAGATATTGGACTGGTGTCCATTAATGACCATTAGTGACCAGAAACCAGAATAATTTGTACACACTGTATTGTATGTGTAAATATAATTATTTAGAAATAAGAAAAGTATATTTCACTGTTAAACAGAAATGCATCATTTTTATATTTTTTTAAATTCTTTAATTGGAAGATATGTCAACAAATTTTCACTTGTGACATTTGATTTTACTTTTGTGAAAATTGGAATATATGAAAGGAACTTAAAATGCGGGAATGTTCGCCATTTCAGATCCAGTTGACGAACATGCATTATTAATACAAACCTTTCAACAATGATTGTATAAATCAAATACTTTACAGTTACATATAAATTAAATAATGACAAGATTATCTCTCTAAAATATCACTATCTTTTTATTTGATCGTGTCAATATAAAGGGACTTCCTATTCATACACTGTCACTATCATAGCACCTGTCCATGGCATCTGTTTCCTCTGATAAGGCAATTACATCGCAGCATATGCTTCTGAGACTGCATTCAGAGAGAATACGTATATTCCATCTCCTTTGAAGCATGTATTTAATTAGCTGAGAGCCTATTCATGTATATATACATTGCTACTGAACGTCTGATAATCTTCCATGGCTTTATGCCTCATTTATGAGAATTTGAAAACTTGGGATGACCCATGTTATCATGTTTCCATGTTCTGCAACATACAGATACGAATAATATATGAGGGAAAATCAAACTTTTAGGTAAACTAGGCTGGTGCCTAACATAGTGAAAGTATCCATAGCAGGTTAAAGAATTACATTGCAGACATGGCTTGAACTTTCGGACCCTACGTTTTCAATGATTTCAGAAATAATGACCATTGTTACATAAATCTCTGTGATCTATCAGCCATGTGTTTTCTCGACCATTACAACCAGACGTAGCTAGAACATGTCAATGTTTACAAATGTCGTCTCAGATCCTAATGTAAACAAAGGAGATCCCTAAACCCTTCTAGATACGTGTGATAATTGAAGATTAAGAATGTTTACTTACGGAAATGAAGAACACCTATGGAATGGAATGGCGAGGCTGACTGAATGTGTCTGAATCTAAGGTTTCACAGAAAAGCGTCAATTCTTTCATGCTGCTGGCTTCGTATAATGACAAAATGGAACCTTTAAAACCATTAATATACTTACAACATGTATACACCTCGAAATAAATAGTTTAGCAAAACATATTATTTCTACGCAATGTATTGGACAATTTCGTTTAGCGAATACAATCACATTTTGCTAAAAGCAAATGAATGAAACAAATAAACACTACGATTTAATTTCTGTAATTATTATTATACGGTTTCACTGTGCCCAAAATGTTAAATAAAATATGATAAATAATTCATTACAATGTATTTTCAACTGAGGACTTTGAAACAATCAAATTGAAGCAACTCGTTTAAAATTGTCATCCAAATGTGCAAACGCTGTTTAGTGAAGCTGATGTTTTGTAAGTGTGACTCTTTGCAGTCTCCATTCATTATCATACATCTAAACATGATGTTCTTTCAATGTATGATAAGCTGCGTTCACTAATAGACTGGGACATACCAATGATGATATACATACGTTTGTCTGATAGACAATTCATGACCAATAACATGCATAACTGTTATAGAAATCAGGAAGAAACAAAGAAAGCTACATTTAATGTACATAAATGTTAAATTTTTGTTTCATATTTCTATCAGGAAAAGTCTTCATCGACAACAGACAACCATCCCTAGTAACCCAGGGCTAAATGTTCCAATACTCCTCAGACATAACCCTGATACTTTACATCAGGGAAATCTTACTCCTTACTCTTAAACCAATAACAATAACTAACAATAACCAGGCATGCCATATTCTTGGTAATCACATGACATTCGCATTGTCTTATTTGTAAATGTCCTTATGGCCTTTATACCGAATAAAGAGATTGAATTTGGAAAACATGTTGAGTACCTAATGGAATTCGATCACTTTGCATGTCTCCGTCTGTATTTTAGACTTTCAGAAATCATTGTTCGTTGGTGTAGTAGCATCTCGAGACATTAGCAGACATTATAACATCACAATATGTCATATTAGTGTAATTACGAAATAAGTTATAGATTTCACGGATTCTATTTGTTAGACTCACGACCCTTAGCAGTTATTGACATTATTGAACCACACAATGGGTATAATTATCGAAAAGTTAAAAACTGTTATGACATCATTTGACATTTTTGTACATATTGTACATTGACTGGCAAGCGTGTACCCTGTTTAACATAATAGTGTAAGTTCTTATTACGAAATTAGAAATGAATCAGTATGATGCGTGTAACGACAATATACGTGTACATGTATATGCAAGCATTACAAAGAGTCAAAGTAAATACTTATGCTCATATGTCCCATTCCATACAGTGCAACATGCGGGCCATCTGTGTGACTGGAGATGCCGTTTTGGGTGCACTATTCACCTAGCAACATGCATGGAATATGTAGATCGTGTAGTGCTTCCGACTTGGATGCCAAATAAACAAGAGGATGATATTCCTGTAGCACTTGCATAACGTGAAGATGATCTTCTGAAGTGCTCCCCATCTGTATATACTCATAGCGGAAGCATCATGTATTAGATCTACTACATGCATGGGTACCAAGGAAATACATGTACATAGAAAGCATCGTAGTGAATATATAACCTGGCTTGATTTATAACATGAAAACAAGTATTGATCATGGATCACTGACAAGTTATCACCTTGTGTATATTTTGTTATGTTGCTCTTAAATACAAGCAGGACGTACATGTATTTATTTGGGTGACTTATCTTTGCTAGACATTTTATTAAGAATTCAAAATGCTTGTTTTCTCTTTTGAATGAGATTAATGAGCTAGCGCAATCAACGGTAAGAATCACAACCGACGAATGATTTACATAACCATGACTATACTCTCCAAGTATCTCTCACTTCTAGCACCTGTTATGTTATCCAAAACCTCTCCACTTTATCCTGTTAATCTTAAATCCTGGTGGAACTAAAGTAGTTCTAAGTTCATTCTGCTCACGATTACATCCAAGGATTAAAAAATGTTCAAACACTCCGCAATTTGGATATATGATGCAATAATTCACAGATGTTATGTTACTTTATATGAAACATCCTGCTCAATCAGGGGAGTTGTAGAAACTACTGGTATTTCTATGTTCTATAAGAAAAAACGTAATAATTTATATATGTTTATTCTCAATCTCAATCGATGAGATTCCATTGGATAAAAAGCTGAGATATGAATGTGGTATCCTTTCTTGTCGCAAGGGTATTTGAAACAAAAAATGTGGCCCTAATAGAACAGCGGTTACTATCGAAAATCGGAAGGGACTAATCTCTGATAATGATATAAGTACTGAGGAAATTTTCAAGTTGCATGTTTGTTGGAATTTACAAAAATCTATGTTGTTATACTGTTAAATTGCCTTTATATACGTTTTTCTTTGCATTTAGATAGAGGATTTCAGAGAGCAATTTGTTAAGATCTGATGCATAATTTCAATTTTACTTGCATTTTTGATACTGGTAATCTGTTGGTCTGAAGAAATCATAACTGAAAGTAATATTACAATAGTTCCTATTAAACACATAGATAGAGATTAAAACACAAGCACATGTGTCATTTTTGGAAACGAGTGTGAATGTATTTACATTATGCAATTATATAGCATTGAAATAGTTATGAGCAGTGATTGATATATACAGCAACTCTCAATGAAAACGATATAATTGCACTTATAATGTCATCATGTTGGTACAAATGTACTCATACCAAATAATGGTAATATCATTAAATGATACGTAATATTGAAGTGGCTACAATCAGAACCGGAAAATGCATATTTAATATCTTTGAAACTTGTTATGTTTCACCATACGTGGGTAATATATCAATACTTGCCAGAACAAAGTTGGTACATGAATAATAGTTTCAGTGTTTCAATGGTTCAGTGGCTAGTTTCACAGGAAGAGTGTCTGGTCATAAACACCTGGGAGGCTGTAAAGCTATTGTATTTGCAGGTCTGATAACAAACTTGGCTTGTATGCCCTGTTAATGAGGGATTGAAATATGACCCGGGGTTATCGGTTATCGGATTGCAACATGAAAGAATGCATGCACAATATAAGTTGACTTATATTAGCAGGGACACTATTTAACGGACAATGTTTATTTGAAATAAGAAATTATTTACCTTATAGGTATAGGCTAGATATAGACATTGTTTACAGTTATGAATTATTCACAGGAACGCATGCATGTATGTATATATAACATTACAAATAACTTATGCCTATCTCAGCGGTACTCTATAGCACAGCGTAATTCTTATATGCTATATTAAATGCCTCTCACCAAACAATAACCTGAAATTAACACTGTAGGGACTTTGGACTTTCGAATGCAGACGTTTCAAATTAAACACTGAGCGTACTTCATCAATATATATACTGACGAGTGACATAAATCGACAACTTAACGTAAACTATGTTACGTACGTACGTTCGAAACAACGATTTCTTAAAACATTTGTTTCTCAGAATAATGAACAGATAATATTTTGAAATTTCCAGTTTATTTTATTTGGCTCCTGAAGACATGATGTATGTCTGTTTCAGTCGTGTTTTTCACTCGTGGATTGACATATCTTGCATTGTGTATGGTGACGTTTCTTTTACGGTTGAGTGTTCGTCATCACCAAATGTATCATGACTTACAGGAATCTCAGAAGATGATACAAAACGGTGGAAATGTTCACACACACTCTCTATTTGTATCTGTTCTTTGCACAACACTCTCACAAGCTTCATTGCAGACACGTCACTAGAAATTTGCTGAGAGGTGTACCAAGCACCCTTCAGAGCACCAGTACATAGTAGTAATATGATGAGGAGCGCAGAACAGATGTGTCCAACCTTAGAGTTGCCTTGAGTACTTCACTGACGATACTGGTGATGGGTTAAGTTAACTTACTTGTGAGCGGCTTTGAGAGTAAAAAGTTCTCATCAACATTTATTTTCTATTTATTTTCTGGAAGGACCTATTTTCATTCCTATTGCACGGTAATGCATATATTTTCATTATACCTTTTTAGGAAGCAATGAGACTTTATTTTGTAAACGTATATGAATTTTCATCTGATATTCGTTGATACATATACCTGTATATGGATCCGACGTGCAAAATAAAGACATGAAGAAAAAGGTGTGTAAAATGTGATTATATTTAAAACAATTAATGATATTATATTATATTTATTTGTCTTTAATACATTTTGATATGTTTTCAGTGTTTACCTATGTGATTTGTTACATGGTAAAGTGCTAATAACATGGACATTTTGACTTTAGATGAGTATCCCATCAAATGTCATATGAATAAATTTACATAAACCGATTTCTTAATAAATACTTTCAATAAATGTTAATATATATAATATGGGTAAGATATAAATAAAATATAAATATATATAAATTTAAATTAAAATCTAGTCCGCCCAAATTGCAACCATCTATTTTGAATTTTATAAATACTTGATAGTTGGGATTTTTTTAAATATCAACTTTTACGTGAGGTTCAATTAACGGTTTTATGAAAGAAATTTGCGAAATATTTGTTTTAATGTAAATGATGGCGCACAGTTCAGAACATATAGGACGCTCCAGAATATATCAAATTGAATGAATATAGAAATAGAACAATAATGTATTACAATGAGGGGGTAGACAATATGTAGAAACGTTACAGTGTCACATGTGACAACAAAATTAGGTTACAACATGAGTTAGCGCTCAAAAGTTTTGCGTCAATGCATGTGAATTTGATTGTGACGTCATTATTCTAACGACGCATGCAGCAGTTGCTAAGAAATTATCATCAGAGAGCATGCTCTGTATTAGTGACAAATTACTTCCAGTAGTTTAACTACGGATATCTTATTGTTCAAGGAATATTCATCGTGTATGTTTGGACATTAATAATAATTTTGATAAATAGTTTAAACCATCTACTCATGATGGAACATTAAGAGGTTACTGTCGGAACCTCGGGTGAATTGGTATACGCATCTGAAACCGTTATTTTTCTGTTAATAAAAAGCAATTTAGCATATTTATGGCGAAATGGAGTAAAAGCTTTATATTGGATATTTTGATTTGCTGAAATTGGCATTTTACAGATATTAATTTATTTTGACAGTCTTTCTTAATATTTGAATCGGGACACTGTCCGAACCTCGGTCAGTTTGCCCTAATGCTTGCAAATCAAGTAGTGCTGTTGAATCGGTATCGCATTGTGTTAACCTCCGCCTATGCTTCGAGTCCAGCACATCTCATATATACAGCTTCGGTGTGGTTATGAGCTCGAGGTCACCATCGCAGTTCAACTCAACTTGTTTGTGCACACATTCTTCGTGATATCTCACGTTGCACGTTGAAACTCGATAACCTCGGGTCATTTGACGGGTTTCAAGCTCTCATTAATAGAGCATAAAAGCCCAGTCTGTTATCAGACCTGCATTTGCCGTAGCTTTTAAGACTCACTGGAATTTTTATTACCAGACACTGAGACGCATGAAAGTCAATATTCTGTCTCTGTAACTAGCCACAAGAACATTATCTTTTATTTATTGACCATATTTACTTCGGTATACATTAATTTATCACTATTATGGTGAATGCTATCGAGTTATAAATATATATATATATATATATATATATATGTGTGCAATTATCAGTATTGTCCAACAACTATTTTCTCAAATGTGATGAAACAGTTGACTTCGATATGGCTGTATGAAGCCGCCACGCTTGCTCTATGTTTTACTGCACCGCAGTATCTGCATAGAATGGCACATAAAGAAAATTACAAACTTGAAATGGTAAAATGCGACTTGTGTGACAGGCAACACACATTGACATTGTTCACATACTGTAGTTGCATTGTAGTGTAAGTTCTTAACAGTTAAAGCACATGGAATACTTACACATTACGTTCTACGCAGAAAACTACTAATAAAAACCGTAAGTGTATTGGAACCCTGCTTCCTTTTACCCATGCATTGTTAATACATAATAAAAATAATTAATGTAACTGTAATCGTGGATCCAAAATTTATGGGAAAATATTGAATTAAAACAAATGTACTTAAAAGTACATGTTTTGTTTTCGAAAAGTGATTGCCAAAATATTCAACAAATCACAACAAAAAACAAATCACTCTTAAAAGTGTCTTAATTACAAGTATGCTTCTAGTATAAGACACTTAAGAAGGGCATATCTGTTTGGCGCTAAACCTCTTCTCGCTTCTATTCGCTGGTGTGCTGAAGTGTACTTCTCCAACTGTTACATTGTGTGTTCAGGTAACACGTCCATCATGCTGGTTGCTATCGATGAGAGGAATACATAAGTTCGACCAGGTTGTATTTTCGCACTTATATCAGATGCCTTCAGGTTAAGTGGCGACCTTTATAGTAACATTGCAGGTGCCAAGTCAGCAAATGTAGTCAGCATTACATTAGTTCCTCAGGTTTCCTTCTACACGTATATCAGATGCCTTCAGGTTAAGTAGGGACCTTTATAGTAACATTGCAGGTGCCTAGTCAGATTTTGTTTTCAATTTGTTGTAGATGAGCTACTGGTATATTATCTAGAAGCAAAGTTCCTCATCAATAATACCAGGTATAATTGGAGAGTACTTGAACGTATTTTTCAATGTCTCAATTTGGAATGTGACTTGCGTTACAACATAATATTATGTTATGGTATGTACAGTACTGAAAAACCACCCTTGCTTCTTGAACTGCCTCAGAAATCTAAATTAGCAGTTCAAGTTATCTGTCTGCACTTAAAGCGTATGTCTTCAGGTTAACGATGTAGGTTTAAAGTAGTATAACAGGTGCGTGAAGTAAGAGAGTGCAATCAACGATACGCACGTGTACTTAGTACATCCACTTCAATCGTACCACGTGTAATTTGTAATTTGATTGTCAGGGTTAAATTCAGTTAATACTATTTCATATAGTTATTACATGTTTTATATATATATAGATATATATATATACATATTGAAATACATGTAGCTATGAAGTGGAAACATACAATATCTCCATATTCCAAATTTGATCTTTTTCTGACACCGAGTTGCTATTATTGCTCTAGTTCTAAGTATTCGATTCTAACTGGAGTCTGAACAGCTAATTTCCATATGTCATACACGCAATATTGTCTGATCAAGCCGTGTCGCTTCAGGTGTTCTCTGATCCACATTTGTCTCAGTAGCGACTTAGTCTGAAATTGTTTTATTCTTTCCGTGATACTGCGATTCATGAGTGGATATGATGGTGAGGCGAACTTATCAATCTCGTTTTGTAGCAGATCATGCATGTCTCATATTTATTGACAAGTCGAACTATATTGTACATTGGGGATTTCTTATATACAGTGTACAGTTCTTATATTGAGTTTTATCGTATTGATTTGGTCCAAAACGGAATATGAAGATCTTTTTAATTACATATCACAGTGTGATCTGTTACAGCCATACAGAGCGCAGGGAGAAATAACTTTCTCCCAGATAATATTATATATATTATAAATATAACAAAAGTCCAGAAATCTTTTGAATCCCCGACCGGTTTCACAATATGTAGTGATCATCATGGGGTCCTTATGACGCTGCGATGCTATGACGTCACAGAACAAAGGGGCATAACAATGCATACCCACTTTACGTCATTGATGTAAATTCATCATACATGTGTTTATTATATTGTTTGAATTACCTCAAATACATATACCTCTCCACGTTTGACAATGCATACCTTTTAAAAACGATTCACTTACATATTATTGCTATTCTGTATGTTGTGTTTTGTATGTTTTTACAAAACTTTCCAAGAGATCGACATGTTCTAAATACGTTATAAGTACTGAGAAAACAGGGCTGGTTTACAAACAATGTTTTTCATACATCAAACAGTCGGCGTCGTAACATATAATACCAGATTTGTGTCCATAGATTCTGAATATACTTTTTTGCAGATATATGTTTAGCTATTATTGTATTTATATCTGCTTTCATGTGTCTGTCTACATTGTAGACCTTTTTAAATCAATCTACCAATATGTGTTGATGTAGCAACATCACACCTCAGACATCGGGAAAATATCACTCCATGAAGTATGACGTAAAAGATTGTCGATCTTTATGTGTTACGATGACAAGGCTAGGCATTTATTGCCATTGATCTACTGAGATCAAGGGAGATACATAATGTTGTATCTGAATACAAGATGAAATGTATACATATAATCAATAATCCATTGATCTATACCTATATCAGGATCTGTCAATACAGGAAAATAACATCTTAACGTGTTACCAGTTACTAATGACTTAAAACAATGAACAGTGTTCTGATGTCACGGCATACTCATTACGTCATCTTGTTGCTATGGCGACAAATACTTCCTTGCACTGACTCAAAATCAATCAATCCCTACTGCATATATGATGATTAAAACAAATACTAAATAGAAAATCGTTATTTCCTTCATATCCTCCTGTGAGGCAGGAAATGTCACTCGTGAAAGCGCCGCTTGTGACACAATAAACGTTCCCCCTCACTTGATGAGAGAACCTTCTATTAGTCAGGAAAAGACAGATCTTCTCTATTTTATTCACTATAAATTAGTACTGATGCATTCTTCTGTAATAAAACTAAGCATTTAAACGAACTAGGGATAACAAAACATTATAATAAATCCGGAAAATTATAACATCATTCCTGTGATTCAAACTGATATTTACAAATATACGTACATTGTATATTAATTTTTAAAAGAAATGAGATGCATTTGATTATGCCACGATACAATTATACTTTTCAGCTGTAGTTTGAGTGAATTACATTGGCTAATATTCATTTTCTGGGGCAATAAATTATATCTATATCAACATGACTCCTACAATGTTTATAATGTTGTAAATGTGTGCAGAATGAGGCACATTCATTTATTTTCACATATAAGATGTCTTATATGACGATAAACAGTTGTGTTTTATTCAAATTAATATTTTAATTAAAATTGTTCAAAAAAATAGATAAACCACATAGAAGTATTCTTTGGCTGATGGCTAAACGCCTGCACTCTGCAGTTATAGAGTACAACGTCGAAAACATAAGATATGTGCAATTGAAAATCTAAACATATGATACACCCAAGTAAGGTGTAAACTTTCTTTTATACTTCAGTTTATTTGTATGGTTGTAATTTTGCTATGAGAAAGTTCTAATAGATACTGTGAACGTGGAATCATTTTTCTCAATGTGTACAGTCAGCATATCGTATGATTATGAAAAGAATAACTAACGCGAATATTTCTCCCACATGTTTAAATGTTACCCTTTATCAGATGATTATCAGTGTAATGCAAACCTCCCTGATGATAAAGTTGAAACATGTACAAGCAAATTATCGTTACAGTCGGCGATAGTTTATATACATGGTCGTAAATGGATTGGTGTAGAGGTGAATGTTCGTTATCACAGCTACGCTTTGAAGTGCAGTTTCGCCCCGCATATATATTCCAGTCTGTGTAGAGCAACATGCATGGAATGTGCACGTCGTGTGGTGCTTCCGACTGAGTTGCCAAATAATCAATCCAAAGGCTGATATTTCTGTAACATTTACATAACGGGATGATCGTCCGAGGTTGTTTACATCTGTATTACACATTCTGGAAGAAACATACTTGTAGAGTGCTTCTTGCATGCAGAAGAATCAGTGTGCTAAATATATAACCAGTATTTATGTAGAGTACATGTAAAGAAATATGGATTACACATGTCATGGAGCGGTGTGGACATGTTTTACGTGTTCCCGTTACATAAACCTGCAAGTGTACGTGAACTATATAATTTTCTTTCTGGCTGTGGCAGATTTTGCTTTCCAGATATAGTGGTTCAAGTGATGTTTATCCCCTATGATTTAAAGCGTTATTTTGTGATCAAGTTAATATGAATATCATCTGCTGGAATATGCAGAAAAAGACACGTGCCCTGTTGATTGACGTTTACGGCAGAAATGAGACAATAAGCTCTAAACAGATGTGCCTTACTTGTGTCTCATGACTACTTTAATGACAGAAATGATAAAAAATAATGTGAGGCACTTTTGCAATTTCTGTATACAGATAATCGTTGTAAAGGTAGATCGGATATTATTGAGACTATTGTATTCAAACAGATGTGTCCTGCTTCAGTAATCTTTTATAAATTAAAATATTTGTCTGATCCTGAGATTCCATGTTCTCACTTTGAAGCCTTGGGTCTGCCATGCACTGTGGAAATAATGTCTGAATTAAAAAAAAATAGACTATAAAAACACTATAGAAGGCTTATTTCGTACACAACATGTCAGGTAAGCTCAATTTGCCACCTTTCACATGCAGATTATTCTCGTGCTGCATCTGGTGTGGTCGCGGGGAACTCGAGGCGTCAGCAAGAGCAGAATGTGGGATATTGACACACACTTCACTTCACGTTGTGTAACCATGTACATTTCATCGTTGTGCATGTGCAGGAAAAAGTGTTTGCGATACATAAGAAGTGGCATTAAGATACTGACACGTCTCATTTCACGAGAGTTAGACTGTCAATTAAGTGAATGTGTAGCAATTATGAATGTTTATTGTGTACTACATTGTAAACAAACATCAGATAGGAGACAAACTTTAGGAATTTAACATATTGTTTACATATAATTAATTTGGTAATTTAAATGTGTAAAAAATCAAACAATACAGAGGAAAAGAATAATGATAATAAAAACTGATCGAACCCAATTATGACAAATAAAATAATGACAAAGCATAATTTTTAGAATACAAGTATATTCATGTAAGTTGCAAACATAGAGAATGTAGAGAGGAAATTCGACTTCTATCAACGAGTCTTGATACATTTTATATCAGAAGAGACGATGGTGAGATTCTATTTATAATTCAAAATCATTTTTCACACCGCACTGCCATCATTCTTGATGCCATAGTATTGTCACATCATATTGTTAATGACGTCATGACATTGTGATCCCTTTAGGTTTAAGACGTTATAGCAGTATGGCTCATTACTTAGATCAAAGCATTCCGATGTCAGTGGTTGAATATGACAATGCGTTGTGCAATATTTACTGCCACAACGATATGGTCCAGGCGATATAGTATCGCTTGATCTAACACAAGGGATATATTCTGTGGAATACAGTTTTTGATGATAAACATATAAACAAATGTACTGGTGTTTGTTCTGTTTAACTATGTGACATGTAAGTGTGTCTTGTTGTAAGGTTAGACTGCTCTGCTGTTTACTTATATTCGATTGGAAGGCTTACAGTAGATCATTATCATATCATAGATCATATGGATAAAGCGGTTTGGTAAAGAAATAGATAAGGTTTTAAAATTTGGATAATTATATTAAAATCATTTGTTTATAAAAAGTCCTATCAGTAGAGGTTTTATTATCTATTTTTAATTTCACACATTTACCAACATATCAATAACTACATAATCAGTGTTTATATCTTGCATATCATGTATAACTGTCTCATCATCTCATCATCCTATGCTCCGAAGCCCATCATTTCTCAAGTATACAGTCTCTTTTTGTGCATGAGGCCACCATCATAGTTTAACGCACCTTGTTTGTGCACACATTCTTCTTGATATCTCACATTGCACGTTGCAACTCGATAACCTCGGGGTCATTTGACGGGCTTCAAGCTCTCATTAATAGAGCATAAAAGCCCAGGCTGTTGTCAGACCTGCATTTGCCGTAGCTTCTAAGACTCACTGGAATTTTTATTACCAGACACTGAGACGCATGAAAGTCAGTATACTGTCTCTGTAACTAGCCACAGGAACGTTATCTCTTATTTATTGACCATATTTACTTCGGTATACATTGATCTATTACCAAAATAGCGAAACATAACAAGGATCATGAGACATAACAAAGATCTTATATGTACATATATACATATATCAGTTTTGCCCAGAAAGAATTGTCTCGTCTTTCATTTCATTAAACCAGTGTTATAAACAACTAATATACCGGTAACTGTCATCGGGCTTGTTTTCTGTTTTTCTGCACTCAATTACTTACATGTATAAAGGGGAAAGTGTTTGAGGCTTATATTAGAAAATTTGTTCATGATGTAGTTTAGTTTCAGTGTAAGATTTCAACATTTTAAGCATATAAGAGTACTTACACATTGCGTATGACATAGAGAATTTCTCATAAAACGTAAGCTAAGTGTATTAAAGTCAATATTCTCATTTAAGGTTAACAATTACCTTAAATGTAACCATAGATCCAATATTTACCCAAACAATCAGGTATTAAGGCAACGAAGATACAAGAGAGTATAACAAACATGGATGATCAAAACAAAATTTCAGTACTTAAATATACATTCGGAAAGAGTATTTTTGTCCAAAATTGCAATGAAGTTCTGTAAAAAAAACTCACTCAAAAGTATGTTGTGTTCACATTCGCAACATGAAATAACATAAATTATGTCTCCGACTCAAGCCACCATCATAATTTAACCTAAAACTCATTATGACTGTCTTATTCTTCATCCGTGGATGAAACTGCACTGTAATATTCATTTGACAATTCAAAACTTATGTAATACCTCTGCAAGTATGACGTAACGATAGCATGCAGTTGTTACGTCGGTTTCAATCATTTGATAACAAATCATTAACACATTTCGATAAGATAAAATTATACTTTTAAATTCACATAATTCACAAATCCCGTAAAGAATAAATAGGCTGTAGCACGTTTTTTTACATATTTTGTTTTCTCAAATTTGCTTTTTTTTACTAAAGTTTATACAATATAGTGTTATGTTACAGGGTAAAATATCTCATTACATGACCCATTAAGACATATCCATAAATAACGGTTATCCGTATTGAAAGAAAATGGTTCGACGTTAAAAGCGGCAGTCGTGTTGAACTCTTCATGTAAGAAGTAGATTACATGTGTAGTTCAGGCAGCAATATGGTTGACCATTCTATCATGGTATCATATTTAAAATTCTACTTTGATTGTTAAGGTGTCGCTGCAACAGTCAGATCACTTGAACCACCTTCGAGCGGCCATTTTAATGCATTCACATTAAAATGGCCCCGATTAGGGAAATGGACTTAACCGCACAATGTATGTTCGTTTTAGAACCCTTTTATTGATTCGGGAGTATTATTTAGCCATTGGTAAAATGTATTTACCTTTTCGTGAGATCACTTTCTTTCAGTATGAAAAACGTGATACTAATTAAGTGGGACATGTTTGTTTGGAGCTAAACATTTTATTACTACTTTTCACTGGTGCACTGAAGGGTACTTCTCCAACTGTTACATTGCGTATTCAGGTAACACGTCTGTCATGACACATGGCTGCTAACGTTAACGATGAGAGGAATACATCAGTTAAACCAGGTTGTATTTCCGCACTTATAGCATATGTCTTCAGGTTAAGTAGCGATCTTTAAAGTAATATTACAGGTGCCAAGTCAGCAAATGTAATCAGCCTAATTGATATAGACCTTTTCTCGATACACCATCCATCAGTAACCTTCCTTATCAGTAGTAGCAGGTACAAGGTATGGTTGAGAAATACTCCATCGTTATTCTATGTTTCCATTTGGAATGTGATTTTCAGATTTTCACATAATAACATCCTCCTTCTTAAACTGTCTCTGTAGAGAACTACATTAGTTCATCGGGTTATCTTTCTACACTTATATCATACGCTTCAAATTAAGGAGGTTGGTTTAAAGTACCATGGCAGGTGCGAGGATTAATACATTGAAATCCATCCTACTGACACGTGCTCAGCACCTCCACATCAACCATATCACTTGCAACTTGTAATTTGACTGTAAGTGTAAAATTATATAAATAATATTACCTTTCTTAACATCGCATTAAATTAGTATATAAAGAATTGAATAATGATGGAACTTGTACCTTATGAACTGGCTTGTATGGTGATATACATTCTATTAATTTTAAAACTACTCAAATCAATGTATCCGATTGTGAGTTCCCAAGGATGAAAAAACAGAACAATACATTCTGCGTCAGCATATCCTGTATGGTTTCAGATGAAAACATAATGTATATGTTATAGACGTTTCAGGCAGCAACGATTGCTCGCTCATATAAAAAAACATGTAACGACA
This sequence comes from Gibbula magus, assembly GCA_936450465.1. NCBI lineage: Eukaryota > Metazoa > Mollusca > Gastropoda > Trochida > Trochidae > Gibbula > Gibbula magus. The sequence goes on from OW388306.1 coordinate 27,702,535, forward strand.
CAAACTATAGCGTTTCATGCGATTGTACTGTTGCACATTTTAGTTTTTAGAAACATGTATCGTCTTCATATAACACATAAAAAACGTCTCATTGTATACAGGCAGCATCATAACACGCAGTATCCGAAAAAGTTGTGGTAAAATTATCGATTAGAAAGACGGAATAATAATATATAAACCTCAAATTAAGGGATTAGAGAAACACCAGGGTTATCTGCCATTTTAAAATGTCATAGTAAATGAAGTTTTTTTCAAAAGATTTGAAATTTATTTCTTTATGTCAGAATGTTAACAGAATTATATTACCACTTTGTCTATGACATATGAAATAAAAATAATATTTTTTAAAATAAAAGTTAATGTCAAAGCTATAACTAGTGTAAACAATAAACAAAAAAATGTAATCATGTATGACCTCTGATTGCCAGTGGCTCCTTTCACAGAGAACTAAGGTGATCGTGAGTCATAAGGTATAGTTAACCTTAATAAGGGTTGTTCCAGGAGATGGGTTAGAATGTTGCGTCAAGGTATTCACTTCACTGACTAACATGTACAAATCCTATACTACAACTTAGTCAACATGTTCTGAATAGAATTGGTGTTGAGAAAAATATTTTAGATGCTAATGCAATTCGATCTGCTTTGATGTATCTTTCTACAGTGTAAAACTTTTAAAAATCAATTTATCAAACTGTGTTGATGTAGAACCATCAGCCATCAGGAAAACATCACAAGCTGAACTATAGGCGTATTGCATGGAGAAGTCACAGGTTCCACATCATCATGTGTTACCATGGCAGACAAGGCATTAATTGCCATTGATCTGCTGAGATCAAGGGGGGTATAGAATCCGGATATCTAAATAAGATGTCCTATATGTGTATTACCAATAACCCATTCATCTATGTCAGTACCGGGATCTATCAATGAAATTATTATTATTTTATCAGTGGAGGAATATTAAACATGTTAGCACTAATGACTTAAAAGACTAGTGCACTGACTGTACGACATACCCATGAACTCGTCTTATTGCACAGCGACAAATACTTCATTGGACTGACTCAAAGTCCTACGATGATTAAACATATACTTCAAAAACATTTCCTTGACAAATATCATGTTCATCTCCTCTCGTGAGGCAGAATGTTAACTATAACCATATAACGTGATACTTGAAACGACCTTTCTAAACCGCATCACCCGGTACGAGGGACTTAAAACATTGTAAGTCCCTCCCCTTACATAGACAGCTGTTAAACCTGTTAGAAGGAATTACAATGATTGTAAACCCTGATATATTTGCTAAGATGACGGTTTGAAAGTAAAGATCGGAAGAAACTAACTTAGACTAAGTTTGAAAATTTTCTTAAATTTCTGACAGACTGTGAACAGCAAATGTTTTGAAGAAAGTGCGTCTCGAACCCGAATCCACCATCACCTATAGTACGTGAGCTAGCGTTTTAGTCTACTGCGCCTAGGAGGCAGATGAGATTCTACTTTACAAAAACAACTTATATAGCGGGTTGTTAACAAGCTTATTTCAGGTTCCAAACAAGTATTTTATGAACGACTCTATTTACCAGGGATCCTCAATATAACGCGATAACAATTAAAAAGCCTGCTTTACACTTAAAAACGGTTGACAATTTGGAGAAACCATTCTACCTCGGATATGGTAAGGTTGCAAACCCTGATAGTCGGTATCATGGGTTCTCTTTATTTATCACTCATGAGATCATGAGATTTACAAAATAATGGTCAAGATATCCTCTAAACTCATATGATATATCATATTCAGTAGATATAATGCATGCTATCTGAACAAACAAAATAGAAATAAAAGCATGAACAGATAACAATAACTAACATATAAATCTTTTTCAAAGATTTTCAAACAAATGACAAATATTAATGTTCATGCAAAATAACACAAATTGAGGGTTTTCTTCTAAACATGAGGGATGTTTATATCAATTATACCTTCTATTATTACCCGTTTAAAGTAAAAGTAAACATTATGAAAATGAAATGGGTATATCTTTAACTGTATACTGTCAGTATATATTCGCATGCGTATAAACAATAAATAACGCCGATTTCCTCCTACATGTTTCAACTTTATCCTTTATAAGATGATAATCACCGTAATGCAAGCCGTCTTGAAGATTAAGTTGAAACATGTAGGAGGAAATCGGCGTTAGTTTTCCTTTATAACCAGCCTTAGTTAATATTTTATACTTCTTAAATATATATGCGGCATTTCAAAAACACGTGTGTAGTGTGTTTGCCTGCAGAAGTACATGTGCTTTTCGTGAGAAACACATAATGTTATCTTTGTCATTCCGTGCAGAGCAGCATGCATGGAATATGCACATCATGTGGTGCTTCCATCTGGACTCTCAAGTAAACAAGATGCCTATATCCCTGTAACATTTACATAACGTGAAGATGATCGTCCGAGGTGGTTTACATACTCGTAGAGTGCTGTTTGCATGCACAAAATCATACCAAGCAACGTGTTAAATATACATGTATTACATGTTTTGGTTTGGAGAACATAACATATATATGAATAACAAATTTCAAGGAGCAATAACTAGCTTCAGCTTTGTTGGCATGTTTCGCTATAGATAAAACTGCAAGTATACATGCGCTATAATTGTTTTCCTTACTGACTCTGAAATATTTTGCTTGCCAGTTGGAACGATTCAAGTGGTGTTTACCATCTATGCTTTGCGCTGAAAAATAATGGTCTCGGTCTATATTTAGATTTAATACACCTTTCAAAGTATGTGGCTTCTCCGGTTATTTTAGGTTAAGAAACATGCAGAATTCATGTGTACACACTTATATTATTTTGGGATTACGTTTTCTATATTTGATATGAAATATGTCATGGCACTAAAAATACATATTTTAAAATACATGGCATGAATACGAGGGCAGAAATGGAGTGTCCTGATTGGTTGCAATTGAATCTGGTTGTGCAATCAGCGACGCCGTTGTAAAAGTGACATGTGCCAATGACACGTCTTAATGATAACACAAATGAAGGATTAACGTTTCTTCGTTTTCGTTTAATGTGTTTCTTGAAATATTTGCTATTTGATTTTGTGAAAATAATTGATCATAAACATACTGATAAATGAAGAAGACCAAATCAGAGACAAATACCGAAAATGCTTCATTTGTGTTATTCGAAGGGCATATTCTAATTACCAAGATCCCTAAGGGTCAAATGCCTATATCTTTGAAGACACTCGGTCGACATGGCCGCTGAAGGTTGAGTTTTCATTGGTAACGAAGCAGGGATACAGTATCATGTTTCCCTTTTCCCCACAAGGGGGTTTTGCTGGAGCTTTGAAATTCAGGTCAAGTAGAACATACGTTAAGATGTAAATCTGAAGAGAAGAGAATGCATGTTTAACCACACAAAAAACATGCTGTAGTAAGTCGAAAATGAATATTTTTTTCTGATAGCTGCTAAAGTCTTTGGCTACCTTCCATTTTTGTAATTCTCTTACTAAAAGCATATACCATTTCAGATAGCTAATGAAACATTTATTAGTGGATATGATATTAGTGAACGGCAGTGACGAGATAATGAGCTCCAAGCAGATGTGCCCTACTTTGCGTGTTTTTATGAGTTCTGTACTAACAGTAGATGACTAGACATGACGTGAGACACCTTTGAAACGTTTCTGCATACAAATACTGCTAGTAAAGATAGATCGGGTATACTTGATATTACTTTCACACAGATGTGTCCCGATTTAGTAATATTTTAATTAAAATAGTTGTCTGACCCTGAGACAACATGTTGTAATCTGCAGGCGGTTTCCTCTCAGTTTCTTTAGATGTCATTCTGCCTAGAGTCACAATAACCGTGTTTCAGATGAGATAGTATGTAGACATGAGCTTGTGCAGGACACACCTTGAGTGTGCCTTGTACAGAACTACATATGTCTGCATGTGGAACAAGAAACTCAGTTGAGATTGCCAAATGTATTACTCCTTTGTTTTTGTTTTGGAATGAGGTTTTAGGTTAACTGTCGGGACATTGACAAACGCACATATGAACCGTTGATAGAATATGATTACAACATTTATACCCAACTTCCGGTCTCGTTGCTATGGTTTCTTTTGCTACAAGTGTAGGTGTTTTAGCCGATACACCTCCACTTTTTCTGATATACCTATACTTGTTCTGATATACCTATACTTGTTCTGATACACCTGCACTTAAACCTGTGTCCTGTTGCTTTCTGGCGGAACGAACTAACAATTGCGCCACGAGGCCAGTTCATGACCAAATGAGTAAGGTTATAATGCGTGACATAATATCCCAAATTTCTGTATTTCTTTTAAATTTTATTTAATTTTGGGTGCAAAATGTCTTACTGGCAGTTACTTCTGTTTTCTCTCAACTTTGGCAATGTTGACATTAGTCATGCAGTTTATGGCGTTAGCTGTACATTTTAGCGAGATGCACGTGCATCAGTTAGATTTCGAGTCCCAAACATGGGTAACAATACAGCGCAGCACGGGCTTAGCGTACCCGGGAGTTGTCACAGATGAGGTCGTATTTGGGTTGTGAGTTTCATACACAAGATTGTTTACAGCTGTATTTGTTTAGGAATATTATGAAATATATATACTCATACCTGACATCGTGTGTCAAATGATACCCTACACTTTTCCCCGTGGAGCCTTACTCGGCTACGCCTCGTAAGGGTCCCACGGGGAAAAGTGTAGGGTATCGTTCGATACACTCGGAAGAGTATGGCTATATATCTCACTTTCATTTCGTCGTGTTCTGCATGGCTCAGTATCCCAGACAACGTCAATGCATTTTCACACGCTATCTAGACCGAGCCAGCGTAATTTCTGAATTGCCATTAATCGGTAGCCATTTATGAACCACGCGAACCAAAAACGGACTGGCAAACACCAAAGATGACTTATTTTTATTCCACACGCCAGGGCCGCTTAGCTTGCACATTTCATCTAACACGTGCAGCGTACCTTTCTCGTGAATTTAACCGGTAGTCGGACAGCTCCATATGTCAGCATAAGTAGAATGTAAGGAAGGTCATATACACTTCACTTCCAGTTGTGTAGTGATGTACATTCCATCGTGGTACACGTGCAGCATGATTGTTTTGTCATGCATGTGTAGTGATATTGACATACTGAGATATATCTGGTATCTGGTATATCTGTCAATTAAGTACACGTGCAGCAATTATGAATATGTATTATTTACATTGTAATTAAAGATATAAGATTCTGGCCAAATTGGTCATTAATATGGTCAGATATTTCCAAAACATTATTTGCAGATAAGGGCACGATTTTGAAAACATCAATAACCGAGTTTCCACATATATTTAACGTGTAAATGCTTACGTTACTACAAAGAAACTAATAATAGTTTTTCTTTTAGAAATAAGTACATGGAAACAGGATGCTTGTTTACGAGAATTCTTAACATAGGAGAGTATGTTTTACACCGTTTTCTGACAAATTGGTGCAAATGATGATGCTTTTGAGTGTTGTTCTTCTCAGCTTTCTGTCTGCACTAAGAGACCAACTCCAAAACAGCAAATACTTCTGTTCGACACGAACATAATAATATAATAATAACCTGAATGAATATAGTATCCCAGTGTACATTGTTTTGTCAAAAATGGTTTAATAAGTAAATAATTGCAAAATAAAGTTTGATTTAGCACGATCATTTTATTGTAAACTCACGTGTAGAAGAAACGCCCCCATACAAAATGCAAGATATTTTAAGTCACAAGTGAAAGATAAACAGACTGAAATAGGGTTATATCATAGAAGATAACTAAAATAAATTTGAAATTTCAAAACATTATCTCATCATATTTCTTAGAAACAAACGTTTAAAGAAATCATCGATTTGGTATCTTCTTTTTGGCTTGTTTATTGCGTCCTACAGTAATGATGTGTCAACGAATTTAAGTCCATGAAGGTATTTAATGTTGACATCATATCTTATCAATTAAATTTCTACATGTTATCAATATTTGGTAATGCTTTTCGTGTAGTAGTTTGATTTACATATCTGCGTGCTTAAATATGGTTGAATTATATTATATTCGAGTTGTGTCTGTGGTATGATCTGATTGAATTCATCTCAAAGAGACATGTTTTACTTACTTTAACATTCTGATCCTTAGACAGGATATTAATGGACGATCAACCTCTGAATAAAACAAATGCGACGTTTTGTTTTTGTAGAGAAATATGATTAAACAGCAGGTTACATACAAGAAACATGTTCGTACGATAATGAGATAACGAAGACAATAAGATGAGATAACAATGAGATATGTAAGATACCAGTGACTGGTGTCAATTCAATCACTGGTATCCTGGAGTTATTGAGTTCATCGTTTTATCAAAACGGCACTTATCGAAACATATCATGCCATTGTCATATAATGTAAAGCACTCATCAATGTCTCTTCTCAGAACATTTAGAAACAAATTTAAAGGCCCTGTAGCACGTTTTTTCGCTCAAATAAGTCGATGAAATGTATTTAAAAAATAATGTCAACAATAGCAAAACACCCTTCTCTCTTCGGAAAATCAAGTTACAAATGAGTGTACATGGTTCCGTAAAGCCATGGGAATTGTTTTTGTCATTCGAAATAATAAAATGTGTTCACAATAAAATGGCCGCCATGCAATTTTTGCTTTATACGCATTACCGTTATTACCACTACGGATAATTTGTTTGTGTAATAAGATGTTTTACCCTCTAAAGTAAATATAAATGACATAAACTATCATTATAAATGAGAAATTTGAAAAAATAAAATTTGCAAAAAACGTGCTACAGCGCCTTTAACGTCAAAACACTTCAATTTTGAAAACACATATAGTGGTTTTAACGATTTAACGATCCCCTTATATAGTTTAACACGCCAGGCATGACCACCAACTCCTGTACACCCATTGATAGGGATCAACTGTGCACAGGACCACACGCCACCAACATATGCTTCATACTCTTGATGCATCTGTACAAGGTAAAGAAGATACAGCAACATCTGGTAATGATATGCCTCTGAGGAAATGATCGACCTCAAACAGAACGGCCATATGTTTTTACTGAAACAACTAACCACGCGTTTAAATATCTGAATATTTTCTTTACACAACTCTGATTCTACGGATTCATGCCGAGCAGAATGGTGTACCATTATGTGGTCCTAACGACCAATCAACTACTGGCCTGGTAACGATATATCTCAGATACAGCAGCCATATGCTATCTCTGTAACCACCAGATGTGTGTGCAAGTACGTGAATGTTTTCATAAGTCAAATCTGATCCATGTTTGCTCGGCATGATCAAATGCTGTGTTCAATTGCACTATTCGCAAAACTGACTATGCATTGTTTTATAAACGCAGGTCGGAAACTGAAATTGTAACATTATATTCCACAGGTCTTGTCAGGCAAGACATTCAGTTTCAAATTAGCACACTCAAGGTGTGTCATATGACGCCATAATGTAAGCAGCGGTACCATATTAACTATAATTTTCTTTTAGTGATTCTCATTGAAATGCATTCATTGATTTGAGTGACTAATGAATATACAATAACTTCTGTCTCGTGCAGTAGCACCAATGAACAATATTAATGAAAGGTGTTGCTTGTTGTATACCAATCACTGAGCTTTCATTTAGCATTCACCTAATATGCTTTATTGAATTACATTTACATTTGATGCCGTTAACATCCGCCATATGTACAAAACATTTTCACTGAGATAACCACAGTTAATTTAACGTGCCTATGTCATTTACAAAGCAGATACAATGCATTTGTTATATCATAGTTACATATTGTTACAAACATTACTCTTTCCATCGTATGGTAGTTTCTCCTACACTGATTAGAGCAACGAGCCATGATGGTAACTCCCACAGCCTTGATGACAACTAATCAATGCAGTAGGGACATCGTCCAATCTTGCGCGAGGTCATATGTTGTCACTACATTACACAAAAAGATATATGTCATATGGCATAGGTCGTTTAAGGAAATATTACAACCCAGTTAAAGATGAAGGTTATCATGGTACGTCCTTTATTATGTCAATATGAAGAAAGGTGTCTGAAATATTGAATTGGATGGCATATTTACCAACGCTTTGTATTATATTAGATAAAGCATATATACTATTTTCATATAAGTTTAAGTACGATTTCATAAAACTAAATAGTTATGGTAGGATTGTGTAAATTTAAAAGAGAACATAAATATCAAATATCTATGAAACACATATCAACCATAGAAGATATGACATGCTACATTATAATTTCATTCTTTATAAATATAGCATATGAAGATTGATTTGACTTTGCACTCATGTTATCTTAATTTTCAACAGACAAAATACGTAGATAGCAACTAAGACTTTCTGAAAAGAATAATAAAATAATTGGTTCATTGATTGCCGAAGACATTTTATCATTTTATCGAAACTAATTACTATAGGAGACGTATATCCTAAGGCGTTATCTCATTTCTCATGAGATGAACAATGTTGAAAATGAACATCGCAAACTAAGTTTTAAAAAGGTTGTTTGGCAAACATAGCTGTCATCCTAACAGGTAAATGAATAGATCATGATGCTCATAAGGTCCATCGATAGATTTGATCTCATTTGTCTCTGTTACTGAAACTGGCAGATACACCGTATCTGGTCCATTGATCCTTTCGAATGGTGTCTGTTGATGGATAGCATGCATGGTGTAATGTAATATAATATACTGCTAAGGAACGGATTGAAAATGAACATTGCAAGGTACGACATTATAAAAAAAAGGTGTTTGGGAAGCTTTCCTGTCATCTTGAATATGTAAGTTGGCTCACTAAGCTCATGAAGTCCATCCATAGATCTCATGTGTCTGTGCTACTGACACTGGCAGATAGAAACTCGTTGATGCTCATAAGCTATTGCATTTAAGGATTGTTTTACATGTTGTGTGCTTCTATCGAAGTATAACAGCAACAAATTGTATAACATCGCGTAGCGTAGAGGAGCGATGTTATACACAATTTGTTGCTCTTATACTTCGATAGAGGCACACAACATGTAAAACAATCCTTATAATTACAAAACCAACAACTTTTTCTCTAAATATTTACACAACTCTAATATATTTGTCATTTATCACGGGAGGCTGCAGCTTGTTACACGCAACACGCTGAAGCAAAATTGAGGAATCCTGAATCTAAAACGGCAGAGGATTCAATTTCGTTTCCCAGCATCCACATGCATACAATCAGGGTTCGTTTTTTCTGGTTAACGCATTTTGTGATTAACCCTCATTAGCAGATCACGCGACGTTCAAACATGGCCACCGTTTGAGAAGCGCAAGTGGATGAACAAGTTTGAGGACTTGTATCTATAAAAATGAAGTGTTCCTGGTGAACTTAATTGTCTCATTCGGAAAAGGAATGTATATTCCAGTTATCCAGAAGACGAAATGACATATGTACTTCTTATGTTGCATCAAAACGTTACGCTCAGTTGTAAGACCAACTGACACGACCGTTTCTTCTGATGGATTGTGACGTTACAAGGTACGAATGCACGAGGTATGGTAGCGCATTTTATCTGCATTCATAATAATAATAATAATAATAGCATGCTTATATTGCGCTATTTTCCATTTCAGAAATGCTCAAAGCGCAGGCGAAAGGTAAATAGATGAACAGAGAGATAAAGAGAAGGATTAGTTGTCGAATGCTTATCTGAAGAAGTGTGTCTTTAGAGAGGATTTAAAAGGAGAGAGTTCAGTATGGTTGCGCAGATGTTGGGGTAGTTGGTTCCAGGCTGTTGATGCTGTCGAGAAAGGGCAGCTCTCGTCCAATCAATAACGCAGAAATTAGTGTAATAAGACCATTTTGTAATTATTTATCTGTAAAGTCAAGACAAATTATGCTCGACATTTAAGTTCGAAAGAAGGTAGGTAGAAAGGTAGGAATCTTTAATTTTTATCATAAAGGGGAAAAATCAATGAAAATGTAAGCAGTGTATTTGTTTTCAGCTTTCTTTCGCCAAGTCGTCAAAGTGACAAATCTGCCAATTAAATGAGACAGACATGTCAGGTAGGACTCTGAATTACAAAAACAATTCCCGTGACTTTACCGAACCATGTACACTCATTTTCAACTTGATTTTCCAAAGAGAGAAGGGTGTTTTACTATTCGAATACACTTCATCGACTTATTTGAGCCAGAAAATGTGCAACTGCCCCTTAAATTCTAAAGGCAAGAATGATTCGTAATGTTTATCTTTAAAAAGTTTTTATTTTATCTTGTATTGCTTCATTACAATATCCTCTCAGGATGCGTTGTACATTGGAATAATCGTTCATAACAGTTCATAAACGCATGGCTTAATCTTTCTGTCAAAGGATTTGAATCAATGAAGAAGACGGATCTCTGTCATGATTATGAAGTATATGTATTTGATAACGTCTGTAGAGTGAAATCAAAAACCCCGCTGTTGTTTCCTTTTAGGCTGAGACTTGAGTATATCACCATGGCAACTGATCCTGTAAAGAAAGTTTATGACCATTGATATGTGGCGTTTTGGCAACTTGATCCCATCCATAAATATGCCACTGCACATCGCAACTTTACTCATGTATACAGGCATGACAGTAGCACGGTAGCTTACAATAGGTGACATAATTATATATATATAAGACATGGATATGTCATGTTAGTTTTCAAAACTACAAACTAAATGTATTAAATCATGAATCTAAAAAGTGTCGCTGCAGGTAAGACGATGTATAATTGTAACTGTTGCATTAGCCAAAAGGCTGTTATTTCTAGCTATCACTATTCACCATGTCAAGTAAAAGTTTACGGACGATTGAGGAACGATACAATGGTAACCATGTTATACTATGTTAAGTTATATCAAATAACTGATGACCTCAACAGGATTTTCAATTAAGTCGTTGGTACATGAAGCAACCGTGATGAGCAGCACTCATGAGTTGTCGTTATGCAACATTTCTCTATTACTCTCTTGAACATGTCAATATATGTCACGATCATTACACCAGTCTTCGTGAAGTATTCTATATTTACATCACATTTTGTTCGTACAATCAAGTTTAGTTCCTGTCCTGTCACTCCAGTGAAGGTTATTGATTTTCCGGTCCTAGTTACATTTTGTAAATCAACTTATCACTATGTGAATCATGCCTTACGATTTACTTTATTTAGTATTTTTGTGCATGGGATACCTACATTCACAAATATGTAAATGTAGTATAACTCTGAATACATTTCAAAGGAGGAATTGTAATAATAATTGTGAAGAATATTTTAAAAGATATTTCAACTTCTTTATATTTGTAACATTGAACACGCCGTTCTCTCTTTCTTGAAGGCAAACTAATTTGTCGACGCATGAACACTTTTTGTGGCATTACTCAACGATTTGTGTTGTTAACACAGAAAAGAAGTGTGATTGTATTTCCATGGTGACATGTTCTGTAATCATCTCAGTAGCCCGAGGGGAAGCCTTTCTTTGCTGCCGGAAATTACTTCTCTGTATCGATTTTAAGATTATTTGTTCAACAGAGCTGAAAATGATAGAGAAAGTTGTTGGATTTCGGGATTTAGTTGAAAAAAATGTACATTTGAACTTTTAAAGAATACCTCATTTGAAAATGATGTCAAACGCCATACCATTGAGACTTCGAATCAGAGAATCAGACAATCATATGAACATATTGGAGAAGGAGGCAAATTTACCGCTTTCAAGAAACGGAAACCTTGGAAGTTCACTTACGGACAAATCAATGTAGTTTTAACTTATTTTTGGCAAGAATATCAACAATGTCGTTAGATTAGTTTGCAAAATTCTAATTGCAAGGCGGTTTAATTTGATATAAAATATCGGTCAAAAGAAATGCTACCAACAAATAGGCAATAAGGTTTAATCAACAAATGATTAATACGACTGAAACATAGTTATATGTTATGTTCAGAAGCCAGCAAACCCTAATTTTTCATTTTTGAAACGTTATCTTATTATGTTTATAAAACAGACGCCTTTTAAAAGAACGTTCTTTTGGAATCTCTCTAACTGGGCGAGGTAGGAGAGTGAACTATGGATATTTGCTTTGTCTTTATAACGTCCTTCAGTTACCAAGCATCATTAAATTTTGAGTCGAAGGTGGTACATTATGTCGACAACACCTTTTCTTAACATAATTTCCATTTCCATTTTGTTACTTTTAATTTGAAATGAAAACAATTGCGTCCAAGAAAACCCTCTTGAAATATCGACGTTAGCACCCCATGGTTGTTTGAACAAGCCTATAAAAGTATCATACCATGATGAGTGAAGTCTTTACGAAACATATACTTATCCAAGACATTCAGGATTGACTGTGTACACTAGCAATATGTCGTTTTTGACCCAGTTGAAAATGTTGTACCGTTTCTCTTGGCCCTTAGTTTATTATAAACATAAATAATACTCAGTTTGAAGTTACATGTATTTTTAAATGGGCTTGTTATATAGTTTGTGTTCATGACTTGCTTGATGAACACTGGGAAGTCCTTGCAAGACAAATTCACGTCAAGACGTCGTTGCATTGACATTGTCAGACCACACCACTTACATTTGATAGATATAGAATACTAAACGATGTCCCGTTTGATTATGTGTTTATGAAATGAGTGAATGGTTTGGTATTTAAACGAGCGAAAGCGAGTTAAATACCGATGCCATTCACGAGTTTCATTAACATGTTATCAAACGGGACCGAGTTTTGTATTTATTTATTACTCAATGTTGTAAATAACGCTGAATTGAAAGAAAATTGTTGTTAGTGACGCTCACGCAAATAGGTCATACGCTATTGCAGTCGCGCGGCTAACATTGTGACGTCAACCAAAAAGGACTGTGACGTCACGCACCAATTATGACGTTACGGCAACACTCGGTGGTTTCTCACGTGTGTGTAACCATCTCATTGTTATCTAATGAGTGATCTCACCACGGTTGAGTTATAATGTATGTTATCAATACAAAGAAGAACCCATGAAAATGCAAGTTTGGTCGATTGAATTCTATTAATTAGCAGATGTGTGTATTCAGCTGTTAATGGTCAATTTAAATCTGAAAAACCGACAAAGTGTTACAGAAAGAGTTCCCGTATGATTCAAATATATTTAGAGAATCTATACATAGTGTTGCCTAAACAGTTTCTTGAAGCAACTCTTTTTAGATTCAATCACACACAGACCAATGCTTTAATGCACTTAGATTGTATTATTTTAAACTCCCAATGAAAGTCATCATTAAGCTACCATACCTTTGTGATGTACATTGACATCTTTATTGATGGGATGAAGTTGCTAGAAATAGCTACTTGTCAATGGTCATAAACTTGTTTTACCAGGATCAGTTGCCATGGTGATATACTCAAGTCTCATCCTAAAAGAAACCACAGCGGGGTCTTAGATTTCACTGTGCAGATGTTATCAAATACATGTACATCATGACAGATATATGTTTTCACTTATTGATTCAACTTTGAATGCATGCAATTATGAACGTTTTATGGTTCTTTTATCATCAAATGCCTCGCACATAAACTTCCGATGATTCGATGACTCATTCTGAAAGGATATTGTATGACGCAATACATGAAAAAAATAAGAAGATACATTTAGAGAAGAAGTTTTAAAGTTAAAACTTACGAAGTAATCTTGCCTTTAGAATGTAATGTGAGATGGCATGGTTAAGGCCTTTGCCGCTAGTTTCGATATCTTAAAAAGGAAGCATTTTGTGATCTTAACGACTTTCCAAGAAGTTATCTATTGCAATCAGCAGATACTACCTTCAGGCAAAATCTATTATTGAGCCCTACCTGACATGCCTGTCTCTTTTAATTGGCGGATTTGTCACTTTGACGACTTGGTGGTAGAAATCTGAAAACAAATACAGCTGACATTCTGTATTGTTAGCCAATCGTTCTAAAGCATCCATCAATGTAACTGTTTAATTTGACAGATCATTTTAGATATCACTCAAGACAATTTATTTTTTATTCGAACAGCCATTTGGTAACATTTAACCAGTGTAATTTATATGACATCCCACCATTTTATATTCATGTTGACTGTTATCAAAGCAAATAATACCCAAAAAAAACAAACAGTAAAACATCTTTAAAGTGAAGTGAATAATTCCAATTATTATGTCAAAGACGTTGACAAGTACATAAAAGGGAACTGAAAAGTAAGTACACGCTCGTACATTGTACTTAGCTGAAAGTTTGAGAATTTTAAAAATGTTCTGAAATCGATTATTAAAACAGATGGGTTTTTTCATATTTGAAGCAAAAATAAAAGATTGTTATTTGTCACGTCTTCCTTAGAACGTAAATGTCGATAATAATTTTAGTTTGTGTATTTCACCCAGGGGAATTATTAAAAAGATAAAACACATGAACATATACAAAAAAGAAGACACACTGCAATGATTTGTATGTGAGCATGCTGCGGAACTAATATAGTAATCTGACAAAAACAGTTGGAATAGAGAAACTATGACTTCCAACTGTAGGGGGGAGTTTTATCTTGCATCAAATGAGTGCATTTAGTTATTTCGGGCATGAGGTATGATGAAACTTAAATCATGAGAATGAACATGAAAACATTAGAGCCATGGGCTCTGTAGGTCATCAGAAAGTCATTGATTTATTATCTAAGGTTGAATATCTAAGATCACTGAAGTTATACATTTACCAACACAACATGTCAGCTTGCTAGAGCTTATTGTATTGGAGAGGAAAATAAAAGAAGGTGTTCATGTCATGACCCCTGTGACCTCATTTTTAGGGTAACATGGTCAACAAATATACACTGTAGAATCACAATTGCCTAATGAGTCTGCACACAACATTGCACATTTCTAGAGCTTTTCATACTTCAGAAGAAGAGGAAAATAGGGTTTTAAGGTTGTGACCCCTGTGACCCTATTTGAGGTCAGGGGATCACGAAATCTACAATTTAGAAATTTCAGCTCCCTAGAGCAAGTGGTTCTGGAGAAGATGACGAAAATGCTAAAAGTTTACAGACGAATGGACGGACGGACGCCGGGCACCTTGCCATGCCATAAGCAGAAAGGGAGATTAATGAAAATATGGTTAGTCACTTAGTCACGTAGAATCCCATTATGCAATGGACTTCTCAGACGTGTTGGGTGTTTTATTACCCGCCTCAGATAGTCAGAATTCATGTCCGATATATATTATTTCCTTGTTGATTGATTGACCCTTACCTGGGATAGTGTAATTAGCTTGTACATTTCATGTTTTCCGTTCACTTCTTATGAGAACAACCTATTATTCTCATGGATATCCCCATTCACTCCTCTCTCAGAATTTTAAATTAAGTCCAACTTCCAACACACCAGGAACTAGATTATTGAAGCCCTCTTAGCAAGAAGATAAACGTCCGAAAATGTTAAAGAAGTGTACCTACGACTTTCTTTGTGTTTAAATAATATTGAAAATATATGTCTAGGAACAAAGGCAGTATAAAACATAGATTATTTGAAAATATAACTGTAACAAATTTCGTCAGACGAGGGTGATATGCCCATTAGTTATTTGTCATTAGTTCGACTTGAACACATACCACAGAAGCACGATAGTAATTCCAATTAGACAATTAGTTAACGATTCAACCGAAACTATTTTTACATACATACATACATAATTTTGTTTATCTCCTAATCAATGTTTCATGCTTGAAATCGGTATAAGAATCTGTAAGAAACGCCGGGCTCTCAGAATAAAGACGTTGACATCCCTACAGCTTCTTAAACTGCCACTCAAAGAAGTTATATATATATACATAAAACATACCGCTTTGCATGGGTCAAAAATTTGTTCTTGTGCAATTACTTATGATTTATTTTTTTATCTTCCCACCCTTTTTCAGAGCTTGGTGAATTTGTTTCCATAGAATATCAATGAAATTCAAATATCATACTTCATTCAAATTCACGTAGCTTCAAGTCTATGTAAATAATGCTCTGTGTTTTCATCGTAACAAAGGATGCTGTGAAAAATATACTTTCTTCCTTTATTTACACTCATAGTTCATGGTGTATTTTATCACGCTAGCCAACGTGTAGATGCTGCTCCATCAACAAAGATTGATTTCTGTAAGTGTACAATGTAAACAGATCGATGTCCATTGGCAACAAAACATTTATCAACGACAGTTCTGTCGAGTCTTTTGTATTGAATATCCCCTCGATGTTAGTTAAAGTAATCTGTATGTGAAAAGCTGTCAGTGTATTCGTGTTTAGGGGTTTTGGTACATTTGAAAAGTTTTTCAATCGATATCTCGCTTGTTTAGCGAGTGTAACTGTTCCAAAAGAAATTCAAACTGAAGTTTTCCACGTTGCTTCAAAGCAGTGTAGCACTTTTTTTTCTCTGTCAAATGTGTTATTTTATACAATATATTAATACATATGAGAATAAAACGTCTCATTACACGATCCTATAACCCGCATCCATTGAAAATGGTGATCCGTTTTGGAAGAAAATGGTGCAGCATATAAAGCGAAATTTTGTGGAAGTCTTCAGTGTAAGAGGTAAATTTATAGTAATGGTCTCCGTTTTATCTTTGGAAATCCGGTCGGGTCCGAAGTTTGAAGTATATTTACATCATAAATACATCAAGAAGAAAACTCTCAAATTCGCATGAAACCTAATAGGCGAATTTGAGAGTTCAAAGAACAATACCTATGACCATTCCATCATTGTACCATATTTAAAACTCAGTTCTGAGTGTTTAGATACCGCTACATCAGTCAAATCACTTGACTACCTTCGAGCGGCCATTTTAATGAGAACACCTTAAATTGGCCGCTCGATTGGAAATGGACTCGCGTGGCTTAACAAAACCAGGTACATTCACTTAAGGACACTTTTTAATTGATTCAGGGGTATTAGTTAGCCATTGGTAACACCAATTTACCTTTTCGAGAGAGCATTTTATTTCACTAAGAAAAACGTGCTACAGCGCCTTTCATCTTTTTTTGATATGTTAATTCAATGTTTACTCTTCTTGATATATTTATGATGTAAATATTCTTCAAATCACTACTTGATCTACCAATATGTTTCATTTTAAAAATAACAAAGTTGTGTTTATACCAGAGAAGAATGGTTAATGGTTACTCTTTATGAGGTCGTGAGTTTTGTCTACAAATCCGTTGTATTCTGTATTTCAAATCTTTGCAATATAAGGACATAACTGACATTTTCTGTAAAAGAATATCGTCTTATTTCATAAGAAAGTCCTCATAATTTGTTTGTTTTCCCATACATGTAATTGTGTGACTAAGTATAATTTCAATTTAACATGTCTTTTTAATATACATTGTATGTGTTAGAACAACATCCTTCAGATTATAATATTGGAAACTTAGGTTTTGTTGTCAAATTCGACTGAAGAAGTACATTGTAAGGTCTTTTAGATAGTTTTTTAATTAAAAAAATAATACATTTTCTTCCTGAAAATGTGTTTCCAAATATGCATGGTAACAAGCAAACAGAGTCGACTATATCCCCAGGAAAGTGGGAAAAAGTTAAAAACATGGTTAACAATGATTATATAGCTTTATTCTTTAATAAATCGCTCGTCAGTAAAAAAAATTATATATACTTCCAAACATATGTATTAATCTGTGCCTAACAATTTTCAAGATCTATTCCGGAAGTGAAATTGTGAAAAGTATGTTCAGTCTTGTTCCAGAATCAAGGTAAACATGTACACATGATGATTGTTCCACATACATATACCAAGTTTCATTGTTTAGGTCATTAGTTTTTTAGTTCTGATCCGGGAACAAAACACGGACGGATGGACGGACGGAGGTCATTTTATTTCCATCGACAACTTCGTTGTGGCGGGGGATAATTATCGTCCACATGCTATTCTGTAAAGTTTTATAAATGACGCAGATTTCAAAACTCGTAATCAACATGTTGGAAAGACAGAAACACTATTAAACGAATAAATTGCTTTCAATCAACATATTCAGTAAAAGGAACATATTAGTTCATATTTCTTTAGGTTTCGAAATCATTTATCAAATATACATAATTTAACAAGTAGAATCATTTTTGGAACGTGTTAAAGGGTTATTGCCATTCATTGTAGGATTTATCTATTGCCTTAATTAACTGTGAGTGTCCTAATTAAGCTATCATGTTTGTGGAAGGGTTAAGGATGCCCTTCAATGTACAGAAGAACATAATGACGCAGTGTCTAAACATAGTCATGTTCTCTGTATATGTGTCGATGAAGGTAGAGATAAGGCACGGTTCGCTATGCAAGACAAGTTCTTGTTTTTCTGTGAGACACTGACAGTTGTTTGTCTTACATAAGCGTCTAAAGATTCGCCGCAAAAGTAAATACACACCAAAACAGACACAGACACATCCATGTTATAACAGTTGCTCATGTCTCAATTTATTTTGTCATTGCTAACCCATCTTGTGGTATCTCACTATCATACCATAATATGTATTGTTGATAACTTGCTCTCCCATCAACTTTTCCAATATGGTCGATAACGATATATGGATATTTACCGAACCTTCAACACATCAATAAAAAAAAACTCTCTTCTCTTGAAAACATAAACCCAGAGTACTCCTCTCCCTCCATCAGCGAGAAGAAATATCTACTAAAAAATCAGTTACACCATGTTATATTACTGTATTTTCATCGGATTTATTCATACTAATATGGCAATGATAATCTTTACACACTTTTCAGCCTGTTTGATTATAGCGTCTCATTATTATCTTCAATTAAGGTCCATGTAAAACATTTCGGAAGTGTTTATTGTATCTAGCCATTAGTACTGCCACTATATATAGTCCTCCAAAAAACACTTCTGTTCAACTGAGATCCATGTAAAACATTTTGAAAAAATCCGTGTGTTGTCATATACAATATACAATACTCCAGTAACTCCTGAAGTGGGACACATCTGCTTGGAGCCCATTGTATCCATTACTGCCTTACACCATGGTACTGAGAACACTCCGTTGTTAATTGGAAGCTGTCAGGGAATATAGAAGTACATTAGTTCCGCCAGGTTATCTTACTGCACTTGTATCGGATGTCTTCAGATTAAGTAGACAGATATGGGGTAGATAGAGGCAACATACCAGGTGCCAAAAGAGATTCAGACGTCAGCAGTATGTATATATTAACAACTGTACTCATCAGCAATACCAGCTATATAAGTAGTGTGGTTACAACCATGTACATTCAGTGTATGCTTAGTACATTTATGTAAATTAAATGTATTGTTGTTTAAGAAATAAAGTTCGCTGTACCCCAATGTGTTTTGTAATAAAGTATAGTTTTGCCCTGAACTATTACAGTTAAAGCACGAGGACGTTAGTCTTATAACAGGCTTGAACAAATGTCAGAGCTATTTCCAATCTTGTAGATGATAATACCGGAGCTGCAGGCGACAATACGAGTATGAGCTAGTGGATGCATGACATCGTGACATATTTGACGTTGATATGTAAATCTTCTGATTAATGAACATGTAATGATTTCCAGGGAGTTACATGGGCAGTAAGAGTAACATCCAGTCTTTGTGACTACCAGATACATGGAATCGTGCCAAAAGCGAAATGTTGCAATGTAAAGTCAGTGACTGAAGTGTATGGTTGGATTGACCATGTATTCAGAAAAACTGGCAGTCATTAATTCTCCAGTTTCTGTTCGTGTCAGACGTAATTTGTAGTAGTCGAGGAATGAGAAAACAACTACCGACAAGTCCAGTTAATATGGTTGAACCTTCAGGATATACATGCATATATTCAATGATGATTTAGATAGTTACAACAACGAACTGCTATTTCACCACTCGTCACATCGTTTAGTGTGTTGCATTGAGTCTACATTGGAATTGAATTGGAACAAAGAACAATCATCCTGTCATATCGGCATAGGACAATTTAATAGTTATTGATGTGCCACAATAAGCATCACCTGTTAGGAAATTTTTGGGGAAAATATTTAGTGTCTCGGTAATATTTTTAAAATTTCACAAGCTAAAAATTAAAAGTATTGTTATTTCGTATTACCAAAGTTATCTTTAAGGTCTATATCACCCGTATCACTCGTCGATGTACCGGTATATTCATTCAAAGCCTGGCTATTGTACAAGATGTCTAAAATGAATTGAAAAGAACGCTCATTTATATTACTAGGTTATGCTTTTTATGCATGTTTGTTTTGTACAACGTCAGACGACAACAATTAACGCCGACGAGTTTTAATTGAAGTTCATTATTTACATTTCAATCGAATTAGGCTATTCCTTACGATTTATTTATTTACCTGAAAAATCAATTGTTGACATCAGTGCATTAAATTCTTCATCCCCAAAGTCCATATTGTATATTTCGGAAAAATCACCGATTTCAAACATTCCTAAATCATCGTCAAAATTATTGTTTACATCTGCCATGTTTACATCACATCAGCTGGCGGAAGTAGTACCTTCTAAATATAGATGTGTCAATACGCGGTGAAGCTGCGATAAAATCAGAGGAGGTTCAATCCAGAATAGATCACGCTAGAGATTTCTGGAGAACCAATCAGAATCGAGTATCCAGCAATGTCATGGTAGAATTTACAGTTAAGTATACACTAGTCAAAATTTGTAGTGTGTGGAATCGAAATTGCATGATAGCTGAAATGGTTTTAGATATTGAAATTGAGGCGAAACGTCATAACAGTATGTCACCGCATTCATGATACCATCACCGTCTGTTTACTTATAACCACAATCCTTAAATATTATTTCATCAATTCCAAAGTCATACAAAGACTATTTTTCTAATTTTGTTAATTGTCACATAATGTCTGAGAAATGTATGAATATTCACATTAATATATCTTTATCCTATTAAACGATTACCATTTAGTTAATAGCGAGAATAATGATTATTGAATGTGTGAATGAATATTTTATGCTGAAAAAATTCAAGATGACCACGATATATTTGTCATTTTAGATTTTAAATGATTTATAGTCATAGTTGTCTTAGAGTATCAATTCAATCCCAAATGTCACTCTGCATTTCTCAAAAGTATGACGGCTATTATAATCATGTTGGATGTTATAAGAAGTATTTATCTAGTATTCCTTCAGATTGATAAAATTATTGTCAATACACTATGAAAATCGATGTACTTTGTTCATGGATCAGATGTCTGAAAGTCAATCTTTCGTATGTTCACGTTCATGTCCACTCCTCAACAATGACCTCTGTTCCCCTTGGGATATGCTGTAATCAAGATCTTCAAATTACTGCCTGTCATGCCTCGTTTCAAAATATGACATGAAGCGAAATCGATGGAGAAAACTATTTGTCATAAAATCAATCCCAATGCAAGAAAAGTTAATGTCTTTAGGCTGTTTCAAGGTCTTTTTGAATTCTCAAATAAGTCGGATGTCAAGTGTAGCCTGTGTATTAATATAAAATACCACACAAGTCATTCAGGACTTTCTACCTCAAGTTACATTTACTAATGACGCATGTCTTGTAAAGCCTGCTGGCAACCCAATGATAGTTGAATAAGACAACATACTCAATTAAATTATCAAACATGTTCTTAACAAAGCCTTAGTCTTAAAATAACACCAAAAAGTAATTTTCATCTTTAAACAATAGATAATTATAACAAATATCACCATGCTTTCAGATCAAATCTGGTTTCAGTGTATCAAACTATTTCAATCAACACCAGGCATCCTGCGCAAAGAAACAGAATAGTCAATCACAAGAACAACTTGATGCCAGTCCCGCAGGAACGCCACATCAAAAGAAAGTAATTCTGGACTCGCTATAGTGTATCAGGGCAACATCCCAATTGTCAAAGAATACTTACAATATGTACTTGACTTCATGATATAGCATCGAAATAAGAAATATGCTAAATAGATGTTATCTTAATAGTCTTATTGTCATACTTTGTTTACCATTCGAGTAAATGACATGAAAACATCGTGTGTATTTAATTTACTATCAATTACTTACCGCAGTATTGAAACTGAGGACATTACGCATGAAACACAGAATCTCTATGTACTCTTGCTACATTAGACTCGACGCAAGAGAAGCAATGTGACGTCACTTTAAAATGATATAATTGTGTTCTGCCAAGGGCATCGTATGAAAGTTATAACCCGCGATTTGTGTTACTTAGTAACTAACAACACATATTAGAAAATGAAATACGCTAGAGAAAGTTCATGTGGATACTTGTACAGTGCAATTATGTAATGCAACATGAACTGCTGCTTCATGTTTTAAATAGAAACTCACTGATTCCCTTCAACATGTCATGCCATTATTGATTTTCGAAATTGTGTCTTTTATCTAAACGCTTTAATTAGCAGCTCAACTCATTTCGTAGTGAATACTTCAACAATCTCAAGATTGATAATGAAAAATGAGTGTCGATGAATAGCTATTTTTGATTTTCTTTTAAAGGGATTAACATCTCCAAATTATCTAAGCTTATTCTGACAGTAATTATCTTTTCATGTTTCTTCTAAGATATCAATACTAATTGGTCTCCGGGACGGTACTTGTTATATGTATTGTAATTTTCTATGTCATGCATGTATTTGTCGCTATCATGAGTATATAAATGTACATACGTCAATAATGAATTAATAGAAGCTTGATATTTATTGTTATGCAGTTACAACAGACATAATTTGTAGGTGCTAAAATAAAAACGTGTTTAAGATGACAGTTTGGTTTTGAACATATATATTTCAACAACTACATTTTTTAAACACTTATATTTAAGTTCAGATTTAAGGTGCAACATATTATCAAGAAGCAGATTGACTTAAATCTTTGTTTCATTCGCCCCTGCAATTCCTTACAAACCACCTCCTAATGAGAATCTTACATTTCCACAAACGTTTTATACAAAATATTAAAAATACATCATACTCAAGATCATACAAAGCATAACGTTATCAACATCATTTATTGTAATTTCTCATGTATTGATTAACATTATACCAGATATATCATACATTAGTAGACAAAATATTAGGGATGCAGAATATGTTGTCGATTATAGATTAGTGTAAGCTAATAAAAGCATAGTCAGTCCTGACTCGCGTAATTTATGCAGAGATACCGATAATTTGAATTTATCACCCAAACGCACAGGACTAAAAGTGGTGGAATCCGCTTGCCGGATCCTTGTGGATTCTTCCGGATTCTTCAAGATCCACCAAAATTTAGGAGAATCCGGAAGGATCCGGTAAATGGATTTAACCAATTTTTGTCCTGTGACGGTGTTTCCATGGGAGATATTGCTTGTGTGAGGTGATATCGTTGTTGCAGTATATTTTGAGCAATGCCATGTCACCGTCAGCTTCATGACATCACAATCTTTTACATCATCAAGTAATGGCATCACAATGTTATGATGTCATAAACATGGTGACGTCTTTATGCTATGACATCACCGCAAAGGAAGTCAAATGACAGATGTACACTCGTGTTGATATATATGATATCAGAAGAAAATTGGGTGAGATTCTCTATATATTCAATAATAAAAAATTATAATAAGGTGGTAATATTAGTCTCTTTATTCATAGCTCAGTGTGTGAAGCAAGGAATCACCCTTCTAATAATTGTTCTTCCTATGCAGTAAACTATCCGAAGATGAAGCCATTAATTCTTTAACCAGCTTTAATTATTATTAGGCTTCATAAAATATTCAACATTAAAACCTGTCTATGAATACCTCCTCAGAGTTGAAGTATTTCAGATTATCATCGAACGATTGAAGAATGCTTCATTCTAAAGCTTAAGCACCCTTTTATGATTCTCAAAGCAATCCTAACGTGTTAGAGTTCTGTCCCGTGTTCCATTACATGGCTTAAATTGTTCTCCTGTTGGACTGTTCATTACCGTTATGAGCACAAACCTGGAATTATGTATTATGCCATGTATTTCAAACAAAGAAACAATTACAAGTGGGAATTCATTAAAATAAAATAATAATATATGTAGTTTTCACTTGTGAATACATGTACATTACGTAAATATAAAACATACAACACAAATATAAAATACAAAATATTTTAATGACAGTCGACTCAGTACAGTGACCACATAAACGTAAAAGTAGTGATTTCGTATGGAAAATTGCACAGTGCAACCCGGCTGGCATGAATCCTTTTTTTTTGTAAACATTTATCTAAGAACAGACACAAAATACAAAGTAATGTTTACTAGGGCATATGCTTCTAAATGTGCGGTGTAGTTTCTGCACATATATATATATATATATATATATATATATATATATATATATTGCTGTTGGTCGATTTTCATGAGTGAAATTATTTTAACTCAAATCGGCACACATGGTATTCCGACACGTATGGAAGTAAAACATTGCATTGAGTCTACATCGTTGAATTGGATTGAAACAAGGAACAATCATCCTGTCATTTCGGCATATGACATAGTTTAATAGTTATTGATGTGCCACAATTTACAGTTAAGTAACCACTAGTCAAAATGTGTAGTGTGTGGAATCGAAATTGCATGATAGCTGAAATGGTTTTAGATATTGAAATTGAGGCGAAATGGAGAAGTCAACTTTTCATTTCAAATCAGTATGTCAACGCATCCATGATACCATCATGTTTACCGTCTGTTTACTTATAACCACAATCCTTACATATCATTTCATGAATTCCAAAGGCACACAAAGACTATTTTTCTAATTTTGTTAATTGTTACATAATGTCTGAGAAATGTATTAATATTCACATTAATATATCTTTATCCTATTAAACGTTTACATTTTCGTAAATAGGGTAAATAATGATTATTGAATATATGAATTAATATGTTATGCTGAAAAAATTCAAGATGCCCAAGATAAACTTGTCACTTTTAGATTTTAAATGATTTATAGTCAGAGGTGTCTTTAAGTATCAATTCAATTTATTTATATTATTCCGACACGTATGGAAGTAAAACAAGATAGTACTAAATGGCACAGACTGAGAGCTAATGAAATGTTCGTACATGTAGCTTGAAGTTGGGATGGTCAGTCATGAACAATTATTTATTTTGACCAGTAGTGATTGTGTTGACATTCAACAAATAAAACGATTTATCTGGTCTACCCGGCAAATGAAACGATACCTACAAATTGTAAAATATGTTTATCCACTAGTGATGACTACGACTGAAACACATCACCATTGTGTCTCTACAAGTCAACGTAATAGTTCTATGTTTTTAAAAACATTATCTGTTTATATTTCTGAAAAAGATGAGTGTATCAGAAACAAACCTAGAATACAAACTCAAATGAGGAAGGACACTTCTTTGCTCGATAGATTAATAACGGTAAATACTCTTTCTAAGGCAGAACTGTCCTTTGCTTCCTTTTTTTTGTTTTTGCTTTTGTGAAGGATAAGTTCTTTTTACGAGTATGTCAGTTCTGGTAAAGATTTATTCATAAAGCAGATAATGATTTCAAAACCATCAAGCAGACAGAGTCGATTATATACCCCACCAAGTGGGAAAAGTCTAAAACATAGTGAACAATGATTATGGAGCTTTATTTTGTAATAAATCCTAAATCTCCCATAAGTGATAACTGCATGCTACCCAAGAATATATACTTCCCGAGATGCATTAATGTCTGCCTAACAGTTTTCAAGTTCTGTTCTGGAAGTGACGTTGTATAAACAATTTTCAGTTTTGCTCCAGAATCAAGATCAAGATAATTGCCATGGCAATGTCTCATAAAGAAGTCCGAAAAAGTTGGAAAACTCAAACACTTATCTACACATGATGAATGTTCAACATATGCTTCATTGATCTAGGCCTTCCAGTTTTTAAGTTCTGGTCAAGAAACGAAACCCGGACGTGCGGACGGATAGGTCATTTCTATATCGCCGTCAACTTAGTTGTTGCGGAAGATAACAACCTGGAAACAGAATCAGATATAACAAAGGTTAGATTTATCCTATCTCATATGAGGAACTCGAGCTCGTTGGGTCTAATAATTAACTATGCCAACCTCCACTGAATGTTATAACTTTAAATGTATGCCAGATATAAAATCATTGGAAGCAATTAAAGGGAAGCAAATTTCCAAATCATGTTGACAAATAAAACATAAAAGAGTCTTAAAGAGGCCTAAAAGTGCTGTATTAACGCGTGTTAGAATGCTTCCTTAATAAAGTTTTTATTTAAAACTACATCACATGTTAGAGAAACCGTCAGCAGTCTCCGAATCAATTTAAATCCTTTACAAATAATTTCTTAATCGATACACAACAGTCATTTCAAGCATCAAAGAATGTTTTCCCTCAGGTTACACAGATAATTACATAAAATATCATCGTGGTATTGCAATTACAGATCTGTTCTGACATAACACAAGCTGTCGGAGTTAACAAAGCAACTTTCTCAAAGAACTGAAAATAAAAAGGGCAAACTGTCAAATGAAACAGCTGAACTGGTTTACACATAAAACAGTGGGTTCTTCAGGACGAAAAACACAGAGGTATCATTAGGATTTCCAGAAACTTCCAAACACGAAAACGAAAGTTTGCTTTTTGGTTCAGAATATTCCTGAAGTTATTGCTATGGAATATTATTAGTTACTAGTTCATTCACATTACGTCTGCTAGTATTTTAACAGGGGAAAAGCCCTCACCCCCATTTAGGCTTTGCATTGTAGTGAAACCTGCGTGCTTTAGCGTGGTTCACCATAGGTCAGTATAAGATTGCACTCAAACCTTATTGCATGTAAAAGAGTTATTAACATTAGATAAAGAAGCCGAATCCGTGGCGGATTCGAATCCATTACTATTAAAACTGATCACCATTTTAAAAGTTGTTGGTCAAGTCGATGACAAATACTATCCTTCCCATAATAACATGTGTTCTTATTTCTCTGAAATAATTTGACATCGACTTTGGTCCCTTTTCGGGATTTCAACTCTGAAGGTTCAATACGTTTTGGCCAAAAAGAGTTCATGTTTTCCGACTTTGTTACGTTTACCTTTTTGTCGGTGTTGTGCCCAGAATGTGTATTGACACTTGTTGTTCTTCATTACAATGATTGACTACAAATGTTCTCCAATTAATTGATGCTATAAGGAGGCAGCACAAGAACAGACAGGGATGTGTATGTGAGACGTGCTCACTTTTGCCGTGTTTGTAAACAACAACGTCTGATCTGTAACTGTGTATATTACATTGCCACTCATTCATCTTTTATCAATAACAAAAACTCAATTTTGGTGAATGTATTCTATTGTTAATTTGTCACGTAAAAGTTATTGGTATCTGGAAAGAGAGTGGTTCAATAAAACAATGTTTTAGATCAAAAACTGCAGATCTTTAAGTTGATCGATGGTGACGACACTGCAACGCGGTATACATGTCTCCTATCTCGTACTTCCCTGTCGTGCTTGTGAATGTTTTCTCTTAACAGTAAAATAATCAAAGAAGATCAAGAATATTGAAACAGTCAGGCTCCAATGGTGATGGATATACTATGGATATAAATTTCTAGTTTCATTCTGGAAAGAGTCATGACAAAGAAAGGTTCAGTTCATCTGTACATATTCATGGAGCAAAAGTAGACGAGTTTAAGAATTTACTTGGAAGAAATATTATTGGAAATGTATATTATCAAAAGCATATGTTCGTTCATTGCTCTATACATTGCTGTTAGCCACTGGTCCATGTATCTATATTTATCATCCAAAACTGGCTCCCACAGTAGATATCGCTTGTGTGAGATCAAGCGATATCTACAAACGATAATTACATTGTCATAATCCTATTACATCATCAGTTAATGACATCACAAAGCTTTGGCATCACTGAGAACACTGATGACAATGCTATGACGTCACAATGGTGATGACGTAACAATGCTATGATGTCATAATGTTTTTGACGTCACAATGCAATGACCTCACTGAGATCACTGCTTTAGCTATGTCATTCTTCGGCTAATAATTGTTGATTTTAAATTTGTAAATAAAATCTCACCCTCGTGTCTTCTGATTCAAATATATCAACACTCGTTGATTAAGTAAAACTGTCCTCGGCAAATCTCGGATATTTGTAACTTTAATCAACTCGTGTTGATATATATGATATCAGAAGACACTTGAGTGAGATTCTCTCTCTATATAAGTATATATAATGTGATCATACACCTTGTATTGAATATAGTAGGAGATAGGTGTACGGATCCTCATTGTATATGTTGAAGACTCTGTAATTTATTTCTAGACTTACGATTTCATCACTGTTGACTTAACAAATCGGTTTTGCCTTGATATAAAGTGTGCTTGACTTGTATGAAGGTGCATGACATCAACTTAAAATTCAATTTAATTTCAATTTAATTTCAATTTAAATTGCCTTATTCCCATTCAATGCTCTGTAAAATTCGAATAGTAAAGATCTTGAGAGATGTATATGTCTTTTAACATAATTGTAGATGAATAATTTTAGTGAACATGTGAAGCAATTCGAAAGAAATGTCAAGCTCAAGATTCACCTTGTTTAGATGTAGATTTAGATATTTAGAAAAACAATCAAAGAAATTAGAAAAATATTTACATGTGAAAGCTTCTTTAAGTGCCATTTTAAAAGTTATGAATCAGGTAAGAACAATTATAGTGGAAGACACCTTCTTTATTCTGAGGATGACGTGCTTCGAACCATCTTGTTGTTAGTTAGTTAATGCCAACAATGTAACGCACTTCAAACCACGTAGTTACAATATAACCTTTCAACAGATTTGGTTGCGGCACTATCTTGCTGATTAACATTTTTGAATTCTAAATATTGAACTAATTCTAAAATATCAATATATCTCCTTTGAGGCAACCCCTTGTAAAACAGTTAGTGCTTGGGATATGTGATTTGTTACTGCCTTTATTCAATTCATTGTCCGGATCAATACTGTAACTGCTTTCGCCTTTATGTTAGTTTGAAATGTATCCTACTTAATGATATTTGCAGTTGATGTACATATGACCCTTAAATATCATTTACGCAGCCTACAATCCACAAATCGATGTTTTAAGCATCTAAAACACTTTCCAGAGATCTTTACTGTTTGCACTAGGGCTTAATCATTTCCAAGAGCATTGGAGAGAAAAGCAATATCCTTCTGATTTTCGTCTCGATTTTTATCCCTTGGTTAATGTTTGTGCATTCAGTAAAATCTCCCTTAGTGGAACCTAGCTGGGTAGAGTCATTTTGTGCATTGTCGTCATTTCCTTTTTCTGTCCGTTTCTTTTTTCAAATTATACCATATAAAGAGATTATTACATCTACATCCAAAAACAACACAATATTAGAAAATCATAACGATATTTTTAAAATGCATTATCAGAAAATTAATATCCTTAACATGTTCAACTAAGTGACTCAGCTAATGACTTAAGGAAAAAGGCTGTTGAACATTACCAAACAGATTAAAACTTGAATTAATGAAGGTAATGTTGTATTAAAAGCTGTTATACTTATTAAATTGCAAACGCATTATTTTAGCAACTAATTCTGTAATAATGAAATTCATCCTTCACTAAAATGATCCCCAAATATTTGATTGACAGATGTAATAAATTTAATATCTTTTCGATTTGATGTGACAAATATTGAATGGACTTGCAATAAATTGGAGTTAAAAGGGGGAGATAACTCGTCACAATTGAATAAAGATATTCTCTGAATCTGTCTTCATTATTTGTTCGACATTCCAAACACCATTATTATTAAAGGTGTTTTACCACCATTACACTTCACATGTGTGTTTACGTATCCTAACTGTACTCCTTGAAAGTTTTAAAAGATCATAAATTACATTTATCAAACTATTTGGTATTTTCAATATCTTTCTTCATAAATAGCTGCCCCGATCCTGTGACAAGTGTAGAGGGTCTGGCTGTACCTTGATATGGACACAGTCAAGCTTCTTGTGAACGACTATGTCAACGCACGAGTGGGCTATGGCAATGCTTTTCCCTCTAGGGATGCTGATCTCGGTCAGTGTCAACGCCTGCAGAATAGAGCAGCCAGAGTTGTCACGAGGACAACACCCAGGGAACACATCACTCTAGTTCTGCACTGGCTGTCACTGAAACAGCGAATCAAGTTCAAGCTCAGGCCCTACATGAACCATCATACCTCCAGTATCTAAATGATCAGGTTTCCAAGCAGAAGTCTCCGATCAGCTCATCAGAGACAGCTAGATGTTCCAGACACCAGAACGAAAACAGTAGAAATATTACTTGCTGTTGCTGTCCAACTTTGTGGAATACCCTCTCCCCAGACATAAGATTTTGTCAAGAATTTGACATGTCTAATGCTTAAGACACACCTTTTCAATGAATCATTCGGACGTCAGTGAACATCATCACCAAAATGCTATGACACTGTGAGCTCATGATACAGCGCTACAAAGGAGCTTTGCTGGAATATACGCACTTAAAATATTAATTATTAATTATTATCATAAACAACGGGTGAATAATTAATAATTAATACCAATCAAAATTTTAAATCATATATGTGGCATACTTATCACTAATAATAATGTACTTCCTGATCCCTGATCCCTTTTCCTTTATTTTTTTATCGTGACATACAATACAACTCGAGAAGATAATTTCGTAATTACTACCTCGTCTGAGTACTAACGAAATTGTGGAAGTTTGAAGTTGTAGTGATCAGTTTAAAAAATGTATCAATTTCTTTTTTTTTGGACCAGTAGTGATTGAGTCGATATTCAATATGTTCATTTGACCAACACCTGAAATGATTAACAATACCCACAAAATACTTTCATACACGAATGATAACTGAGAGTGCAGCACAATTACATCATGCATATACAAAACTACTAACTAATTGTTTTTATCATTATCTATTCATGTTTCTTCGAATTCTGCGTTAGAATGAACACTATTCAACGAAGTTTTGGTGCAATTTCTTTTTAAATAAAACAGGTTGAACCAATTTTGAAAAACATCAGTCTGGAAACCAATTCACTTACAGCAAGCTTAATGAATCATGGTATAGCCACTAATTTCATGCATTCCAGATTTTAGAAAAAAATGTTAAGGTAGTGGAGTCAACCGAGTTTCAAATTCATGTGAGTAATTTGTCTAAAATGTTGTTACAGTTATGCATGGATAGCAGCCTGTTACAACTTGCTGAAATTTTGTCACAATTAGAACCATTCGACAGTCTGAGTCTCTGCATCCATTTCACCTTTTTAACAAATAATTTTCAAATCGATACAGAGCAGTCATTTCAAGCATCAAAGAAATGCCTTCCCTCAGGTTATAGAGATAATTACAGAAAATATCACCATGGAATTACAATTGCAGATCTGTTCTGAAATAACAACAGATGGCTGAGATGACATAATGACTTTCTCAAAGAAAAATAAAAACGTGAAAAATGTCAGCTGTCAAATTAGTTTTACACAAAAAACTGTTCTGTTTTCAAAAATGACTCGGAAGTCATTTGGATTTCCCAATAGAATTTTCAAAAACGAAAGTTTACTTTTGGGTTAAAAAATATCTTGAGAGTAATAAAAATAAGATAAGAAATAAGAAGTGACTTAGGGTTTAATATCTCCGTGAAGAATATTTTACTGCTAGCAGTGAAAAGTAGAGAAAGCCTGTTATCTCATTTAGGTAATGCATTGCAGTGAAACCTGTGAACATCGGTTGTTTGACAATGGGTAGTACTGCGCTGACTTACAGTGTAGCATTGCGCCCAAACCTTACTGCATCTAGGGGAGTTTTTACTGCAGACAAAGTTGCCCCAGTTACCCTCTTTATCTGACGCCGAATGCGCTACTTATATATAATGAACTGATTATCATTTCAAAATTATGAAACCAGTCAATGAATGATTGTATCTATTAAAAATGAATGAATCCTTTTTCCCTGAAATAATCTGGCAAAAACGTTTATGATTAATTATTGTAAAGCTCTGTCCATGCAGTATTCCCGCCATTAGTGGTTTGGTTGTAGATAATGCCCTGTGAACTGTTTACAGGAGTCTATTAGTAGATGAGACTCCAATTACCATTGACTATGAGTAATGGGCCGTTACGTAGGTTCATCTGGATCATAATGGATTTCTGATGTTATAATAATAATAATAATAATAATAATAATAATAATAGGCATTTTATATAGCGCCTTTCCACGTCACAAGGATATGCTCAAAGCGCTTCCTGAGCTGAGTTAAAACTATATACAGATGGCTGGTAAAGATGGTTTAAAGTCACTTGTAACGGAGAAAGAGATGGGTCTTGAGTTGTGCCTTGAAAGAAGACAGCGAAGGAGATGATTTTAATTGAATTGGAAGAGAGTTCCACAGTGAAGCTGCTGCATATGAGAATGTTCTTTGGCCGAATGTTTTCAGGTTATAACTCGGGACAGCTAGTAGCAGTTGTTGTGACGAGCGTAGAGATCTTTCTGGGCGGTAGTGTGTCAGTAGGTCTTGTAGATAGGAAGGTCCTGAGTTGTGGAAAGACTGATAGGTGAGGCAGAGAATCTTGAAATCAATCCTCTCACGAATGCGCAGCCAGTGTAGCGAGTCAAGAATAGGAGAGATGTGACAGCGGGGACTGGTGAGTGTGATGATGCGTGCAGCTTTATTCTGGATTTTCTGTAGACGATGAAGTTGAGATGAAGAGATACCGAAAAGAATACTGTTGCAGTAATCCAGACGGGATAGAACCAGTGTCCTCACAAGAGTAGCAGTGGCTTCTTTTGTCAGGAGTTTGCGGATGCTGCCGATGTTCTTCAGTTGGTAGTGGCAGATCTTGACAAGATGACTTATTTGCTTGTCCATGCTGAGATGCGAGTCTAAGATGACACCAAGATTTTTCACATGAGGAGAGAAAGGAATAGATGATTGCCCGATGGAAATATCAGCAACGACGAGCTTTTGTTGTCTGGAAGTTGTTGAGATGACCATTGCTTCTGTCTTGTCGTCGTTTAGTTTAAGCTTATTGGCAGACATCCACGATCTTGTGGTTGCGAGGCATGCTTCAAGGTTGGTCTTGCACTCAAGTTGGTTTTCTTGTGAGGACGTAAAACTGTCAAATAGTTGACTGTCATCTGCATAGAAATGGTGTGGCATATGGTAAGATGTCATCAGCTTTCCGAGTGGTTGGATATACAGGGAGAACAGTATGGGCCTAAGAACTGATCCCTGGGGAACTCCACAGGTGAGAGTGTGGCTGGATGATGTAGATGCTCCAATGTGGATAGACTGGGTTCTGTGCGAGAGGTAGGATCTTATCCAATCAAGAACTGTACTTGTCAAACCAAATTCTTTCCTTAAACGCTCGAGAAGAATATTGTGGTCAATCGTGTCGAAAGCCGCGGATAGGTCTAGGAGAACAAGCAAAGCAGAGTTACCATGGTCGACTGCACATCTGAGAGAGTTCAGAACGTAATTGAGAGCAGTTTCTGTGCTGTGAGCTTGTCTATAGGCTGATTGGTAACAATCAATCAAGTCATGCTGAGATAGATGGTCCGAGAGCTGCTTTTTGACTACTTTTTCAAGGACTTTAGAGAGGAACATCAAATTTGAGACAGGGCGATAGTTTTTGAGGCATTGGGAATCAAGGGATGGCTTCTTGATGAGTGGTTTGACTACAGCCCGCTTAAAGCAAGACGGTACACAGCCTGATGACAAACTAAGGTTGATAATCTTGGTAATGATTGGCAAGATGGTATCCAATATTCTCAAGAGAAATTTCGTAGGGATTGGATCAAGCTGGCATGAAGTTGGTTTTGAGCTATGTACTATTTTCTTGAGCTCGGATTCAGTCACTGGGTCGAATGACTTCATCTTGGTATTTATGGGCTTTTCAAAAACAACATCACCAGAAGAGGGATCAATATCACGTCGTAGCTTGGCGATCTTCTCATTGAAGAAGGTGTTGAAATCCTCAGTCAGTGTCTTCTCTTCGCCATGAGGAAGTACAACTTCATTTGATTTTCCAAGGATCTTGTTGAGGCAACTGTGTAGACGTTTTGGATTGTCTGCATTCCTGGAAATTTCATCATTGATGTAATTTGCACGAGAGGCCCGAATTTCTTTTGCAACTTCGTTACGTGCCGTTTTGTAAAGCTGTCTATGGATCTCCAAGCCAGAATGGCGCCACGTGCGTTCAGCAACATGTCTCTTTCTCTTTGCCTCACTGATTGTATCGTTGTACCATGGTGATGCTTCATGATTACGAACTTGTTTTAATTTAACGGGGGCATGTTTGTCCAAGACAGTCGTCAGGGTAGTATTAAACAGATCCGACAACTCGTTAACATCATCAGAAGTTTTGGAAAACAGGTCTGAAATGATGAGATCGTGACAGAAGATATCAGTATCAACCTTCTTTAGGTTACGGACAGGGATGAACTCTGCACTTGGGGTTGGTCTTTCGAAATTGAGAGAGAAGGATATCGCAGAATGATCAGATATCTGGACGTCGTTGACTTCAAGGTCATTACCTTCAAGGTCTATGTTACATAGACTTGTATGATGGAAATGATAAATGACGAGACAGAGAAACACAATCATCACCATCAAACTTAACGGATCAATACACTTCAATAATATACTGGAATCGATTTGGACTTTACTGGAGTTAGATGGGTTAAATTAATCTTCACAATTGAATACTCGTTTCTTTGAATCATTGTTCTGTTAAACAATAAAACATCATGAGTTAATCACTGTTTTAATAGCATGTTCACCCCGCTTACCTTTAAAGCCTCTGCACCTTGATATTAAAACTAAATTATCTAATATATTTATTTATATTCATATTTGAGTATTTTCCCCAATAATTGTTGGTTCTAATCCGATTATTATTTTGTTTGAAACAATGAACTTTTCTTCTAACATTCACTGAGACTATTTTTAGAAAAGTTATCAGGCTTTGTGTAAAATATGTGTCTGACTTTGAATTCTTGGTATTTTTTCAGCGTGCTTTTGTTGCCAATTAGCGGGATCCTACATGTCAAAAGGTGGAAAGAGCAGACTCTAAAGTAGAAAGACATCACTCAGGAATGCCATAAAATCTGCAGTCAAACCTGAATGAACTTTTTCTGTTGACAAGCCTTTCGTTAATATCCACGATACTCTAAAATACGGTAAAGGAGGAATCGTTTCCGTTTTGTATAATGATCATGTCAATGTCAAGTCACCATTTTTTTCTACATTCCAAACATGAAACTATCTTCTCCAAAATATCAAAATATTAGAACTTATATTCAAACGTTTCATTTCATTATAGAATGTCAACATCACCATGAGACAACAAAACTTCTAAATGATAACCATAATCATAAATGTCAAATATAGATTTCAAAAGAATAGAAATACAATTTTGTTCTAATATAAATTAATTGCATTCAAACCTCGTGTCCGGAGAATGTACTTAAATAAAATGCATTTAAAGCTTTCTTGGCAGTTCTTTATGGCCTTAACAACAGAAAAAACAATACCTGTTTCCAAAACCTTTTGATATATTAATAATGGTGTCCATGTATAGATCATCAACATAGTAATATTCACTAAAATGTGAAAGGTGAAACGTGATGAGTATGAAATAACCCCATGTTGGTTCAGTTTTAGGTGCGAAACTCATTTGTTAAACTATTAAAAAGGGACATATTTTCACGCAATTAGAATATTGTTAGACTAAGGATTACATTAGCAAAGGTCATGAGAAATGTTAACACTAAACGCCATACAAAACACTTAGCAGTTCTTATATCACATTCATTGCAATGAAGAAGTTGATTATCCATAATATATTTTCTTTATCTCTCCAACTTCTAAAATGCCTTTCAACGAAGTTCTTACATCAATATCAATTCAATAATCATACATGCTATCAAATATGATGAGGCCATTTTAGTCATTTCAAATTCAACGATCATCTCTATCCCCTCTGGATGATAATCCGTATTCATTAAAGATGTTCAAACAGCTGCTTCTCGTGTCTTGTTAAAGGGGCTGTAGCACGTTTTTTGCAAAATTTATTTTTTCAATTTTGCTATTTATAATGATAGTTTGTGTCATTTAAATGTACTTTAGAGGGTAAAACATCTTATTACGCAAACCAATTATCCATAGTAATAATAAAAGTGTTGCGTATAAAGCAAAAAATGCATGGCGGCCATTTTATTGTGAACACAATTTATTATTTTTAATAACAAAAACGATTCCCATGGCCTTACTGAGCCATGTAAACTCATTTTTAACTTGATTTTCCGAAGAGATGAGGGTGTTTTACTATTGGTAAAAAGATTTTTCAAATACATTTCATTGACTTATTTGAGCGAAAAAACGTGCTACTGCCCCTTTAACGTTTCAAAATACGACATAATACAAAATCAATGGAAAATACGATCTTCGTAATAAATTGCAATCACAATGTTTGTATGCTATTACAAAGTCATTTCAAATTCTCAAATAAGGCGGTTGTCAAGTGCAACTTCGATTTCAATGTAAAATACTATACAAGTTAACGAATTTCCCCTGTCCAGTTCAATTTACTACACGTTTATGTCTTTTAAAGCATTAAGGCAATCAAGTGATAGCTGAATCATGTCACATGCCCAATAACAAACCTCTCAATTTTAGCATTATCCAACACGTTCTTCCATAACAACAACTAAGCCAAGGAATCGTAAAAAAACACATAAAATCTTAAAAGCAACCAACGGGTAATTTTCTTGTAGGACAGAAATAGATGTTTACATTGAAGATCACCATGGTTTCAGATCAAATCTGTTTTCAGAATATATTTCAAACAGCCAGGCATCCTGCACAAAGAAAGAGAATATTCAACTATAGGAACAAATTGTTGTTAGTCTCTGAGGAACTAAACATAAAGTAATTATTCACTCGCTACATTGTATCAGGGCCGCTTTCCAAATGTGAGGATACTTACAATTAACCATACGATTTTGACAAAGGTATTCAGCAAGATGAAAAGAATACTTTAAAATACTGACTAAATATACGTGTATAAGATGTATTGGTAACTAGGGCTTAAGACAAATTACCAACATTATCTGCATAATAC
Organism: Gibbula magus; assembly: GCA_936450465.1. NCBI lineage: Eukaryota > Metazoa > Mollusca > Gastropoda > Trochida > Trochidae > Gibbula > Gibbula magus. Next base: position 27,739,860 of record OW388306.1, read on the forward strand.
TTCTTCATTCCCAACAGAACATTTCGAATTGAATAATGATCCATGTTTACTTGTGTATTCACTATTACATAATCCTTGTTTAATAGATGAAAAATAAGTTATTTACTTCAATAATATTATGTACAAGTACATGCCAAAATATTTTTTAAAACACACCTTCTGTGGCATCTAAGCAGCATTATATCTTATGGTACCCCCGTAATAAAACAACAACAACAAAATATGAAGACATAACCAGCTATTGAACCATCATATATATTTGAATAGCCCGTAAATTGAATATCTGCATAACATGGCACCATTGCCTGGTTAACAACACAGTTTTTATATCCAACAACTGAAAAGATTTATCTGAACTATCTGGCAAAAGTAACCATATCCACAAGAATGCAAAATATTTAATACATTAATAATATCTGAGACTGAAACACAATAACATCATGTCTATACAAGGCAACTAACTAATTGTTTTAACATTATCTGTCATTATCTGTTCTGAAAACCTTACCTTGATTTAGCTTCTTTAACTAGGCTTGATAGCAGTGTCTAAATACGTGTAATGACTGTTTAACAGTATCCAACACAGCTAAGGTGAAGCTGTTTTATTAAAGCAGGTTAATACTGATTTTTAAAAAAACTGTAGTCTAGAACCAATTTCAGTTACAGTTGTCTTAATGCTGTAGCCACTAATTTGATGTATTGAAGATATAACCTCTTTTTAACGGATAGGAGTCAATTGAGTTTCATGTGAGTCATGTTGAAAACAAACATTATGAGTAATTTGTCTTAATCGTGTTACATTCGCTCATGTAAATCAGCCTGATTTAATACAATTTGTTAAACTCACATAAAAACCTGTCCGCAGTCTCTACATTCGTTTCACTTTTTCAATAAACAATTTCGAAATCAATACACAGCAGTCATTTCAAGCATCAAAGAAATGCTTTCCCTCAGGTTACAGAGATAATTACAGAAAGTATCACCATGAAATTGCAATTACAGATATGTTCTGACACAAAAAAAAGCTGCCTGGGTTGACATAAAGACTTTCCTCAAAGAAAATGATATTTAAAAAATGAAAGCTGTCAAATAAAGCAGTTGAAGTGGTTCTACAGGAAAGGAAAACTTATAGCATAAACTATTATTTTGAGTTCCTAATGGGATCTTCAAAAACGAAATTGTGTGTTTTCGTTAGAAATATTTGTTATTGTTCTGAAATATTATGAAGTGTTCCGATTTGGTGTTTAACATGGCCTTTAAAAGTAGTTATTACTTAACCGTGGTGAGATAACTCATTAGATAATTAGAGAATAACGTTGGTTTTTCTATATATTACCCATTACATTCAATTAAATACACTTACAGAACATGTAATAAACTAAAAAAGATTATATTCTTGATCTCTGTTTTTTATTTTTTAAATCGAAATGTGTGACCGAGTTCGGCACGTTCTCTTTATCAATGAAACAAGAAACTAGTACCGTCAACCAATCGTCGTGTCATTCTCTGGCTAGTGACCAATCAGCGTTGAGAATCAATAAAGAGCACATGTGCGAATATCACAAAAATAATCAACTGTGTATCCTAACCCGTATGGGTAATATCAATGAGTTAGTTACACACGTGTGTGATACCATCTCGTGCTGTCGTAACGTCACAATCGACACAGACGTCATAGTAGTTTTTGATTGATGTCACAATGTTAGCCGGGCAACTGCAATAGCGGGTGACCTTTTTGCAAGTGACCCTCAATAACACCGATTTTCTTGCAATTCGGCGCTATTTACATCATTGAGTAACAAATAAAATACTAAACTCGTTCCCGTTTGATAAGTGTTAATTAAACTCGTGAATGGCATCGGTATTTAACTCGTTTTCGCTCTGTAGCGAATATAATTGCAGGGAGAATATCTTAAAACCGATTTAGGCTACCCGTAGCCATGAAACTTGCGAGTTTTAGCTGGTTTATGGTTTAACCACGTAAAGTACTGCACTTGAATTCAGTGTATCATTTCGGAAAAAAAACTTACACCATGTATAACAGTTCTTTACAGCAAACAAACTTGCCGAGCCAAAACAGTACTGGTTCGAAATCACTTACAGGTGTTTTATATATTATGAACTGATTACCATTTAAAAATACAAGGTATTATCCATTACAAAATGCTTCGTAGAAATCAAGAGTTCCTGTTTCCCTGAAACAAACTGGCTCCAAGTTTGGTTTTCAACGTGAGTCAATATTTTTTAGTGCTGCCCATGCAACTTTCAAGCAGTTTGCGGCTCGATCGAAAATAATGACTTGTGGACTGTTGAGGGAAGTATATTAGAAGACGAGACTGCAATTACTCCATGAGTAATTGGCCGGTTCATATATTAATCTGGTATAACGGATCTGTGATCAGCCAGAGAGTGATAATTGTATGAAGGATATGGGAAATGGCAAGACAGAGAAGAACAATCATTACCATCAGACTAAACGGGTCAATACAGTTTAGTGAGTTGCTGACAACCGTACATGTATATCAAAAGTTCAATTAACATTTGACAATGAGTTATTGTGATACATACATTGAGTACATATGTTTTCCAATTAATTAATGTCACATGAAGGCGGTCAAAGGAAAGACAACAACTTTACACAATTGGACAGATCACATTGTAACTTTTGTCTTTTATCAATTCTCAAATGAAACCTCATCAATTGATACCATGTATTAACTTAGTGTATCTTTTCCCAATGACATAATCTCACATTTTTGGTAAATTGTCTTTGGTAAGTCTTTAGCAAGGGCAGCATTCAATAAAACATAATCTCAGATCACGAACTGCAGATCTGCAATTTGACAGATCAGAACACCAAACACTTAATGTATGTCTGCAATCTATTTAACTTCTCTGTATAGGTTTTAATGTGTTTTCTGAAATTAAAATAACCAAAGAAGATCAAGGGAATTGAAGCAATCAGATCAAACAGTTTGGCTTGACTGGTGATGTATATACTCAAGAGATGGTTCTATTTTTATTCTGGAGAGACTAGTGACAAAGAAGCTTTGAGTTCAAATGAAAATCTAAAGTGGACAAGGGAAATAATTCAAACGTACTTTGGAGACGTATTAAAGCAAATATGTATGATCACAAGCAAATGTTTGTTCACTACTGTATAGTGTTTGTATATTCAATACGGTTTCATAATTGGATAATATACTTCGTCTTGAATGTACAGGGAATAGGTACATGGATGTCCATTTGAAGGTGTTGAAGACACTCGATATTTGTACCTGTCAGACGTATGTTGTCATAATGACTGCATTCATTACTTCACGAAGTCGGTTTTACCGTGGAATAAAGCTTGTTTCATTCATGGAAAATATATTATACAATTTTAGACTGGTGATGAGGTCAATACCTTTTTTTATCGACCCGAGAAAGCAATATTTACCAAGGGGGGTCAACTATTTTTCTCGGGTCCATAAAAACAGGTATTGAGCAATTCACCAGTCCTTTATTGTTTTATTAGGTATTTAAAACAGAAACGAAAGGAAAACAATTAGATACAGTCAAAAATTTAATTTGGTTTGAACAGCTGGGACGACAGTCAATAACGTCATGTAAGAATAGCATGACGTCATGCAAAAATCGTTTGACGTTTTTCTAAGTGAATACAGCTTTTGGTCGGACTCAGTCTGAAGTCAATATGCTTTTCTGTCGACGGTCATGCGATCGCCTCTCGACCAATCAGTTTGCTGGGAAAATATGCTTACATTATAAATGTTGTTATACTGCAGGCAGTTTATCATGATAGTAAAGAGTATATTACACCTCTTTCTATTTTCAATACCATTATTATAAACTTTTGAAAATTTGTTTTTGCATAAAATTTGTCTCGCTGATCTTTTGACATATCATGATCTCACTTAATGAAGGTTTTATTACATTTAGTATCCTCTGTATACATCTAAATATAATGATATTTCTTGGGACTTAAATCTCAATATCAGAACAGTACAAATGGCATTATAAGGCCTCCAATAATTAATACAACTGAAACATAGTTACATGTTCAGAAGCCAGCAAACCCTAATTTTCCGTTTTTGAAACGTTATCTTATTATGTTTTTGTTTTTAAAAAATATCGTTTTGGAATATCTTTTACTAGGCAAGGTAGGAGAGTGAAATATGCCTAGTTGGTTTGTCTTCATGACGTCCTTCAGTAACAAAGCGTGAGTGAATTTGAGTCAAAGGTGCTACATTATGTCCACAACACCTTTTATTAACATAATTTCCATATTTGTAACTTTTAATTTTAAATGAAAACAATTGCATCCAAAAAACCCTCTTGAAATAGCGACATTAGCACCCCATGTTTGAACAAGCCTATACAAGTATCATACCATGTTTAGTAAAATCTTTACGAATCATAAACTTATCCAAGACATTCAGGATTGACTTTGTACGCTAGCAATATGTCGTTTTTGACTAAGTTGAAAATGTTGTACCGTTTCTTTCCGTTGTGAGTTTATTTTAAACATAAATAATACTCAGTTTGAAGTTACATGTATTATTAAATGGGTTTGTTATATTTTTTGTGTGTAGTTTCATGACTTGGTTGATGACAACTAGGAAGTCCTTGCAAGAGAAATTCACGTCAAGAAGTCGTTGCATTGACATTGCCAGACCACATCACTTACATTTGATAGTGTCTGTAATCAAAACAAATTTGTAATCAGAAGAACCAATTACAATGCTAGTTTGGTCGATTGAATTAGCAGATATGTTTATTCAGCTGTTAATGATCAACTTAAATCTGAGAAACCAACAAAGTCTGATAGAAACAGTTCCTGTATGTTTCAAATATCTTTAGGGAATCTATACACAGTGTTGCCTAAACAGTTTCTTGCAGCAACTCTTTTTAGATTCAATCACACACAGACCAATGCTTTGATACACTTAGATTGGATTATTTTAAACTGTACATGGCATATTCATGTTTTAAACTACCAATGAAAGTCACTATTAAGCTACCATACCTTTATGAGTAAAGTTGTGATGTACAGTGACATCTTTATTGTGGGATGAAGTTGCTACAAAATGCTACTTGTCAAAGGTCATAAACTTGCTTTACCAGGACAAGTTGCCATGGTGATATACTCAAGTCTCATCCTAAAGGAAACCACAGCGGGGTCTTAGATTTCAATCTGCAGATGTTATCAAATACATTTACATCATGACAGATATCTGTTTTCAGATTATGAATTATGAACATTTATGGTTCTTTTATCATCAAATGCCTCGCACATAAACTTCCAATGATTCGAATGCATTCATTCTGAAAGGATATTGTATGACGCTATACAAGATAAAATAAGAAGATACATTTAGAGAAGAAGTTTTTAAAGTGAAAACTTACGAACTAATCCTTTCTTTAGAATTTAATGTGCGATGTCATGATTAAGGCCTTTGCAGCTAGTTTCGATATCTTAACAAGGAAGCATTTTGTGATCTTAACAATCCATAATGACTTTCCAAGAAGTTATCTATTGCAATCAGCAGATACTAGCCTAAGGCAAAAACTATTATGGAGGCCTACCTGACATGTCTGTCTCTTTTAATTGGCAGATTTGTCACTTTGACGACTTGGTGGAAAAATCTGAAAACAAATACAGCTGACATTCTGTATTGTTAGCCAATCGTTTTAAAGCATCCATCAATGTAACTGTTTAATTTGACAGATCATTTTAAATATCACTCATGACAATTTATTTTTTATTCGAACAGCAATTTGGTAACATTTAACCTGTGTCATTTATATGACATCCCACCATTTTTAGATTCATGTTGACTGTTATCAAAGCAAATAAAACAAAAAACAACACAAAGTAAAACATGTTTGGAGTGAAGTGAATAATTCCAATTATTATGTCAAAGACGTTGACAAGTACATAAAAGGGAACTGAAAAGTTAGTACACGCTCGTAGTTAGCTGAAATTTGGAGAATTTTAAAATGTTCTGAAATCGATTATTAAAACAGATTTTTTATATTAGAAGCAAAATAAAAGATTGCTATTTGTCACGTCTTCCTTAGAACGTAAAGGCCGATACTAATTTTAGTTTGTGTATATTACCAAGGAGAAATATAAAAATATCAAACACATGAAAATATACATATCTGTCATCACATGGGTTAATAAAATGAGTGCATTTAGCTATTTCTGGCATGAGGTATGATGAAACTTGTATGATGAGAATGAACAGAAGAAAAAGCCACGGGCTAAGTAGGTCATCAGGATTTATTGATTTATTATCTAAGGTTGAATATATAAGTTCTCTCAAGTTATGCATTTACCAATTTAAACAATTTAGAATATCCTTTCACCAAAGAGTCTGTAAACAACATGTCAGTTTGCTAGAGCTTTTTGTTTTGGAGATGAAGATAAAAGAAGGTTTTCAGGTCATGACCCCTGTGACCCATTTTGGGGTCACAGGGTTAACAAATATACACTGTAGAATCCCAATTGCCTAATGAGTCTGCACACAACATTTCACATTTCTAGAGCTTTTCATACTTCAGTAGACTATGAAAATAGGGTTTTAAGGTTGTGACCCCTGTGATCCTATTTGAGGTCAGAGGGTCACGAAATCTACAATTTAGAATCCCCATTGGCCAAGGACTCTGCACACAACTTTTCAGCTCTCTGGACCTTTTGGAACTGGAGAAGAAGATGAACTATTTACATGCACAGTAGTTTAATGACCTATTGTACATTATCATCCCAAATTTGTTATTTTGTCTGGTTTAAATCAAATTACTTTGCATTATGTGGTTTTCGACCAAAAATCTATACTTTTACCTTCATATCGTCAATATACTAAGTTCAGTATCATCAAAATGGTACTTTTCGGTAATAGTTGGTACTCCTTGATAAAATAAGACCATTTATAACGTTTAGCATATTTGACCCCCAACAACACAATGGATGTACCTTTAAAGTTGTGGAACAATGATGTGTTTGGGTGTTTTATTACCAGGAACTAGATTATCGAAGCCCTCATAGCAGAAAGATAAACGTCCGATAATGTTAAGGAATTATACCAACGATTTTCTTTGTGTTAAAATAATATATCAAATATATGTCTAGGACCAAAGGCTGTATAAAACATAGATTATTTGAAAAAATAACTATAGACAAGTACGTCAGACGAGGGTGATATGCCCTGTCATTAGTTAGACCACAGAAGCACGATAGTAATTCCAGGTTATCTGTTTGTACATCCTACATTATGTATTGTTTCTTTTGACTTTATCTGTTTTTGTTTCTTGTTTGCATATGAGACGCTTAGTTAACGATTCAAACGAAACTTTTTTTTACATACATACATACATACATATTTTTTATCTCCTGACCGATGTTTCATGCTTGAAAACGGTATAATAATCTGTTAGGAACGTTGGGCTATATATATATATATATTACATAAAACATACCATTTGAAAACGCTTTGCATGGGTCAAGTAAATTTTTTTTGTGCGATCAGTTATGATTTATTTCTTGTCTTCCCACTCATTCAGAGCTCGGTGAATTTGTTTCCATAGAATATCAATGAACTTCATTCAAATTCACGTACATGTAGGTTCAAGTCTATGACAATAATGCTCTGTGTTTTCATCATCACAAAGGATGCTGTGTAAACTATCCATTCTTCCATTATTTACACTCATAGTTCATGGTGTATTTTATCACGCTAGCCAACGTGTAAATGCTGCTCCATCAACAAAGATTGATTTCTGTAAGTGTACAATGTAAACAGATCGATGTTCATTGGCAACAAAACATTTATCAACGACAGTTCTGTCGACTCTTTCGTATTGAATATCCACTCGATGTTTGTTAAAGTCATCTGTATGTGAAAAGCTCTCAGTGTATTCGTGTTTAGGGGTTATGGTACATTCAAAACGTTTTTCAATCGATATCTCGGTTGCTCAGCGAGTGTAACTGTTCCAAAAGAAATTCAAACTGAAGTTTTCCAAGTTGCTTCAAAGGCGGTGTAACACTTTGTTTGCATATATTTTTCTCTCTCAAATGTGTTATTTTATACAATATATTGATATATAAGAGAATAAAACGTCTAATTACACTATCCTGTAACCCGCATCCATTGAAAATGGTTATCCGTTTTGGAAGAAAATGGTGCAGCATATAAGGCGACATTTGTGGAACTCTTCAGTGTAAGAGGTAAATTTATAGGTTTCATTCGAATTTAAGAGTTCAAAGAACAAGATCTATGACCATTCAATCATTGTACCATATCTAAAACTCAGCCCTGAGTGTTCAGATATCACTACATCAGTCAAATCACTTAAACTACTTTCGGGCGGCCATTTTAATGTGAAAACCTTAAAATGGCCGCTCAATGGGAAATGGACTCGCGTGGCTTAACCAAACCACGTACATTCACTTTAGAACACCTTTTAATTGATTCAGGGTATTATTTAGCCATTTGTAACACTAACTTACTTTTTCGAGAGAGCATTTTATTTCAGTAAGAAAAACGCGCTACGACGCCTTTAATCTCTTTTTGACATGTTACTTTTATGTTTATTCTTCTTGATATATTTATGATGTAAATATTCTTCAAATCACTACCTGATCTACCTATATGTTTCATTTAAAAATGAATACTGTAAAAAAGTTGTGTTTATACCAGAGAAGAATGATAAATGGTTACTCTGTATGAGGTCAACTCGGTGCTCGGAATTACGAATTATCCGTCCCTCGTGAATTATTATCAAACTAATCGCTAGAGCTTGGAGTTTATCACAATAATTCACTCGGCAACTCGTTGATTATTCTTATATCAAACGAATAAATTGCTTTCAATCAACGTATTCATTAAAAGGAAATTATTAGTTCACAATTCTTTAGGTTTCACAATCGTATATTAAATATGCAGAATTTAACAAGTAGAATCATTTTCGGACCCTGTTAAAGGGCAATTGCCATTCATTGTACGAGTTACCTATTGCCTTATTTAACTGTGAGTGTCCTCATTAAGCTATCATGTTTCTGGAAGGGTTAATGATGCCCTTCAATGTACAGAAGAACATAATGACACGGTGTCTAAAGATAGTCATGTTCTCTGTATATCTGTTGATGAAGGTAGAGATAAGGCACGGTTCGGTACTGAAGACAAATTCTTGTTTTTCTGTGAGACACTGACAGTTGTTGTCTTACATCAGCGTCTAAAGAACCACCGCAAAAGTAAACACACACACCAAAACAGACACAGACACATCCATGATATAACAGTTGCTCATGTCTCAAATTTTTTTTAATTGCTATCCCATCTTGTGGTATATCACTATCATACCAAAATATATATTGTTGATAACTTGTTGTCCCATCAACTTTTCCAATATGGTCGATAACGATATATGGATATTTACCGAACCTTCAACACATCAATAAAAAAAACCTCTCTTCTCTTGAACACATAAACCCAGAGTACTCCTCTCCCTCCATCAGCGAGAAGAAATATCTACTCAAAAATACAACTTGCCCGTGTACAATGAACCACATCAGTTACACCATGTTATATTACTGTATTTTCATCGGATTTATTCATACTAATATGGCAATGATAATCTTTACACACTTTTCAGCCTGTTTGATTATAGCGTCTCATTGTTATCTTCAATTAAGGTCCATGTAAAACATTTCGGAAGTGTTTATTGTATATAGCCATTAGTACTGCCACTATATATAGTCCTCCAAATACACTTCTGTTCAACTGAGATCCATGTAAAACATTTTGAAAAAATCCGTGTGTTGTCAGTACTGCCATATACAATATACAATACTCCAGTAACTCCTGAAGTGGGACACATCTGTTTGGAGCCCATTGTATCCATTACTGCCTTACACCATGGTACTGAGAACACTAGGTTGTTAATTGGAAGCTGTCAGGTAATATAGAAGTACATTAGTTCCGCCAGGTTATCTTACTGCACTTGTATCGGGTGTCTTCAGATTAAGTAGATAGATATGGGGTAGATAGAGGCAACATACCAGATGCCAAAAGAGATTCAGAAGTCAGCAGTATGTATATATTAACAACTGTACTCACCAGCAATACCAGCTATATAAGTAGTGTGGTTACAACCATGTACATTCAGTGTATGCTTAGTACATTTATGTAAATTAAATGTATTGTTGTTTAAGAAATAAAGTTCGCTGTACCCCAATGTGTTTTGTAATAAAGTGTAGTTTTGCCCTGAACTATTACAGTTAAAGCACGAGGACGTTAGTCGTATTACAGGCTTGAACAAATGTCAGAGCTATTTCCTATCTTGTAGATGATAATACCGGAGCTGCAGGCGACAATACGAGTATGAACTAGTGGATGCATGACATCGTGACATATTTGACGTTGAGATGTACATCTTCTGATTAATGTACATGTAATGATTTCGAGGGAGTTACATGAGCAGTAAGAGTAACATCCAGTCTTTGTGACTACCAGATACATGGAATCGTGCCAAAAGCGAAATGTTGTGATGTGAAGTCAGTGACTGAAGTGTATGGTTTATTGGATTGACCATGTCTTCAGATAAACTGGCAGTCAATGTTCATGTTCATGTCAGACGTAATTTGAAGCAGTCGAGGAATGAGAAAACAAAGAAGCAAGTACTAGCAAGTCCAGTTAATATGGTTAAATCTTCAGGATATACATGCATATATTCAATGATGACTTAGATTAATTAGTTACAGTTATTAGTTACAAAAACGAACTGTTATTTAACAACTCGTCACATCGTTTAGTGTGTTGCATTGAGTCTACATTGGAATTGAATTGGAAGAAGGAACAATCATCCTGTCATTTCGGCATAGGACATAGTTTAATAGTTATTGATGTGCCACAATTTACAGTTAAGTATACACTAGTCAAAATGTGTAATGTGTGGAATCGAAATTGCATGATAGCTGAAATGGTTTTAGATATTGAAATTGAGGCGAAATGGAGAAGTCAACTTTTCACTTCATATCAGTATGTCAACGCATCCATGATACCATCGACGTCTCTTTACTTATAACCACAATCCTTAGATATCATTTTATAAATTCCAAAGGCACACAAAGACTAGTTTTTCTAATTTTGTTAATTGTCACATAATGTGAAAATCGGAGAAATGTATGAATATTCACATTAATATATCTTTATCCTATTACCATTTCGTAAATTGCGAAAATAATGATTATTGAATATGTGAATGAATATTTCATGCTGAAAAAATTCAAGATGCCCACGATATATTTGTCATTTTAGATTTTAAAATGATTTATAGTCATAGTTGTCTTAGAGTATCAATTCGATCCCAAATGTCACTCTGCATTTCTCAAAAGTACAACGGCTAGTATAATCATTTTGGATATTGTAAAAAGTATTTATTTAGTATTCCTTCATGATAAGATTGATACAAAATATTCAATACACTATGAAAATCGATGTACTTTGTTCATGGATCAGATGTTTGAAAGTCAATCTTTCGTATGTTCACGTTCATGTCCACTCCTCAACAACGACCTCTGTTCCCCGTGGAATATGCTGTAATCAAGATCTTCAAATTACTGTCTGTCATGCCTCGTTTCAAAATATGACATGATGCGAAATCGATAGAGAAAACTATTTGTCATAAAAACAATCCCAATGCAAGAAAGGTTAATGTCTTTAGGCTGTTTCAAGGTCTTTTTAAATTCTCAAATAAGTTGGTTGTCAAGTGTAGCCTGTGTATTAATATAAAATACCACACAAGTCATTCAGGACGTTCTACCTCAAGTTACATTTACTAATGACGCATGTCTTGTAAAGCCTGCTGGCAACCCAATGATAGTTGAATAAGACAACATATTCAATTAAATTATCAAACATTTTCTTAACACAGCCCTAGTCTTAAAATAACACCAAATAGTAATTTTCATCTTGACAAAAAATAGATAATTATAACAAATGTCACCATGCTTTCAGATCTAATCTGGTTTCGGTGTATCTAACTATTCCAATCAATACCAGGCATCCTGCGCAAAGAAACAGAATAGTCAATCACAAGAACAAATTGGTGCCAGTCCCGCAGGAACGCCACATCAATAGAAAGTATACTGGACTAGCTATAGTATATCAGGGCAACTTCCCAATTGTCAAAGAATACTTACAATATGTACTTGACTTCATGATATAACATCTAAATAAGAAATATACTAAATAGATGTTATATTAATAATCTTATTGTTATACCTTGTTTACGATTCGAGTAAATGAATTATGTTACTAGGTATGACATGAAAACATCTTGTATCTTTAATTTACTATCAATTAAATAAGTATTGAAATTGAGGACATTACGCATGAAACACAGGTTGTCTATGTACTCTTGCTGCATTAGACTCAACGCAAGAGAGGCAATGTGACATCCTTGGATTTCTCCTGACGTCACTTTAAAATGATATAATTGTGTTCTGCCAAGGGCACTGCATGAAAGTTATAACCCGCGAGTTGTGTTATATAATATTAATGTTATATAATTTTTTATTTGGATACTTGTACAGTGAAATTATGTAATGCAACATGTACTGCTGTTTCATGTTTTAATAGAAACTCTCTGATCCTCTTTAACATGTCATTCTATTATTGATTTTCGAAATTTTGTCTTTAATCTTAACGCTTTAATTAGAAGCTCAACTCAGTCGTAGTGAATACTTCAGCAAGCTCAATATTGAAATGAAAAATGAGTGTCGATGAATAGCTTTCCACAGCTAATTTGGATTTTCCTGTAAAGGGATTAACATCTCCAAATTATCTCAGCTTATTCTGATAGTATTTATCCTTTTATGTTTCTTCTAAGATATCAATACTAATTGGTCTCTGTGACGGCACTTTTTATATGTCTTGTAATTGTCTATGTCATGCATTTACTTGTCGCTATCATAAGTATATAAATGTACATACATCAATAATGAATTAATAGAAGCTTGATATTTATTGTTATGCAGTTACAACATACATAATTTGTAGGTGCTAAAATACAAACGTGTTTAAGATGACAGTTTGGTTTTGAACATATATATTTCAACAACTACATTTTTTAAACACTTATATTTAAGTTCAGATTTAAGGTGCAACATATTATCAAGAAGCAGATTGACTTAAATCTTTGTTTCATTCGCCCCTGCAATTCCTTACAAACCACCTCCTAATGAGAATCTTACATTTCCACAAACGTTTTATACAAAATATTAAAAATACATCATACTCAAGATCGTACAAAGCATAACGTTATCAACATCATTTATTGTAATTTCTCATGTATTGATTAACATTATACCAGATATATCATACATTAGTAGACAAAATCCTAGGGATGCAGAATATGTTGTCGATTATAGATTAGTGTAAGCTAATAAAAGCATAGTCAGTCCTGACTAGCGTAATTTATGCCGAGATACCGATAATTTGAATTTATCACCCAAACGGTGTTTCCATGGGAGATATTGCTTGTGTGAGGTGATATCGTTGTTGCAGTATATTTTCAACAATGCCCTGTCACTGTCAGCTTCATGACATCACAATATTTTACAGCATCAAGTAATGGCATCACAATGTTATGATGTCATAAACATGGTGACGTCTTTATGCTATGACATCACCGCTAAGGAAGTCAATTGGCAGATGTACACTCGTGTTGATATATATGATATCAGAATAAAATTGGGTGAGATTCTCTATATATTCAATAATAAAACAAACAATTAATTTTAGTACAAAATAAATTACTTTGAATAAGGTGGTAATATTAGTCTATTTATTCATAGCTCAGTGTGTGAAGCAAGGAATCATCCTTCTGATAATTGTTATTCCTATGCAGTAAACTATTCGAAGATGAACCCATTAATTCTTTAACAAGCTTTAATTATTATTTGGCTTCATAAAAGATTCAACATTAAAACTTGTCCATGAATACCTCCTCAGAGTTGAAGTATTTCAAATTATCATCGAACGATTGAAGAATGCTTCATTCTAAAGCTTAAGCACTCTTTTATGTTTCTCAAAGCAATCCTAACGTGTTAGAGTTCTATCCCGTGTTCCATTACATGGCTTAAATTGTTCTCCTGTTGGACTCTTCATTACCATTATGAGCACAAACCTGGAATTAGGTATTATGCAATGTATTTCAAACAAAGAAACAATTACAAGTGGGAATTCATTAAAATAAAATAATAATATATGTAGTTTTTCACTTGTGAATACATGTACATTACTTAAATATAAAATATACAACAAAAATATAAAATTCAAAATATGTTAATGATAGTCGACCCAGTACAGTGACCATATAAACGTAAAAGTAGTGATTTCGTATGGAAAATTGCACAATGCAACCCGGCTGGTATGAATCCTTTTTTTTAAATATTTATCTTAGAACAGACACAAAATACAAAATAGTGTTTACTAGGGCATATGCTTGTAAATGTGAGGTGTAGTTTCTGCACATGTATATTGCTGTTGGTCGATTGTCATCGAAAACAGGTGATTTTCATATATTTGATGAAAGGGTTAAGTTGAGTTGAGTGAAATTATTTTAACTCAAATCGGCACACATGGTATTCGGACACGTATGGAAGTAAAACAAGATAGTACTAAATGGCACAGACTGAGAGCTAATGCAATGTTCGTACATGTAGCTTGAAGTTGGGATGGTCAGTCATGAACAATTACTTATTTTGACCAGTAGTGATAGTGCTGACATTCAACAAATAAAACGATTTATCTGGTCTGCCCGGCAAATGAAACGATACCTACAAATTGTAAAATATGTTTATCCACTAGTGATGACTACGACTGAAACACATCACCATTGTGTCTCTACAAGTCAACTTAAGGACACTTCTTTTTTCTCGATAGATTAATAACGGTAAATACTCTTTTCTAAGGCAGAACTGTCCTTTGCTTCCTTTTTTTTGTTTTTGCTTTTGTGAAGGATATGTTCTTTTTACGAGTATGTCAGTTCTGGTAAAGATTTATTCATAAAGCAGATAAATAATAAACCATCAAGCAGACCGAGTCGATTATATACCCCGCCAAGTGGGAAAAGTCTAAAACATAGTGAACAATGATTATGGAGTTTTATTTTGTAATAAATCCTAAATCTCCCATAAGGGATAACTGCATGCTACCCAAGAATATATACTTCCCGAGATGTATTAATGTCTGCCTAACAGTTTTCAAGTTCTGTTCTGGAAGTGACGTTGTATAAACCATTTTCAGTTTTGCTCCAGAATCAAGATGAAGATATTTTCCATGGCAATGTCTCATAAAGAAGTCCCAACAAGTTGGAAACCTCAAACACATATCTAAACATGATGAATATTCAACATACCGAGTTTCATTGAGCTAGGCCTTACAGTTTTTAAGTTCTGGTCAAGAAACGAAACTCGGACGCACGGGCGGACAGGAGGTCATTTCTAAATCGCCGTCAACTTAGTTGTTGCGGAGGATAACAACCTGGAAACAGAATCAGATATAACTAGCCACTACAAAGGTTTGATTTATCCTATCTCATATAAGGAACTCGAGCTCGTTTGGTCTAATAATTAACTATGCCAACCTCCACTGAATGTTATAACTGTAAATGTATGCCAGATATAAAATCACTGGAAGCAATTAAAGGAAAGACAATTTCCAAATCATGTTGACAAATAAAACATTCAAGAGTCTTAAAGAGGCTTAAAAGTGTTGTATTAACGCGCGTTAGAATGCTTCCTTAATAAAGTGTTTATTTGAAAACTACATCACATGTTAGAGAAACCGTCATCAGTCTCCGCATCAATTTAAATCCTTTACAAATAATTTATTAATCGATACACAACAGTCATTTCAAGCATCAAAGAATGTTTGCCCTCAGGTTACACAGATAATTACATAAAATACATCGTGGTATTGCAATTACAGATCTGTTCTGTCATAACACAAGCTGTCGGAGTTAACAAGGAACTTTCTCAAAGAACTGAAAATAAAAAGGGCAAGCTTTCAAATGAAACAGCTGAAGTGGTTTACACATAAAACAGTTGGTTCTTCAGGACGAAACACATATAAGATAGAGGTATCATTAGGATTTCCTAACAGAAACTTCCAAACACGAAAACGAAAGTTTGCTTTTGGGTTCAGAATATTCCTGAAGTTATTGCTATGGAATAGTATTAGTTGTTGTGGTTTCGGGTTTAAACGCCGTTTTCAAGACCATTTCATTCACATTACATCTAGTATTTTAGCAGGGGGAAAGCTCTCACCCCCATTTAGGCTTTGCATTGCAGTGAAACCTGCGAGCTTTAGCGTGGTTCACCATGAGTCTGTGTAAGATTGCACCCAAACCTTATTGCATGTAAAAGAGTTATTAACATTAGACAAATAAGCCGAATCCATGGCGGATTCGAAGCCATTACTATGAACTGATTACCATTTTGAAATTTGCTGGTCAAGTCGATGACAAGTACTATCCTTCCCATAATACTTTGAGGATAACATGTGTTCTTATTTCTCTGAAATAATTTGACATCGATGTTGGTACCCTTTCGAGATTTCACCTCTAAAGGCTCAATACAGTTTGACCAAAGATATGTCATGTTTTCAACTTTGTTTCGTTTACCTTTTTGTCGGTGTTGTGCCCAGAATGTTTATTGAAAATTGTTGTTCTTCATTACAGTGATTGACTTCATATGTTCTCCAATTAACTGAAAGAAGGCAGCCAAAGTACAGGCATGTATGTATGTGCATATGTATGTGAGACGTGCTCACTTTTGCCTTGTTCTTTAAACAACAACGTCAGATCTGCAACTGTGGATATTACATTGCCAACCTCTCATCTTTTATCAATAACAAAATCTCAACTTTTGGGAATGTATTCTAGTGTTAAGTTATTGGTATCTGGCAAGAGAGTGGTTCAATAATGTTTTAGATAAAAAAAAACTGCAGATCTTTAATTTGATCGATGGTGACGACACTGCAACGCGGTATACATGTCTCCCATATTATACTTCCCTGTCGTGCTTGTGAATGTTTTCTCTTAAAACTAAAATAATTAAAGAAGATCAAGAATATTGAAACAGTCAGATTAAACAGTCTGGCTACACTGGTGATGGATATACTCTGAAGAAATGTCTAGTTTTATTCTGGAAAGAGTCATGACAAAGAAAGGTTGAATTTATCTGGAAATATTCATGGAGTAGACGAGTTAAAGAATTTACTTGGAAGAAATATAAATGAAATATATTTGATCAAAACCATATGTTCATTCATTGCTCTATACATTGCTGTTGGCCAATTGTCCATGTATTTTTATAAAGTTACACAATACAGGTCTCATAATGTGATCTTTTTAGTAGGAGATAGGTATACGGATCCTCATTGCACGTGTTGAAGAATTTATTTCCAGTCTTACGATTTCATAACTGTTGACTTTACGAGCCTGTTATGCCTTGATATAAAATGTGATTGACTTGAATAAAGGTGCATGGCATAAACTTAAAATTCAAAGAAGGGAGTGCCTTCTTCCCATTCAATGCTCTGTAAAATTCCAATAGTGAAGATCTTGAGAGATGTACATGTATTTTAACATACTTGTAAATGGATAATTTTAGTGATCATGTGAAGCAATTCAGATGAAATGTCAAGCTCAAGATTCACCTTGTTTAGATGTAGATTTAGATATTCAGAAAAACATTCTAAGAAATAAAAAACAGATTTACAGGTGAAAGCTTCCTTAATTGCCATTTAAAAAGTTTAAAATCAGGTAAGAGCAATTATAATGGAAGACACATTCTTCATTCTGAGGATGACGTGCTTCGAACCATCGTGTTGTTAGTTAGTTAATGCCACCCATGTAGCGCACTTCAAACCACGTAGTTACAATATAACCTTTCAACAGATTTGGTTGTGGCACTATCTTGCTGATTAACATTTTTGAATTCTAAATATTGAACTAATTCTAAAAAATCAATATATCTCCTTTGAGGCAACCCCTTGTAAAACAGTTAGTGCTTGGGATATGTGATTTGTTACTGCCTTTATTGAATTCATTGTCCGGATCAATACTGTAACTGCTTTCGCCTTTATGTTAGTTTGAAATGTATCCTACTTAATGATATTTGCAGTTGATGTACATATGACCCTTAAATATCATTTACGCAGCCTACAATCCACAAATCAATGTTTTTAAGCATCTAAAACACTTTCCAGAGATCTTTACTGTTTGCACTAGGGCTTAATCATTTCCAAGAGCATTGGAGAGAAAAGCAATATCCTTCTGATTTTCGTCTCGGTTTTTATCCCTTGGTTAATGTCTGTGCATTCAGTAAAATCTCACTTAGTGGAACCTAGCTGAGTAGAGTCATTTTGTGCATTGTCGTCATTTCTTTTTTTCTGTCCGTTTCTTTTTTCAAATTATACCATATAAAGAGATTATTACATCTACATCCAAAAGCTACACAATGTTAGAATATCATAACGATATTTTTAAAATGCATTATCAGAAAATTAATATCCTTAACATGTCAAACTAAGTGACTCAGCTAATGACTTAAGGAAAAAGACTGTTGAACATTACCAAACAGATTGAAACTTGAATTAATGAAGGTAATGTTGTATTAAAAGCTGTTATACTTATTAAATTGCAAACGCATTATTTTAGCAGCTAATCCTGTAATAATGAAATTGATCCTTCACTAAAATGTTCCCCAAGTATTTGATTGACAGATGTAATAAATTTAATATCTTTTCGAATTGACGTGACAAATATTGAATGGACTTGCAATAAACTGGAGTTAAAAGGGGGAGATGACTCGTCACAATAGATATTCTCTGAATCTGTCTTCATTATTTGTTCGACATTCCAAACACCATTATTATTTAAGCTGTTTACCACCATAACACTTCACATGTGTGTTTACGTATCCTAACTGTACTCCTTGAAAGTTTTAAAAGATCATAAATTACATTTTTCAAACTATTTGGTATTTTCAGTATCTTTCTTCATAAATAGCTGCCCCGATCTTGTGACAAGTGTAGAGGATCTGGCTGTACCTTGATATGGACACAGTCAAGCTTCTTGTGAACGACTATGTCAACGCACGAGTGGGCTATGGCAATGCTTTTCCCTCTGGAGATGTTGATCTCGGTCAGTGTCAACGACTGCAGAATAGAGCAGCCAGAGTTGTCACGAGGACAAAACCCAGGGAACACATCACTCTAGTTCTGCACTGGCTGTCACTGAAACAGCGAATCAAGTTCAAGCTCAGGCCCTACATGAACCATCATACCTCCAGTATCTAAATGATCAGATTTCCAAGCAGAAGTATCCGATCAGCTCATCAGAGACAGCTAGATGTTCCAGACACCAGAACGAAAACAGTAGAAATATTACTTGCTGTTGCTGCTCCAACTTTGTGGAATACCCTCTCCCCAGACATCAGATTTTGTCAAGAGTTTGACATGTCTAATGCTTAAGACACACCTTTTCAATGAATCATTCGGACGTCAGTGAACATCATCACCAAAATGCTATGACACTGTGAGCTCATGATACAGCGCTACAAAGGAGCTTTGCTGGAATATACGCGCTTAAAATATTAATTATTAATTATAATCATAAACAATGGGTAAATAATTAATAATTAATACCAATCAAAATTTTAAATCATAAATGTGGCATTCTTATCAATAATAATTATGTACTTCCTGATCCATGATCCCATTTCCTTTATTTTTTTATCGTGACATACAATACAACTCGAGAAGATAATTTCGTAATTACTACCTCAGGGTCATGATCACTTGTATTCGTTTACAAATCGATGTATTGTGTGCATTCAATAAATGTTTGAAGCTATTTGAGTAATTTTAAATTTACTCTTCAACAGTGATCTCTTCCCCTATCTGAATGTTCACAAAACTGTTAGTAATATACACAAAGAAGAAAGATAAGCACCCCCTGATATTTGTGATGATATCTTCTCGAGAATATTTTCATGGGGTTCATTTATGAGAAGAGTACGTAGTGTTCGTGCGATACGTTCCAACCAGTGATGCGGGACACTCGCGCCCATACGTTCGGGGCACGCACATGCAAAATGCTATGCTCGAGGATCACAAAAAGCAAAATTCCTAATCAATCCTGACCAAGGTAATTAATTGGCCTGACCATTAATTACTGCAGACTGCCCAATACCAATAAATTTCAACATAAAAATACACCTTCGAGTGAGTACTAACGAAATTGTGGAAGTTTGAAGTTGTAGTGATCAGTTTAAAAAATGTATCATTTTTTTGGTTTTGGACCAGTAGTGATTGAGTTGATATTCAATATGTTCATTTGACCAACACCTGAAATGATTAACAATACCCACAAAATACTTTCATACACGAATGATAACTGAGAGTGCAACACAATTACATCATGCATATACAAAACAACTAACTAATTGTTTTTATCATTATCTATTCATGTTTCTTCTGCGTTAGAATGAACACTATCCAACGAAGTTTTGGTGCAATTTCTTTTTAAATAAAACAGGTTGGAACCAATTTTGAAAAACATCAGTCTGGAAACCAATTCACTTACAGCAAGCTTAATGAATATAGCCACTAATTTCATGCATGCCAGATTTTAGAAAAAAAATGTTAAGGTAGTGGAGACAACCGAGTTTCAAATTCATGTGAGTAATTTGTCTTAAATGTTGTTACAGTTATGCATGGATAGCAGCCTGTTACAACTTTCTTAAATTTTGTCACAATTAGAACCATTCGACAGTCTGAGTCTCTGCATCCATTTCACCTTTTTCACAAATAATTTTCAAATCGATACACAGCAGTCATTTCAAGCATCAAAGAAATGCCTTCCCTCAGGTTATAGAGATAATTACAGAAAATATCACCATGGAATTACAATTGCAGATCTGTTCTGAAGTAACAAAAGATGGCTGAGATGACATAATGACTTTCCTCAAAGAAAAATAAAAACGTGAAACATGTCAGCTGTCAAATTAGTTTTACACAAAAAACTGTTCTGTTTACATGAACTCGGAAGTCATTTGGATTTCCCAATAGAATTTTCAAAAACGAAAGTTTGCTTTTGGGTTAAAACATATCTTGAGAGGAATAAAAATAAGATAAGAAATAATTAGTGATTTGGGGTTTAATATCTCCGTGAAGAGTATTTTACTGCTAGTAGTGTTGCACAGAGAAAGCCTGTTATCTCATTTAGGTAATGCATTGCAGTGAAACCTGTGAACATCGGTTGTTTGACAATGGGTAGTGCTGCGCTGCGCTGACTTTCAGTGTAGCCCAAACCTTACTGCATCTAGGGGAGTTTTTACTGCAGACAAAGTTGCCCCAGTTACCCTCTTGATCTGACGCCGAATGCGCTACTTATATATAATGAACTGATTATCATTTCAAAATTATGAAACCAGTCAATGAATGATTGTATCTATTAAAAATGAATGATTCCTTTTTCCCTGAAATAATCTGGCAAAAACGTTTATGATTAAATATTGTAAAGCTCTGTCCATGCAGTATTCCCGCCATTAGTGGTTTGATTGTAGATAATGCCCTGTGAACTGTTTACAGGAGTCTATTAGTAGATGAGACTCCAATTACCATTGACTATGAGTAATGGGCCGATACGTAGGTTCATCTGGATCATAATGGATTTCTGATGTTACATAGACTTGTATGATGGAAATGATAAATGACGAGACAGAGAAACACAATCATCACCATCAAACTTAACGGATCAATACACTTCAATAATATACTGCAATCGATTTGGACTTTACTGGAGTTAGATGGGTTAAAGTAATCTTCACAATTTAATACTCGTTTCTTTGAATCCTTGTTCTGTTAAACAATAAAACATCATGAGTTAATCACTGTTTTAATAGCATGTTCATGTTTTAATAGCATGTTCAGCTTTGCACCTGGATATTAAAACTAAATTATCTCATATATTTATTTATATTCATATTTGAGTATTTTCCCCAATAATTGTTGGTTCCGATTACTATTTTGTTTGAAACAATGAACTTTTCTTCTTACATTCACTGAGACTATTTTTAGAAAAGTTATCAGGCTTTGTGTTAAATATGTGTCTGACTGAATTCTTGGTATTTTTTCAGCGTGCTTTTGTTGCCAATTAGCGGGATCCTACATGTCAAAAGGTGGAAAGAGCAGACTCTGAAGTAGAAAGACATCACTCAGGAATGCCATAAAATCTGCAGTCAAACCTGAATGAACTTTTTCTGTTGACAAGCCTTTCGTTAATATCAACGATACTCTAAAATACGGTTAAAGAGGAATCGTTTCCGTTTTGTATAATGATCACGTCAATATCAAGTCACCATTTTTTGTCTACATTCCAAACATGAAACTATCTTCTCCAAAATATCAAAATATTAGAACTTATATTCAAACTTTTCATTTCATTATAGAATGTCAACATCATCATGAGACAACAAAACTTCTAACTTATAACCATAATCATAAATGTCAAATATAGATTTCAAAAGCATAGAAATACAATTTTGTTCTAATATAAATTAATTGCATTCAAACCTCGTGTCCGGAGAATGTATTTTAATAAAATGCATGTAAAGCTGTCTTGACAGTTCTTTATGGTCTTAACAACAGAAAAAACAATACCTGTTTCCAAAACCTTTTGATATATTAATAATGGTGTCCATGTTTAGATCATCAACATAGTAATATTCACTAAAATGTGAAAGGTGAAACGTGATGAGTATGAAATAACCCAATGTTGGTTCAGTTTTAGGTGCGAAACTCATTTGTTAAACTTTTAAAAAGGGACATATTTTCACGCAATTAGAATATTGTTAGACTAATTTAGATTACATTAGCAAAGGTCATGAGAAATGTTTACACTAAACGCCATACAAAACACTTAGCAGTTCTTATATCACATTCATTGCAATGAAGAAGTTGATTATCCATAATATCTTTTCTTTATCTCTCCAACTTCTAAAATGCCTTTCAACGAAGTTCTTACATCAATATCAATTCAATAATCATACATGCTATCAAAAGTGATGAGGCCATTTTAGTCATTCAAATTCAACGATCATCTCTATCCCCTCTGGATGATAATCTGTATTCATTAAAGATGTTCAAACAACTGCTTCTCGTGTCTTGTTAACGTTTCAAAATACGACATAATACAAAATCAATGGAAAATACGATCTTCGTAATAAATTGCAATCACAATGTTTGTATGCTATTACAAAGTCAATTCAAATTCTCAAATAAGGCGGTTGTCAAGTGCAACTTCGATTTCAATGTAAAATACTATACAACTTAACGAATTTCCCCTGTCCAGTTCAATTTACTACACGTTTATGTCTTTAAAAACATTAAGGTAATCAAGTGATAGCTTAATCATGTCACATGCCCAATAACAAACCTCTTCATTTTAGCATTATCCAACACGTTCTTCCATAACAACAACTAAGCCAAGGAATCGTAAAAAAAACACATAAAATCTTAAAAGCAACCAACGGGTAATTTTCTTGTAGGACAGAAATAGATGTTTACATTGAAGATCACCATGGTTTCAGATCAAATCTGTTTTCAGAATATATTTCAAACAGCCAGGCATCCTGCACAAAGAAAGAGAATATTCAACTATAGGAACAAATTGTTGTCAGTCTCTGAGGAACTAAACATAAAGTAATTCTTCACTCGCTACATTGTATCAGGGCCGCTTTCCAATTGTCAAAGGATACTTACAATTAACCATACGATTTTGACAAAGGTGTTCAGCAAGATGAAAAGAATACTTTAAAATACTGACTAAATATACGTGTATAGGATGTATTGGTAACTAGGGCTTAAGACAAATTACCAACTTTATCTGCATAATACTTCTTCATTCCCAACAGAACATTTCGAATTGAATAATGATCCATGTTTACTTGTGTATTCACTATTACATACTCCTTGTTTAATAGATGAAAAATAAGTTATTTACTTCAATAATATTATGTACAAGTACATGCCAAAATATTTTGTAAAACACACCTTCTGTAGCATCTAAGCAGCATTATATCGTATGGTACCCCCGTAATAAAACAACAACAACAAAATATGAAGACATAACCAGCTATTGAACCATCATATATATTTGAATAGCCCGTAAATGGAACATCTGCATAACATGGCACAATTGGCTGGTTAACAACACAGTTTTATATCCAACATCTGAACTATCTGGCAAAAGTAACCATATCCACAAGAATCCAAAATATGTTAATACATTAATAATATCAGAGACTGAAACACAATAACATCATGTCTATAAAAGGTAACTAACTAATTGTTTTAACATTATCTTTCAGTATCTGTTCTGAAAAGCATATCTTGGTTGAGTTTCCTTAACTAGGCTTGATAGTAGTGTCTAAATACGTGTAATGATTGTTTAACAGTATCCAACACAGGTGAAGCTGTTTTAGTAAAGCAGGTTCATACCAATTTTTTAAAAAAACTGTAGTCTAGAACCAATTTCAGTAACAGTTGTCTTAATGCTGTAGCCACTAATTTGATGTATTGCAGATTTTAAGGGATAGCAGTCAATTGAGTTTCATGTGAGTCATGTTGAAAAAAAAATATGAGTAATTTGTCTTAATCGTGTTACATTCGCGCATGTAAATAAGCCTGATGAAATACAATTTGCTAAAATCACATGTTTGTCAACATAAGAACCTGTCCGCAGTCTCTACATTCGTTTCACTTTTTCAACAAATAATTTCCAAATCAATACACAGCAGTCATTTCAAGCATCAGAGAAATGCTTTCCCTCAGGTTACAGAGATAATTACAGAAAATACAAAATATCACCATGAAATTTCAATTACAGATATGTCCTGACACAAAAAGCTGCCTGGGTTGACATAGTGACTTTCCTCAAAGAAAATGATATTTAAAAAATGAAAGCTGTCAAATAAAGCAGCTGAAGTGGAATATATATAAAGCGTTTCGTTCTACAGAAAAGGTAAACCTATAGCATAAACTATTATTTTGAGTTCCTAATGGGATCTAAAAAAAAACAAATTGTGTGTTTTCGTTAGAAATATTTGTTATTGTTCTGAAATATTATTAAGTCAATAACAACGATTTTCTTGCAATTCAGCGCTATTTACATCATTGAGTAATAAATAAAAAACTAAACTCGGTCCCGTTTGATAAGTGTTAATTAAACTCGTGAATGGCATCGGTATTTAACTCGCTTTCGCTCGGTAGCGAATATAATTGCAGGGAGAACACCTCCAACCCGATTTAGTCTACCCGTTGCCGTGAAACCTGCGAGTTTTAGCTGGTTTATGGTTTAACCATGGTAAGTACTGCACTTGAATTCAGTGTATCATTTCGGAAAAAAACACTTACCGCATGTGTAACAGTTCTTTACAGCAAACAAAGTTGTCGAGCCCAAACAGTACTGGTCCGAAAGCACTTACAGGTGTTTTATATATTATGAACTGATTACAATTTAAAAGTACAAGGTATTATCCATTACAAAATGCTTGGTAGAAATCAAGAGTTCCTGTTTCCGTGAAACGAACTAGCGCCAAGTTTGGTTTTCAACGGTGAGTCAATATTTTTTAGCGCTGCCCATGCCACTTTCAAGCGGTTTGCGGCTAGATCGTAAATAATGACTTTTGGACTGTTGAGGGAAGTATATTAGAAGACGAGACTACAGTTACTCCATGAGTAATGGGTCGGTACATAGATTCATCTGGTATAACGGATATGTGATCAGCCAGAGACTGAGAATTGTATGAAGGATATGGGAAATGGCAAGACAGAGAAGAACAATCATTACCATCAGACTAAACGGGTCAATACAGTTTAGTGAGTTGCTGACAACCGTACATGTATATCAAAAGTTCAATTGAAATTTGACAATGAGTTGTGCTTAAGGCATTGTACTCATACAATGTGATGGTTCTATTATGACATGTGGAGATGTAAAATATTGTTGTAAGATCACATCATGATTCTGCAGAAACAATGCATGGTTCTCTGAAGGGACGGGAACAATGAAAATAGAGATATGTTTGAAATTGTGGCATATAACGAATTATTGTAGCTCTAAATTTAAGTTAATGTCGAATAGGTAACACGAGGATGTAAATGGATAACTTAGAGCTATAATAAAGACAATGTTTAGTTTATTTGTTCGCATTTGCCCTTTATAATATACTCTTATTCTGTTTATCTTAACTGAAGAGGATAAAACAGACAATTACACAACCCGATTATCCCCAGTCGGAGAAAATGGTAATTTTAATGTGAATATCTTTAATGATTCAGGGGTTGGAAATGGACACCCGTTGCTTAACCAAACCATAACCATTTGGTTTGAACTGTATTTATTGATTGAGGGGGATTGTTTTGAAAGTTGTCACATTCTTTTCCAATAAATGAGATCTCTTTATTTCCAGTAGAAAACATATTGCAGGCCCTTTAAGGAGTTTAATGCTTGGCTAATAATCCCATACTTAGTGGAGTTTATTCAATATGTTCACACATATCTTACTTCATTGTTTGAACATCCCATGGATTGAATACAGCCATCAGTGGTGTCATTTCTTGTTTTCCTTCTAGTTGAGCTAAGATTTATATCATCTTATCTTATATTTGATCTCAAAGGTCACCAGTGTGTGTGTGTTTAGATAATCTCACTTTCATCTATCAACCAGTATCGATCATGCTTGCATAAAACTTCTAAAGGCAAACGTCTCTAAAAAGAAAGAAAAACTTTATTTGAGTGTCAGAGATCTAATAAGTGTCTAAAGATCTGAGTGTTGGAAGTTTTCTGCAGAAAAATCCACACATCGGTGTTGACATGAAGATACGATGAATAAATGGCAGTTCTTTCATCTTGACATTTTTATTATAACAAGGTTTCTAAAAAAGAGGAAAAATAGTCTATATGAACAGAAAATCAATATTCGGTTTGATATTGACTGTCTTATTCAACAAACATGTATCACTGTACACCTATGCATAATGCCATGACTCCATCCGATGTACTTAATCCACCATTCTAATGTACAGTTATTGCTTTATTCAATTAGCCACATATTTGTACATGTCCTCGCGTGCGTCCGTCCGTGTGTCCGTGTTTCTGTATGTCCGTGTGTGCGTGTTCTGTGTGTCTGTGTGCCCGTGTTTCTGTGTGTCCGTGTGTCCGCAGGTCTTAAATCGTTTCTGGATCATAACTCGGTAACTATATGACTCTATAAACTTCACATTTAGTGTTGGGTCTTTAAGGGGCTTAAACTCAGGTTCAAATTTTTTTTTAAAGTTTTAACCAAAAACAGTCAGATTTTCCGAATGTGTTTCGTTTCCGGATCATAACTAGAACTCTCTAAGACGTTGAAACTTACGGACGTATACTATAATGTGCTGTTTTGGATATAAGATGTTTCACCTCTGAGGTTCAAAACAGTTTTTAAGTTTTGACTAAAAACACTCATATTTTATTACTTTCTCGTTAACGTATATACGAGACAACAACTTTACACAATTGGACAGATCACATTATAAACAATTTAGTCTTTTATCAATTCTCAATTTTGAAACCTCATCAATTAATACAATGTTTTAACTTAGTTTATCTTTTCTCAATGACATAATCTCACATTTTTGGTAAATTGTTAAAATGTTGTTTTGTAATCTTATGGTTTTAAGTCTTTAGCAAGGGCGGCATTCAATAAAACATAATCTCAGATCACGAACTGCAGATCTGTAATTTGACAGATCAGAACACCAAACACTTAATGTATGTTTGCAATCTATTTTACTTCTCTGTATAGGTTTGAATGTGTTTTCTGAAAGTAAAATAACCAAAGAAGATCAGGGGAATTCAAGCAATCAGATCAAACAGTCTTGCTCGACTGGTGATGGATATACTCAAGAGATGGTTCTATATTTATTCTGGAGAGACTGATGAGAAAGAAGCTTTGAGTTCAAATGAAAATCTAAAGTGGAATAGGGAAAGAATTTAAATGTACTTGGAGACGTATGAAAGCAAGTATGTATGATTACAATCAAATGTTTGTTCACTACTGTATATTGTTTGTATATTTAATACGGTTTCATAATTGGATAATACACTTCGTCTTGAATGTACAGGGAATAGGTA
Source organism: Gibbula magus (assembly GCA_936450465.1). Lineage (NCBI taxonomy): Eukaryota > Metazoa > Mollusca > Gastropoda > Trochida > Trochidae > Gibbula > Gibbula magus. The sequence continues at coordinate 27,768,117 of OW388306.1, forward strand.
CATGGATGTCCATTTGAAGGTGTTGAAGACAATCGATATTTGTACCTGTCAGACGTATCTTGTCATAATGACTGCATTCATTACTTCACGAAGTCGGTTTTACCGTGGAATAAAGCTTGTTTCATTCATGGAAAATATATTAAACAATTATAGACTGGTGATGAGGACAATACCTTTTTTATGGACCCGAGAAAGCAATATTGACCAAGGGGGTTGAAATATTTTTCTTGGGTCCATAAAAACAGGTATTGAGCAAATTCACCAGTCCATTATTGTTTTATTAGGTATTTAAAAAAGAAACGAAAGGAAAACAATTAAATACATTCAAAAATGTAATTTGGTTTGAACAGCTGGGACTACAGTCAATAACGTCATGTAAGAATAGCATGACGTCATGCAACAATCGTTTGACGTCATGCAAAAATCGTTTGACGTTTTTTTAAGGGAATACAGCTTTTGGTCGGTCAATATGCTTTTCTTTCGACGGTCATGTGATCGCCTCTCGACCAATCAGATTGCTGGGAAAATATGCTTACATTATAAATGTTGTTATACTGCAGGCAGTTTATCATGATAGTACAGAGTATATTACACCTCTTTCTATTTTCAATACCATTATTATAAACTTTTGAAAATTTGTTGTTGCATAAATTTTTTCTCGCTGATCTTTTGACATATCATGATCTCACTTAATGAAGGTTTTATTACATTTGGTATCCTCTGTATACATCTAAATATAATGATATTAATAACTTAAATTTCAATATCAGAACAGTCAACTTAAAATACAAATGGCATTATAAGGCCTCAAATAATTAATACAACTGAAACATAGTTACATGTTCAGAAACCAGCAAACCCTAATTTTCCGTTTTTCAAACGTTATCTTATTATGTTTTAGTTTTGGAATATCCTTAACTAGGCGAGGTAGGAGAGTATAATATGCCTAGTTGGTTTGTCTTCATGACGTCCTTCAGTAACAAAACGTGAGTGAATTTGATTCAAAGGTGCTACATTATGTCCACAACACCTTTTATTAACATTATTTCCTTATTTGTAACTTTTAATTTTAAATGGAAACAATTGCGTCCAAACAACCCTCTTGAAATAACGACATTAGCACCCTATGTTTGAACAAGCCTATAAAAGTATCATACCATGTTTAGTAAAATCTTTACGAATCATATACTTATCCAATACATTCAGGATTGACTTTGTAGCTAGCAATATGTCGTTTTGACCAAGTTGAAAATGTTGTACCCTTTCTCTTGGCCCTTAGTTGATTATAAACATAAATAATACTCAGTTTGAAGTTACATGTATTTTTAAATGGGCTTGTTATATATTGTGTGTGTAGTTTCATGACTTGCTTATGAACACTGGGAAGTTCTTGCAAGAGAAATTCACGTCAAGACGTCGTTGCATTGACATTGTCAGACCACACCACTTACATTTGATAGTGTGTGTTTTCAATACTAAGAAGAACCAATGAAAATGCAAGTTTGGTCGATTGAATTCTACTAATTAGCAGATGTGTGTATTCAGCTGTTAGATGATCAACATAAATCTGAAAAACCGACAAAGTGTGACAGAAACAGTTCCCGTATGTTTCAAATATCTTTAGGGAATCTATACAAAGTGTTTTTTTTTTTTTTTTTTTTTTTTTTTTTTATTGATCCCAAGAGTACATGTTCATACATCAGTTCATACGCCAGTAGGTCTTGTCAATCTCCTTCGGAAACAGATATTCACATTGGGCTTAATATATTAGTGGATTGGGAATATAGAAGACCATTTGTTATCATGGTTATGAAGTTTATTGTTTTTAGTTGCAATAACCTTTTCTATATTGAAAATTTCTTTCAAAACAACCAAATACCCTTCTAGTTTTGGAACTTGTTGTCTAATACCACATATATGGATATATTTTTTGGCAGATATTATTATATGATTCAATAGTCTATCAATGTCAAGTGTTCCAAACCAAACAAGGTATTTCGTTATTTTGATTCTGAAATCCATTCGATGATTAAACCAAAGTTCAATATTGTTCCAAAAAGTTTGTATTTCTCTACATTCCCAATAAACATGTGAGATATTCTCATTCAACTCATTACAGAAACAGCAAGTTAAGTTGTCTACAAGTTTCATTTTGAATAGTTCTTTTTTGGTATAAATAATACCTTGTAAGAACTTGTATTGAAATTCAAGTAGTTTGACATCCTTCAAACCATTTCTGTAATTCATGAAAATCTTATTCCAATCAAAGTTCACATCCACAAAAGAGGCTTGCCATTTAAGGCATACTTTGGGTAATTGCTCATTAGAAATCAGAATATCATAGAATAATCTAGATCCTTTTAAGGATTTCAATAAATTTAAATGACAATGGGCTATATGTAAATCAAAAATAGGGATGTTCCTTGATTGCCTAATTGTATTTTTCCAAGAATCAGGTATTGTATTTAAAACCTGAAGATAATTCAAATAAGTACCTTTAATGCCATATGTTATTTTCAAGTCATCAAATGATTTGAAATCTTCATTGTTACAAATATCCTTAACTGTATGTATACCTTTCCTTACCCAATTTTTAATGTAGAGAGTTGGGTTTTTGGAGTTAGGATTTAACCAGAGTGGTTGGGGTAGAATTTCTTCAATATTTTCAGAGTTAACATGAATCTTTTTACAGTATCTGTTCCAAACTTTTAGAACATCCCTCCAGTATGGGTTATCAATTCTAAGTATTTGCTTAACATTTGCCCCCAATTTAAAAATAGTTTCAAAGGGAATATTGCAAGGATTATCTTTGCATTGTTTTTTACATTTTGATTTGAGATTAGATAGTTTCAATGCATCACAGAAAGTCGCAATGTCAACCATCCTTAATCCCCCCTCTTTATAATTTTTTTTCAAATTATCCCTTTTAATTTTATCCGGTTTTCCATTCCAAATAAATCTGAAGAATATGCTATCTAATGAAGAGATAAAGTTTGTTGAAGGATTGGGTAAGGTATATAAAATGTGAACAAGTTTTGACATAGCCAAAGTTTTTATAACAGTTATTTTACCAATCAGAGTTAAGTGTCTTTTCCTCCATTGTGCAAGCAATCTATTAATTTCTTCTATCTTTTTTTTTGTATTGATTACCCACAAATTGTCAAGATCATTGTGGAATTTGATTCCAAGTACTTCAAATACCCCACTTTGCCATTCTATTTCAATGTCTTTGCACAGTTGTTCATTACTATCTCTCTTAGAGCCTATCCATATTGCTTTCGTCTTATCTATATTTATTTTAAGCCCTGACATTTTATAAAATGTATTAATTTCATCAATAGCAGCCCTTAGACTTTCTTCTCGGCCATCAAGAAATAATTCAGTGTCATCTGCATATTGATTTAATTTATACTCTGTATTGTCAATAACAATACCTTTTATATTATTATTACTTCTAATCATACAACCTAATATTTCAGCAACAAAAATAAAAAGATATGGCGACAAAGGGTCACCTTGCCTGCATCCGCGTTCATTTATGAAAAATTCTGAGAGTTTACCGTGTTGAATAACACATGATGTTGTTTCATATGTCAAAATATTTATCCACCTAATGATTTCAGGGCCGAAACCAAATTTTGTTAAAACCAAATTCAAAAAATCTTTAGATACTGTATCAAAAGCCTTCTCAAAATCTATTAAAAGCAGTAATCCTGGTATATTTCTTTTTTTAGTTTCAAACATTAAATCATAGAGCAATCTTGTATTTTCGCTGAGGGTTCTACCTGGTATAAATCCGGTTTGGTTAGCATGTATCAGTGAATCTAACGTTTTCTTTAATCGGTTAGAGATACAAGCACTAACAATCTTATAAAGCGCATTCAGTAAAGTAATAGGTCTCCAGTTCTTTAAGATAGTTTTATCTTTATTAGCTTTAGGTATACATGTAATTACACCTCTTTTCATTGTTAGAGACATTAGATTTTTTTTAGAAATACTATGAACAAATCTAAAAATCCAAAATTTTAGTTCCTTCCAAAAGAATTTAAAGAAATCAATTGGGAAGCCATCAATTCCAGGACTTTTGTTATTTTTCATGTTTTTAACTGCCTGGGATAATTCATTCATGTTAATATCTTTATCCAAATTTGCTCGTAAGTCATCATTAAGAGTCGGTATTACAATCTCATCCAAGGGGGAAAAGTCTTTTTCACAATGTTTATCTTCAGAGTAAAGCTTCTGATAAAAGGATTTTACTTCTTGCAGTATAGATTCACTGTCTGTTAAATGTTCATTGTTGGTGGAGATGAGTTTATTAATAGAATTATTAACATAATGTCTATTTTCCAAATGGCAAAAATATTTTGTTGGTTTTTCTCCTTCCTCATACCAATGTACCCGGTTTCTCATAGATATTCCTCTCAATTCTTCTTGTTTTAAATGTTCAAGTTCAGTTTTATGTTTTGTTAATTCACTTAGCAAATGTTCACTGATATTTTGGAAATCTCTTCTTATATCTTCTTCAAGGGTCTTTATTCTAGATTCTAATTCAGCAGTTCTGTCTTTTTTGTTTTTTTTAAGATATGTAGAGTAAGATATTGTCCTACCCCTGGTATTCATCAGGAAAGTTTCCAAAAATAAACTATCATCAATCTTGAGCTGTATTTCTCTTGGATCATCATAATCTATACAAAGTGTTGCCTAAACAGTTTCGTACATTTTTTTAGATTCAATCACAAACAGACCAATGCGTTAATACACTTATATTATTTATTTTATTATTTTAAACTGAACATGGCATACGCATGTTGTAAACTCCCAATGAAAGTCACCATTAAGCTACCATACCTTTGTGATGTACAGTGACATCTTTATTGGTGCTACACATAGCTACTTGTCAATAGTCATAAACTTGCTTTACCAGGATCAGTTGCCATGGTGATATACTCAAGTCTGATCCTTAAAGAAACCACAGCGGGGTCTTAGATTTCACTCTGCAGATGTTATCAAATACATTTACATCATGATATCTGTTTTCCTTATTGATTCAACTTTGAAGGCATGCAATTATGGACGTTTATGGTTCTTTTATGATCAAATGCCTCGCACATAAACTTCCGATGATTCGAATGCACTCATTCTGAAAGGATATTATATGACAAGATAATATAAGAAGATAAATTTAGAGAAGAAGTTTTTAAAGTTAAAACTTACGAACTAATCTTGCCTTCAGAATTTAATGTGAGATGTCATGATTAAGGCCTTTGCAGCTAGTTTCAATATCTTAACAAGGAAGCATTTTGTGATCTTAACAATCCATAACGACTTTCCAAGGAGTTATCTATTGCAATCAGCAGATACTACCTTAAGGCAAAATCTGTTATGGAACCATACCTGACAAGTCTGTGTCTTTTAATTGGCAGATTTGTCACTTTGACGACTTGGTGGTAGAAATCTGAAAACAAATACAAACTGATACTTTTTTTTTATTGTTAGCCAATCGTTCTAAATCAATCCATCAATGTAACTGTTTAATTTGACAGATCATTTTAGATATCACTCAAGACAATTTATTTTTTATTCGAACAGCCATTTGGTAACATTTAACCAGTGTAATTTATATGACATCCCACCATTTTATATTCATGTTGACTGTTATCAAAGCAAATAATACCCCCCAAAAAAACAGTAAAACATCTTTGGAGTGAAGTGAATAATTCCAATTATTATGTCAAAGACGTTGACAAGTACATAAAAGGGAACTGAAAAGTAAGTACACGCTCGTACTTAGCTGAAAGTTTGAGAATTTTAAAAATGTTCTGAAATCGATTATTAAAACAGATGGGTTTTTTTTATATTTGAAGCAAAAATAAAAGATTGCTATTTGTCACGTCTTCCTTAGAATGTAAATGTTGATAATAATTTTAGTTTGTGTATTTCACCAAGGGGAATTATTAAAAAGATAAAACACATGAACATATACAAAAAAGAAGACACACTGCAATGATTTGTATGTGAGCATGCTGCGGAACTAATATAGTAATCTGACAAAAACAGTTGGAATAGAGAAAATATGACTACCAACTGTAGGGGGGAGTTTTATCTTGCATCAAATGAGTGCATTTAGTTATTTCGGGCATGAGGTATGATGAAACTTAAATCATGAGAATGAACATGAAAAAATTAGAGCCATGGCCTCTGTAGGTCATCAGAAAGTCATTGATTTATTATCTCAGGTTGAATATCTAAGATCTCTGAAGTTATACATTTACCAACACAACATGTCAGCTTGCTAGAGCTTTTTGTATTGGAGAGGAAAATAAAAGAAGGTTTTCATGTCATGACCCCTGTGACCTCATTTTTAGGGTCACATGGTCAACAAATATACACTGTAGAATCACAATTGCCTAATGAGTCTGCACACAACATTGCACATTTCTAGAGCTGTTCATACTTCAGAAGAAGAGGAAAATAGGGTTTTAAGGTTGTGACCCCTGTGACCCTATTTGAGGTCAGGGGATCACGAAATCTACAATTTAGAAATTTCAGCTCCCTAGAGCAAGTGGTTCTGGAGAAGATGACGAAAATGCTAAAAGTTTACAGACGAATGGACGGACGGACGCCGGACACTTTGCCATGCCATAAGCCCATCTGGCCTTTCAGGCCAGATGAGCTAAAAAGGAGATTAATGAAAATATGGTTAGTCACTTAGTCACGTAGAATCCCATTATGCAATGGATTTCTCAGACGTGTTGGGTGTTTTATTATCCGCCTCAGATAGTCAGAATTCATGTCCGATATATATTATTTCCTTGTTGATTGACTGACACTTACCTGGGATAGTGTAATTAGCTTGTACATTTCATGTTTTTCATTCACTTCATATGAGAACAACCTATTATTCTCATGGATATCCCCATTCACTCCTCTCTCAGACTTTTAAATTAAGTCCAACTTCCAACACACCAGGAACTAGATTATTGAAGCCCTCTTAGCAAGAAGATAAACGTCCGAAAATGTTAAAGAAGTGTACCTACGACTTTCTTTGTGTTAAAATAATATTGAAAATATATGTCTAGGAACAAAGGCTGTATAAAACATAGATTATTTGAAGATATAACTATAGCAAATTTCGTCAGACGAGGGTGATATGCCCATTAGTCATTAGTCATTAGTTCGACTTGAACACAGACCACAGAAGCACGATAGTAATTCCAGGTTATCTGTTCGTACCTCCTACATTTTGTAATGTTTCTAACCAATGTTTCATGCTTGAAAACGGTATAAGAATCTGTAAGAAAGGCCGGGCTCTCAGAATAAAGACGTTGACATCGCTACACTTGTCATTATTTGACTTTTGAGCTTCTTAAACTGCCACTCAAAGAACTTATATATATACATAAAACATACCATTTGATAACGCTTTGCATGGGTCAAGTTATCTTTTTTGTGCAATCAGTTATGATTAAATTTCTTCTCTTCCCACCCTTTTTTAGAGCTCGGTGAATTTGTTTCCATAGAATATCAATGAAAATCAAATATCATACTTCATTCAAATTCACGTAGCTTCAAGTCTATGTAAATAATGCTCTGTGTTTTCATCGTAACAAAGGATGCTGTGAAAAATATACATTCTTCCTTTATTTACACTCATAGTTCATGGTGTTTTTTTATCACGCTAGCCAACGTATAGATGCTGCTCCATCAACAAAGATTGATTTCTGTAAGTGTACAATGTAAACAGATCGATGTTCATTGGCAACAAAACATTTATCAACGACAGTTCTGTCGAGTCTTTTGTATTGAATATCCCCTCGATGTTAGTTAAAGTAATCTGTATTTGAAAAGCTGTCAGTGTATTCGTGTTTAGGGGTTTTGGTACATTTGAAAAGTTTTTCAATCGATATCTCGCTTGTTCAACTTGTTTCAAAAGAAATTCAAACTGAATTGTTCCACGTTGCTTCAAAGGCGCTGTAGCACTTTTTTTGCATATGTTTTTTCTCTCTCAAATGTGTTATTTTATACAATATATTAATACATTAGAGAATAAAACGTCTCATTACACGATCCTATAACCCGCATCAATTAAAAATGGTGATCCGTTTTGGAAGAAAATGGTGCAGCATATAAAGCAACATTTTGTGGAAGTTTTGAGTGTAAGAGGTAAATTCATAGTAATGGTCTCCGTTTTATCTTTGGAAATCCGGTCGAGTCCGAAGTTTAAAGAATATTTACATCATAAATATATCAAGAAGAGAACTCTCAAATTCGCATGAAACCTTATAGGCGAATTTGAGAGTTCAAAGAACAAGATCTATGACCATTACATCATTGTACCATATTTAAAACTCAGTTCTGAGTGTTTAGATACTGCTACATCAGTCAAATCACTTGACCACCTTCGAGCGGCCATTTTAATGAGAACACCTTAAAATGGCCGCTCGATTGGAAATGGACTCGCGTGGCTTAACCAAACCACGTACATTCACTTAAGAACACTTTTTAATTGTTTCAGGGGTATTATTTAGCCATTGATAACACTAATTTACCTTTTCGAGAGAGCATTTTATTTCACTAAGAAAAAACGTGCTACAGCGCCTTTAATCTTTTTTGCCATATACTTCAATGTTTACTCTCTTATTATGTAAATATTCTTCAAATCACTACTTGATCTACCAATATGTTTAATTTTAAAAATGAATACTGTAATTAAGTTGTGTTTATACCAAAGTAGAATGATTAATGGTTATTCTTAATGAGGTCATGAGTTTCGTCAATAAATTCCATCTGTATTTCAAATCTTTGCAATATAAAAACATAACTGAAATTGTTTGTATAAAAATATCGTCTTATTTCATAAGAAAGTCTTCATAATTTGTTTGTTTTCCCATACATGTAATTGTGTGACTAAATTTCAATTTAACATGTCTTTTTAATATACACTGTATGTGTTGGAACAACATCCTTCAGATTAGAATATTGGAAACTTAGTTTTTGTTGTCAAATTCGACTGAAGAAGTACATTGTAAGGTCTTTTAGATATTTTTTTTAATTAAAAAAATAATACATTTTCTTCCTGAAAATGTGTTTCCAAATATGTATGGTAACAACAAACAAAGTCGACTATATCCCCAGGTAAGTGGGAAAAGTTAAAAACATAGTTAAGAATGATTATATAGCTTTATTCTTTAATAAATCGCTTATCAGTAAAAAAATTCATATATACTTCCAAATATGTATTAATCTGTGCCTAACAATTTTCAAGATCAATTCCGGAAGTTAAAATTGTGAAAAGTATGTTCAGTCTTGTTCCAGAATCAAGGTAAACATGTACACATGATGATTGTTCCACATACATGTACCAAGTTTCATTGTTTAGGCCATTAGTTTTTTAGTTCTGATCCGGGAACAAAACACGGACGGATGGACGGACGGAGGTCATTTTATTTCCATCAACAACTTCGTTGTGGTGGGGAATAATTATCGTCCACATGCTACGATTTATCTATTGCCTTAATTAACTGTGAGTGTCCTCATTAAGCTATCATGTTTCTGGAAGAGTTAAGGATGCCCTTCAATGTACAGAAGAACATAACGACGCGGTGTCTAAACATAGTCATGTTCTCTGTATATCTGTTGATGAAGGTAGAGATAAGGCACGGTTCGGTACTTAAGAGAGGTTCTTGTTTTTCTGTGAGACACTGACAGTTGTTTGTCTTACATCAGCGTCTAAAGAATCGCCGCAAAAGTAAACACACACTCAAAGAGACACATGTTATAACAGTTGATCATGTCTCAGTTTTTTTGGTATTGCTATCCCATCTTGTGGTATCTCATTATCATACAAATTTTATTGTTGTTCCATCAACTTTTCCCATCGATAACGATATATGGATATTTACTGAAACTTCAAAACATCAATTAAAAAAACCTCTCTTCTCTTGAACACATAAGCCCGGAGTACTCCTCCCCCTCCATCAGTAAATGTGCTGCGAGAAGAAATATCTACTCCAAAATACAACCTGCCCGTGTACAATGAACCACATCAGTTACACCATGTTATATTACTGTATTTTCATCGGATTTATTCATACTAACATGGCAATGATAATTTGATCATAGTGTCTCATTAATATCTATAATTAAGGTCCATGTAAAACATTTCGGAAGTGTTTATTGTATCTAGCCATTAGTACTGCCACTATATATAGTCCCCCAAATACACTTCTGTTAACTGAAATCCATGTAAAACATTTTGAAAAAATCCTTGTGTTGTCAGTACTGCCATATACAATATACAATACTCCAATAACTCCTGAAGTGGGACACATCTGTTTGGAGCCCATTGTATCCATTACTGCCTTACACCATGGTACTGAGAACACTCGGTTGTTAATTGGAAGCTGTCAGGGAATATCGAAGTACATTAGTTCCGCCAGGTTATCTTACTTGCACTTGTATCGGATGTCTTCAGATTAAGTAGACAGATATGGGGTAGATAGAGGCAACATACCAGGTGCCAAAAGAGATTCAGAAGTCAGCAGTATGTATATATTAACAAATGTACTCATCAGAAATACCAGCTATATAAGTAGTGTGGTTACAACCATGTAAATTCAGTGTATGTTTACATGTAGTACATTTATGTAAATTAAATGTATTGTTGTTTAAGAAATAAAGTTCCCTGTACCCCAATGTGTTTTGTAATAAAGTGTAGTTTTGCCCTGAACTATTACAGTTAAAGGACGAGGACGTTAGTCGTATTACAGGCTTGAACAAATGTCAGAGCTATTTCCAATCTTGAAGATGATAATACCGGAGCTGCAGGCGACAATACGAGTATGAGCTAGTGGATGCATGACATCGTGACATATTTGACGTTGAGATGTACATCTTCTGATTAATGTACATGTAATGATTTCGAGGGAGTTACATGAGCAGTAAGAGAAACATCCAGTCTTTGTGACTACCAGATACATGGAATCGTGCCAAAAGCGAAATGTTGTGATGTAAAGTCAGTGACTGAAGTGTATGGTTTATTGGATTGACCATGTCTTCAGAAAAACTGGCAGTCAATGTTCATGTTCATGTCAGACGTAATTTGAAGCAGTCGAGAAATGGAAAACAAAGAAGCAAGTACTAGCAAGTCCAGTTAATATGGTTAAATCTTCAGGATATACATTCATATATTCAATGATGACTTAGATTAATTAGTTACAGTTATTAGTTACAACAACGAACTGTTATTTAACAACTCGTCACATCGTTAAGTGTGTTGCATTGAGTCTACATTGGAATTTAATTGGAAGAAGGAACAATCATCCTGTCATTTCGGCATAGGACATAGTTTAATAGTTATTGCTGTGCCACAATTTACAGTTAAGTATACACTAGTCAAAATGTGTAATGTGTGGAATCGAAATTGCATGATAGCTGAAATGGTTTTAGATATTGAAATTGAGGCGAAATGGAGAAGTCAACTTTTCACTTCATATCAGTATGTCAACGCATCCATGATATACTCCCAGGTTGCATACTCCAAAGGGAGTTGAGAATGAAAAAGGAACGATGTTGGTCCTTACACCAGGGTAATAATGTGTGTAGCGCTTTGAGCATGGCCCTTTGTGTTGTGGAGTTCAGCGCGATATAAGTATCCTCATTATTTATTATTATTATCATCACCGTCTGTTTACTAATAACCACAATCCTTAAATATTATTTCATCAATTCCAAAGGCACACAAAGACTATTTTTCTAATTTTGTTAATAGTCACATAATGTCTGAGAAATGTATGAATATTCACATAAATATATCTTTATCCTATTAAACGATTACCATTTCGTAAATAGCGAAAATAAAGATTATTGAATATGTGAATGAATATTTCATGCTGAAACAATTCAAGATGCCCACGATATATTTGTCATTTTAGATTTTAAATGATTTATAGTCATAGTTGTCTTAGAGTATCAATTCAATCCCAAATGTCACTCTGCATTTCTCAAAAGTATGACGGCTATTATAATCAGTTTGGATGTTATAAGAAGTATTTATCTAGTATTCCTTCATTATAAGATTGATAAAATTATTTTCATTACACTATGGAAATTGATTTACATTGTTCATGGATCAGATGTCTGAAAGTCAATCTTTCGTATGTTCACGTTCATGTCCACTCCTCAACAATGACCTCTGTTCCCCGTGGAATATGCTGTAATCAAGATCTTCAAATTACTGCCTGTCATGCCTCGTTTCAAAATATGACATGATGCGAAATCGATAGAGAAAACTATTTGTCATAAAAACAATCCCAATGCAAGAAAGGTTAATGTCTTTAGGCTGTTTCAAGGTCTTTTTAAATTCTCAAATAAGTCGGTTGTCAAGTGTAGCCTGTGTATTAATATAAAATACCACACAAGTCATTCAGGACTTTCTACCTCAAGTTACATTTACTAATGACGCATGTCTTGTAAAGCCTGCTGGCAACCCAATGATAGTTGAATAAGACAACATATTCAAATAAATTATCAAACATTTTCTTAACACAGCCCTAGTCTTAAAATAACACCAAATAGTAATTTTCATCTTGACAAAAAATAGATAATTATAACAAATGTCACCATGCTTTCAGATCTAATCTGGTTTCGGTGTATCTAACTATTTCAATCAATACCAGGCATCCTGCGCAAAGAAACAGAATAGTCAATCAAAAGAACAAATTGGTGCCGGTCCCCCAGGAACGCCACATCAATAGAAAGTATACTGGACTAGCTATAGTGTATCAGGGCAACTTCCCAATTGTCAAAGAATACTTACAATATGTACTTGACTTCATGATATAACATCTAAATAAGAAATATACTAAATAGATGTTATATTAATAATCTTATTGTCATACCTTGTTTACGATTCGAGTAAATGAATTATGTTACTACGTATGACATGAAAACATCTTGTATCTTTAATTTACTATCAATTAATTAAGTATTGAAATTGAGGACATTACGCATGAAACACAGGTTGTCTATGTACTCTTGCTGCATTAGACTCAAAGCAAGAGAGGCAATGTGACGTCCTTGGATTTCTCCTGACGTCACTTTAAAATGATATAATTGTGTTCTGCCAAGGGCACTGCATGAAAGTTATAACCCGCGAGTTGTGTTATATAATATTAATGTTAAATAATGCGAGCATTTTTTTATTTGGATACTTGTACAGTGAAATTATGTAATGCAACATGTACTGCTGCTTCAAGTTTTAATAGAAACTCTCTTATCCTCTTTAACATGTCATTCTATTATTGATTTTCGAAATTTTGTCTTTAATCTTAACGCTTTAATTAGAAGCTCAACTCATTTCGTAGTGAATACTTCAGCAAGCTCAAGATTGAAATGAAAAATGAGTGTCGATGAATAGCTTTCCACAGCTAATTTGGATTTTCCTGTAAAGGGATTAACATCTCCAAATTATCTCAGCTTATTCTGATAGTAATTATCCTTTTATGTTTCTTCTAAGATATCAATACTAATTGGTCTCCGTGACGGCACTTCTTATATGTCTTGTAATTGTCTATGTCATGCATTTCCTTGTCGCTATCATGAGTATATAAATGTACATCCATCAATAATGAATCAATAGAAGCTTGATATTTATTGTTATGCAGTTAAAACAGACATAATTTGTAGGTGCTAAAATACAAACGTGTTTAAGATGACAGTTTGGTTTTGAACATAAATATTTCAACAACTACATTTTTTAAACACTTATATTTAAGTTCAAATTTAAGGTGCAACATATTATCAAGAAGCAGATTGACTTAAATCTTCGTTTCAGTCGCCCCTGCAATTCCTTACAAACCACCACCTAATGAGAATCTTACATTTCCACAAACGTTTTATACAAAATATTAAAAATACATCATACTCAAGATCATACAAAGCATAACGTTATCAACATCATTTATTGTAATTTCTCATGTATTGATTAACATTATACCAGAAATATCATACATTAGTAGACAAAGGGATGCAGAATATGTTGTCGATTATAGATTAGTGTAAGCTAATAAAAGCATAGTCAGTCCTGACTCGCGTAATTTATGCAGAGATACCGATAATTTGAATTTATCACCCAAACGGTGTTTCCATGGGAGATATTGCTTGTGTGAGGTGATATCGTTGTTGCAGTATATTTTGAGCAATGCCCTGTCACTGTCAGCTTCAGGACATCACAATGTTTTACATCATCAAGTAATGGCATCACAATGTTATGATGTCATAAACATGGTGACGTCTTTATGCTATGACATCACCGCAAAGGAAGTCAAATGACAGATGTACACTCGTGTTGATATATATGATATCAGAAGAAAATTGGGTGAGATTCTCTATATATTCAATAATAAAAAAAATAAAATAAGGTGGTAATATTAGTCTGTTTATTCATAGCTCAGTGTGTGAAGCAAGGAATCACCCTTCTAATAATTGTTCTTCCTATGCAGTAAACTATCCGAAGATGAAGCCATTAATTCTTTAACAAGCTTTAATTATTATTTGGCTTCATAAAAGATTCAACATTAAAACCTGTCTATGAATACCTCCTCAGAGTCGAAGTATTTCAGATTATCATCGAACGATTGAAGAATGCTTCATTCTAAAGCTTAAGCACCCTTTTATGATTCTCAAAGCAATCCTAACGTGTTAGAGTTCTGTCCCGTGTTCCATTACATGGCTTAAATTGTTCTCCTGTTGGACTGTTCATTACCGTTATGAGCACAAACCTGGAATTATGTATTATGCCATGTATTTCAAACAAAGAAACAATTACAAGTGGGAATTCATTAAAATAAAATAATAATATATGTAGTTTTTCACTTGTGAATACATGTACATAACGTAAATATAAAACATACAACACAAATATAAAATACAAAATATTTTAATGATAGTCGACTCAGTACAGTGACCACATAAACGTAAAAGTAGTGATTTCGTATGGAAAATTGCACAGTGCAACCCGGCTGGCATGAATCCTTTTTTTTGTAAACAATTATCTAAGAACAGACACAACATACAAAGTAATGTTTACTAGGGCATATGCTTGTAAATGTGCGGTGTAGTTTCTGCACATGTATATTGCTGTTGGTCGATTTTCATGAGTGAAATTATTTGAACTCAAATCGGCACACATGGTATTCGGACACGTATGGAAGTAAAACAAGATAGTACTAAATGGCACAGACTGAGAGCTAATGAAATTTTCGTACATGTAGCTTGAAGTTGGGATGGTCAGTCATGAACAATTATTTATTTTGACCAGTAGTGATTGTGTTGACATTCAACAAATAAAACGATTTATCTGGTCTACCCGGCAAATGAAACAATACCTACACATTGTAAAATATGTTTATCCACTAGTGATGACTACGACTGAAACACATCACCATTGTGTCTCTACAAGTCAACGTAATAGTTCTATGTTTTTAAAAACATTATCTGTTTATATTTCTGAAAAAGATGAGTGTATCAGAAAGAAACCTAGAATACAAACTCAAATGAGGAAGGACACTTCTTTGCTCGATAGATTAATAACGGTTAATACTCTTTTCTTAGGCATTACTGTCCTTTGCTTCCTTTGTTTTAGCTTTTGCTTTGGTGAAGGATATGTTCCTTTTACGAGTATGTCAGTTCTGGTAAAGATTTATTCATAAAGCAGATATTGATTTCAAAACCATCAAGCAGACAGAGTCGATTATATACCCCGCCAAGTGGGAAAAGTCTAAAACATAGTGAACAATGATTATGGAGATTTATTTTGTAATAAATCCTAAATCTCCCATAAGTGATAACTGCATGCTACCCAAAAATATATACTTACCGAGATGTATTAATGTCTGCCTAACAGTTTTCAAGTTCTGTTCTGGAAGTGACGTTGTATAAACCATTTTCAGTTTTGCTCCAGAATCAAGATGAAGATATTTTCCATGGCAATGTCTCATAAAGAAGTCCGAAAAAGTTGGAAACCTCAACCACATATCTACACATGATGAATGTTCAACACACCGAGTTTCATTGAGCTACGCCTTACAGTTTTTAAGTTCTGGTCAAGAAACGAAACTCGGACGCACGGACGGACAGGAGGTCATTTCTATATCGCCGTCAACTTAGTTGTTGCAGAGGATATCAACGTGGAAACAGAATCAGATATAACTAGCCACTACAAAGGTTAGATTTATCCTATCTCATATATGGAACTCGAGCTCGTTTGGTCTAATAACTAACTATGCCAACCTCCACTGAATGTTATAACTTCAAATGTATGCCAGATATAAAATCACTGGAAGCAATTAAAGCAAGCAAATTTTAAAATCATGTTGACAAATAAAACATTCAAGAGTCTTAAAGATGCTTAAAAGTGTTGTATTAACGCGTGTTAGAATGCTTCCTTAATAAAGTGTTTATTTGAAAAATTACATCACATATTAGAGAAACCGTCAGCAGTCTCCGCATCAATTTAAATCCTTTACAAATAATTTCTTAATACACAACAGTCATTTCAAGCATCAAAAAATGTTTTCCCTCAGATTACACAGATAATTACAAAAAATACCACAATGCAATTACAGATCTGTTCTGACATAACACAAGCTGTTTGAGTTAACAAGGAACTTTCTCCAAGAACTGAAAATTAAAAGGGATAGCTGCTAAATGAAACAGCTTAAGTGGTTTACACATAAAACAGTTGGTTCTTCAGGACGAAAAACATTTAAGATAGAGGTATCATTAGGATTTCTAACACGAACACGGAAGTTTGCTTTTGGGTTCAGAATATTCCTGAAGTTATTGCTATGGAATATTATTAGTTACTAGTTCATTCACATTACGTCTGCTAGTATTTTAACAGGGGGAAAAGCCCTCACCCCCATTTAGGCTTTGCATTGCAGTGAAACCTGCGAGCTTTAGCGTGGTTCACCATAGGTCAGTGTAAGATTGCACCCAAACCTTATTGCATGTAAAAGAGTTATTAACATTAGATAAAGAAGCCGAATCCGTGGCGGATTCGAATCCATTACTATTAAAACTGATCACCATTTTAAAAGTTGTTGGTCAAGTCGATGACAAATACTATCCTTCCCATAATAACATGTGTTCTTATTTCTCTGAAATAATTTGACATCGACTTTGGTCCCTTTTCGGGATTTCAACTCTAAAGGTTCAATACCTCTTGGCCAAAAAGAGTTAATGTTTTCCGACTTTGTTACGTTTACCTTTTTGTCGGTGTTGTGCCCAGAATGTGTATTGACACTTGTTGTTCTTCATTACAATGATTGACTACAAATGTTCTCCAATTAATTGATGCTATAAGCAGGCAGCACAAGTACAGACAGGGATGTGTATGTGAGACGTGCTCACTTTTGCCGTGTTTTTAAACAACAACGTCTGATCTGTAACTGTGTATATTACATTGCCACTCATTCATCTTTTATCAATAACAAAAGCTCAATTTTGGTGAATGTATTCTATTGTTAATTTGTCACGTAAAAGTTATTGGTATCTGGAAAGAGAGTGGTTCAATAAAACAATGTTTTAGATCAAAAACTGTTGATCGATGGTGACAACACTGCAACGCGGTATACGTGTCTCCTATCTCGTACTTCCCTGTCGTGCTTGTGAATGTTTTCTCTTAATAGTAAAATAATCAAAGAAGATCAAGAATATTGAAACAGTCAGGCTCCAATGGTGATGGATATACTATGGATATAAATTTCTAGTTTCATTCTGGAAAGAGTCATGACAAAGAAAGGTTCAGTTCATCTGTACATATTCATGGAGCAAAAGTAGACAAGTTTAAGAATTTACTTGGAAGAAATATAATTGGAAATGTATATGATCAAAAGCATATGTTCGTTCATTGCTCTATACATTGCTGTTAGCCACTGGTCCATGTATCTATATTTATCATCCAAAACTGGCTCCCACAGTAGATATCGCTTGTGTGAGATCAAGCGATATCTACAAACGATATCTACATTGTCATAATCCTATTACATCATCAGTTAATGACATCACAAAGCTTTGGCATCACTGAGAACACTGATGACAATGCTATGACGTCACAATGGTGATGACGTAACAATGCTATGATGTCATAATGTTTTTGACGTCACAATGCAATGACCTCACTGAGATCACTGCTTCAGCTATGTCATTCTTCGGCTAATAATTGTTGATTTTAAATTTGTAAATAAAATCTCACCCTCGTGTCTTCTGATTCAAATATATCAACACTCGTTGATTAAGTAAAACTGTCCTCGGCAAATCTCGGATATTTGTAACTTTAATCAACTCGTGTTGATATATATGATATCAGAAGACACTTGAGTGAGATTCTAATGTGATCATACACCTTGTATTGAATATAGTAGGAGATAGGTGTACGGATCCTCATTGTATATGTTGAAGACTCTGTAATTTATTTCTAGACTTACGATTTCATCACTGTTGACTTAACAAATCGGTTTTGCCTTGATATAAAGTGTGCTTGACTTGTATGAAGGTGCATGACATCAACTTAAAATTCAATTTAATTTCAATTTAATTTCAATTTAATTTCAATTTAAATTGCCTTATTCCCAGTCAATGCTCTGTAAAATTGAGAATAGTAAAGATCTTGAGAGATGTATATGTCTTTTAACATAATTGTAGATGAATAATTTTAGTGAACATGTGAAGCAATTCGAAAGAAATGTCAAGCTCAAGATTCACCTTGTTTAGATGTAGATTTAGATATTTAGAAAAACAATCAAAGAAATTAGAAAAATATTTACATGTGAAAGCTTCTTTAAGTGCCATTTTAAAAGTTATGAATCAGGTAAGAACAATTATAGTGGAAGACACCTTCTTCATTCTGAGGATGACGTGCTTCGAACCATCTTGTTGTTAGTTAGTTAATGCCAACCATGTAACGCACTTCAAACCACGTAGTTACAATATAACCTTTCAACAGATTTGGTTGCGGCACTATCTTGCTGATTAACATTTTTGAATTCTAAATATTGAACTAATTCTAAAAAATCAATATATCTCCTTTGAGGCAACCCCTTGTAAAACAGTTAGTGCTTGGGATATGTGATTTGTTACTGCCTTTATTCAATTCATTGTCCGGATCAATACTGTAACTGTTTTCGCCTTTATGTTAGTTTGAAATGTATCCTTCTTAATGATATTTGCAGTTGATGTACATATGACCCTTAAATATCATTTACGCAGCCTACAATCCACAAATCGATGTTTTTAAGCATCTAAAACACTTTCCAGATATCTTTACTGTTTGCACTAGGGCTTAATCATTTCCAAGAGCATTGGAGAGAAAAGCAATATCCTTCTGATTTTCGTCTCGATTTTTATCCCTTGGTTAATGTCTGTGCATTCAGTAAAATCTCCCTTAGTGGAACCTAGCTGGGTAGAGTCATTTTGTGCATTGTCGTCATTTCCTTTTTCTGTCCGTTTCTTTTTTCAAATTATACCATATAAAGAGATTATTACATCTACATCCAAAAACTACACAATATTAGAAAATCATAACGATATTTTTAAAATGCATTATCAGAAAATTAATATCCTTAACATGTTCAACTAAGTGACTCAGCTAATGACTTAAGGAAAAAGGCTTTTGAACATTACCAAACAGATTTAAACTTGATCATGAATTTGTTATCAATTTTAACATTCGGGGATTACAGTTATTATATTTTAAGTTAATTAATGTTTAAGTTTTAAGGTAATGTTGTATTAAAAGCTGTTATACTTTTTAAATTGCAAACGCATTGTTTTAGCAACTTATTCTGTAATAATGAAATTGATCCTTCACTAAAATGTTCCCCAAATATTTGATTAACAGATATAATAAATTTAATATCTTTTCAAATTGATGTGACAAATATTGAATGGACTTTGCAATAAATTGGAGTTAAAAGGGGGAGATGACTCGTCACAAATGAATAAAGCAATTCTCTGAATGTGTCTTCATGAATATATTCTCCGATGTCCGTCTCATGAAGAAGTTACTATCTCGTTCACTATCCCTATCTATCCACTATCCGAAAGTTTTTATACATGAGTATATACTACATGAAACTCAAGTTCAATTACAAAGACTTATCTTATTAGTTCCACGTCAAAGAACATGCTGTGATAGAGTTATTAAACAAATTAATATTCTCAACTCTATAGAATAACGTAAAAACAAATATCTACTACCAGAGAGGGATTTAGCAGCAATTTGTAAGATACTGTGAAGTTTGTTTAGGTGTGAAAACCTAAATTACAAATTTAAAAACAGAATAATATTTTATGAATGTATGATCTCTATGTTAATTTTGCGAAACGTGGACTTGTTTTTCTTTGATTCTTCGATTGAATGTTGTGCCTAACTTCTCTAAGATCCTTTTAAGAAAGGTAATCATACTCCGTGTAGAAGGATTTGAGTGTGATACTTTGAATTCTTGATATTTGGTCATTGGAATTTTGTGGCCAATTAGGAGGATCCTAGATGTCAAAAGGGGGAAAAAGCAGACATTAAAGGAAGGACGTGGAAGTTTAATGTCTGTCTAGTTTCTTATCATGCATGATAAAAGATGTTTTGGTGTGTGAATGTCAACTTGGTATCCAAAACGTTGTTTACACTCATTCAATTCTAAAGTTTGAAGTGTAGTTTCTCTTCTAGGACAATGGTTATTTAAGGTAAAAATTCAGCAACTTCACATTTTCCCTCACATTTTCATAAATTGTGCATATGATGGATTTTTATTTCAGTGAATGAGTCGCTAAATAACCAATTGTTATGTCTTGGGTGATACAATCGTTCAAATTATCCTAACAATCAGTTAACAAACTAGGGTGTTTTGTATATCTGTGATAACTGAGGTCCTGTAAAACATGTTGTACAAGATCTTATCTGGTCACTAGAACTGTCATTATAGTTCTCCGGAAAAAAACATTTGTTTGAAGTTCATTGTATCCATTCCTGCCTTACATCTTTATACTGAGAAAATTCAATTGGTAATTGAAGCTGTCAGCAAATACTGACGCATATTAGTTCAATATAAGGTACATCAGGCAGTGTGGTTGAACATTTCGTTAGGTTTGGTCTTGAAACTTATTTCAGATACATGTTATACATGTTTAACGCATTCGCATCAATCACATTATTGTTTTGTCACCATAATAAAAGATTTGATCATTGAAGAAATATTTAATCAGATGTCAACAATGTCCTCTTATACGCGCAAACAGAGTACTCAGACAGCACTGCTCTGAGTCTGACTTTAAAGGTTTCAGCATGATGAAAATAATACTTTGAAATATTGACTAAATATACGTGTATAGGATGTATTGGTAACTAGGGCTAAAGAAATATTATCAACATTATCTGGCTTATACTTCTTCATTCAACAGGACATTTCGAATTGAACAATAATCTATGTTTACTCCTGTATACACTATCATGTAACGCTTGTTTAAAAGGTGCACAATAATTTATTTACTTCAATAATATTATGTACAATTACTGCCAAAATCTTTATTGAAACACACATTCTCTAATATATAAGCAGCATTATAACTTTGGGTACCCCGTAGCTAATAAAACAACAACAACACATATGAAGACACATCCACCTATTGAACCATCATATATATTTGAATAGCCCGTAGATGGAACATCTGCATAACATGGCACAATTGGCTGGTTAACAACACAGTTTTATATCCAACATCTGAACTATCTGGCAAAAGTAACCATATCCACAAGAATCCAAAGTATGTTAAGACATTAATAATATCAGAGACTGAAACACAATAACATCATGTCTATACAAGGTAACTAACTAATTGTTTTAACATTATATTTCAGTATCTGTTCTGAAAAGCATATCTTGGTTGAGTTTCCTTAACTAGGCTTGATAGTAGTGTCTAAATACGTGTAATGATTGTTTAACAGTATCCAACACAGCTAAGGTGAAGCTGTTTTAGTAAAGCAGGTTAATACCAATTTTTAAAAAAAACTGTAGTCTAGAACCAATTTCAGTAACAGTTGTCTTAATGCTGTAGTCACTAATTTGATGTATTGAAGATATAACCTCTTTTTAAGGGATAGCAGTCAATTGAGTTTCATGTGAGTCATGTTGAAAAAAAAATATGAGTAATTTGTCTTAATCGTGTTACATTCGCGCATGTAAATAAGCCTGATTAAATACAATTTGCTAAAATCACATGTTTGTCAACATAAGAACCTGTCCGCAGTCTCTACATTCGTTTCACTTTTTCAACAAATAATTTCCAAATCAATACACAGCAGTCATTTCAAGCATCAGAGAAATGCTTTCCCCCAGGTTACAGAGATAATTACAGAAAATACAAAATATCACCATGAAATTTCAATTACAGATATGTCCTGACACAAAAAAGCTGCCTTGCTTGACATAGTGACTTTCCTCAAAGAAAATGATATTTAAAAAATGAAAGCTGTCAAATAAAGCAGCTGAAGTGGTTTAGATATAAAGTGTTTCGTTCTACAGAAAAGGCAAACCTATAGCATAAACTATTATTTTGAGTTCCTAATGGGATCTAAAAAAAAACAAATTGTGTGTTTTCGTTAGAAATATTTGTTATTGTTCTGAAATATTATTAAGTCAATAACAACGATTTTCTTGCAATTCAGCGCTATTTACATCATTGAGTAATAAATAAAAAACTAAACTCGGTCCCGTTTGATAAGTGTTAATTAAACTCGTGAATGGCATCGGTATTTAATTCGCTTTCGCTCGGTAGCGAATATAATTGCAGGGAGAACATCTCCAACCCGATTTAGTCTACCCGTTGCCGTGAAACCTGCGAGTTTTAGTTGGTTTATGGTTTAACCATGGTAAGTACTGCACTTGAATTCAGTGTATCATTTCGGAAAAAAACACTTACCGCATGTGTAACAGTTCTTTACAGCAAACAAAGTTGTCGAGCCCTAAAACAGTACTGGTCCGAAAGCACTTACAGGTGTTTTAAATATTATGAACTGATTACAATTTAAAAATACAAGGTATTATCCATTACAAAATGCTTGGTAGAAATCAAGAGTTCCTGTTTCAGTGAAACGAACTAGCGCCAAGTTTGGTTTTCAACGTGAGTCAATATTTTTTAGCGCTGTCCATGCCACTTTCAAGCGGTTTGCGGCTAGATCGTAAATAATGAATTTGGACTGTTGAGGGAAGTATATTAGAAGACGAGACTACAGTTACTCCATGAGTAATGGGTCGGTACATAGATTCATCTGGTATAACGGATATGTGATCAGCCAGAGACTGAGAATTGTATGAAGGATATGGGAAATTGCAAGACAGAGAAGAACAATCATTACCATCAGACTAAACGGGTCAATACAGTTTAGTGAGTTGCTGACAACCGTACATGTATATCAAAAGTTCAATTAACATTTGACAATGAGTTGTGCTTAAGGCATTGTACTCATACAATGTGATGGTTCTATTATGACATGTGGAGATGTAAAATATTGTTGTAAGAGCACATCATGATTCTGCAGAAACAATGCATGGTTCTCTGAAGGGACGGGAACAATAAAAATAGAGATATGTTTGAAATTGTGGCATATAACGAATTATTGTAGCTCTAAATTTAAGTTAATGTCGAATAGGTAACACGAGAATGTAAATGGATAACTTAGAGCTATAATAAAGACAATGTGGCATGTTTTGGGTTTAGTTTATTTGTTCGCATTTGCCCTTTATAATATACTCTTATTCGGTTTATCTTTACTGAAGAGGATAAAACAGACAATTACACAACCCGATTATCCCCAGTCGGAGAAAATGGTAATTTTAGTGTGAATATCTTTAATGATTCAGGGGTTGGAAATGGACACCCGTTGCTTAACCAAACCATAACCATTTGGTTTGAACTGTATTTATTGATTGAGGGGGATTGTTTTGAAAGTTGTCACATTCTTTTCCAATAAATGAGATCTCTTTATTTCCAGTAGAAAACATATTACAGGCCCTTTAAGGAGTTCTAACAAATACGAAGCTTGTCAATGCTGGGCTAATAATCCCATACTTAGTGGAGATTATTCAATACGTTCACACATATCTTACTTCATTGTTTGAACATCCCATGGATTGAATACAGCCATCAGTGGTGTCATTTCTTGTTTTCCTTCTAGTTGAGCTAAGATTTATATCATCTGATCTTATATTTGATCTCAAAGGTCACCAGTGTGTGTGTACACATAATCTCACTTTCATCTATCAACCAGTATCGATCATGCTTGCATAAAACTTCTAAAGGCAAACGTCTCTAAAAAGAAAGAAAAACTTTATTTGAGTGTCAGAGATCTAATAAGTGTCTAAAGATCTGAGTGTTGGAAGTTTTCTGCAGAAAAATCCACACATCGGTGTTGACATGAAGATACGATGAATAAATGGCAGTTCTTTCATCTTGACATTTTTATTATAACAAGGTTTCTAAAAAAGAGGAAAAATAGTCTATATGAACAGAAAATCAATATTCGGTTTGATATTGTCTGTCTTATTCAACAAACATGTATCACTGTACACCTATGCATAATGCCATGACTCCATCCGATGTACTTAATCCACCATTCTAATGTACAGTTATTGCTTTATTCAATTAGCCACATATTTGTACATGTCCTCGCGTGCGTCCGTCCGTGTGTCCGTGTTTCTGTATGTCCATGTGTGCGTGTTCTGTGTGTCTGTGTGCCCGTGTTTCTGTGTGTCCGTGTGTCCGCAGGTCTTAAATCGTTTCTGGAGCATAACTCGGTAACTATATGACTCTATAAACTTCACATTTAGTGTTGGGTCTTTAAGGGGCTTAAACTCAGGTTCAATTTTTTTTTTAAAGTTTTAACCAAAAACAGTCAGATTTTCCGAATGTAATTCGTTTCCGGATCATAACTAGAACTCTCTAAGACGTTGAAACTTACGGACGTATACTATAATGTGCTGTTTTGGATATAAGATGTTTTACC
The DNA here is from genome assembly GCA_936450465.1 of Gibbula magus. Taxonomy (NCBI): domain Eukaryota; kingdom Metazoa; phylum Mollusca; class Gastropoda; order Trochida; family Trochidae; genus Gibbula; species Gibbula magus. The sequence goes on from OW388306.1 coordinate 27,793,174, forward strand.
TCTGAGTTTCAAAACAGTTTTTAAGTTTTGACTAAAAACACTCATATTTTATTACTTTCTCGTTAACGTATATACGAGACAACAACTTTACACAATTGGACAGATCACATTATAAACAATTTAGTCTTTTATCAATTCTCAATTTTGAAACCTCATCAATTAATACAATGTTTTAACTTTTTTAACAAGTTTATCTTTTCTCAATGACATAATCTCACATTTTTGGTAAATTGTTAAAATGTTGTTTTGTAATCTTATGGTTTTAAGTCTTTAGCAAGGGCGGCATTCAATAAAACATAATCTCAGATCACGAACTGCAGATCTGTAATTTGACAGATCAGAACACCAAACACTTAATGTATGTTTGCAATCTATTTTACTTCTCTGTATAGGTTTGAATGTTTTTTCTGAAAGTAAAATAACCAAAGAAGATCAGGGGAATTCAAGCAATCAGATCAAACAGTCTTGCTCGACTGGTGATGGATATACTCAAGAGATGGTTCTATATTTATTCTGGAGAGACTGATGAGAAAGAAGCTTTGAGTTCAAATGAAAATCTAAAGTGGAATAGGGAAAGAATTAATTAAATGTACTTTGGAGACGTATGAAAGCAAATATGTATGATTACAATCAAATGTTTGTTAACTACTGTATATTGTTTGTATATTTAATACGGTTTCATAATTGGATAATACACTTCGTCTTGAATGTACAGGGAATAGGTACATTGATGTCCATTTGAAGGTGTTGAAGACACTCGATATTTGTACCTGTCAGACGTATCTTGTCATAATGACTGCATTCATTACTTCACGAAGTCGGTTTTACCGTGGAATAAAGCTTGTTTCATTCATGGAAAATATATTAAACAATTATAGACTGGTGATGAGGTCAATACCTTTTTTATGGACCCGAGAAAGCAATATTGACCAAGGGGGTTGAAAATTTTTCTTGGGTCCATAAAAACAGGTATTGAGCAAATTCACCAGTCCATTATTGTTTTATTAGGTATTTAAAAAAGAAACGAAAGGAAAACAATTAAATACATTCAAAAATGTAATTTGGTTTGAACAGCTGGGACTACAGTCAATAACGTCATGTAAGAATAGCATGACGTCATGCAACAATCGTTTGACGTCATGCAAAAATCGTTTGACGTTTTTTAAGGGAATACAGCTTTTGGTCAGTCAATATGCTTTTCTTTCGACGGTCATGTGATCGCCTCTCGACCAATCAGATTGCTGGGAAAATATGCTTACATTATGAATGTTGTTATACTGCAGGCAGTTTATCATGATAGTAAAGAGTATATTACACCTCTTTCTATTTTCAATACCATTATTATAAACTTTTGAAAATTTGTTGTTGCATAATTTTTTTCTCGCTGATCTTTTGACATATCATGATCTCACTTAATGAAGGTTTTATTACATTTGGTATCCTCTTTATACATCTAAATATAATGATATTAATAACTTAAATTTCAATATCAGAACAGTCAACTTAAAATACAAATGGCATTATAAGGCCTCAAATAATTAATACAACTGAAACATAGTTACATGTTCAGAAGCCAGCAAACCCTAATTTTCCGTTTTTCAAACGTTATCTTATTATGTTTTAGTTTTGGAATATCCTTAACTAGGCGAGGTAGGAGAGTATAATATGCCTAGTTGGTTTGTCTTCATGACGTCCTTCAGTAACAAAGCGTGAGTGAATTTGATTCAAATTTGCTACATTATGTCCACAACACCTTTTATTAACATTATTTCCTTATTTGTAACTTTTAATTTTAAATGGAAACAATTGCGTCCAAACAACCCTCTTGAAATAACGACATTAGCACCCTATGTTTGAACAAGCCTATAAAAGTATCATACCATGTTTAGTAAAATCTTTACGAATCATATACTTATCCAATACATTCAGGATTGACTTTGTAGCTAGCAATATGTCGTTTTGACCCAGTTGAAAATGTTGTACCCTTTCTCTCGGCCCTTAGTTTATTATAAACATAAATAATACTCAGTTTGAAGTTACATGTATTTTTAAATGGGCTTGTTATATATTGTGTGTGTAGTTTCATGACTTGCTTATGAACACTGGGAAGTTCTTGCAAGAGAAATTCACGTCAAGACGTCGTTGCATTGACATTGTCAGACCACACCACTTACATTTGATAGTGTATGTTTTCAATACTAAGAAGAACCAATGAAAATGCAAGTTTGGTCGATTGAATTCTACTAATTAGCAGATGTGTGTATTCAGCTGTTAGATGATCAACATAAATCTGAAAAACCGACAAAGTGTGACAGAAACAGTTCCCGTATGTTTCAAATATCTTTAGGGAATCTATACAAAGTGTTGCCTAAACAGTTTCGTACATTTTTTTAGATTCAATCACAAACAGATCAATGCGTTAATACACTTAGATTATTTATTTTATTATTTTAAACTGAACATGGCATACGCATGTTTTAAACTCCCAATGAAAGTCACCATTAAGCTACCATACCTTTGTGATGTACAGTGACATCTTTATTGGTGCTACACAAAGCTACTTGTCAATAGTCATAAACTTGCTTTACCAGGATCAGTTGCCATGGTGATATACTCAAGTCTGATCCTAAAAGAAACCACAGCGGGGTCTTAGATTTCACTCTGCAGATGTTATCAAATACATTTACATCATGATATCTGTTTTCCTTATTGATTCAACTTTGAAGGCATGCAATTATGGACGTTTATGGTTCTTTTATGATCAAATGCCTCGCACATAAACTTCCGATGATTCGAATGCACTCATTCTGAAAGGATATTATATGACAAGATAAAATAAGAAGATACATTTAGAGAAGAAGTTTTTTAAAGTTAAAACTTACGAACTAATCTTGCCTTCAGAATTTAATGTGAGATGTCATGATTAAGGCCTTTGCAGCTAGTTTCAATATCTTAACAAGGAAGCATTTTGTGATCTTAACAATCCATAACGACTTTCCAAGGAGTTATCTATTGCAATCAGCAGATACTACCTTAAGGCAAAATCTGTTATGGAACCATACCTGACAAGTCTGTGTCTTTTAATTGGCAGGTTTGTCACTTTGACGACTTGGTGGTAGAAATCTGAAAACAAATACAAACTGACACTTTTTTTTTTATTGTTAGCCAATCGTTCTAAATCAATCCATCAATGTAACTGTTTAATTTGACAGATCATTTTAGATATCACTCAAGACAATTTATTTTTGATTCGAACAGCCATTTGGTAACATTTAACCAGTGTAATTTATATGACATCCCACCATTTTATATTCATGTTGACTGTTATCAAAGCAAATAATACCCCCCAAAAAAACAGTAAAACATCTTTGGAGTGAAGTGAATGATTCCAATTTTTATGTCAAAGACGTTGACAAGTACATAAAAGGGAACTGAAAAGTAAGTACACGCTCGTACTTAGCTGAAAGTTTGAGAATTTGAAAAATGTTCTGAAATCGATTATTAAAACAGATGGGTTTTTTTTTATATTTGAAGCAAAAATAAAAGATTGCTATTTGTCACGTCTTCCTTAGAATGTAAATGTTGATAATAATTTTAGTTTGTGTATTTCACCAAGGGGAATTATTAAAAAGATAAAACACATGAACATATACAAAAAAGAAGACACACTGCAATGATTTGTATGTGAGCATGCTGCGGAACTAATATAGTAATCTGACAAAAACAGTTGGAATAGAGAAAATATGACTACCAACTGTAGGGGGGAGTTTTATCTTGCATCAAATGAGTGCATTTAGTTATTTCGGGCATGAGGTATGATGAAACTTAAATCATGAGAATGAACATGAAAAAATTAGAGCCATGGCCTCTGTAGGTCATCAGAAAGTCATTGATTTATTATCTAAGGTTGAATATCTAAGATCTCTGAAGTTATACATTTACCAACACAACATGTCAGCTTGCTAGAGCTTTTTGTATTGGAGAGGAAAATAAAAGAAGGTTTTCATGTCATGACCCCTGTGACCTCATTTTTAGGGTCACATGGTCAACAAATATACACTGTAGAATCACAATTGCCTAATGAGTCTGCACACAACATTGCACATTTCTAGAGCTTTTCATACTTCAGAAGAAGAGGAAAATAGGGTTTTAAGGTTGTGACCCCTGTGACCCTATTTGAGGTCAGGGGATCACGAAATCTACAATTTAGAAATTTCAGCTCCCTGGAGCAAGTGGTTCTGGAGAAGATGACGAAAATGCTAAAAGTTTACAGACGAATGGACGGACGGACGCCGGACACCTTGCCATGCCATAAGCCCATCTGGCCTTTCAGGCCAGATGAGCTAAAAAGGAGATTAATGAAAATATGGTTAGTCACTTAGTCACGTAGAATCCCATTATGCAATGGATTTCTCAGACGTATTGGGTGTTTTATTACCCGCCTCAGATAGTCAGAATTCATGTCCGATATATATTATTTCCTTGTTGATTGATTGACACTTACCTGGGATAGTGTAATTAGCTTGTACATTTCATGTTTTTCATTCACTTCATATGAGAACAACCTATTATTCTCATGGATATCGCCATTCACTCCTCTCTCAGAATTTAAAATTAAGTCCAACTTCCAACACACCAGGAACTAGATTATTGAATCCCTCTTAGCAAGAAGATAAACGTCCGAAAATGTTAAAGAAGTGTACCTACGACTTTCTTTGTGTTAAAATAATATTGAAAATATATGTCTAGGAACAAAGGCATTATAAAACATAGATTATTTGAAAATATAACTGTAGCAAATTTCGTCAGACGAGGGTGATATGCCCATTAGTCATTAGTCATTAGTTCGACTTGAACACATACCACAGAAGCACGATAGTAATTCCAGGTTATCTGTTAGTACCTCCTACATTTTGTTATGTTTCTTTTGACTTTTTCTTTTTCTGTTTATTGTCTGCATATAAGACAATTAGTTAACGATTCAACCGAAACTATTTTTACATACATACATGCATATTTTTTTTTATCTCCTAACCAATATTTCATGCTTGAAATCGGTATAAGAATCTGTAAGAAACGCCGGGCTCTCAGAATAAAGACGTTGAAATCCCTACAGCGTCTTAAACTGCCACTCAAAGAAGTTATATATATACATAAAACATACCGCTTTGCATGGGTCAAGTAATCTTTTCTTGTGCAATTAGTTATGATTTATTTTCTTCTCTTCCCACCCTTTTTCAGAGCTCGGTGAATTTGTTTCCATAGAATATCAATGCAATTCAAATATCATACTTCATTCAAATTCACGTAGCTTCAAGTCTATGTAAATAATGCTCTGTGTTTTCATCGTAACAAAGGATGCTGTGAAAAATATACATTCTTCATATATTTACACTCATAGTTCATGGTGTATTTTATCACGCTAGCCAACGTGTAGATGCTGCTCCATCAACAAAGATTGATTTCTGTAAGTGTACAATGTAAACAGATCGATGTTCATTGGCAACAAAACATTTATCAACGACAGTTCTGTCGAGTCTTTTGTATTGAATATCCCCTCGATGTTAGTTAAAGTAATCTGTATGTGAAAAGCTGTCAGTGTATTCGTGTTTAGGGGTTTTGGTACATTTGAAAAGTTTTTCAATCGATATCTCGCTTGTTTAGCTTGTTTCAAAAGAAATTCAAACTGAATTGTTCCACGTTGCTTCAAAGGCGCTGTAGCACTTTTTTTGCATATGTTTTTTCTCTCTCAAATGTGTTATTTTATACAATATATTAATACATTAGAGAATAAAACGTCTCATTACACGATCCTATAACCCGCATCCATTAAAAATGGTGATCCGTTTTGGAAGAAAATGGTGCAGCATATAAAGCGACATTTTATGGAAGTTTTGAGTGTAAGAGGTAAATTCATAGTAATGGTCTCCGTTTTATCTTTGGAAATCCGGTCGAGTCCGAAGTTTGATGAATATTTACATCATAAATATATCAAGAAGAGAACTCTAAAATTCGCATGAAACTTAATAGGCGAATTTGAGAGTTCAAAGAACAAGATCTATGACCATTACATCATTGTACCATATTTAAAACTCAGTTCTGAGTGTTTTGATACTGCTACATCAGTCAAATCACTTGACCACCTTCGAGCGGCCATTTTAATGAGAACACCTTAAAATGGCCGCTCGATTGGAAATGGACTCGCGTGGCTTAACCAAACCACGTACATTCACTTAAGAACACTTTTTAATTGATTCAGGGGTATTATGTAGCCATTGATAACACTAATTTACCTTTTCGAGAGAGCATTTTATTTCACTAAGAAAAAACGTGCTACAGCGCCTTTAATCTTTTTTGCCATGTTACTTCAATGTTTACTCTTCTTGATATATTTATGATGTACATATTCTTCAAATCACTACTCGATCTACCAATATGTTTAATTTTAAAAATGAATACTGTAATAAAGTTGTGTTTATACCAAAGAAGAATGATGAATGGTTATTATTAATGAGGTCATGAGTTTCGTCAATAAATTCCATCTGTATTTCAAATCTTTGCAATATAAAAACATAACTGAAATTGTTTGTAAAAGAATATCGTCTTATTTCATAAGAAAGTCTTCATAATTTGTTTGTTTTCCCATACATGTAATTGTGTGACTAAGTGTAATTTCAATTTAACATGTCTTTTTAATATACATTGTATGTGTTGGAACAACATCCTTCAGATTAGAATATTGGAAACCTAGGTTTTGTTGTCAAATTCGACTGAAGAAGTACATTGTAAGGTCTTTTAGATATGTTTTTTAATCAAAAAAATAATACATTTTCTTCCTGAAAATGTGTTTCCAAATATGTATGGTAACAACAAACAGAGTCGACTATATCCCCAGGTAAGTGGGAAAAGTTAAAAACAATGATTATATAGCTTTATTCTTTAATAAATCGCTCATCAGTAAAATAATTCATATATACTTCCAAATATGTATTAATCTGTGCCTAACAATTTTCAAGATCAATTCCGGAAGTGAAATTGTGAAAAGTATGTTCAGTCTTGTTCCAGAATCAAGGTAAACATGTACACATGATGATTTCTACATACATGTACCAAGTTTCATTGTTTAGGCCATTAGTTTTTTAGTTCTGATCCGGGAACCAAACACGGACGGATGGACAGACGGAGGTCATTTTATTTCCATCAACAACTTCGTTGTGGTGGGGAATAATTATCGTCCACATGCTACGATTTATCTATTGCCTTAATTAACTGTGAGTGTCCTCATTAAGCTATCATGTTTCTGGAAGAGTTAAGGATGCCCTTCAATGTACAGAAGAACATAACGACGCGGTGTCTAAACATAGTCATGTTCTCTGTATATGTGTTGATGAAGGTAGAGATAGGCACGGTTCGGTACTCAAGACAGGTTCTTGTTTTTCTGTGAGAAACTGACAGTTGTTTGTCTTACATCAGCGTCTAAAGAATCGCCGCAAAAGTAAACACACACTTCAAGAGACACATGTTATAACAGTTGATCATGTCTCAGTTTTTTTGTCATTGCTATCCCATCTTGTGGTATCTCATTATCTTACAAATTTTATTGTTGATACCTTTTTGTTCCATCAACTTTTCCCATCGATAACGATATATGGATATTTACTGAAACTTCAAAACATCAATTTAAAAAACCTCTCTTCTCTTGAACACATAAGCCCGGAGTACTCCTCCCCCTCCATCAGTAAATATGCTGCGAGAAGAAATATCTACTAAAAAATACAACCTGCCCGTGTACAATGAACCACATATATCAGTTACACCATGTTATATTACTGTATTTTCATCGGATTTATTCATACTAATATGGCAATGATAATTTGATCATAGTGTCTCATTAATATCTTCAATTAAGGTCCATGTAAAACATTTCGGAAGTGTTTATTGTATCTAGCCATTAGTACTGCCACTATATATAGTCCCCCAAATACACTTCTGTTAACTGAGATCCATGCAAAACATTTTGAAAAAATCCGTGTGTTGTCAGTACTGCCATAAACAATATACAATACTCCAGTAACTCCTGAAGTGGGACACATCTGTTTGGAGCCCATTGTATCCATTACTGCCTTACACCATGGTACTGAGAACACTCGGTTGTTAATTGGAAGCTGTCAGGGAATATAGAAGTACATTAGTTCCGCCAGGTTATCTTACTGCACTTGTATCGGATGTCTTCAGATTAAGTAGACAGATATGGGGGTAGATAGAGGCAACATACCAGGTGCCAAAAGAGATTCAGAAGTCAGCAGTATGTATATATTAACAAATGTACTCATCAGCAATACCAGCTATATAAGTAGTGTGGTTACAACCATGTACATTCAGTGTATGTTTACATGTAGTACATTTATGTAAATTAAATGTAGTGTTGTTTAAGAAATAAAGTTCGCTGTACCCAGATGTGTTTTGTAATAAAGTATAGTTTTGCCCTGAACTATTACAGCACGAGGACGTTAGTCGTATAACAATCAATCAATCAATCTTGAAGATGATAATACCGGAGCTGCAGGCGACAATACGAGTATGAGATAGTTGATGCATGACATCGTGACATAGTTGACGTTGAGATGTACATCTTCTGATTAATGTACATGTAATGATTTCCAGGGAGTTACATGAGCAGTAATAATAACATCCAGTCTGTGTGACTACCATATACATGGAATCGAGCCAACAGCGAAATGTTGCCATATAAAGTCAGTGACTGAAGTGTATGGTTTATTGGATTGACCATGTCTTCAGAAAAAGTGGCAGTCAATAATTCTCCAGTTTTCTGTTCACGTCAGACGTAGTTTGTAACAGTCGAGGAATGAGAAAACAAAGAAGCAACTACTGGCAAGTCCAGGTAATATGTTTGAACCTTCTGAATATACATGCATATATTCAATGATGACTTAGATAGTTACAACAACGAACTGCTATTTTACCACTCATCGTTTAGTGTGTTGCATTGAGTCTACATTGAATTGAATTGGAACAAGGAACAAACATCCTGTCATTTCGGCATAGGACATAGTTTAATAGTTATTGATGTGCCACAATTTACAGTTAAGTAACCACTAGTCAAAATGTGTAGTGTGTGGAATCGAAATTGCATGATAGCTGAAATGGTTTTAGATATTGAAATTGAGGCGAAATGGAGAAGTCAACTTTTCACTTCATATCAGTATGTCAACGCATCCATGATACCATCGCCGTCTGTTTACTTATAACCACAATCCTTAAATATCATTTCATAAATTCCAAAGGCACACAAAGACTATTTTTCTAATTTTGTTTATTGTCACATAATGTCTGAGAAATGTATGAATATTCATATTAATATATCTTTATCCTATTAAATGATTACCATTTCGTAAAATAGCGAAAATAATGATTATTGAATATGTGAATGCTGCAAAAAATTCAAGATGCCAACGATATATTTGTCATTTTAGATTTTAAATGATTTATAGTCATAGTTGTCTTAGAGTATCAATTCCATCCCAAATGTAACTCCGCATTTCTCAAAAGTATGACGGCTATTATAATCATTTTGGATGTCTATCTAGTATTCCTTCATTATAAGATTGATAAAATGATTTGCATTACACTATGAAAATCCATGTTCATGGATCAGATGTTTGAAGGTCAATCTTTCGTACGTTCACATTCATGTCCACTCCTCAACAATGACCTCTGTTCCCCGTGGGATATGCTGTAATCAAGATCTTCAAATAACTGCCTGTCATGCCTCGTTTCAAAATATGACATGATGCGAAATTGATGGAGAAAACTATTTGTCATAAAAACAATCCCAATGCAAGAAAGGTTAATGTCTTAAGGCTGTTTCAAGGTCTTTCAAATTCTTATAAATATAAACTACCACAGAAGTCGTTAAGGACTTTCTACCTCAAGTTACATTTACTAATGACGCATGTCTTGTAAAGCCTGCTGGCAACCCAATGAGAGTTGAATAAGACAACATACTCAATTAAATTATCAAACATGTTATTAACAAAGCCTTAGTCTTAAAAAACACCAAATCGTAATTTTCCTCTTGAACAAAACTAGATAATTATAACAAATATCCCCATGCTTTCAGATCAAATCTGGTTTCGGTGTATCTAACTATTTCAATCAGCACCAGGCATCCTGCGCAAAGAAACAGAATATTCAATCACAAGAACAAATTGATGCCAGTCCCGCAGGAACGCCACATCAATAGAAAGTATACCTGACTCGCTACAGTGTATCAGGGCAACATCCCAATTGTCAAAGAATACTTACAATATGTACTTGACTTCATGATATAGCATCTAAATAAGAAATATGTTAAATAGATGTTATCTTAATAGTTTTATTGTCATACTTTGTTTACGATTATAGTAAATGATTTATGTTACTAGGTATGACATGAAAACATCTTGTATTTTTAATTTACTATCAATTAATTAAGTATTGAAATTGAGGACATTACGCATGAAACACAGGTTGTCTATGTACTCTTGCTTCATTAGACTCAACGCAAGACAAGCAATGGGACGTCATTGGATTTCTCCTGACGTCACTTTAAAATGATATAATTGTGTTCTGCAAAGGGCATTGCATGAAAGTTATAACCCTCGAGTTGTGTTATATTATGTTAATACGCGAGAAAAAATTTATTTGGATACTTGTACATTGAAATTATGTAATGCAATATGTACTGCTGCTTCATGTTTTAATAGAAACTCTCTGATTCTCTTTAACATGTCATTCTATTATTGATTTTCGAAATTGTGTCTTTAATATTAACGCTTTAATTAGCAGCTCAACTCATTTCGTAGTGAATACTTCAAAAAGCTCAAGATTGATAATGTCAAATGAGTGTCGATGAATAGCTTTCAACAGCTAATTTGGATTTTCTTTTAAAGGGATTAACATCTCCAAATTATCTCAGCTTATTCTGACAGTAATTATCCTTTTATGTTTCTTCTAAGATATCAATATCAATTGGTCTCTAATAATGTGTAGCTGCAAAAAATACAAACGTGTTTAATATGACATTTTGATTTTAACATATATATTTCAACAACTACATTTTTTAACCACTTATTTTTAAGTCCAGATTTCAGGTACAAAATATTATCAGGCAGCAGATTGACTTAAATCTTCGTTTGATTCGCCCTGCAATTCCTTGCCAACCATCTCCTAATGAGAATCTTACATTTCCACATACGTTTCTCACAAAATATTCAAAATACCTCATACTCAAGATCATACAAAGCAAAACGTTATCAATATCATACTAGTATATTGTCAGTTTCTCATGTAACGGTATTCATGTCGCTACTCAAATTACATGAGATATATCATACATTAATAGACACAATCCTAGGGATCCAGGGATTTCTTTTTTTTTTAAAAAGCATAACCAGTCCTGACTAGGGTAATTGTTGCCGAGATACGGAAAGTCAGAATATATTCATTATTAAAATAAACACTTGATGTTAGTACAAAATGAATGAAAGGTTACAGTAACCACCTTACCATGAGTCTCGTTATTCATAGCTCAGTGTGTGGAGCAAGGAATCACCCTTCTCATAGTGAGCCACACACATTGTTACTGAACTTCATTGACATCGGATCTTGGCCTGGCACTCTGTAAGTTGGTATGATGAAGACAATATCTATGTATATACAAATTCTTTCTTCTGCATAGGCAATGTTTCGACATTGGTTCAAGTGTCGTTGTCTGACAAGTGATCCTTACTCTGCATCATGTGCTTTATACCGACATCAGAACCTTTGTTGGAGTGTCGCCTATGCAGAATAAGAATAAGAAAATCTAACACATAAACTATGAAGTTTTAGAATAGTCATTCTTCTCTAATATCGGTCAACTGAAAATGCACAGGAATATGCACCACTGATTTTGCCAAATCTGTAAAAACAATTACTCTTGAAATTCTAATTTGGTTATCACTACATGTGGTTGATATACAGTTGGAAAAAAATGTGATATACATGTAAATTAGGTACTCGTTTCTCTATCACATTATCAGTTCATGAGTAGTATGAGTGTTTCCAAAACAAGTTGCTTCTACTTCGTTTATTAGTTCGCTTTGACAAGTTATCTTTGTTCCTATTTATACATTCATTGTTCTTCCAATGCAGTCAAATATCATGAAGTCATTAATTCTTAAACAAGCTTTAAAGGCGCTGTAGCACGTTTTTTGCAAATTTTATTTTTTCAAATTTCTCATTTATAATGATTGTTTATGTCATTTAAAGTAACTTTAGAGGATAAAACATCTTATTACACAAACCAATGATCCGTAGTGGTAATAACGGTGTTGCGTATAAAGCAAACATTGCATGGCGGCCATTTTATTGTGAACACATTTTATTATATTCGAATGACAAAAACAATTCCCATGGCTTTACGGAACCATATACACTCATTTGCAACTTGATTTTCCGAAGAGAGAAGGGTGTTTTACTATTGTTGACATTATTTTTCAAATACATTTCATCGACTTATTTCATCAAAAAAACGTGCTAAAGCGCCTTTAATGATTAGTTGGCTTCATACAGGATTGAAAACTAGAACCTGTCGATGAATATCTCTTCAGAGGTAACTTAAATCCTTCAAATTATCATCAAATGATTTAAGAATGCTTCATTCTAAAGCTTAAGCACCCTATTATAGTTCTTAAAGCAATCCTAGTGTTTGAGTTCTATCACGTGTTCCATTACATGGCTTAAATTGTTCTCCTGTTGCACTCTTCATTACGTTTATGAGCACAAACCTGAAATTCGAAATGTATTTCAAACAGTGAAAACATTACAAGTGGAAATTCATTAAAATAAAATAAGCCTTTCTACATAGTATATGTTGTTTATCACTTGTGAATAACTGCACAATGCACCCCCGCTGGCATGAATCGTTTTGCTTTTTACTTTAGGGTATGTTCTCTGTATGTCAGTTCTGGCAAATATGTATTCATAAAGCAGATGTTGATTTTAAAACAAACAAGCAGACAAGGTCGACTATATCCCCGCCAAGAGGGACAAGTCTAAAACATAGTGAACAATGATTATGGAGCTTTATTTCTTAATAAATCCTAAATCGCTCATCAGTGATAACTGCATGCTACCCAAGAATATATACTTCCCGAGATGAAATAATATCTGTGTCTCAATTTTCAAGTTCTGTTCTGTTAGTGACGTAGTAAAAATCATTTTTGTTCCAGAATCAAGATGAAGATCTTTTCCATGGCAATGTCTAATAAAGAAGTCCGAACAAGTTTGAAACTTCAAAAACACATTTAGACATGATAAATGTTCCACATAGCGAGTTTCATTAAGCTAGACCTTACAGTTTTTAAGTTCTGGTCCAGAAACGAAACCCGGACACACGGACTGACAGGAGGTTATTTTTATATCGCCTTCAACTTAGCTGTTGCGGGGGATAACAACCTGGAAACAGAATCAGATATAACCAGGCACTACAAAGGTTAGATTTATCCTATCTCATATAAGGAACTCGAACTCGTTTGGTCTAATAATTAACTACGCCAACCTCCACTGAATGTTATAAATTAAAATGTATGCCAGATATAAAATCACTGGAAGCAATTAAAGGAAAGCATATTTCAAAATCATGTTGACAAATAAAACATTCAAGAGTCTTAGAGAGGCTTAAAAGTGTTGTATTAACGCGTGTTAGAATGCTTTCTTAATAAAGTGTTTATTTGAAAAACTAAATCACATGTTAGAGAAACCGTCAGCAGTCTCCGCATCAATTTAAATCGTTTACAAATAATTTCTTAATCTGTTTTGCCTTGATATAAAATGTGATTGACTTGTATAAAGGTGCATGGCATAAACTTAAAATTCAAAGAAGGGAGTGCCTTCTTCCCATTCAATGCTCTGTAAAATTCCAACAGTAAAGATCTTGAGAGATGTACATGTATTTTAACATAATTGTAGATGGATAATTTTAGTGATCATGTGAAGCAATTCAGATGAAATGTCAAGCTCCAGATTCACCTTGTTTAGATGTAAACATTCTACAGATTTACAGGTGAAAGCTTCCTTAATTGCCATTTTAAAAGTTGAAAATCAGGTAAGAACAAATATAATGGAAGACACATTCTTCATTCTGAGGATGACGTGCTTCGAACCATCGTGTTGTTAGTTAGTTAATGCCACCCATGTAGCGCACTTCAAACCACGTAGTTACAATATAACCTTTCAACAGATTTGGTCGCGGCAATATCTTGCTGATTAACATTTTTGAATTCTTAATATTGAACTAATTCTAAAAACTCAATATATCTCCTTTGTGGCAAACTTGTAAAACAGTTAGTGCTTGGGATATGTGATTTGTTACTGCCTTTATTCAATTCATTGTCCGGATCAATACTGTAACTGCTTTCGCCTTTATGTTAGTTTGAAATGTATCCTACTTAATGATATTTGCAGTTGATGTACATATGACCCTTAAATATCATTTACGCAGCCTACAATCCACAAATCGATGTTTTTAAGCATCTAAAACACTTTCCTGAGATCGTTACTGTTTGCACTAGGGCTTAATCATTTCCAAGAGCATTGGAGAGAAAAGCAATATCCTTCTGATTTTCGTCTCGATTTTTATCCCTTGGTTAATGTCTGTGCATTCAGTAAAATCTCCCTTAGTGGAACCTAGCTGAGTAGAGTCATTTTGTGCATTGTCGTCATTTCCTTTTTCTGTCCGTTTCTTTTTTCAAATTATACCATATAAAGATATTATTACATCTACATCGAAAAGCTACATAATATTAGAAAATCATAACGATATTTTTAAAATGCATTATCAGAATTAATATCCTTAACATGTCAAACTAAGTGACTCAGCTAATGACTTAAGGAAAAAGGCTGTTGAACATTACCAAACAGATTGAAACTTGAATTAATGAGGGTAATGTTGTATTAAAAGCTATTATACTTATTAAATTGCAAACGCATTATTTTAGCAACTAATTCTGTAATAATGAAATTGATCCCTCACTAAAATGTTCCCCAAATATTTGATTGACAGATGTAATAAATTTAATATCTTTTCGATTTGACGTGACAAATATTGAATGGACTTGCAATAAATTGGAGTTAAAAGGGGGAGATGACTCGTCACAATAGAATAAAGATATTCTCTGAATCTGTCTTCATTATTTGCTCGACATTCCAAACACCATTATTATTAAAGCTGTTTTACCACCATTACACTTCACATATGTGTTTACGTATCCTAACTGTACTCCTTGAAAGTTTTAAAAGATCATAAATTACATTTTTCAAACTATTTGGTATTTTCAATATCTTTCTTCATAAAGAGCTGCCCCGATCCTGTGACAAGTGTAGAGGGTCTGGCTGTACCTTGATATGGACACAGTCAAGCTTCTTGTGAACGACTATGTCAATGCACGAGTGGGCTATGGCAATGCTTTTCTCTCTGGAGATGCTGATCTCGGTCAGTGTCAACGCCTGCAGAATAGAGCAGCCAGAGTTGTCACGAGGACAAAACCCAGGGAACACATCACTCTAGTTCTGCACTGGCTGTCACTGAAACAGCGAATCAAGTTCAAGCTCAGGCCCTACATGAACCATCATACCTCCAGTATCTAAATGATGAGATTTCCAAGCAGAAGTATCCGATCAGCTCATCAGAGACAGCTAGATGTTCCAGACACCAGAACGAAAACAGTAGAAATATTACTTGCTGTTGCTGCTCCAACTTTGTGGAATACCCTCTCCCCAGACTTTGATTTTGTCAATAATTTGACATGTCTAATGCTTAAGACACACCTTTTCAATGAATCATTCGGACGTCTGTGAACATCATCACCAAAATGCTATGACACTGTGAGCTCATGATACAGCGCTACAAAGGAGCTTTGCTTGAATATACGCACTCAAAATATTAATTATTAATTATTATCATAAAGAACGGGTGAATAATTAATAATTAATACCAATCAACATTTTAAATCATATATGTGGCATACTTATCAATAATAATTATGTACTTCCTGATCCCTGATCCAATTTCCTTTATTTTTTTTATCGTGACATACAATACAACTCGAGAAGATAATTTCGTAATTACTACCTCAGGGTCATGATCACTTGTATTCGTTTACAAATCGATGTATTGTGTGCATTCAATACATGTTTGAAGCTATTTGAGTAATTTTAAATTTACTCTTCAACAGTGATCTCTTCCCCTAACTGGATTTTCACAAAACTGTTAGTAATATACACAAAGAAAAAAGATAAGCACCCCCTGATATTTGTGATGATATCTTCTCGAGAATATTTTCATGGGGTTCATTTATGAGAAGAGTACTTAGTGTTTGTGCGATACGTTCCAACCAGTGATGCGGGACACTCGCGCCTACACGTTCAGGGCACGCACATGCAAAATGCTATGCTCGGGGATCACAAAAAGCAAAATTCCTAATCAATCCTGACCAAGGTAATTAATTGGCCTGACCATTAATTACTGCAGACTGCCCAATACCAATAAATTTCAACATAAAAATACACCTTCGTCTGAGTACTAACGAAATTGTGGAAGTTTGAAGTTGTAGTGATCAGTTTAAAAAATGTATCAATTTTTTTGTTTTGGACCAGTAGTGATTGAGTTGATATTCAATATGTTCATTTGACCAACACCTGAAATGATTAACAATACCCACAAAATACTTTCAAACACGAATGATAACTGAGAGTGCAACACAATTACATCATGCATATACAAAACAACTAACTAATTGTTTTTATCATTATCTATTCATGTTTCTTCTGCGTTAGAATGAACACTATCCAACGAAGTTTTGGTGCAATTTCTTTTTAAATAAAACAGGTTGGAACCAATTTTGAAAATCATCAGTCTGGAAACCAATTCACTTACAGTAAGCTTAATGAATCATGGTATAGCCATTAATTTCATGCATGCCAGATTTTAGAAAAAAATGTTTCGGTAGTGGAGTCAACCGAGTTTCAAATTCATGTGAGTAATTTGTCTTAAATGTTGTTACAGTTATGCATGGATAGCAGCCTGTTACAACTTGCTGAAATTTTGTCACAATTAGAACCATTCGACAGTCTGAGTCTCTGCATCCATTTCACTTTTTTAACAAATAATTTTCAAATCGATACAGAGCAGTCATTTCAAGCATCAAAGAAATGCCTTCCCTCCGGTTATAGAGATAATTACAGAAAATATCACCATGGAATTACAATTGCAGATCTGTTCTGAAGTAACAAAAGATGGCTGAGATGACATAATGACTTTCCTCAAAGAAAAATAAAAACGTGAAAAATGTAAGCTGTCAAATTAATTTTACACAAAAAACTGTTCTGTTTACAAAAATGACTCGGAAGTCATTTGGATTTCCCAATAGAATTCTCAAAAACGAAAGTTTGCTTTTGGGTTAAAAAATATCTTGAGAGGAATAAAAATAAGATAAGAAATAAGAAGTGATTTGGGGTTTAATATCTCCGTGAAGAGTATTTTACTGCTAGTAGTGTTGCACAGAGAAAGCCTGTTATCTCATTTAGGTAATGCATTGCAGTGAAACCTGTGAACATCGGTTGTTTGACAATGGGTAGTACTGCGCTGACTCTCAGTGTAGCATTGCGCCCAAACCTTACTGCATCTAGGAGTTTTTACTGCAGACAAAGTTGCCCCAGTTACCCTCTTGATCTGACGCCGAATGCGCTACTTATATATAATGAACTGATTATCATTTCAAAATTATGAAACCAGTCAATGAATGTTTGTATCTATTAAAAATAAATGATTCCCTTTTCCCTGAAATAATATGGCAAACACGCTTATGATTAATTATTGTAAAGCTCTGTCCATGCAGTATTCCCGCCATTAGTGGTTTGATTGTAGATAATGCCCTGTGAACTGTTAACAGGAGTCTATTAGTAGATGATACTCCAATTACCATTGACTATGAGTAATGGGCCGGTACGTAGGTTCATCTGGATCATAATGGATTTCTGATGTTACATAGACTTGTATGATGGAAATGATAAATGACGAGACAGAGAAACACAACCATCACCATCAAACTTAACGGATCAATACATTTCAATAATATACTGGAATCGATTTGGATTTTACTGGAGTTAGATGGGTTAAATTAATCTTCACAATTTAATACTCGTTTCTTTGAATCCTTGTTCTGTTAAACAATAAAACATCATGACTTAATCACTGTTTTAATAGCATGTTCACCCCGCTTACCTTTAAAGCTTTGCACCTGGATATTAAACTAAATTATCTCATATATATTTATATTCATATTTGAGTATTTTCCCCAATAACTCTTGATTCAGATTATTATTTTGTTTGAAACAATGAACTTTTCCTCTTACATTCACTGAGACTATTTTTAGAAAAGTTATCAGGCTTTGTGTAAAATATGTGTCTGACTTTGAATTCTTGGTATTTTTTCAGCGTGCTTTTGTTGCCAATTAGCGGGATCCTACATGTCAAAAGGTGGGAAGAGCAGACTATAAAGTAGAGAGACATCACTCAGGAATACCATAAAATCTGCAGTCAAACCTGAATGAACTTTATCTGTTGACAAGCCTTTCGTTAATATCCACGATACTCTAAAATACGGTAAAAGAGGAATCGTTTCCGTTTTGTATAATGATCACGTCAATGTCAAGTCACCAATTTTTTCCTACATTCCAAACATGAAACTATCTTCTCCAAAATATCAAAATATTAGAACTTATATTCAAACTTTTCATTTCATTATAGAATGTCAACATCATCATGAGACAACAACACTTCTAACTTATAACCATAATCATAAATGTCATATATAGATTTCAAAAGCATAGAAATACAATTTTGTTCTAATATAAATTAATTGCATTCAAACCTCGTGTCCGGAGAATGTACTTTAATAAAATGCATTTAAAGCTTCCTTGACAGTTCTTTATGGTCTTAACAACAGAAAAAACAATACCTGTTTCCAAAACGTTTTGATATATTAATAATGGTGTCCATGTATAGATCATCAACATAGTAATATTCACTAACATGTGACAGGTCAAACGTGATGAGAATGAAGTAACCCCATGTTGGTTCAGTTTTAGGTGCGAAACTCATTTGTTAAACTATTAAAAAGGGACATATTTTCACGCAATTAGAATATTGTTAGACTAAGGATTACATTAGCAAAGAGAAATGAGAAATGTTAACACTAAACGCCATACACAACACTTAGCAGTTCTTATATCACATTCAGTGCAATGAAGAAGTTGATTATCCATAATATATTTTCTTTATCTCTCCAACTTCTAAAATGCCTTTCAACGAAGTTCTTACATCAATATCAATTCAATAATCATACATGCTATCAAAAGTGATGAGGCCATTTTAGTCATTTCAAATTCAACGATCATCTCTATCCCCTCTGGATGATAATCTGTATTCATTAAAGATGTTCAAACAACTGCTTCTCGTGTCTTGTTAACGTTTCAAAATACGACATAATACAAAATCAATGGAAAATACGATCTTCGTCATAAACTGCAATCACAATGTTTGTATGCTATTACAAAGTCATTTCAAATTCTCAAATAAGTCGGTTGTCAAGTGCAACTTCGATTTCAATGTAAAATACTGTACAATTTAACGAATTTCCCCTGTCCAGTTCAATTTACCAAACGTTTATGTCTTTTAAAGCATTAAGGCAATCAAGTGATAGCTGAATCATGTCACATGCCCAATAACAAACCTCTTCATTCTAGCATTATTCAACACGTTCTTCCATAACAACAACTAAGCCAAAGAATCGTAAAAAACACATAAAGTCTGAAAAGCAACCAACGGGTGACTTTCTTGTAGGACAGAAATAGATGTTTACATTAAAGATCACCATGGTTTCAGATCAAATCTGGTTTCAGAATATATTTCAAACAGCAAGGCATCCTGCACAAAGAAAGAGAATATTCAACCATAGGAACAAATTGTTGTCAGTCTCTGAGGAACTAAACATAAAGTAATTCTTCACTCGCTACATTGTATCAGGGACGCTTTCCAATTGTCAAAGGATACTTACAATTAACCATACGATTTTGACAAAGGTATTTAAACTGATATAATACAATTTGCTAAAATCACATGTTTGCCAGCATTAGAACCTGTCCGCAGTCTCTAAATTCGTTTCACTTTTTCAAAAAAATAATTTCCAAATCGATACCCAGCAGTCATTTCAAGCATCAAAGAAATGCTTTCCCTCAGGTTACAGAGATAATTGCAGAAAATATAACCATGAAATTGCAATTACAGATATGTCCTGACACAAAAAAGCTGCCTGAGTTGACACAGTGACTTTCCTCAAAGAAAATGATATTTTAAAAAATGCAAGCTGTCAAATAAAGCAGCTGAAGTGGTTTGGGCATAAAGCGTTTCGTTCTACAGAAAAGGAATTGAAAACCTATAGCATAAACTATCACTTTGAGTTCTTTGACTTTAAAATATTATGAAGTGTACTGATTTGGGTTTTAACACTATTCATTACTCAACCGTGGTGAGATAACTCATTAGATAACAATGAGATATTTACACAAGTTTGTGATACCACCGCGTGCTGTCGTAACGTCACAATCGACGTGTGACGTCATAGTAGTTTTTGGTTGACGTCACAATGTTAGCTGCGAGACTGCAATAGCGGTTGACGTCAATAACAACGATTTTCTTGCAATTCAGCGCTATTAACATCATTGAGTAATAAATAAAATACTAAACTCGGCCCCGTTTGATAACTGTTTATAAAACTCGTGAATGGCATCGGTATTTAACTCGTTTTCGCTCGGTAGCGAATATAATCGCAGGGAGAATATCTCCAACCCGATTTAGGCTACCCGTTGTCGTGAAACCTGCGAGTTTTAGCTGGTTTATGTTTTACCATGGTAAGTACTGCACTTGAATTCAGTGTATCATTTCGGAAAAAAACCTTACTGCATGTATAACAGTTCTTTAAAGCAAACAAAGTTGTCGAGCCCAAACAGTATTGGTCCGAAAGCGCTTACTGCTGTTTTATATATTATGAACTGATTACCATTTAACAATACAATGTATTATCCATTCCAAAATGCTTGGTAGTAATCAAGAGTTCCTGTTTCCCTGAAACAAACTTGCACCAACTTTCACGCGGTTTGCGGCTCGATCGTAAAACTTGACTTGTGGACTGGTGAGGGAAGTATATTAGAAGACGAGACTGCAATTACTCCATGAGTAATGGGCCGGTACATAGATTCATCTGGTATAATGGATCTGTGATGAGCCAGAGACTGAGAATTGTATGAAGGATATGGGAAATGGCAAGACAGAGAAGAACAGTCATTACCATCAGACTAAACGGGTCAATACAGTTCAGTTGAGCTGCTGACAACCGTATATCAAAAGTCCAATTAACATTTGACAATGAGTTATGGTTAAGGCAGTCTCCTCATACAATGTGATGGTTCTCCGATGAGATGTGGAGATGTAAAATATTGATGTAAGAGCACATCGTGATTCTGCAGAAACAATGCACGGTTCTCTGAAGGGACGGGAACAATGAAATTAGAGATAAAGATACTGTGTTTAAAATTGTGGCATAGAACGAATTATTATAGCTAGGCTTTAAATTTTATAATTTAGAGCTATAATAAAGGCAAAGTGGCATGTTTTTTGGCTTAGTTTATATGGTCTCATTTGCCCTTTATAATAAACGCTTATTCCGTTTATCTTTACTGAAGAGGATAAAATCGCAGATTACACAACCCGACTAGATTTATATCATCTGATCTTATATGTAAAACATTGGTCACCAGCGTGTGTGTTCAGATAATCTCACTTTCATCTATCAACCAGTATCGATCCTGGTTGCATAAAACTTCAAAAGGCAAACGTCTCTAAAAAGAAATAAAAAAAACTTTATTTGAATGTCAGAGATCTAATAAGTGTCTAAAGATCTAAGTGTTGAGAGCTTTTTGCATAAAAAAATCCACACATCGGCGTTGACATGAAGTTATGATAAATTGATTGCAGTTCTTTCATCTTGACATTTTTATTATAAACAAGGATTTTAATAAAGAGGGAAAATAGTCTTTTTGAAAAGAATCAATATCAAGTCTTCTTCGACAAAAATGACTTACTGTACACCTTTGTATAATGCCATGACTCCATCCAGTGTACTTAATCCATTGTTCTTATGTGCAGTTATTGCTTTAATTAATTAGCCACACATTTGTACAGGTCCTCCTGTGCGTCTGTCCGTGTGTCCGTGTGCCCGTGTGTCCGCGTGTTTGTGTGTCCGCAGGTCCTAAATCGTTTCAGGAGCATGACTCGGTAACTATATTACTGTATCAACTTGGTGTTGGCTCTTTAAGGGCCTTAACTCAAGTTCAAATATAAAATTTTCGACAAAAAAACAGACATATTTTCCGAATTTGTCTTGTTTCCGGATCATAACTAGAACACTCTAAGACTTTGAAACTTATGGACGTATACTATAATGTGCTGTTGTGGATATAAGATGTTTCAACTCTGAGGTTTAAAACATTTTAAAATTTTTGACTAAAACGGCCATATTTTTCGACTTTTTCGTTTACCTATGTGGTGGTGTTGTGTTGTTGTTATACATACATTAACTTCATATGTTTTACAATTAATTAATGCCACATGAAGACCGTCATAGGTATGTGAATGTGCTCATTCCTGCCTTGTTCTTTTAAACAGATCATTATTATTACCAATTTAATCTTTTATCAATTCTCAATTTGGAACCTCATCAATTGATATCTTGTTATATTATGATTTTGTAATACTTGACAAGAGCGTGATTCAATAAAACATCAATAAGTCTACTTTAGATCTTTATTTGGTGTACGCAATCATTGTATACATCATGAACTCTATAGTTTATTCACCTCTCTGCTTAGATGTCTGCAATGTATTTACTTAGTTTTTCTTTTGAAAATGACATAATCTCACATTTTTGGTCTTGTAACCTTATGGTTTTTAGTCATAAGCAAGAGAGGCATTCAATAAAACATAATCTCAGATCAGAGAACTGCAGATCTGTAATTTGACAGATCAGAACACCAAACACTTGTCTTCAATCTATTTTACATCTCTGTATAGGTTTTAATGTGTTCTTCTGAAAGTAAAATAACCAAAAGAAGATCAGGGGAATTGAAGCAATCAGATCAAACAAACTGGCTCGACTGGTGATGGATATACTCAAGAGATGGTTCTATTTTTATTCTGGAGAGACTGATGACAAAGAAGCTTTGGGTTCAAATGGAAATCTAAAGTGGACGAAAGAAATAATTTAAATGTACTTTAGAGACGTATGAAAGCAAATATGTGTGATCACAAGCAAATGTTTGTTCACTCCTGTATATTATCTGTATATTTAATACGGTTTCATAATTGGATCATACAGTTCGTCTTGAATATACAGGGAATGGGTACACGGATGTCCATTTGAAGGTGTTGAAGACACTCGATAATATACATTGTACCTGTTAGATGTATGTTGTCATAATGCTTTCATGACTTCGCGAGGTCGCTTTTGCCGTGGAATAAAGATTGTTTCGTTCATGGAAAATATATTCGACAATTATACAGGTGATGAGGTCAATACCTTTTTTATGGACTCGAGAAAACAATATTGACCAAGGACGACGTCAGCGGTCAAATATTTTGTTCTCGGGTCCATTTAAACAGGTATTGACCAACTTCACCAGTCCATTATTGTTTATGAAGTATTTAATACAGACGCAAAAGGGATATAAAATAAATACAGTCACAAATGTAATTTGGTTTGAACAGCGAGGACTACGGCCAATGCCGTCATGTAAGAATGGCATGACGACAATCGTTTGACGTCATGCACAATTCGTTTGACATCACTGAAGTCAATACGACTATTGGTCGGACTGGGTTGGAGTCAATATACTTTTCTGTCGACGGTCACTTGATCGCCTCTCGACCAATCAGATCGCTAGGAAAATATACTTACATAATAAATGTTGTTATACTGCAGGCAGTTTATCGTGATAGTAAAAAGTATATTACACCTCTTTCTATTCAATACCATTATTATAAACTTTTGAAAATTGTTGCATTAAATTTGTCTCGCTGATCTTTTGACATATCATGATCTCATGTAATGAAGGTTTTAGTACATTTAGTATCGTCTGTATACATTTAGATATAATGATATTCCTTGGGACTTGAATCTGAATAACTTTCAACTTAAAGTACGAATGGCATTATAAGTCCTCAGGAAACACAATCTTGTGTCATGTCAATGAACATATCTGTGATAATTAATGAAATACAAGTTAAACATAAATCTCAAATATAATTATAAAATAACAACAGCGTTTTAAAATGTATTTTCTTTGAATGTATTTGGAAGGGATTAATTCGTCTGTTTTCAGGGGATAAATCATAGTCCGGGTTGATTTCTTGATATTGCTACTTGTATGGAAATAATTTTCAAAGGTCCAATGAATATAAAACAAAGATATTTAACAGTCATATCAACCTTCTTCGTCCTCGGATGTTTGCATGTTTAGTCGTCTACACATGACATTGGTAAGGATACTTTTCAAGCTTTTAGAAGGTAAAAGCTCTCCAACAATACACCTTTTATGAATATGATGGATCATACAGACCAATGCTAAAAAGGATACATGTGAAATATTGGCATTGGCATTGTGGATGACAACTTTTTCATTTAGATAATGCATTGTTTCGGTATAAAACCATTGTGAGCAGATAGACACTTAGTTTATGTACAGTCATTCGTATATGGTAAGCAACAAAGAAACAAGTAGTTACCAACGGCATTATCAACTCTGTGGAGCTGAGGAGATGAGATAAGATAAGATAAGGTAATTCTTAAATGTCCATTTGAAATTTGTTGTACACTGTTTTCAGGCAAAACAAAATACATAAAATTTATATATCACATAGAGATAAATATATATACAATACACACATGTATAAACCAAGATACCTCATTCACAATTAGATCACAGTTAAATCAATTTAATATTATATAAATGTATAAACAAATGATTTTTCACGGCAATTGAAAGGTAGTAATAATGATGATGATATTTGAACCACATATGCATCAAAACATAAATTACACGCCTAAATAGTTTGA
This sequence comes from Gibbula magus, assembly GCA_936450465.1. Lineage (NCBI taxonomy): Eukaryota > Metazoa > Mollusca > Gastropoda > Trochida > Trochidae > Gibbula > Gibbula magus. The sequence goes on from OW388306.1 coordinate 27,818,445, forward strand.
AAAAGTATTTCAAAAGATTTGGTTGCAATACTATCTTGCCGATTAACATTTTGAAGTCCAAATATTGAACTAATTCACACAAATCAATAAAGCTCTTTTGAAGCAATCCCCTTGTAAAACAGTTAGTGCTTGGGATTTGTGATTTGTTACTACCTTTATTGAATTTCATGCCAGGATCAATACTTTAAGTGCTTTCGCCTTTATGTGAGTTTGAAATGTATCCTACTTAATGATATTTGCAGTCGATGTGCACATGACCCTTACATATAATTTACACAGCTTTCCATCCACAGATCGATGTTCCAAACCATCTAAAACACTTTCCAGAGATCTTTACTGTTTGCACTAGGACTTAATCATTTCTCAGAGCATTGAAGAGAAAAGCATTCTGATTTTCCTTCTTTAATGCTTGTGCATAGGGTAAAACCTTTCTTGGTGTAAAGTGGTTAGCTTATTTCAGATATAAGTCTGATTGTGCACTGTTTTAATTTTTTGAATTGTTATGTTCTTTTATTATATGTTATTAAGAGAATATTGCATTTAAATGCAAATACCAGACGATGATCTTGTATTACACAAACAGGAATATACTTATGATTTGTTGCTAAGTGACTCAGCTGATAATTTCTGATAAATTCTGAAAAGGCTTTGAAAATTACAAAACAGTTTGAAAAATTGAATTTGCAATCCATTATAACTTTCAGGGAAACATTCATCATTTGTAAAGTTAATGGACGTATTTGTACATGTGTAATAAGGCGATTATGTGATGGCTCAATAAATTGCAGAAGCATTATGTTACCGAATAATTTTGTAATAACAATGTACAGATATAAGAAATGTCATATCTTCTCGAATTGAATGGATTTGAAAGGGTGTGATTAACCTTCACAATTGGATAAACATATTCTCTGAATCCTTCTTCATGAATCTGCTATCAGATTTCCGACATGCTCTGTATATAATCATTAACTAGTTACTGTTTGAAAAGCATATTCATCTCACTCACTTTGAACGTTTTGTTTCGCACCTGAAAATACAAACTGCATTTAACTCATTTTCAATTTCAAGTATCTCGACAAGAGATTTTAAACAATTTGATAATCACAACTCGTTATAATAGTACAAAAATCACAAATATAAACGAATAAATAATGTTATTATTATTGCTTATAATGATGTTGTTTATTTTTTCAAAAGTTTGGTTTTTGAAAATGATATCCTAATTTTACATTCTTTAAGATCATTTTTAAAGCATTACCAGCTTCTTCTGGCAAGTTGTTGTGTGTTGGACTTGGAATTCTTGATATATTGTCAGTTTGCTTTTGTGGCCAATTAGTGGAGATCCTGTGTCAAAAGGTGGAATGAGCAGACACTGATGTAGTTAAACAACACTCAAGAATGTCATAAAATCTGCACCAATTAATCTGACAATGCTGAATGTTAACAAGCCTCTCGTAAATAACCAACATATGACCATGGTGCTTTGAAGAATCAATTCATGTTATATACTCATGGTAATACTGGTTGACATCCCCTAAAAGTTATAGGAATGAAATGTTATATAAACAACGTAACGTGTCAGTTTCCATATTCATTTTGGTAAAACATGTTACTACTGGATGTCTTTTTGTGAATAGTGTCCTTGAGCATATGCTATTTCTCCTCATGTACTTTAAAATACCGAAAAGATATAGGAGTATAAGAAAAATTAAATTTATTCGAAAGAGTAATTTCCTTGTGTCTTGAGATCTTGGCATTTGGTAGATTGTTACAGTGTTTGCGTTTTTTTCATTTTGGTACTAATAAATAATGAACAATTGCATTTGAAAAAAAGTGCTACTGACCTCAAATATACACAACATCGTTCATGGAGTCTCATTCGCACACAGTGCATACGTGACAAGTAATATTTAGTTTACATCATTTGTTTGTGTCCTTTTATTTTAATGATACACTAATATCGAACAATATTAATTGTTAAATGCATTTTATTTGCTACAATTTATTTTCTGTTTAGGGGTGTCAACCATTTTTACCATGAGTATTTGTATATAAAATGAATCTCTCCTGTTCATCATTTCCTATCTATAAATGGCAATTAAGGCATCATTTCATAACAGATTGCTGGAAAACCGGTATCTATCAATGGAAATCAACCGTGTTATCAGTACTACTCATTGGAGGAAATAATAATGGAACATATCAGATCCTTAATAACAACATTGCTATGACGTCACGAAACAATATGCTCTGACGTCATTTAACTGTAAAGATGACCAGTTTAGACGGCACTCAGGAAAATATACAACCTCACTCGATAAAAACACCAATGTCTCTAGACTTAAAAAGCACTGGATGTATAAACATCCATTTGTATCAATAATGACCATAGGGTTGTTAAAATCCAAATATTAATTACCCCTTTCACTGCATAAAATCAATGTTTAATTGAACATTTATACTTTTCATGCCTTGAAACATAAATGAATGAAATACTGTCAAAAATAGTTCCAAACATAGCATGCATGAATTGCAATTGAAGCATTGCAAGACGGGCACATGTTCTATGTACGAATATATAACACTGCACACGTGCCCTTCTTAAATGCACCCCTTCAATAGTTTTCTGTTGCCATACCATCGATATTTGTTTCAAGAAAGAATGTTTTCTTTCATCTTATCAACTTCTAGAATGCTACCCAAAGATGATGTGCATCTTCCTGAGCAAACATTGTTCTCATTTTCAGTTAGTAGACGCTGTTTCAATATGCGTGGATGATCTATTTTGTAGGAGTAGGAACATAACGAGAGATCAGCAAATAGTCGGTTATGTACAATCTTGACTGGTCTTATTAGATATCCATACACATTCAAGAAGCATGGAGAGGTAAATGAAACTAATAATTCAAAGGCTAATTACCTTTCTTATCACATAAACTATAATCTCAAAGTAACTGTCAAACATTATTGAATATTTTACATTATATTTAACTGCAATATATTTAAAACATGAGAATCACTTCCAAACAGTTGAAGTAAACCTGCACACAAAGCAGAGTTTCCTTCTGTGAGTAGGAGTGGGAGTAGGAACATAAGGAGAGATTAGAAAACACTCGGATGTATATCGTTTAGAAAGGACAGGTAATTGGTAAAACAAGAGATAGATTTCGTGTAGGTGTATGAATTTGACAATACAAGGAATGGAGGATAAACATCTCTGATTTTCTGAAAATTCTGCCCAGTATACATTGAGGAATAGAAAACCAGACATGTGTTATATTTGATTTGTACTGTTTACAATGATGAAATGAGGTTTCAAAATTGTTGTATAACAGATACTTATGACATATATTTAAATCTGTCTAGGTTTCTTAGTGCTGGTGCCAGAGAGATACTTTAAAATATATGTACAACTGTCTAGCTTTGGGAATACTTGTGCCAGAGAGATCTAACAATGATGCTAGCACCTCATTAACAAAATGATATCAGCATATTGTAAATGTTAATGTTAAACTCCTTTTTCAGTCAAAGGATAGGCGTCCTTGGATAAATCAACAATTGATGATCTCTGACAGTTCACAGTTAGAAAGATTTTTACTTAGATATCTAATCTATCTCTGTGTCATGTTTTCTGATGTTTTCTTACGAGAGTAGAATTTACAGTTAATGCCCTGGAGAACTTAACAATCAAATCACTGGGTCAGGTTGTTTGGATTTGCCAATAATGATGTATATACTCTAGGAGCATTGGGAATTGTTTTCTCGAAATAGAGATGAGAAAGTATGAATGAGTTCAAATGGAAACGGTAATTACAACGAATTGTAAAAGGCGACCTTTTTAGCAAGTGATTGATCTATCTTTGGGGAAACATAGAATGATTACAAAGACTAACAAAAGTATAAAAAAAATAATAGCATTTTCAGGATTCAAGTTCACGATTGTTTTAGCTTAATCCGAGCCGTACCAAAGTCATTGTAGCGAATATTGACGGTATTTGTCCAAGTTGTGCTTAAATGTATTTATTATTGTTCTGTAACAATTAAGCATGTACTTACATACTTAGGGGTAAGACAGAACGATTACCAAGACTAACAAAAGTAACCAAAAAAAACTGTTCAGGATGTTAAAAATTAAAATTGATCGCAAACAAATGTTGTTGTAGCTAATATGGACCGGATTTGTCAATTGTATTATTATCATGAGTTGTGCTTAAATTTATTTAATCAAGATGTTGTTCTATAACAATTAATCATGTAGTTACATGTCAAACATGGATTCAAGCACAAGCACTTGGCAGCAAGGTATTATACTTTAAAAGCCTGCCACAGGATTTTGTTTTAAGCTATGAACAATTCATATTCCATTGATAAATGTGATAGACGTCCCCTCGGGTGGTAACAACTCCCGTTTGTATGTTCCTAGTTACACCTATGAGAGGTGCAGTAATGTTTATGTTTATGTGTATCTTAACTCGGATCATTTACCTGTGGCATTTATGTAAGATGTAGATTTATATGTCTATATTGAACTTTTAGATGATGAAGATGCTCTTTCACTATTTCATGGTGCATACCCAGGTTCGATGCAACATCAACGAACCATTATTCTCCAACTTTATAAATATATTCTTTAAAAGGTTATCTTAGGAACCATTTCTGAAATACTATTGCTGTCCACAATGTAATTAATATATATTGTCAATATGATTTGTACATGTATATAACTGATTAATGTTCATGTAATCATCGATTATCATTGGAGAAAATAAAGAAATTAATGTATTCATTCATCTACACATATCATCAGTGAAATATGTATCCTTCTATTGCAATGACAGAGTATCATTCGTGGGTAATATCAAGAGGGACGCTTAATATGTCATTCCCAGTTTGTCAACCAGTTTGTTTAGTTATATCAGTTTTCAATCTGAAAATGGCTTTACAAAATCAGTTGTTTCTGTTTGTGGAAACCTGTGATGTGGAAATCCCTATACCACTTCTTATGCGAAGAATTTCAAGATATTGTGATTCTCTTGCATTCTTGAATGTTGGCAAAGTTAATTTTGGATTGTGATAGAGGCAAATGAAGAATGATGAATTTAAAGATGAACCTCAGTTCCAATCAGGATGCAGATACAGTAGGTGATATTTAATGATATGTGATAGTATTCCCATTATACAATCATGACAAAGCACAGATGTTAATAAGCTGTAGCTCAAATGATGATATATATCGATTGATTAATTGTATATACTGTTGTAAATGCCTGGAGGGTAGTATAAATATTCCAAAAGTTTAATTGAAAAACCAAGTAGGAAACGCGGCTACAGGACAAAATATCAAAAATCTAAGAGAACAAAATAACAACTAAAATGGCATGCTTATGTTATATCACCATTACATACATAATCTGTACTTTCATAATATGTTACAAAAACCGAAAAAAGTGGATCATGTCAGCGTGAATGTAAGTTATGTAAGCCAGCATCGAAGGAACTAAATAGCTAATGATATAATGTAATTTTTATGGAAAGTAAAAGCATAAGATTATGATGTATTACGACACGCACTTGACATTTGAATCTGGTTTTTCTCCTATTCCGATGATATCCAATGAGTGTATTACTTCAAGGTAAGAAGAAAGAAGACATATTCAAAGAGAGTGCATCTTTTTGTTTGTTGTTTATTCATTTCATTCTTGATTCGTTTTGTGTACACTCGTTAATTAGTTTTAATAATTTGATCCGTCTGTCCGTGTGTCCGTCCGTCCGAAATCGTTTCCGGAGCTCATCTCAAAAAAATAATTTAACTTTGAAACTTCAAATTAGGTATAAAAGTAAGCCATATGGTACTGCTGTGCCTTTTAGGGGTCTCAACTCCAAGGTCCAAATCATTTTTGAAAATTTGATAAAAAAACGGTCAGATTTTTGTTACTTTGTCTCGTTTCCGGAGCATATCTCAAAAACTATTTGACTTTGAAACTTCAAACATGGTATGGAAATAACCTTTATGAAGCTATTGTGTCCTTTAGGGGTCCCAAGGTCAAAATAATTTTAGATATTTTGTCATTTGTGAGCATCAACAAAAAACTATATAACGTGTAAACTTAAATATGGATGTTGCCTACATATATGATATTGTTGTGCATTTCATTGGTTTAAAATCCACGGTTTCAATAATGTTTTAAAATATTTTCATTAAAAACAAGTATGGTTATTCAATGACATGATTGACTAGAATATATTTCCCAATTTAGTTATACTGTATGAAGGCGATCAAACTACAGGCTGGGGTATGTGAGCTGCGCTCACTTTTGCCTTGTTAACAACATCATGATTATTTTTCCATTTATTCAAGAATTTGTACTATTGAAGGTAGTGTTATCCCAAATATAACCATGTTATATTATGATTTTGTTAGTTTTTACTCTGCGCTACAGAGTATTCTGAATCAGAATGCAATTGTATTAACACAAATAATGATGTACTATATATCCCATTTTCTCTTTTTTATGTACATTAATGACAAGGTTTATGGTCAAATAATAAAATCATCGTGTGAATAATCATTAAAATTCATTCTCAAATGACCAACAATCTTAACAACGGCTCGCAACACATGTGTGACAATACATGAATGCGTTCACATTACTGGTAAAATGGTAAATGGACTTCCCACAATTGATATGCTTCTGTCAGCAACTCGTTGAATTGTATTAACCCGTTTAGTCTAGTTTCTCTTGCCACTTACCATTTTCATCAGTCTCATTCTATGCCTCAACCGAGATCCATTAAATCAGATGAGCCTACGTGTCGACCCATTACTCATTGTCAAATGGTAATTGGAATCTTTCCCTATTAATAGACTTGTGTCAGCAATGAACATTATTTACGACTTTTTCTTTAAATGTAGCCAGATTTTATCACGGAAATAATGACTTGTGACATTAGCGACATTTTGGAAGTGATTTTTAACTAGTAACTGAAATTTCTCGAAAACACAAATTCTGGTATGGAATCACTTGAATCAACAGGAAAGCAAATTCAAGTGGATGACTTATAAACTATTTATTTGTTCTTTAGGATGAACTTATATGCACTTTCTTTCCAACCACTTTATGTTTAACCAGTTCAGCTGCTCGGCATTCTTTTAGATGTTTTTCTTTATGTGAGGCAAGTCAAGTCACTTTGTCAGAAAGATGTTTGTTTTCACATAGTAGAATTAATTTCATTTCCATCGTGTAACTTCTGTAATTTTCTCAACACCCTAAGGGAAATCATGTCTATAATGGCAAGGTGTGAGAAGGTTATAAATAGTATTTATTTCTAAAACAGGTGTATCATTGTACTGCTGGATGAAAAATCTCTTTATCAATGTGACCACACATGACAAAAAGTGGTGCAATCCGCTTGCCGGATCCATCCGGATTCTTCCGGATTCTCCTGGATCCGCCAATATTTGTGAGAATCCGAAAAGGATCCGGCAAATGGATTCCACCACTTTTTGTCCTGTGCCAATCATTTTACTTCATGTCACAGTGTACATGTGGGTAAGAAAGCAACCATATTAAGTATACATTATCTAGCATGGATATAGGCCACCAATTCAGTAATCTGTGTCTATTGTTAGTGTACTTGTGCATGAACTGAACCACATACCACTAAGGTGTGTCTTACAATTAATATGTCATTCTGTCTCTCTTTAAGTCATCAAACTGTTAAGAATATTCAACCTGCAGGTATTGTGTCAAATAACACCTGCAATAAACCTAAATAAAAACACAAACATATCGGATTTCAGCATGGTCATGAAGCTACATGAAGTATACAGTCAGACATTGTTTAACCGGTCCCGTATATTTGAAACCCGTCAATCTGCACTGAAGTATTGCAAATACTCTCTGTACAATTCTATACCAATGACGATCAACTTAACCGCAGGACTTGCTATCCGAACGATTTTCAACTATCACCAAATTGTGCAGATAAACTTGATCTGACTGTACTTACAATTTTCCTTATTTACATCACTTTATATTTATTTGTTAATTTATTTCGGCAATACTCGAGATGATACTCTATTTTTCTTCCAAAATTCCAATAATGTTTACTATGCTTCCTACTTTCTCAAATACGCTGTTCCCTATAAGAGAGCTGTCGTTGTAGTTATGTCGTCAATTGGAGGGTTCCTGGCAGACAATAGACGGAAAGAACAGTCACTTACTAGACGTTTGTTTGTGTGGTGTTTGTTTTTAGAACAAACAAAGGTTTTCAATCGAGTTTGAGTTGGGTATATACATTTTGATCTGGTGGTAAATGCTATTCAAAATCTGGAAAGTATATATGATATAAATGCAAATACCTTTTCTCATGACAACTAATAACAAGATGTTTTCTTGAAATCGAACATGATGAAATTGCTTAAAAAAGTAAATTCCGAAACAGTTGTAGCATTACGAGTACAAAATGCAACTTTCTTTCTGTGAGCAATGTTTGTAAAGAAAGATATTTTCATCTTACCAACTTCTAGAATGCCACTCAGAGCTGATGGTTTCTCAAAGCAAACAGTGTTCTGATTTTCAATATACAGACGTTGTTTACGTGTACGTTTAAGAGAAGTGAGAAGGAGAAGTGTGTAAACAGTAGGATGTTTGCAATCCTGTCCAAAAGAGGTATATGCAACATCTGGTTTGATGGATATTATGTTTCATTATCACTTCATATGGAATGTTTAAGCTGTATGATCTTTGATAGTATCTCGATGCATAGTTCATTCCTTTAATATGTAATTAAACATGAAGTACATGTATACTAAAATTACATATATATCATTTGATAAATTTGCCATCATGTTATGTTTGACAAATGGTACCCAATTTCAATCATCATTCCCTTTCAATATTATATTTTTTTCTATAAACCAACTTAATCATAGATCACATTATCAAACATATAAAGGTTAATGTTAATCTAAATTTAGTTTCATTGAAATGCTAGACATCCGTGGAAAACGTCGATAAACACATTTGTCAGTCTCTAAATGCAGATATATCATTTGAAAGTTCAAGCAATCGGAAAGCTTTATAGTTGTTTATCTAATCTATCTTTGTCTGGGTTTCTAATGTTTATTCAAGGAGTGATATACGCTTTGAAAGGCCTTGAGAATAAAAGCAATCAAATCACTCGATAATGATGTCTGGATAGGTAAATGATGTATATGCTCTTGGAACAGAGGAATTCTTTTTGTCGAAACAGAAATGAGAAAGTATGAACGAGTTCAAACGGTAATTACAACGACAAAGAAGGTCCTGGCTTAGTAGTTGATTGATCTCCACCAGAGAACGTTAGACGATGTTCTGGAGAGAATGATTAGCAAGAAAACATAGTTCAAATGGATATCATAATTAAACAGAAAGTTGAAATTTATCTGGTATACCACTATCTTGAAACTCCTGATAATTACACGCTAATATGAAATTACTATTCGTTGTTTACATTGTTGGCAACTTCTGTTGACACTGTGACACAAGTAAAGAATCATCCTAGTTAAAGATATATGTAAATATTAGGAACAGGATGACTTGATGCATACATCAATATATGTATACCACTTATAGATTCCTGTCAAAGACCTGAGATGTTAATATTGTATAAAAGCAAATTAACTGAATGAACCACTCTTACCTGATATATTTAATAATTGTTCTTTTTGCTGAAACGATATGTATGTATAATGTCATTGTATAAGCTACCAAGTTGACTTTCGTAAATCAATTATATCTCTATTAGTCATGCATGATCAGGAACAAGCATAATTGAATATAATATTATTTTAATTTTAAAAAAAGGTGGGGGGATTCTTTTGAATCCGGAAATCAGATTGATCCAATTGACAGCTATTGTGTAATGTTATATATGGTGACAACTGCTGGTTTATGTATAAAATGATAAAATTAAATAACATGAGCCAGATATTTCACATTTTTAAAAGTGGCTTTTAAAAAGGCTTATTTTTCATTAAATATTGAAATTATTGCTGTTTGCAAGAACAAAGGCTGCAACTGTAACCAGGACAGACACCTGGATTTTACTTAGATTTTAGCTTTAGGTAATGCCGCATTGTGTGGTTTTCACAACCAGCCAATGAATGGAATTGTTTTACTCAAACCCTTGCCTTAAAATGGATGCCATATTAATACAAATAATACAAATGTTACATGATGACACAAGTTATACATTCAATGTATCATCCCTTACAGTGAGTGAAGACGTCAGACTTCTGCAGAGACAAATTACATCAAATATAAAGTTACGTGATGTTGTGGCCTTCTGTCAAATTACAGTTCTAACACTTTGTAAATTAATCAGTAAATGTCAGTGTTGGTATCAGGTGTTTGAGAGAATTGTGATTTTACTATATTACTGTTTATCAGATCAAAAACCGTTTCAACAATATGGCTACAGGTTGCCGGTTGCTTTGTATTTCTATGGCCTAAAGAACTAACTTGGTTTTTTAAAAAATCGTTTTCTTTCATCTTACCAACTTCTAGAGAGGAAGGCAAAAACAAAGTACATCTTCCTGAGCAATTGCAGTTCTTATTTTCAATCAGTACATGTTGTTTACATATCAGTGGATGAACTGTTTTCTGAGAGTAGGAACATTAGGTGAAGTGACTTAACAGTCAGATGTTTACATTATTGTCTGGTGGTAATATATGTTGATACACAAACAAAACAAAAGGGAATGTGTGTAAACAGTGCAAACAGTAAACAGGAAGTATATATCCGGTCCGGTTGTAATCGATATTGAGTGAGTTAGTGAGTTATTGTTTAACGTCGCTTCGGCAGTATCGCAGCAATTTGCGGAGAGAAATTTAAGTTAATTGACCAATTTAAAAAATATTTGCAAAAGCAAGCATGAAACGACATGACGGTTGTAAAAACACCAGCAAATTATCACAAGATTGGTAAAAGCTGATTTAGAAAAAGTTAAAAATTAAAGTTTGTCAAAAAGATTAATTTCTTTTATAAAATCTAAAACACGATGTTCACCGAAATGAGTAAAACCCTGAGAAATGGAAAGATTAGGGTAAACAAAATTCCTGATATGAGCAGTGACCCAAGTAAGGAATATTGTTACACATTTCATATTCTTAAAGGAATATTCCACCGCAAAATGAAAATAAAGCTAATAAAAGAATGTTTTTTGGGCTATCGATACATCCTATCCAATATTTTTTAGGTACATTGCAACTTCTGTAATAAAAATTCAAACAGAGAAAAAAACGCAATTATCGGACTCACAGGGCGCCGCCATGTTGCCAGAACGAGAGCGTGAAACGACGAGATTACGCTATGAAAGACACACCACGAAAATAGGAGACGCCGCTGTTTTCAATGGCGAGAGGTGCGGGCGTGTCATGCATGTTTTTTTAAAGACCGTAAGGACCGGGGTATGATCGCCCCCGCTGCCCAAAAGTAATAATTTACGATCCCCAGATCAAATAAATATAAGATTTTTAACAGTAGATTGCTGAACAAAATCGGGAATATATGGTTGGACAATATTAAGATGTGCAACTGTATGAGCTGTTCACGTTCGGGCGACGCGAGGTCAGGACATTTTGATAATTTTGAAAAAAAAATCTAGACCATTTCATAAGTATTTAAATTTAAATTACTTCTGAAATACCCTTGTTGATATAAATTAAATTGTAAAATAACACATATTTTACGAAAATTCAGTTTATTAGTAGTAATTAAATTGATTTTCATAACGATATTTCGTTCGCAAGTCAGAGCGAATCCTAAACTAAGCGAAGCCTCGGTGTATTGTGACGAGTTCGTAATCAAACCTTAATTCGTATGTACGTATTTAAGATATATTTGATTCGACCAGACATTGGCTTTTTTCTTTGTGTATTTTATTCTGATCGTTTAATATGTTTCATTGATCTGAAACTTAATTATTATGATTTTATTAAAATTCATGTCACTGTTCGTACGAGACCAATTTGATTACGAATTATGGTAGTGGTTGTATAGTTATGTATGATTGTTTTATGATTTATAATTTCGGCATTACTATTTGAACTTATTATTTCAATTGATGTAAATTATGATAATTTTATTATTGTTATGGATTTTCATGAAGATATTATTGAAATGAATCAGTGTTATATCTTGTTAAAATTAGTTAGGATATAATATTTGAAATATCAATATTAGGAAATAATATTAGTAATAACATTTGTAATTAGCATCTGCAGTTTGACGTATAATTGGGGAAATGGATGACAGCAGAATATGTAAACATAGTCCAGCATGCTAGACGTCTTCCTACGTCGTTGGGTGCGCGGTCATCGCACATAAACCGACGTTTCTAGATTATCTGAACTAATCAAAACATTACTGTGAGTTCTGGTAAATTTCTGTGATTTCCTGGGAGAGTTTCGAACAGAGTATGCCAACTGATCGGCAGTGTTTACCCATTTTGTGTTTGTATCAATAAAAATAATAATCATTAAGTATGATGTCATGTGTAAACAGTTTAACGGATATGAGCAACGATTGGAAGATTAGCAGCTGCCGGTGAAGATGAAACGGTAAGTAGCCAACAAAGTAAAGGACAATAAACACATCTCAACACACCCCTGATCGAGCTCCCATAACTTAGCGGTAGAAACCGGCAGATACCAAAATTTAGATTATGCAAGTCATAAATGCCAAATGTGTAAAGACGATATCGAAGATGAATTTCATTTTATACTTAAATGTCCAATTTATCATATTTATAGAATAAAGTATATTAAGCCATATTATTATAAATATCCATCAGTATTTCAACTTATTCAATTGCTTAGCGTTAATAGTGTTAAGGTACTAATTTCTGAATTAACAAACATATTATGACACTCCAACGAAACCACGATAGGTCTCTCCTACGAAATCACTGGTTTCCGCATAGACAACTGTATAATGTGCAAGTGAAATTTTAGAAATATATATTCGTCTGCAGAATTATCCACTATATCCAGGTACATGTATTTCATTTTAACGACGGAATATATATTTTAGGGATAAATTCATCATAAAACTTTTGACAAGATGTAAGTATTAAGCAGTCCATTCCAGTTCGTAGGAGGATATTTCGATGAATTCGTAGGAGGATTATTATAATGAAGTTACTTAATTACGATTTTGTAAGTTTATATGACATTAATCTGAGAACAGCACTGATTGATAGGCTAATTGTTAATTACTTACGGTCACGTAATCTTATTCTTAGTTCACTGATAAAAAATAAATTAGTCTTCTCATCTTCAGCGACACCTGTTAATCGTCAAATCATTGCTGATATAATTGTTACAATGAATAAAGTTCATACTTACCAGATTACTTTATTCATTAAAACAACAAATTAAATATATAATCAAAATTAACATTGCCGATCATCCAATATTTTAAAAACAAAAGATCCTCCGACGAATTCACCGAAAAATTCTCCTACGAACCGGATCCTCCTAAGAAGTCACCTACACTCGACATTGCATTGTGATTGAAAATTATTTGATTTCGTTTTTTTAAAATTATAATTGTAATTTAAACAATATGACTATTTACAACGCATTTTGAAAATCCTGAAGTAAAATAAGAATTGATCGTTACAAGTTACACATTAAATACACATATGTTAGTGTGGAATTGTGTATTTGGAATTAATTACAGATATTTACTAATTGAAGTACAGTTACTTGAAGCAGGTTCAATTATTTATTTGCAAATGTATATCTAACAATTTTATAATCCTAAAAAAAATTACTCAACTATATATTTTATCATTATTTTATTAGGAAAGGTTTATTATTTGATAAAACGTCAAAACGGGGTTCTGTCTAAAATAAATTGCTGAATGAGCCACACATAATTATATATTAACCTTTTGAATACTGCCTCAGGTATTTAAAATCACAAACTGCTGGTCAACGAATGCAAATAAAACGAGTGTCAAAATTTCTTTCTCGACGTTGACAAACATTTCTTTGCACCTCAAGTAGGCCTAGTTGATAAATTCACTAATCCATTACCAATTTAATATCTATTACGATATCTGGAAATATTATTTGATTTGTAACTGGCTAACTTTCTTAGTCATGGTGCTTGACTTAACAATGCGCATGCGCGTACAACACTTACGCGTTATGTGAATGTTTCATTCAAACAAACAGCCTTGAAGAACTTAACGAAAATATGATGTATTCAGCGCCATGATCGTTTTCCCCTGTATTTTATTGTCACTACGGAGTTTTAATCAGTCGTATTCACATCACACGATGACAAGTGCGCAGCGCAAACAGACAGTGAGTCTAGTTTATTGTACAAACTCTACCGCACAATGATGTACGGAGTTTATAATCGAAACTCCTTGCACGGATTACGTTGGTGTGTCATTCACCGCAGGTTTTCAAGAAAGATGGCGGCCCCCACGTCGAGCCAAAGTGACGGTTTATATTTGATGTAATTATTTAACCCATTGACCAAATACAAACATATTTTGTGAGAAAATACCTGATAACTCAATCTTTTATGGGAATTAATTTGAAATTACGCTGGAATATTCCTTTAATGATGAATATTATGTTCACTTCATATGGAGTATTTCGCAGTTTGATGGTATGGCCTTTCATATAGCCTAAACATCTACATTGGTTTTTAAGAAAATGTTTCTTTTCATCTTACCAACTTGATTCATTTTCCATTGCAACCACTCAAACTCATGTCTTGTTTTCCTTCTAGTTTGGCTAAGATTTTACAACATTCGATCTCATACGTCACCAGTGTGTGAGTTCAGATAACCTCACTTTCAATTTTCAACCTGCAAGGTTGATAACGCATCGATACTGACTGCATAAAACTTCTAAAGGCAAACGTCTCTAATATAGAAAAAGGCCTTATATGAGTGTCAGAGATCGAATAAGTGCCAGAAGATCAAAGTGTTGAAAGCTTACTGCAAAAAATCCACACATCAGCGATGACATGAAGTTACGATAAATTGATGGACGTTCTTTCATCTTGACATTTTTTTTATAAACAAGAATTCCAAAATAGAGGTAAAATAGTTTAATTGAAAAGAAAATCAATATTCAGTTTAGCATAGACTGTCTTTTTCAACATACATGTATTACTGTACACCTTCTGCATAATGCTATGCATCGATCCCATGTACTCAGTTAACCATTCTTATGGACAGTTATTCCTTAAATCAATTAGCCACGCATTTGTACATACGTGTCTTCATGTGCGTCTGTCTGTGTGTCCGTGTGTGCATAACCAGATGACTATATGACTATATAAACATCAAATTTGATATTGCGTGTGAAGGGACTTCAATTCAAATTTGAAGTATTTTTTTTAATTTGACCAAAAACGGTCAGATTTTTTTAACTTGTTTTTTTCCGGATCATACACTCTAAGACTTGAAACTTCAACTCAGGTTAAAAACACTTCTTTTTTTCAACTTTGTTTCGTTTACCTGTGTTGTTGTTATAAATTGACATTATTGACTACATATGTTTTCCAATTAATTAATGTCACATGAAGGTGGTCAGAGGAAAGACCGCGTATGTGAATATGCTCACTTTTGCCTTGTTCTTTTAACAACTTTAGACAATCGGACAGATCACATTATTACCAATTTAATCTCTTATCAATTCTCAATTATGAAACAACATCAATTGATATCTTGTCTTATCATGCTCTTTAATATTTGACAAGAAAGTGACTCAATAAAAAAAGCAATACGTCAATAAAATAATTGTTTGACCAACAACAGTTCTTTATATGTTAATTTGGTATAAGCAATCATTTTATACATCATGAACTCTATATTTTATATTATTTATTTATCTTCTTGTCTACATTGTGTTCACTGAGTTTATCTTTTTTCAATTACATATATAATCTCACATTTTGCAGATTTGTTCAAATGTTGTCTTGTAATCTTATATTTTTTAGTCTTTAGCAAGAGAGTGATACAATAAAATATAATCTAAGATCGATGACTGCAGATCTGTCATTTGATAGATCAGAACACCAAAACACGTTACATATGTCTACAGTCTAATTCACTTCTCTGTATAGGTTTATAATGTTTTCTTCTGAATGTACAATAATCAATGAAGGAATTGCATTGAAGCAATCAGATAAAACAGTCTGGCTCGAAATGGTTCTATTTTTTGGTGGAGAGAGAGATGACAAAGAAGTTTTGAGTTCAAATCGAAAACTAAAGTGGACGAGTTAAAACATTTAAATGTACTTTAGAGACGTATGGAAACAAATGTTTATGATCACAAGTGTTGACTATTGTTTATTGTCTGTATATTTAATACAGTTTAATAATTGGATCATACAGTTCGTCTTGAATGTACAGGGAATGGGTACACGGATGTCCATTTGAAGGTGTTGAATACACTCATTGTTATACCTGCCAGACGTATGTTGTCATAATAAATGCTTTCATGAATTCAAGAAGTCGGTTTTACAGTGATATAAAGCATGTTTCATTCATTGAAATCATATATGTTGTTATACTGCAGGCAGTATATAGTGATAGGTAAGGGCATATGTCACCTCTTTCTATTGAATACGGTCATCATAAACTTTTGAAAATTGTTGCATCAAGCTTGTTTCGCTGATCTTTTAATACATCATCACCGTAATAAAGGTTTAATTATATTTTTCTAAATGTAACGCTTATTTGAATGTTGTTGAGAATTGTGAGAATTTATATTAAATATTATATTTATATATAAAACAGTGATGATTCATGGACATTGGAATGTGGTAATGCATAAAGACATAAATTACACACCTACATAGTTGGCTATAGTATTTCAAAAGATTTGGTTGCAATACTATCTTGACAGTATCATTTCTGAAGTCCAAATATTGAACTAATTCACAGAAATCAATAAAGTTCTTATGAAGCAATCCCTTTGTAAAATAGATATTGCTTTGGATTTGTGATATGTTACCGCCTTTATTGAATTTCATGTCAAGATCAATACTTTAAGTGCTCTTGTCTTTATGTGAGTTTGAAATGTATCCTACTTAATGATATTTGCAGTTGATGTACACATGACCCTTAAATATCATTTGCGCAGCTTTTCCATCCACAGATCGATGTTCCTAACCATCTATAACACTTTCCAGAGATCTTTACTGTTTGCACTAGGACTTATTCATTTCCAAGAGCATTGAAGATTTTCAGATAGTTTTTTTTATCCTTCCTTAATGCTTGTGCATTCAGTAAAAGCTTTCTTTGTGTAAAGTCTTCAGCTTATTTGCGGTATAAGTTTTTTGTGCATTGTTGTAATTCCTTGTTCTGTTCTTTTATTATATTGTATAGGAGAATAGTGTATGTAAATGCAAATACCACACGATAATAAAATAACATGCTCTTTTATGACACCAACATACAATACAAAAGATAATTAAGAGTTTTAATTAAGTACCTCAGCTGATACCTCCTGATAACTAGCTGCAATTAGCTGTAATTTATTATTTGTAAGGTTAATGAAAGTATTTGTGTAGTAAAACGTTTATGTGATGGCTCAATAAAGTGCAGAAACATTATGTTACCGAATAAATTTGTAATGTAATTTGTAAACGATGGACAGTTATTAAGAAATAAAAATCAGAAGTCATATTTTCTCGAATTAATTTGATTTATCTGGAATGGATTTTGCAATAAATTGGAGTTGAAAGGGTGTGATTAATCTTCACAATTGGATAAACACATTCTCTGAATCCTTCTCCATGAATTTGCAATCCTATTTCCGTCTAACATGCCCTATATAATCATTAACTAATTACTGTTTGAAAAGCATTTTCATCTCAATTACTTTTAAAGCTTCCCACCTGAATATTCTAACTGCATTGAACCAGTTTTAAATTTCAAATATCAAGTATTACGACAAGATATCTTAAACAATTTTATAATGACAATTCTTTATGATAGTACAAAATACTACAAAATAAATAAAACCAGCAAACCCAAGTTACATTAAATCTCTTTTTTTTTTAAATATGAAACTTTTGTTAGTATTTAATGTTTCCTTTTTTTTTGTTTTAAAATACATTCTTTAAAATCGTTTTTAAAGCATCACTGTGCTTCTTCTGGTAAGGTGTTGCGTGTTGGGCTGGAGTTCTGGATATTTTGTCAGTTTGCTTATGTGGCCAATTAGTGGAAATCCTGTGTCAAAAGGCAGAAAGAGCAGACACTGGTGTAGTTAAACAACATTCAAGAATGTCATAAAATCTGCACCAGTTAATCTGACAATGCTGAATGTTAACAAGCCTCTCGTAACTAACCAACATATGACCATGGTGCTCTATCTCAGATACATGAAAGTAGGAATTGTTTCCGTTTTGCTTTATGGTTGTATAAGGATCACTTCTATGTTAAGTTACCATTATTTGTTTCAATCACCATCGTTTTGAAAATATTTGGGTCTATCAACAGTGTTAATCAAGGTATTCATAATTTTGGTTTTCCACTGTCACAATTTACAAAATATATACTGAAATTTAAATACAAACCATGTTATTCATTTGATAATTCCATTGATACTATCTAGCTTGAAACTACCCAATATATCATTTGAAGAATCAATTCATGTTATATGTATATAAAATGAAACGGATAACAGGAAATGATATATCCTGTTCACCATTTCCTATCAATAAATGGCAATTAAGGCATCATATAAAGCATTTAATAACAGATTCCTGGAATACTGTTTTTTTTATAAATGGACATCGTCCGTGTTATCAGTACTACCCACTGGAGGAAATGAAAATGGAATATATCATATCCTTAATAACAACAATGGTTTGTCGTCACGAAACAATATGCTCTGACGTCATGTTACTCTAAAGATTACCAGTGTAGACGCCACTCAAAAATATTCAACCTCAATCGAAAAAAACACCACTGTCTCCAGACTTAATAAGCACTGGACGTATAAACATCAATTTGAATCAATACTGACCATCAGGTTGTTGAAATCCAAATGATAACTACGCCTTTCACTGCATAAAGTCAATGGCGTTATCTTTAAGTAGTGTTTAATCATCGAACATTATGACTTTTCATGTATACGTTGAAACAAATAATCTTTGAATTTAAAATTAAATGTAAAATACTGTCAAATATAGCTCCAAACATAGCGTGCATGAATTACATTTGAAGGAGTGCATTCAGGAAGGGCACATGTTCAATTGTTTTCTGTGGCCATACCATCAATATGTGTTTCAAGAAAGAATGTTTTCTTTCATCTTACCAACTTCCAGAATGCTATCCTAAGATGATGTACATCTTCCTGAGCAAACAGTGTTCTCATTTTCAGTTAGTAGACGTTGTTTACATATGCCTTCAGGATATATTTTGTAGGAGTAGGAACATAAGGAGAGATCAGCAAACAGTCGGTTATTTACATTCTTGTCTGGTCTTAATAGATATCCATACACATTCAAGAACCATGGAGAGGTATATGAGACTAATAATTCAAAGGATAATTACCTGTTCTTATCACATAAACTATAATTTCAATTAATTGTTAATTGTTAAACATTATATTTAACTGAAATATATTTAAAAAATGAGAATTAGTTCCAAAACAGTTGAAGTAATCCTGTAAACAAAGCAGTTTTTTCTTTCTATGACTTCACCAACTTTTCCGTCAACAGAAATGTATTCATCTTACGAAATTCTTAGATTCTAATGAGTAAGCAAACATTGCTCTCATTTTCAATTTGCTAGACGATGTTTACATATGACTTATTTCAATGACATTAAGAAGTTGGCTTTTCATCTTGTAATCATGTCCAATACCATTTGTTTGAAAACGTTTTTAGAATCTACACGTCGCACGCCTGCAATAAAGAAGTTGTAAATACATAAAACTCGTTCTCCTTGATGTTTACATACACGTATATGATCTATTTTGTGGGAGCAGGAACACAAGGAGAGACGAGTAAACACTCGGATGTTTACATTCTTGTCTGTTGGTAATTGATACTTTTACACAGTTTATATTCTATGCGACATTCTTCTTTATGTTCATGAATATTATGTTTACCTTTCGACATTTAAAGTGTTTTAGCTTTTAACTATACCAATCAATTCAATAACGGAAATGATGGGCAATGAACACAGTAGAATACCAATTACTAAAGATAACGACTTTATTGTTTAGAAATGACTGTTAAGTAGAGATAGTTGCAAAACAAGAGATAGATATCGTGTAGGTGTATGAAATTGGACAATATGAGGATTGGATGGAGAGGATAAACATCTCAGATTTTCTGAAAATTCTACCCTGTATCCATTGAGGAAAAGAAAACCAGATATTTGATTAGTGCTGTTTTACGATGATGAAATGAGGCTTCAAATTTGTTGTACATCTGTCTAGGTTTCTGAGTGCTGGTGCCAGAGAGATACTTTAACATATCTGTACAACTGTCTAGCTTTGGGAATACTTGAGAGATTTAACAAGTATGCTAGCACCTCATTGACAAGTTGATTCCAGCATAGTGTAAGTATAAACTCCTTTTTCGAACAAAAGATAGGTGTTCGTGGATAAATTAACAATTGATGATCTCTAAACTGACAGTTCACAACAGTTAGAAAGCTTTTTACTTAGATATCTAATCTATCTCTCAGTCATGGTTCCTGATGTTTTCTAATGAAAGTGGAGTTTACATTTGAAGCCCTGAAGAACTTAATAATCAGATCACTCGGTCTTGTTGTTTGGATTGGCCAATAATGATGTATATACTCTAGGAGCAGTGGGAATTGTTTTCTCGAAATAGAGATGAGAAAGTATGAATGAGTTCAAATGGAAACGGTAATTACAACGAATTGTAAAAGGTGATATTTTTTAGCAAGTGATTGCTCTATCTTAGGAGAAAGACAGAATGATTACCAAGACTAACAAAAGTTACAAAACAAACTTTTCATGATGTTGAAAATTAAAATTGATCGCAAACAAATGTCATTGAAGCTAATATTGACCGGATTTGTCCATTGTATTATTATCACGAGTAATGCTTAAATTTATTTAAGGAAGATGTTGTTTTATAACAATTAATCATGTAGTTTCAAGTGAAACACGGATTCCTTGTACAAGCACTTGGCAGGAAGATATACTTAAAAGCCTGCTGTAGGATGTTGTCTTAAGCTATGAACAAGTCACATGTCATTAATAAATTTCATTTGATATACGTCCCCTCGGGTGGTACCAATTCCCGTTTGTAAATTCCTGGTTCCACCTATGAGAGGTGCAGTCATGTTTATGTTTATGTGTATCTTAACTCGGAGCATTTACCTGTGGTATGTAGATTTATATGTATAAATTGAACGTTTAGATGATGAAGATGCCATTTCATTATTCTGTGGTGCATACCCGGGTTCGATGCAGCATCATAGCAAGACATTTTGCTCCAATTTTCTAAATATATTCTTTAATAGGTTATCTGAAGAACCATTTCTGAAATACCATTGTTGTCAAAACTGTAATTAATATATATTGTCAATATGATGTGTACATGTATATAACTGATTAATGTTCATGTAATCCTCGATTACCATTGGAGAAAATAAAGAAAATAATGTATTCATTCATCTACACATGTCATCAGTGAAATGTGTATCCTTCTATTGCAAATCTCATTCATAAACATGTATGTTTAAACTCATCACTTATCCTTGCGGTATATGCATACTTTTATTCAGTGCAGATTTTGCCAAAAATCACCTGGGGACTTGTCATGACAGATTATCATTCGCGGGTGATATCAACAACATAATTAATATCAAGCGGGACGCTTAATATGTCATTCCCAGTAGTCAGTTTGTTTAGTCATATCAGTATTCAATCTGAAAATGGCTTTACAAAATCAGTTGTTTCTGTTTAAGGAAACCCGTGGAGTGGGAATCCCTTTACCACTTCTTTTGTGAAGACTTTCAAAATATTGTGAATTCATGCACAATGTTCGCAAACAAAGTTAATTTTGAATTGCGATGCAAGCAAATGAAGAATGATGAGTTGAAAGATAAACCTCAGTTACTATCAGGTTACAGATAAAGTAGTTGATATTTAAAGACATTTGATAGTATTCCCATCATACGATCATGGCAAAGCTCAGATGTTAATAAGCTATAGCTCAAATGATGATATATATCGATGGATTAATTGTATTTAATGTTGTAAATGACTGGAGGGTAGTATTAGATTCCAAAAGTTTAATTGGAAACCCAAGTAATAAACGCGGCTACAGGACAAAATATCAAACATCTACGAGAAAAAATAAATAAAATGGCTATGCTTATGTTATATAACCAAAACATACATAATCTGATCTAAAGCATTGGTTTTGCAAACTGATCTTTCATAATATTTCACATAAAACGGGAAAAAAGTGGATCATGTCAGCATGAACTTTCAAAGTTATGTAAGTCAACATCAAAGGAACTAAATAGCGAATGATATGGTGTAAGTTTTACTGAAAGTAAAAGCATAAGATTATGATGTATTACGACACGCACTTGACATTTGAATCTAGTTTTTCTCCTATTCCGATGATATCCAAGGAGTATATTACTTCAAGGTAAGAAGAAAGAAGACATATTCTTTTCGTTTGTTGTTTTATTTATTTCATTCTTGATTCGTTTTGTATACAATCGTTAATTAGTTTTAATAATTTGATTATTAATATGTATTCTGTATTCTGAATCAGAATGCAATTGCATTAAAACGATGATATATATGATATACTATATATCCGGTTTTCTCTTCTATGTACATCAATGACAAGGTTTATTGTCAAATAATAAAATCATCGTGTGAACAATCATTAAATTCCATTGTCAAATGACCAACAATTTTTACACCGGCTCACAACACATGTGTGACAATACATAAAAGTGTTCACATGCGTTTTCTACTCTTTTTGTATTACCATTTCAATTTAATCACATTCATTCTTCTCAATAGTGTACTCAAATATGAAACTACTACATACGCTCGTATATCTGGAGTATATATATCATGAAGACAACTCAACTCAGAAGAAGACCATTTGTCCTTCTTGCTTCAGTGCCACTTACAACTTACACTTAGTTCAATCTAATAACAAATCTGCACTTGTATGTCTAAGAATCTATAGCGCTACCATAAATGCGGGCCATATATCAGACTATTTTAGACTTGGTAGAGGATGTAGACAAGGAGATCCCCTGTCCCCATACTTGTTTCTCATTTGCGCTGAATTATTGTCAAACGCAATTAAAAATAATAAAAATATCCAAGGTATTGACATAAATGGCGTAACCTATACAACTTTCCAATACGCGGACGACGCAAATTTCACGCTTGACGGATCTGCAACTAGCCTTGCTGAACTCATTTCAATTCTAAAGAAATTTGCTGTGTGTTCAGGACTTAAGATAAATTGTGAGAAAACAAAAGCAATATGGATAGGATCCAAAAAAAGCAGCAATGAACAACTCTGCCCCCATATCCCTATGGAGTGGTCAAAAGAACCATTCAAAATCCTAGGCATTATTTTTGACACAAATCTTAATGAGATGATAGCAAAGAATTTTGATAAACAATTTGAAAAAGCTAGAAGAATTATATTTTCATGGACAAAGAGATGTCTTACTCTCAGGGGTAAAGTAACCATACTTAAATCACAAGTATTGCCATTATTCACACATCTTTTCATTTCTCTTCCAAGTCCAGACAAAGAATTTTTCAAAAGACTTAACTCTTTGTTTTATCAGTTTTTATGGTCTGGCAAAAGGGATAAGATAAAGAGAACAATGATTATAAATGAATATGAAAATGGTGGACTAAAAATGATAAATCTTGAAATGTTTGATAGGTACATGAAAATATCGTGGATAAAAAGACTTATATCATCGGAAGGAATATGGCAATCGTTAGTTAAAGAAATCCTTCGCCCATATGGAAATAAGACTATATTTGATTTCCAAAGAAAACAATTACAATGTATAAGCAAATCATTAACCAATAAATTTTGGCAAAATGTTATTTTCAGTTACAGTCTTATAGCAAATGAACAAATAACAACCATTCACGAGTTCGTAAATCTTTCTATTTTGAATTTTATCAAACTAAGCGACTTCAAAGAATTCCTCAAATGGCATGACTGTGGTTTAAAAACAATCCTCGACCTTTACACAGATAGGGGCTCATTGATTGATTTCGGTACGCTCAAAGCGAAGTATAATCTTACTGGAACTTATCTGTTATATTTCAAATTGTTGGAAGCTCTTCCAAAAGAATTCAGAAATAAGTTGAATTGGGACTCTATTAAAGACATTGATAAGGAAAGTAGGTGTGAAATCGTGAAACGCTTAATGACATCAAAAGACAGCAAATTCATTTACCAAATCTTATGCGATAAAGTAAGAACTTCACTAGAAAATATAACAAACAGATGGGCAATGAAACTACAAATGCCAATTTCAATAGATTTTTTTTCAAAATGTTTTCATTTCATCAACAGCACTTGCATCGATAATAAGACAAGAAATTTTCAATACAAAATTCTGCATCGCATTTTAACCACAGAAACTTTTCTTCACAAAATAGGGATATCTGACAGTAGTTATTGCTTCTTTTGTACCGAGGAACCTGAGACACTTGAACATCCATTCTACGATTGCAGAAAAACTCAAAATTTGATAAAGCAGTTTCGGATGTGGTTTGAAGGAAAAACAAAGACGAAATTAATAATGTCAAAACCTACCATCCTACTAGGAGACCCCAATCAAAGCACTCTGGTAAATCATCTGTACTACCTCCTCAACATGTATATTTATAGATGTAAACACAGAGCAACACACTTGCATTTTCCAGGACTGTTATCAAGCATCAAGGAAACCTATGAAATTGAAAGCTTTATTTATGGCCCCACAAATACTACACTGCAAGAGAAATGGTCCTTATTGTTTCAACAATCCTAATCCATACACACCCATCCCCAAACCCCCAAACCCCAAAGAAATATGTGAAATTCATATGAATAAATAAATACCTTGAATAATAATAAAAAAAATAAAAAAAATAAAAAAAAATAAAAAAGAATCTATATTCTTTAATTCATCTCTGCAGGAAGTCATGGTCTTATACTTGAACATTACAAACACAAATAAATTCACATTATGTATATTTGATATAAGGCAGAACAAGTGGTAAAAGAACAAGCTAGTTGCTGAAGACATCATATGAATACATCCATGCAGGGAGATAAACTAAATCAAGCTTAAAGTTCATGTAATCTGGCAAATAACAGATCTTAATACAAAGCATTTTTAATCGACTCAATCCCTTGCTTTAAAAAGGACGTCTTATTATTACATAAATACATCAATGATTAAACCATTGGATAATGAGAGCTAATGACCACATGTATATAGAAGTTATATATTCGAAATCACCAGCAAACTGTCCTAAACTAGATCCTTGGTAAAATAAATAAACATACCTAAGTAACTGTTTATTCACCGATTCCCTATATAATATAAAATAATGAATATAATCAGATGGATGGATAACAAAATGGATATTGGAAATTTGAAAAATAAATGAAATGTTTTAAACAAGTGGCGTCTTACTGTCACTGTGGCCGATGAAAGTTGGAACGAAGGACGAGAGATAAATCACATAAAGTAGTACTCTTTGTTATGGTATGAGAGATTTAAAGATCCCTTGCAATACATAAGTCTCTAAGAATATTAGATGGTTGCTACATAGTATATATGGCTTTGTGATGGTGTTATCTCTCGAACTAAAGACCTGAGGTTGTAGGCCCTGAGATAAAATATATAATGTCATCGTTGTCAGAAAAACAAGGGAATTAATCATTAAATGACAGTGATGGTATCAGGTATTGGAGAGAACTGTGAATTTGTCCCGACCTAATTGTATCTTCATTAGCATCAATTTATACTGTTTATCAAATGAGATATTGACTATACACTAGTTACTTGATAGAGTAAAAAGATCAAGGCATGACATTATACAAAAGTCAATCGAATCAAACCAAAAATCATATTCATTGTGCATATCAATTATTTATTGACAGATAACGACAAATATTGCCTTTATATTAACGAATTAGATCGATCTGAGAGATATGGTGTCTCAATAATAGTAAAATCATACAAATAATGAAAATGTGGCTTGGAGTACTTGTCAATAATTAAAAACAAATGTCAAGAAGTTCTGTCATCAATTTACCATATGCGCCAATTTGAGGATCTCCATTATATTGATTTATGAGTGATTGTTTTTAATACTTCGTAATTCCTTGTTTTAAAATACCACCTCTTGCAGAAATGTATACATTGCCAATCCTCCATGCTGAACATGAGGACGTATTTGAAATAATTGACAGTAACTTGATATGAAAGGGGTTGATATACCTGTAGGTTTGACGTTCATGTTATACCGTGATATGTGTTGTATCATTGTAACAACGTCATACAGCAAAATCCAAAACGATTTCCTTAATTCAGCGTTATCATTGGATAAAATTCTGATTTATGTAAATAAGTGCCTTTACAACTAAAAGCATCAATTCCAGAATAATTATATTTGGATAACCTCACAGTCTCTTCAATCACAACACTGTATGTGTCTTAGCATCCTTAGAGGATATTTAAAGGCGAGAATCGCACTTGTTGATCTCTAACTCATTGTCAAACGGTAAATGGACTTGATATACTTATATCAGCAACTCGCTCAACTGTATTAACCCATTTAGTCTGATGATAATGACTTTGTTTCTCTTGCCACTTACCATTTTCATCAGTCTCATTCTATGCCTCAACCGAGATCCATTATATCAGATGAGCCTACGTGCCGACCCATTACTCATTGTCAAATTGTAATTGGAATCTTCCCTATTAATAGACTTGTGTCAGCAGTTCAATGAACATTATTTACGGCGTTCTCTTTATATGTAGCCAGATTTTATCACGACAATAATGACTTGTGACATTAGCGACATTTTGAGAGTGATTTTAAAATAGGTACTGAATTTTCTCGAAAGCCTAAATTCTGGTATTGAAGCACTTGAATCAACAGGAAAGCAAATCCAAGTGGATGACTTATAAACTATTTATTTGTTCTTTAGGATGAACTTACATCACGTTCTTCTAAGTTTCCAACCACTTTATGTTTTACCATTTCAGCTGCTCGGCATTCTGTTAGATATGTTTCTTTATTCGAAGCAAGTAGGTTTGTCAGGAAAATGTGTTTTTACTACACAGAAGAGCCTTAATTCCATTTCCATCGTGTAACTTCTGTAATTGTCTCAACATCCTAAGATTATAATGGCAAGGTTTGAGAAGGTTATAAATAGTATTTACTTCTAAAACCGGTGTCTCATTGTACTGCTGGATGGAAAGTCTCTTTATCAATGTGACCAGGCCAATCATTTTACTTCATGTCGCAGTGTACATATGGGCAAGAAAGCAACCATATTAAGTATACATGATTTACATGTAGCATGGAAGTTGGTCACCAATTCAGTAATCTGTGTCTATTGTTAGTGTACTTGTGCGAGAACAGAACCACATACCACTAAGGTGTGTCTTACAATTAATATGTCATTCTGTCTCTCCTTTAGCCGTCAAACGTTTAAGAATATTCAACCTGCATGTATTGTGTCAAATAACACCTGTAATAAACCTAAATAAAAACACAAACATATCGGATTTCAGCATAGTCATGAAGCTACATGAAGTATACAGTCAGACATCATTTAACCAGACCTGCATATTCGGAAAACCGTCAATCCTCACAGAAGTATTGCAAATCCTCTCTGTACATTTCTATACCGATGATGATCAACTTAAGCGCAGGACTTGCTATCCGAACGATTTTCAACTATCACCATATTGTGCAGATAAACGGGTCTGACTGTACTTACAATTTTACTTATTTACATCACTTTATATTTATTTATTAATTTATTTCGGCAATACTCGAGATAATTTACTATTTTCTTCTAAAATTCCGATAATGTTTACTTTGCTTCCTACTCTCTCAAATAAGCTGTTCCCAATAAAAGAGCGGTTGTTGTGGTTATATGGTCAATTTGAGGGGCCCTGGCAGACAATAGGCGGAAAGAGCAGATTTGGGAATCTAAAATCTGTACTAATTCGTAGAACAAAGTGTAACAAGATTACTATTTCTGTTAACAAACTTACCCTTAATAACCATCATATGGCCATGTTATCGTTTATTAGATCACAAGGAATCGTATTCCTAATTTGATGGGTGTAAGGGACACGAATCACATCAATGCATAGGCACTATGACTTTGCAAAATGATTCCTTCCACCTGCTATCATTAAGGTACTATAAAGGTTGGTTTTCGAACATAAACATCAACTTAATGAATAATGAATGGAAATAGACAAACTCGCATGTTCCCCAGTACATATTATTTGCAAATTTTGAATTTGTAAGTATATTATTACTCCTTTAAGTATCACATAGCGGCAATACAATATATATAAGCATACATGCACATACACATTCAAACCTTGTAATGGTATAATCGACTATAACGAAATACCACACCTCATATGAAAACAATAATGAATATTAAACAGGTATAGCTATATCGTATTTCGTTCTGTAGCTTCATCATCTATATTGGTTTCAAAAGAAAATGCTTTCTTCCTTCTTAACAACTTCTAGAAGATCACGCAAAGATGATGTACATTTTAAGCAAACATCGTGCCATTGTCACTTACTAGACGTTGTTTTTGTGGTGTTTGTTTTAGAAAGATAGGTTTTCAGTTGAGTCTGAATCGGATATATACATTTTGGTCTGGTGGTAAATGATAATCAAAATCACGAAGGTATATGTGATATAAATGCAAATACCTTTTGTCATGACAACTAAATACAGGATGGTTTTTTTAAAAATCGAACATGATGAAATAGCTTGAACAAATCAATTCCGCAACAGTTGTAGCTTTACGAGTACAAAATGCAGCTTTCTTTCTGTGACTATAGCAATGTTTGTCAAGAAAGATCTTGTTCATCTTACCAACTTCAAGAACGCCATTTGGAGCTGATGGTTTGTCAAAGCAAACAGTGTTCTGATTTTCAATATACAGACGTTGTTTACGTGCACGTTTAAGAGAAGTGAGAAGTGTGTAAACAGTAGGATGTTTGTAATCCTGTCCGGAAGAGATCTATGCAACATCCGTGTTCATATTGATGGATATTGTGTTTCATTATCACTTCATATGGAGTGTTTTAGCTGTATGATCTTTTATAGTATTTCGATTCATATTTTATTCCTATTATATGTAATTAAACATGAAATTAATGTATACTGAAAATTACACATATATGATTTGATGAATTTGCCATCATGTTATTTTTGACAAATGGCACCCAATTTCCATCATCATTCTCGTTTAAATATGATATTTTTTTCAATAAACCAGCTTAATCATAGATCACATTATCAAAAATATAAAGGTTAATGTTAATCTAAATTTAGTGTCATTGAAATGCTAGACATCCGTGGAAAACGTCAATAAACACATTTCTCAGTCACTAAATGCAGAAACAACATTTGAAAGTTCAGGCAATCAGAAAGTTTTATACTTGTTTATCTAATCTATCTTTGTCTGGGTTTCTAATGTTTATTCAAGGAGTGATATACACTTTGAAAGGCCTTGAGAATAAAAGCAATCAAATCACTCGGTAATGATGTCTGGATAGGTAAATGATGTATATGCTCTTGGAACAGAGGAATTCTTTTTGTCGAAACAGAAATGAGAAAGTATGAACGAGTTCAAACGGCAATTACAACGACAAAGGAGGTCCTGGTTTAGTAGTTGATTGATCTCCACCAGGGGACGTTAGACGATTTTCTGGAGAGAATGATTAGCAGGAAAACATATATAGTTCAAATGGATATCATAATTAAACAGAAAGTTGAAATTTATCTGTGATACCATTATTTTGAAACTTCTGATAATTACATGCTATTATGAAATTAGTATTTGTTGTTGTTTACATTGTTGGCAACTTCAAAGACCTGATATGTTATTATTGTATAAAGGTTACAGCAAATTTACTGAATCAACCACTCCTACCTGAAAACATAATTATTGTTTTTGCTGAAACGATGTGTATGTATAATGCCATTGTATATGCTACCAAGCTGACCTTTTTAAATCAAGTATATCTCTTTTACTATATCTCTGTTAGGCATGCATGATCAGGAACAAACATAGTTGAATATAATATGGGGGGGGGGGGGGGGGGGGGGGGGCATTGTGTGGTTTTCACAACCAGCCATCGAATGGAATTGTTTTACTCAACACCTTGCCTTAAAACGGGTGCCATATTTTTACAAATGATACATTCAATTTATCACCACTCACAATGAGTGAAGACGTCAGACTTCTGCTGAGACAAATTAGATCAAATATAAAGTTACAGTGATGTTGTGGCCTGCTGTCGAATTACAGTTCTAAAACTGTCACCAAATGTCAGTGTTGGCATCAGGTGTTTGAAAGAATTGTTATTTGTTTCTAACCAAATTGCATTTGCTTCAATTTACAAGTTAAATAACTTCATTGACTGTACATAAATACCTCGATTGAGTAACAAGGATCACGGCATAACAATTTACAACATTGTAATATGTTCAATTAAATGACCAGCAAATTAACCAGCAAATCCTTTACAGTGACATTGTGTTTATTGAACAAATCATTCATTCGATACAGTTTATTAGTAGATAGTCATTCTAGAAGATTAACTGTCGTGCCAAAAATGGAAGTTCAATGTATCATTCCAATATAAATATTTATTTTCTTCTCAAGTAAAGAAATCTTCGGGCTGGAATATTTGTCAATAATAAAAGTGTCAAGAATATAGTTTTGTCCACACGAATATATTGATTTTACGTAAAACTTAAAGGGTATTTGCGTCTGAAGTGATGTATTGCAAGAGAGAATTATGAATTTCAATGCTACATGTTGAAAAGGAGAAAGTATTTGGAAGCTTAAAGATTGTCAATATATTACATACCCTGGTGAGATTGATATTTTCTTTCAGAAGTGTATCAGATAAAACGATTACATCTCTTGGCTGTTGATCTGGATTCAGAACTTAGAAGGTTCAAAGGCAGTTTTAAGACATGATTTGTATGGTAAGAAAATACTGAGAAGAAAAATACCTGAAAGCGATTAGAGATTCAGCATTGCAAGCTGAGATCATATTAGAACTGTGTAGTTTATTGATTTCTCAATTATGACTGATTCGAAATCAGTAACATCTTAATATAACATTTCTATTTTGAAAGGGATGCTTGATTTGCCATGTTAACCTATCCATAAATCCATAAGGTAAATTAACACGAACTTAAAACAATAATACCATAGTCAATGTTGAAATATGTTCATAACAGACAGTACTGATTTAAAAATAAGCACAGTGGTTAGGGCGTTCGGCTTCGGATCAAGAGGTCCGGGGTTCGAATCCCGCCAGGGGCACGGCAACTTTGTCTGCAGTAGAGAACTGTTCCACCAGCAGTAAGGTTTGAGTGCAATGCTACACTGAATTTCAGCGTAGTACCACCCATGGTTCGCTGGTACCGCCGAGGCTCGCAGGTTTCACCGCAATGCATAGCAGCATGGCGTTGTGGGATTTCTCCCTGCTATAATACTAGCAGTCACGATATAAGTGAAATTCTCTTGAAAGCGACGTTAAACCACAACTCACCTCACCTCACTTAAAAACACAACAATCAATTCATGTCAGGAGAGATTCTGGTACAGAAAGGGACATCTGTTCTGACTTTACTGTGTAATACATTGTAATATTAATTGTTTGATTTTAACAAAATCATATACAATGTAATACCATCTGGTTACAATCCTGATTTGTGAAAAGTGTTTCTTGACACCTAATATCATCAAATCAAAAACAATTATCGCTGACTCCTCAATAACAATTTTCAATCTGTGTAAATCGTATCTGCTGATCTTCTTGTGAATATATAATTATACTATCCACCATTGATATACTTCTGTCAGCAGCTCACTGAACCTTCTTGAACTATTTATTTGATGATAATGGTAATGTTTCTCTGTCTTGCCACTTACCATTTCCATCATACAGTCTCTGTCTGTGTCTCATCAGAGATCCATTATATCGGATGAACCAACGTACCGGCCCATTACTCATAGTCAAATGATAATTGGAGTCTCCTTTAGTAATATACTTTTGTCAACAGTTCACAGGACATTATTTATGAATCTTGTCTTGTCTTGTCAGACGAAACATTTAGCCAAATTGCATCAAGGAAATAAAGAGGAAACTGTTGTCTCCGTGGAATAGAACAGCAATTATATGTCCCTTGTGATGTTTCTGTAATTATCCCTAAACCTGATGAAAGCCTTTCTTTGATGCTAATGTTCTAGCCTATAATTTACAATTCCTTTACTTCCAAACAGGTATTGCTGAATAAAAAGAGACACGTTTTGAAAAAGATATCTTAAACATGGGGACATCAGGTCTTTCATGTCATGTCTGAGTGTGTATTGGGTATGATATTAACTACTTAAATAAGTTGATTATCAAGCTTGGAACTTGGTGATATGTGTCCAGTATTGCTGGACTTGCTTATATTGCTAAAAAAAAGTGCTATTTGGTTCCTACATTCTCAAATAAACTAAGCAACAAAACAACATTCTCTTGTCATAAAATGTGCACTAATTTGTCAAACAGTGCTGAACAGCATTGCTGTTGCTGATAACACGCCTCTCATAAATAACCATCATAGACCTTGTTATATGTTGTCATGTTGATATAACGTGTGTTCTTCCTACCTTGGTTGTTTAAACGACCCGAGATCACATCACTGAGAAATCGCCATTATTTTTCATAAATATTCTGTTCATCTGCAATGGTCTCAATGATATTTTAAAATACAAAATGAAATATCATACCTTATATTAATTTGAAATTTTAGTTACAACATTATGTGTACATCTTGTTTCTATCGGTGGCTAAAGCATCTTTATATTGATTTCAAGAAGGAAAGTTTTCTTTCACCTTACCAACCTCTAGAATGTGAGGCAAATATAATACACATCTTCCTAAACAAACATGGTTCTCTTTTTGAATAAGTCCACACTGTTTACATATACGTAGAGGAACTATTTTGTGGGAGTAGAAACATAAAGAGAGAAGAGTAAATAGTCGGATAGTTACATTGGTATCTGGTGGTAAAATATATTCATACTGATTCCAGAATCATAAAGGGATATATGAATTAAATAATTAACATAATAATTCCTTTTGTAAAATCAATCATGTTTTTCTTAAAGTAATTTCATACATTATATAAAGATGAAAGTCTATATTACTAATATCAGTTCAAAAGCATTTTCGACAATATGGCTACAGATTGCCGATTGTTTTGTCTTTCTATGGCCTAAAGATCTAAATTGGTTTTTAAAAGAAAATGTTTTCTTTCATCTTAACAACTTCTAGAAGGGAAGGCAAATATAATGTACATCTTCCTGAGCAATTGCAGTTCTTATTTTCAATCAGTACATGTTGTTTACATATCAGTGGAGGAACTGTTTTCTGAGAGTAGGAACATAAGGCGAAGTGACTAAACAGTCAGATATTTACATTATTGTCTTGTGGTAATATATGTTGATACACAAACAGGAGCAAATGGAATGTGTGTAAACAGTACAAACAGTAACCAGGAAGTATATATACCTGTCCGGTTGTAATGGATATTGAGTGAGTGAGTGAGTTATTGTTTAACAACGCTTCGGCAGTATCGCAGCCATTTGCGGCGAGAAATTTAAGTTAATTGCCCAATTTAAATATTATTTGCAAAAGCAAGCATGATACGACACGACGGTTGTAAAAACACCAGCAAATTATCACAAGATTGGTAAAAGCTGATTTAGAAAAGGTTAAAAATTAAAGTTTATCAAAAAGATTAATTTCTTTTATATAACCGAAGTGAGTAAAAACTTGAGAAATGGCAAGATTAGGGTAAAATGTTTTCCTGATATGAGCAGTGACCCAAGTAAGGAATATTGTTACACATTTCATATTCTTAATGATGAATATTATGTTCACTTCATATGGAGTATTTCGCTGTTTGATGTTATGGCCTTTCTATGGCCTAAACATCTACTTTGGTTTTAAAGAAAATGTTTCTTTTTATCTTACCAACTTGATTGATGCTTTGACATAATTCATTTTCCATTCCAACCACTCAAACTCATGTCTTGTTTTCCTTCTAGGTTGGCTAAGATTTTACACCATTCGATCTCATACCTCACCAGTGTGTGAGTTCAGATAACCTCACTTTCAATTTTCAACCTGCAAGATCCTGACTGCATAAAACTTCTAAAGGCAAACGTCTCTAACATAAAAAAAAGTCCTTATATGAGTGTCAGAGATCTAATAAGTGTCAGAATATCAAAGTGTTGAAAGCTTACTGCAAAAAATCCACACATCAGCGATGACATGAAGTTACGATAAATTGATGGAAGTTCTTTCATCTTGACATTTTTTTAAAAACAAGAATTCCAAAATAGAGGTAAAATAGTTTCATTGAAAAGAAAATCAATATTCTGTTAGCATAGACTGTCTTTTTCAACATGAATTACTGTACACCTTCTGTATACTGCCATGCATCGATCCCATGTACTTAGTCAACCATTCTAATGTACAGTTATTCCTTAAATCAATTAGCCACGCATTTGTACATACGTGTCCTCGTGTGCGTCTGTTCATGTGTCCGTATGTGCGTAGGTCCTAAACCACTTCCTGAGCATAATTTGATAACTGTTGTGTTGTGTTGTTATAAATTGACATTCTTGACTACATACGTTTTCCAATTAATTAATGTCACATGAAAGCGGTCAGAGGAAAGACGTAGTATGTGAATATGTTCACTTTTGCCTTGTTCTTTTAACAACTTTAGACAATTGGACAGATCACATTATAACCAATTTAATCTCTTATCAATTCTCAATTAGGAAACAACATCAATTGATATCTTGTCATATTATGCTTTTTAATATTTGACAAGAAAGTGACTCAATAAAACAGCAATAAGTCAATACAATAATTATTTGACCAACAACAGTTCTTTAAATGTTTATTTGATATATATTATACATCATGAACTCTATATTTATATTATTTATTTCTATTCTTAGGTCTACACTGTATTCACCTAGTTTATCTTTTGTCAATTACATATATAATCTCACATTTATGGGTAATTTGTTCAAATTTTGTCTTGTAATCTTATAGTTTTTAGTGATACAATAAAATATAATCTAAGATCAATAACTGCAGATATGTAATTTGATAGATCAGAACACCAAAACACGTTACATATGTCTACAATCTAATTCACTTCTCTGTATGGGTTTATAATGTTTTCTTCTAAATGTACAATAATCAATGACCAAAGATAAGGGGAATTGCATTGAAGCAATCAGATCAAACAGTCTGGCTCGAAATGGTTCTATTTTTTGCTGGAGAGAGTGATGAAAAAGAAGCTTCAAATCGAAAACTAAAGTGGACGAGGTAAAGAGTTTAAATGTACTGTAGAGACGTATGAAATCAAATGTTTATGATCACAAGTGTTGACTACTGTGTATTGTCTGTATATTTAATACGGTTTCATAATTGGATCATACACTTCGTCTTGAATCTACAGGGAATGTCCATTTGAAGGTGTTGAATACACTCAATGTTATACCTGCCAGACGTATGTTGTCATAATAAATGCTTTCATGAATTCAAGAAGTCGGTTTTACAGTGATATAAAGCATGTTTCATTCATTGAAATCATATATGTTGTTATACTGCAGGCAGTTTATAGTGATAGGTAAGGGCATATGTCACCTCTCTATTCAATACGGTTATCATAAACTTTTGAAAATTGTTGCATCAAGCTTGTTTCGCTGATCTTTTAATACATCATCGCCGTAATAAAGGTTTAATTTATATTTTTAAAAATGTAACGCTTATTTGAATGTTGTTGAGAATTGTGAGAATTTCTATTAAATATTACATTTATATATTAAACAGTGATGATTCATGGACATTGAAATGTGGTAATGATGACGATATTTGAACCGTATATGCATAGAGACATAAATTACACACCTACATAGTTAGGTATAGTATTTCAAAAGATTTGGTTGCAATACTATCTTGACATTAACATTTCCAAAGTCCAAATATTGAACTAATTCACAGAAATCAATAAAGCTCTTATGAAGCAATCCCTTTGTAAAATACATAGTGCTTTGGATTTGTGATATGTTACTGCCTTTATTGAATTTCATGTCAAGATCAATACTATAAGTGCTCTTGTCTTTATGTGAGTTTGAAATGTATCCTACGTAATGATATTTGCAGTTGATGTACACCTGACCCTTAAATATCATTTACGAAGCTTTTCCATCCACATCCATCGATGTTCCTAACCATCTATAACACTTTCCAGAGATCTTTACTGTTTGCACTAGGACTTAATCATTTCCAACAGCATTGAAGAAAAAAGCAATATCATTCTGATTTTCCGGTAGTTTTTTTATCCTTCCTTAATGCTTGTGCATTCAGTAGAAGCTTTCTTGGTGTAAAGTCTTCAGCTTATTTGAGATATAAGTCTTGTGTGCATTGTTGTAATTGTTCTGTTCTTTTATTATATTTTATTAGGAGAATAGTGTATGTAAATGCAAATACCACAGGATAATAAAATAAACATGCTCTTTTATGACACCAACATAAAATACAAAAGATAATTAAGAGTTTTAATTAAGTACCTCAGCTGATAACTCCTGATAAGGATTTGAAAATTACCACACAGTTAAAACAATTGAATTTGCAATTCGTTGTAATTTATTATTTGTAAGGTTAATGAAAGTATTTTTGTAGTAAAACGTTTATGTGATGGCTCAATAAATTGCAAAAGCACTATGTTACAGACTAATTTTGTAATAACGATGGACAGTTATTAATAAATTAAAATCAGAAGTCATATTTTATCCAATTAATTTGATATATCTGGAATGGATTTTGCAATAAATTGGAGTTGAAAGGGTGTGATTAATCTTCACAATTTTCGTCTAACACGCACTATATAATCATTAACTAATTACTGTTTGAAAAGCATGTTCATCTCAATTACTTTTAAAGCTTCCCACCTGAATATTCTAACTGCATTGAACCAGTTTTAAATTTCAAATATCAAGTATTACGACAAGATATCTTAAACACTGTTATAATGACAATTCTTTATGATAGTACAAAATACTACACAATAAATAAAACCAGCAAACCCAACTTACATTAAATCTCTTTTTTTTTAAATATGAAACTTTTGGTAGTTTTTAATGTTTCATATTTTTTGTTTTAAAATACATTCTTTAAAATCGTTTTTAAAGCATCACCGCGCTTCTTCTGGTAAGGTGTTGCGTGTTGGGCTGGAGTTCTTGATATTTTGCCAGTTTGCTTTTGTGGCCAATTAGTGGAAATCCTGTGTCAAAAGGCAGAAAGAGCAGACACTGATGTAGTTAAACAACATTCAAGAATGTCATAAAATCTGCACCAGTTAATCTGACAATGCTGAATGTTAACAAACCTCTCGTAAATAACCAACATATGACCATGGTGCTCTATCTCAGCTACATGAAAGTAGGAATTGTTTCCGTTTTGCTTTATGGTTGTATAAGGATCACTTATATGTTAAGTTACCATTATTTGTTTCAATCACCATAGTTTTGAAAAAAGTTGGGTCTATCAACAGTGTTAATCAAGGTACTCGTAATTTTGGTTTTCCACTGTCACAATTTACAAAATATATACTGAAATTTAAATACAAACCATGTTATTCATTTGATAATTCCATTGATACTATCTAGCTTGAAACTACCCAATATATCATTTGAAGAGTCAATTCATTTTATATGTATATAAAATGAAACGGATAACAGGAAATGATATATCCTGTTCACCATTTCCTATCTATAAATGGCAATTAAGGCATCATATAAAGCATTTTATAACAGATTCCTGGAATACTGTTTTTTTTATAAATGGACATCGTCAGTACTACCCACTGGAGGAAATAAAAATGGAATATATCATATCCTTAATAACAACAATAATTTGTCGTCACGAAACAATATGCTCTGACGTCATGTAACTCTAAAGATGACCAGTGCAGACGCCACTCAGAAAAATATTCAACCTCACTCGAAAAAAACACCACTGTCTCTAGACTTAATAAGCACTGGATGTATAAACATCAATTTGTATCAATACTGACCATAAGGTTGTTGAAATCCAAAAGATAACTACACCTTTCACTGCATAAAGTCAATGGCGTTATCTTTAAGTAGTGTTTAATCATCGAACATTATGACTTTTCATGTATACATTAAAACAAATAATCTTTGAATTTAAAATTAAATGTAAAATACTGTCAAAAATAGTTCCAAACATAGCGTGCATGAATTGCAATTGAAGGAGTGCATTCAGGAAGGGCACATGTTCAATTGTATATAACAAAGCACATGTGCCCTTCTTGAATGCACCCCTTCAATTGTTTTCTGTGGCCATACCATCAATATTTGTTTCAAGAAAGAATGTTTTCTTTCATCTTACCAACTTCCAGAATACAACCAAATGTACATCTTCCTGAGCAAACATTGTTCTCATTTTTAGTTAGTAGACGCTGTTTACATATGCGTTGAGGATCTATTTTGTAGGAGTAGGAACATAAGGAGAGATCAGCAAACAGTCGCTTATTTACATTCTTGTCTGGTCTTAATAGATATCCATACACATTCAAGAACCATGGAGAGGTACATGA
The DNA here is from genome assembly GCA_936450465.1 of Gibbula magus. Taxonomy (NCBI): domain Eukaryota; kingdom Metazoa; phylum Mollusca; class Gastropoda; order Trochida; family Trochidae; genus Gibbula; species Gibbula magus. Next base: position 27,857,457 of record OW388306.1, read on the forward strand.
GACTAATAATTCAAAGGATAATTACCTGTTCTTATCACATAAACTATAATTTCAATTAATTGTTAATCAAATATAATTGAATAGTTTACATTATATTTAACTGAAATATATTTAAAAAATGAGAATCAGTTCCAAAACAGTTGAAGTAATCCTGTAAACAAAGCAGTTCTTTCTTTTTTTTCTATGACTTCCCCAACTTTTCCGTCAACAGAAATGTATTCATCTTAAGAAATTCTTAGATTCTAATGAGTAAGCAAACATTGCTCTCATTTTCAATTTGCTAGACGATGTTTACATATGACTTATTTCAATGACTTTAAGAAGTTGGCTTTTCATCTTGTAATCATGTCCAATACCATTTGTTTGAAAACGTTTTTTAGAATCTACACCGAAACGTCGCACGCCTGCAATAAAGAAGTTGTAAATACATAAAACTCGTTCTCCTTGATGTTTACATACACGTATATGATCTATTTTGTGAGAGCAGGAACACAAGGAGAGACGAGTAAACACTCGGATGTTTACATTCTTGTCTGTTGGTAATTGATACTTTTACACAGTTTATATTCTATGCAATATTCTTCTTTATGTTCATGAATATTATGTTTACCTTTCGACATTTAAAGTGTTTTAGCTTTTAACTATACCAATCAATTCAATAACGGAAATGATGGGCAATGAACACAGTAGAATACCAATTACTAAAGATAACGACTTTATTGTTTAGAAATGACAGTTAAGTAGAGGTAGCTGCAAAACAAGAGATAGATATCGTGTAGGTGTATGACATTGGACAATATGAGGATTGGATGGAGAGGATAAACATCTCAGATTTTCTGAAAATTCTACCCTGTATCCATTGAGGAAAAGAAAACCAGATATTTGATTAGTGCTGTTTTACAATGATGAAATGAGGCTTCAAAATTGTTGTAAATCTGTCTAGGTTTCTGAGTGCTGGTGCCAGAGAGATACTTTAACATATCTGTACAACTGTCTAGCTTTGGGAATACTTGAGAGATTTAATAATTATGCTAGCATCTCATTAACAAGTTGATACCAGCATAGTGTAAGTATACACTCCTTTTTCGATCAAAAGATAAGCGTCCGTGGATAAATCAACAATTGATGTTCTCTAAACTGACAGTTCACAACAGTTAGAAAGCTTTTACTTAGATATCTAATCTATCTCTCAGTCAAGGTTCCTGATGTTTTCTAATGAAAGTGGAGTTTACATTTGAAGCCCTGGAGAACTTAATAATCAAATCACTCGGTCATGTTGTTTGGGTTGGCCAATAATGATATATATACTCTAGGAGCAGTGGGAATTGTTTTCTCGAAATAGACAGAATAACAGAATAATTACCAAGACTAACAAAAGTATAAACAAAAATTCATTGTAGCTAATATTGACCGGCTTTGTCCAAGTTGTGCTTAAATTTATTTTCTATTGTTCTGTAACAATTAATCATTTACTTACATGTGAAACACGGATTCCTTGTACAAGCACTTGGCAGCAAGGCAAATACTTAAAAGCCTGCTACAATTCCCTCTTTTAGATGATGAAGATGCCATTCAAGTATTTTGCGGTACATACCCAGGTTCGATGCAGCATCGTGGCAAACCATTTTGCTCCAATTTTCTAAATATATTCTTTAATAGGTTACCGTATTCGCCGTTATAAGCGCCCAGGGCGCTTAAAAAATTGACTTGGGTGGCCGCTTATTAAAATGATGTGAGTGACGAACGAAACATAAAGACTATTCACGTTGAACTGTGTTAAGGTTGTCTTTGATAATTGATACAGGCGTTCAAAACATACTTACACATTATCGCGTTGAAAATAACACATATTGCTGCTAAATGTATCCTTTAATTCCTCAAAGTGAAACAGAAACCACATTTTAATTCTATGCTGATAATTTCTCAATTGCAATCGTAGTATCCTATCAACACAGTGCTATTTTTAACGGTCACACGTTGGCAGGAATTGTACATAACATACAATAACTACTAAACTAAAAACTTATAATGCTTTTCAAATATTTCACACCTGCAAACATTTCATCAGTGATATTTTGAAACATACCTCACCATATAGATGTTGGTAACATTGAGCTGCATGGCTGTCTAAAACTACGACATTTAAAACAGAAAATATGCATGTTGACAACAGTGCAGACCTCCCGGATAATCCATTTTCAACACAAACTTCAAACAAATTTGATTATTGTTTCTTGGTTTGACAAATCTATTATCTTATTATTTTATTTTAGACTATTGGTTAATTATTAGGTTATTGGAGCTTATTACGGCGAATACGGTATCTGAAGAACCATTTCTGAAATACCATTGTTGTCCACAATGTAATTAATATGATATTAATATAATATGATCAATATGATTTGTACCTGTATTATCTGATTAATGTATATGTAAAATGTAAAATAATGTATTCGTTCATCTACACATATCATCAGTGAAATATGTATCCTTCTATTGCAATGACAGATTATCATTCGTGGGTGATATCAACCACATAATTTATATAAAGAGGGACGCTTAATATGTCATTCCCAGTAACCAGTTTGTTTAGTCATATCAGTTTTCAATCTGGCTTTACAAAATCAGTTGTTTCTGTTTAAGGAAACGCGGCTAAAGGACAAAATAGCATCTAAAATGGCCATGTTATATCACCATTACATACATAATCTGTCCTTTCATAATATGTTACAAAAAAAACGAAAAAAGTAGATCATGTCAGCGTGAACTTTCAAAGTTATATAAGCCAACATCAAAGGAACTAAATAGCAAAGATATGGAAAGTAAAAGCATAAGATTATGATGTATTACGACACGAACTTGACATTTGAATCTAGTTGTTCTCCTATTCCGATGATATCCAATGAGTGTATTACTTCAAGTTAAGAAGAAAGAAGACATATTCAGAGTGCATTTTTTGTTTGTTGTTGTTTTATTTCATTCTTGATTCGTTTTGTATACACTCGTTAATTAGTTTTAATAATTTGATGCGTCTGTCCTTGCCTCCGTCCGTCCGAAATCGTTTCCGGAGCATATCTCAAAAAAAATATTTGACTTGGAAACTTCAAATTAGGGATGAAAGTAACCTATATGGTGCTGTTGTGCCTTTTAGCGATCTCAACTCCATTGTCGAAATCAATTTTGAAATTTTGCTCAAAAACGGTCGGATTTTTGGACTTTGTCTCCTTTCCGGAGCATATCTTCAAAAACTATTTAACTTTGAAACTTCAAACATGGTATGGAAATAACCGTTATGAATCAATTGTGTCCTTTAGGGGTCCCAAGGTCCATATAATTTTTGAAATTTTGTCATTTGTGAGCATCACTAAAAAACTATATAACTTGAAAACTTAAATATTAATGTTGCCTACCTATATGATATTGTTGTGCCTTTCGTTGGTTTAAAATCCACGGTTCCAATAATGTTTTAAAATATTTTCATTAAAAAGAAGTATTGTTATTCAATGACATGATTGACTAGAATATATTTTCCAATTTAGTTATACTGTATGAAGGCGATCAAACTAAAGGCGGGGGTATGTGAGCTGCGATTACTTTTGCCTTGTTAACAACATTATGATTATGTTATCATGTATTCAAGAATTTGCACTATTGAAGGTAGTGTTATCCCAAATATAACCATATTATATTATGATTTTGTTAGTTTTTACTTGCATTGACACCAATATTGATGTACTATATATCCCATTTTCTCTTTCTGTGCACATTAATGACAAGGTTTATGGTCAAATAACAAAATCATCGTGTGAATAATCATTAGAATTAATTGTCAAATGACCAACAATCTTAACAACGGCTCGCAACACATGTGTGACAATACATACATGCGTTCATATTACTATTTTTCTACTTTTTCTCTATAACCATTTCCATTGAATCGCATTCATTCTTCTTAATAATGTATTTAAATATGAAAATACTACGTACATGTATATCTAGAGTATATATATCATGAATACAACTCACAAGAAGACCATTTGTCCTTCTTGCTTCAGAGTCACTTACAACTTACACTTAAACTGACGGGCAAAAGAAAGTTTAACACTCACTTGCTTTCCATTAATTCAATATTTTAAAGAAATTAGATGCATTTGATTATGGCACGATACAATAACACCTTTCGGCAGTAGTTTGAATGACGTAATTGGTGAATGTTTTATTTTAAACTTAAATATCATTATGTAAAGTAGACGGGGGTAAGAAATGAAATGGACACCAACATGACCCCTACCATGTTCAAAATGTTGTAAATTTGTGCAGGATGAGGCACATTTATTGATTTTATTGATTGATTGATATTATATGTCGATGAACAGTTGTGTTTTGTCAAATATTGATTTATGGATGATTTTTTTATCTTATTTTAAGATTTTAAAGGAGCTTTTGGCAATTTTTATGTAAACGTATATGCTAATCAATAACTTGTTGATTCGTTGTTTTCATTGTTGTCGATACTCATTCTTAAAAACAAGTCCAGTTCCTCAGAAGAACTACTCATATAGAAAGACAAATTTGTTATTTTACCACTAGATATACCTGTAGGTTTGACGTCCATGTTATACCGTGATATGTGTTGTTTCATTGTAACAACATCATACAACACAATCCAAAACGACTTCCTTAATTCAGCGTTATCATTGGTTAAAATTCTGATTTATATAAATAAGTGTCTTTACAACTAGTAGCATCAACTCCAGAACATTCATAATTATAAACTCACAGTCTTCAATTACAACACTGTATGTGTCTTAGCATCCTTAGAGGATATTCAAATGTGAGAATCGTACTTGTTGATCTCTAACTCATTGTCAAACGGTAAATGGACTTCCCACAACTGATATGCTTATGTCAGCAACTCGCTGAACTATATTTACCCGTTTAGGCTAATGATAATGACTGTGTTTCTCTTGCCACTTACAATTTTCATCAGTCTCATTCTATGCCTCAACCGAGATCCATTATATCGGATGAGCCCAAGTGTCGAACCATTACTCATTGTCAAATGGTAATTGGAATCTTTCCCTGTCATTAGTTCAATGAACATTATTTACGAATTTCTCTTTACATGAAGCCAGATTTCATCACGGAAATAATGACGTGTGACGTAAACGACATTTTGGAAGTGATTTTAAACTAGTAACTGAATATTCTCGACACCCAAATGCTGGTATGGATTCACCTAAATCAACAGGAAAGCAAATCCAAGTGTATGACTTATAAACTATTTTATTTGTTCTTTAAGATGAACTTATATGCATGTTCTTCAAGTTTCCAACCACTTAAACATTTCAGCTGCTCGGCATTCTTTTAGATGTTTTTCTTTACTTGAGTCAAGTCAAGTCAGTTTGTCAGGAAGATGTTTGTTACTACACAGTCGAGCTTTAATTTCATTTCCATCGTGTAACTACTGTAATTGTCTCAACATCCTAAGGGAAATCATGTCTATAATGGCAATGTGTTAGAAGGTTATAAATAGTATTTACTTCTAAAACCGGTGTCTCATTGAACTACTGGATGGACAGTCTCTGTATCAATGTGACCAATCATTTTACTTCATGTTGCAGTGTACATGTGGGCAAGAAAGCAACCATATTAAGTATACATTATCTTCTTTAAAAGACAATCAGGAAGGCCGTATAACAGAGCATTGCTGTAGTCCAAGAGAGAGTCCGAGAGTCCGAGAGATGACATGTGCTTGTACAAGAGTGGCAGCAGCACTTCTGTCAATGTACTTCCTTATCAAGCCTATGTTTCGCAGATGATAAAAGGAGTTTTTGCAACGACGCAATACAATATATATATATATATAAGCATACATGCACATACACATTCAAACTTTGTAATGGTATAATCGACTATAACGAAATACCACGCCTTATATGAAAACAATAAAGAAAATTAAACAGGTGTAGCTATATCGTATTTCGTTCTGTAGCTTCATCATCTATATTGGTTTGAAAAGAAAATTCTTTCTTCCTTCTTAACAACTTCTAGAAGATCACGCAAAGATGATGTACATTTTCTTAAGCAAACATCGTGCCATTGTCACTTACTAGACGTTGTTTTTTGTGGTGTTTGTTTTAGAAAGATAGGTTGTCAGTTGAGTCTGAATCGGTATATACATTTTAGTCTGGTGATAAATGATAATCAAAATCAGGAAGGTATATAATATACATGATGTTTATTTAAATCGAACATGATGAAATAGCTTGAAAAAATCAATTCCGAAACAGGTGTAGCATTACGAGTACAAAATGCAGCTTTCTTTCTGTGACAACAGCAATGTTTGTCAAGAAAGATCTTTTTCATCTTATCAACTTCTAGAATGCCACTCGGAGCTGATGGTTTCTCAAAGCAAACAGTGTTCTGATTTTCAATATACAGACGTTGTTTACGTGCACGTTTAAGAGAAGTGAGAAGTAAAAGTGTGTAAACAATAGGATGTTTGCAATTCTGTCCGGAAGAGATCTATGCAACATCCGTGTTCATGTTGATGGATATTATGTTTCATTATCACTTCATATGGAGTGTTTTAGCTGTATGATCTTTGATAGTATTTCGATGCATATTTTATTCCTATAATATGTAATTAAACATGAAATACATGTATACTGAAAATTACACATATATCATTTGATAAATTTGCCATCATGTCATGTTTGACAAATGGCACCCAATTTCCATCATCATTCCGCTTTCAATATGTTATTTTTTTCAATAAACCATATCATAAATCATAGATCAACTTATCAAACATATAAAGGTTAATGTTAATCTAAATTTAGTTTCATTGAAATGCTAGACATTCGTTGAAAACGTCAATAAACACATTTCTCAGTCACTAAATGCAGATATATCATTTGAAAGTTCAGGCAATCAGAAAGTTTGATACTTGTTTATCTAATCTATCTTTGTCTGGGTTTCTAATGTTTATTCAAGGAGTGATATACACGTTGAAAGGCCTTGAGAATAAAAGCAATCAAATCACTCGGTAATGATGTCTGGATAGGTAAATGATGTATATGCTCTTGGAACAGAGGAATTCTTTTTGTCGAAACAGGAATGAGAAAGTATGAACGAGTTCAAACGGTAATTACAACGACAAAGAAGGTCCTGGTTTAGTAGTTGTTTGATCTCCACCAGGGGACGTTAGACGATTTTCTGGAGAGAATGATTAGCAGGAAAACATATATAGTTCAAATGGATATCATAATTAAACAGAAAGTTGAAATTTATCTGGGATACCATAATTTTGAAACTTCTGATAATTACATGCTATTATGAAATTAGTATTCGTTGTTTACATTGTTGGCAACTTTAAAGACCTGATATGTTAATATTGTATAAAGGTTACAGCAAATTTATTGAAACAACCACTCCTACCTGAAAACATAATTATGTTTTTGCTGAAAGGATGTGTATGTATAATGCCATTGTATATGCTACCAAGCTGACCTTTTTAAATCAAGTATATCTCTTTTACTATATCTCTATTAGGCATGCATGATCAGGAACAAGCATAGTTGAATATACTATGGGGGGGGGGGGGGGGGGGGGGGAGGGGGGAGGGCATTGTGTGGTTTTCACAACCAGCCAGCGAATGGAATTGTTTTACTCAACACCTTGCCTTAAAACGTTTGCCATATTTTTACAAATGATACAGATGTTACATGGTTATACAGCTACATTTGTTGCTGATGATGATGACACAAGCTATACATTCAATGTATCATCACTCACAATGAGTGAAGACGTCAGACTTCTGCTGAGACAAATTAGATCAAATATAAACTTACAATGATGTTGTGGCCTGCTGTCGAATTACAGTTCTAAAACTCTGTAAATTAGTCACTCAATGTCAGTGTTGGCATCAGGTGTTTGAGAGAATTGTTATTTATTTCTATCCAAATTGCATTTGCTTCAATTTACAAGTTAAGTAACTTAATTGACTGTACATAAATACCTCGATTGAGTAAGAAGGGTCACGGCATGACAATTTATAACATTGTAATATGTTCAATAAAATGACAGTCAATGACCAGCAAATTAACCAGCAAATCCTTTACAGTGACATTGTGTTTATTGAACAAATCATTCATTCGATACAGTTTATTAGTAGATACAGTCAGTAATTCTAGAAGGTTAACTGTCGTACCAAAAATGGAAGTACAATGTATCATTCCAATATACATATTTATTTTCTTCTCAAGTAAAGAAATCTTCGGTCTGGAATAATTGTCAATAATAAAAGTGCCAAGAATATAGTTCTGTCCACACCAATATATTGATTTTACGTAAAACTTAAAGGGTTTTTGCGTCTGAAGTGATATATTGCAAGAGAGATTTATGAATTGCAATGCTACATGTTGAAAAGGAGAAAGTATTTGAAAGCTTTAAGATTGTCAATATATTACATACCCTGGTGAGATTGATAATTTTTTTCTGAAGTGTATCAGATAAAACGATTACATCTCTTAGCTGTTGATCTGGATTCAGAACTTAGAAGGTTCAAAGGCAGTTTTAAGACATGATTTGTATGGTAAGAAAATACTGAGAAGAAAAATACCTGAAAGCGATTAGAGATTCAGCATTGCAAGCTGAGATCATATAAGAACTGTGTAGTTTATTGATTTCTCAATTATGACTGATTCGAAATCAGTAACATCTTAATATAACATTTCTATTTTGAAAGGGATGCTTGATTTGCCATGTTAACCTATCCATAAATCCTTAAGGTAAATTAACACGAACTTAAAAAAATAATACCATAGTCAATGTTGAAATATGTTCATAACAGACGGTACTGATTTAAAAACAAGCACAGTGGTTAGGGCGTTCGGCTTCGGATCAAGAGGTCCGGGGTTCGAATCCCGCCAGGGGTACGGCAACTTTGTCTGCAGTAGAGAACTGTTCCACCAGCAGTAAGGTTTGAGTGCAATGCTACACTGAATTTCAGCGTAGTACCACCCATGGTTCGCTGGTACAGCCGAGGCTCGCAGGTTTCACCGCAATGCATAGCAACATGGCGTTGTGGGATTTCTCCCTGCTATAATACTAGCAGTCACGATATAAGTGAAATTCTCTTGAAAGCGACGTTAAACCACAACTCACCTCACCTCACTTAAAAACACAACAATCAATTCATGTCAGGAGAGATTCTGGTATAGAAAGGGACATCTGTTCTGACTTTACTGTGTAATACATTGTAATATTAATTGTTTGATTTTAACAAAATCATATACAATGTAATACTATCTGGTTACAATCCTGATTTGTGAAAAGTGTTTCTTGACACATAATATCATCAAATCAAAAACAATTATCGCTGACTCCTCAATAACAATTTTCAATCTGTGTAAATCGTATCTGCTGATCTTCTTGTGAATAGATAATTATACTAACCACCATTGATATACTTCTGTCAGCAGCTCACTGAACCTTCTTGAACCATTTATTTTGATGATAATGGTAATGTTTCTCTGTCTTGCCACTTACCATTTCCATCATACAGTCTCTGTCTGTGTCTCATCAGAGATCCATTATATCGGATGAACCAACGTACCGGCCCATTACTCATAGTCAAATGATAATTGGAGTCTCCTTTAGTAATAGACTTTTGTCAACAGTTCACAGGACATTATTTATGAATCTTGTCTTGTCTTGTCAGACGAAACATTTAGCCAAATGGCATCAAGGAAATAAAGAGGAAACTGTTGTCTCCGTGGAATAGAACAGCAATTATATGTCCCTTGTGATTTTTCTGTTTATCCCTAAACCTGATGAAAGCCTTTCTTTGATGCTAATGTTCTAGCCTATAATTTACAATTCCTTTACTTCCAAACAGGTATTGCTGAATAAAAAGAGACACATTTTGAAAAAAGATATTTAAAACATGGGGACATCAGGTCTTTCATGTCATGTCTCAGTGTGTGTATTGGGAATGATATTAACTACTTAAATAATTTGATTATCAAGCTTGGAACTTGGTGATATGTGTCCAGTATTGCTGGACTTGCTTATATTGCTAACAAAAAGTGTTATTCTGACATAACCTAAGCAACAAAACATCATTCGCGAATGTCATAAAATGTGCACTAATTTGTCAAACAGTGTTGAACAGCATTGCTGTTGCTGATAACACGCCTCTCATAAATAACCATCATAGACCTTGTTAAATTTTCTCATGTTGATATAACGCATATTCTTCCTTCCTTGGTTGTTTAAACGACCCGAGATCACATCACTGAGAAATCGACATATTTTTCAAAATGCTCTGTTCATCTGCATTGGTTTCAATAATATTTTAAAATACATAATGAAATATCATACCTTATATAAATTTGAAATTTCAGTTACAACATTATGTGTACATCTTGTTTCTATCGGTGGCTAATGCATATTTATATTGATTTAAAGAAGGAAAGTTTTCGTTCACCTTACCAACCTCTAGAATGTGAGGCAAATATAATACACATCTTCCTAAACAAACATGGTTCTCTTTTTGAATAAGTCGACACTGTTTACATATGCGTGGAGGAACTATTTTGTGGGAGTAGAAACATATCAATCATCAATCATAATTTTTTTAAAGTAATGTCATACATTATATAAAGATGAAAGTCTATATTACTGTATATCAGATCAAAAACATTTTCAACAATATGGCTACAGATTGCCGATTGTTTTGTCTTTCTCTGGTCTAGAGAACTAACTTGGTTTTTTAAAAAAGAGTTCTCTTTCATCTTACCAACTTCTAGAAAGGAAGGCAAAAATAAAGTACATCTTCCTGAGCAATTGCAGTTATTATTTTCAATCAGAACATGTTGTTTACATATCAGTGGAGGAACTGTTTTCTGAGAGTAGGAACATAAGGCGAAGTGAGTAAACAGTCAGATGTTTACATTATTGTCTGGTGGTAATATATGTTGATACACAAACGGGAACAAAGGGAATGTGTGTAAACAGTGCAAACAGTACACAGGAAGTATATATACCTGTCCCGTTGTAATCGATATTGAGTGAGTGATTGAGTTATTGTTTAACGCTGCTTCGGCAGTATCGCAGCCATTTGCGGCGAGAAATTTAAGTTAATTGCCCAATCTAAAAAATATTTGCAAAAGCAAGCATGAAACGACACGATGGTTGTAGAAACACCAGCAAATTATCACAAGATTGGTAAAAGCTGATTTAGAAAAGATTAAAAATTAAAGTTTATCAAAAATATTAATTTCTTTTATAAAATCTAAAACGGGATGTTCACCGAAGTGAGTAAAAACCTGAGAAATGGAAAGATTATGGTAAAATGTTTCCCTGATATGAGCAGTGACCCAAGGAAGGAATATTGTTACACATTTCATATTCTTAATGATGAATATTATGTTCACTTCATATGGAGTATTTCGATGTTTCATGTTATGGCCTTTCTATGGACTCAACATCTACATTGGTTTTAAAGAAAATGTTTCTTTTTATCTTACCAACTTGATTGACGCTTTGACATCATTCATTTTCCATTGCAACCACTCAAACTCATGTCTTGTGTTCCTTCTAGTTTGGCTAAGATTTTACAACATTCGATGTTATATGTCACCAATGTGTGAGTTCACCTCACTTTCAATTTTCAACCTGCAAGGTTGATAACGCATCGATCCTGACTGCATAAAACTTCTAAAGGCAAACGTCTCTAACATAAAAAGTCCTTATATGAGTGTCAGAGATCGAATAAGTGCCAGAAGATCAAAGTGTTGAAAGCTTACTACAAAAAATCCACACATCAGCGATGACATGAAGTTACAATAAATTGATGGACGTTCTTTCATCTTGACATTTTTTTTATAAACAAGAATTCCAAAATAGAGGTAAAATAGTTTAATTGAAAAGAAAATCAATATTCGGTTAGCATAGACTGTCTTTTTCAACATACATGTATTACTGTACACCTTCTGTATGTACTCAAACACCCATTCTAATGTACAGTTATTCCTTAAATCAATTAGCCACGCATTTGTACATACGTGTCCTTTGGTGCGTCTGTCTGTGTGTCCGTGTGTGCATAACCAGATAACTATATGACTATATAAACATCAAATTTGATATTGCGTGTGAAGGGACTTCAATTCAAAGTTGAAGTATTTTTAAAATTTGACCAAAAGCGATCAGATTTTTTTAACTTGTTTTTTTTCCGGATCATACACTCTAAGACTTGAAACTTCAACTCATGTTCAAAACACTTCTTTTTTTTCTTCTTTCAACTTTGTTTCGTTTACCTGTGTTGTTGTGTTGTGTTGTTGTTATAAATTGACATTATTGATTACATACGTTTTCCAATTAATTAATGTCACATGAAGGCGGTCAGAGGCAAGACGTGGTATGTGAATATGCTCACTTTTGCCTTGTTCTTTTAACAACTTAAGACAATCGGACAGATCACATTATCACCAATTTAATCTCATATCAATTCTCAATTATGAAACAACATCAATTGATATCTTGTCATATTATGCTTTTTAATATTTGACAAGAAAGTGACTCAATAAAACAGCAATAAGTAAATAAAATAATTATTTGACCAACAACAGTTCTTTAGATGTATATTTGGTATAAGCCATCATTTTATACATCAAGAACTCTATGTGTTATATTATTTATTTATCTTCTTGTCTACATTGTATTCACTTAGTTTATCTTTTGTCAATTACATATTTAATCTCACATTTTGGGTAATTTGTTCAAATGTTGTCTTATAATCTAATAGTTTTTAGACTTTAGCAAGAGAGTGATACAATAAAATATAATCTAAGATCAATAACTGCAGATCTGTAATTTGATAGATCAGAACACCAAAACACGTTAAATATGTCTACAATCTAATTCACTTCTCTGTATAGGTTTATAATGTTTTCTTCTAAATGTACAATAACCAATGACCAAAGATAAGGGGAATTGCATTGAAGCAATCAGATCAAATAGTCTGGCTCGAAATGGTTCTATTTTTTGCAGGAGAGAGTGATGAAAAGGAAGCTTCAAATCGAAAACTAAAGTGGACGAGGTAAAGAATTTAAATGTACTTTATAGACGTATGAAAATAAATGTTTATGATCACAAGTGTTAACTACTGTATATTGTATGTATATTTAATACGGTTCCATAATTGGATCATACACTTCGTCTTGAATGTGTACACGGATGTCCATTTGAAGGTGTTGAATACACTCAATGTTATACCTGCCAGACGTATGTTGTCATAATAAATGCTTTCATGAATTCAAGAAGTTGGTTTTACAATGATATAAAGCATGTTTCATTCATTGAAATCATATATGTTGTTATACTGCAGTGATAGTGATAGGTAAGGGCATATGTCACCTCTTTCTATTCAATACAATTATCATAAACTTTTGAAAATTGTTGCGTCAAGCTTGTTCCGCTGATCTTTTAATACATCATCACCGGAATAAAGGTTTAATCTATATTTTTTAAAATCTAACGCTTATTTGAATGTTGTTGAGAATTGTGAGAATTTATATTAAATATTATATTTATATATAAAACAGTGATGATTCATGGACATTGAAATGTGGTAATGATGCCGATATTTGAACCAAATATGCATAGAGACATAAATTACACACCTACATAGTTGGGTATAGTATTTCAAAAGATTTGGTTGCTATACTATCTTGACATTAACATTTTTAAAGTCCAAATATTGAACTAATTCACAGAAATCAATAAAGCTCTTTTATTAAGTAATCCCTTTGTAAAATAGATAGTGCTTTGGATGTGTGATATGTTACTGCCTTTATTGAATTTCATGTCAAGATCAATACTTTAAGTGCTCATGTCTTTATGTGAGTTTGAAATGTATCCTACTTAATGATATTTGCAGTTGATGTACACATGACCCTTAAATATCATTTACGAAGCTTTTTCATCCACAGATCGATGTTCCTAACCATCTATAACACTTTCCAGAGATCTTTACTGTTTGCACTAGGACTTAATCATTTCCAAGAGCATTGAAGAAAAAAGCAATATCATTCTGATTTTCCGGTAGTTTTTTATCCTTCCTTAATGCTTGTGCATTCAGTAAAAGTTTTCTTGGTGTAAAGTCTTCAGCTTATTTGAGATATAAGATGTGTGTGCATTGTTGTAATTCCTTGTTCTGTTCTTTTATTATATTGTATTAGGAGAATAGTGTATGTAAATGCAAATACCAGAGGATAATAAAATAAAATGCTCTTTTATTACACCAACATAAAATACAAAAGATAATTAAGGGTTTTAATTAAGTACCTCAGCTGATAACTCCTGATAACTCTGAAAAGGCATTTGAAAATTACCACACAGTTAGAACAACTGAATTTGCAATTCGTTGTAATTTATTATTTGTAAGGTTAATTATTGTAGTAAAACGCTTATGTGATGGCTCAATAAATTGCAAAAGCATTATGTTACCGAATAATTTTGTAATAACGATGGACAGTTATTAAGAAATTAAAATCAGAAGTCATATTTTATCGAATTAATTTGATATACCTGGAATGGATTTTGCAATAAATTGGAGTTGAAAGGGTGTGATTAATCTTCACAATTTTCGTCTAACATGCACTATATAATCATTAACTAATTACTTTTTGAAAAGCATTTTCATCTCAATTACTTTTAAAGCTTCCCACCTGAATATTCTAACTGCATTGAACCAGTTTTAAATTTCAAATATCAAGTATTACGACAAGATATCTTAAACACTTTTATAATGACAATTCTTTATGATAGTACAAAATACTACAAAATAAATAAAACCAGCAAACCCAAGTTACATTAAATCTCTTTTTTTTTAATATGAAACTTTTGGTAGTTTTTAATGTTTCCTTTTTTTTGTTTTAAAATACATTCTTTAAAATCGTTTTTAAAGCATCACCGCGCTTCTTCTGGTAAGGTGTTGCGTGTTGGGCTGGAGTTCTGGATATTTTGTCAGTTTGCTTTCGTCGCAATATATATATATCTCTAACTTTTAGATGATGGAGATGCCATTCCAGTATTTTGCGGTGCATACCCGGGTTCGATGCAGCATCATGGGAAACCATTTTGCTCCAATTTTCTAAATATATTCTTTAATAGGTTACCGTATGTGCCGTTATAAGCGTCCAGGGCGCTTAAAAAATTGACTTGGGTGGCCGCTTATTAAAATGATGTGAGTGACGAACGAAACATAAAGACTATTCACGTGGAACTGTGTTTAGGTTGTCTTTGATAATTGATACAGGCGTTCAAAACATACTTACACATTATCGAGTTGAAAATAACACATATTGCTGCTAAATGTATCCTTTAATTCCTCAAAGTGTAACAGAAACCACATTCTAATTTTATGCTGATAATTTCTCAATTGCAATCGTAGTATCCTATCAACACAGTGCTATTTTTAATGGTCACACGTTGGCAGGAATTGTACATAACATACAATAACTACTAAACTAAAAACTTATAATGCTTTTCAAATATTTCACACCTGCAAACATTTCATCAGTGATATTTTTAAACATACCTCAACATATAGATTTTGGTAACATTGAGCTGCATGGCTGTCTAAAACTACGACATTTAAAACAGAAAATCTGCATGTTGACAACAGTGCAGACCTCCCGGATAATCCATTTTCAACACAGGGGTGGCAATTGAAAAAAACTTCAAACAAATTTGATTATTGTTCCTTGGTTTGACAAATCTATTATCTTATTATTTTATTTTAGACTAAAATCAATCTTTATTTTCTATCAGTAATAATCGTTTAATAAGTTATTGTGCTCTATCATATTTGAACTATGCAACTCCTGTCACCCCAATACAAAAATAAACCAGTCCCTCTTCTTGGGGTATTGCATGGAATTAGGTCAACACCTTGATTGACGTTTCCTGTCTTAAGTTGCCATGCAGCACTGATAAGCATTTGTATTGATGTTTATTGGAGCAGGGCGCTTATTACGGCGAATACGGTATCTGAAGAACCATTTCTGAAATACCATTGTTGTCCACACTGTAATTAATATGATAATAATATAATATGATCAATATGAATTGTACCTGTATTATCTGATTAATGTATATGTAATCTTCGATTATCATTAGAGAACATAAATAAAATAATGTATTCATTCATCTACACATATCATCAGTGAAATATGTATCCTTCTATTGCAATGACAGATTATCATTCGTGGGTGATATCAACCACATAATTTATATCAAGAGGGACGCTTAATATGTCATTCCCAGTAACCAGTTTGTTTAGTCTTATCAGTTTTCAATCTGGCTTTACAAAATCAGTTGTTTCTGTTTAAGGAAACGCGGCAAACGGACAAAATAACATCTAAAATGGCCATGTTATATCACCATTACATACATAATCTGTACTTTCATAATATGTTACAAAAAAACGAAAAAAGTAGATGATGTCAGCGTGAACTTTCAAAGTTATATAAGCCAACATCAAAGGAACTAAATAGCGAATGATATGGAAAGTAAAAGCATAAGATTATGATGTATTACGACACGAACTTGACATTTGAATCTAGTGTGTCTCCTATTCCGATGATATCCAATGAGTGTATTACTTCAAGGTAAGAAGAAAGAAGACATATTCAAAGAGAGTGCCGTTTTTTTGTTTGTTGTTTTATTTATTTCATTCTTGATTCGTTTTGTATACACTCGTTAATTAG
Source organism: Gibbula magus (assembly GCA_936450465.1). NCBI lineage: Eukaryota > Metazoa > Mollusca > Gastropoda > Trochida > Trochidae > Gibbula > Gibbula magus. The sequence goes on from OW388306.1 coordinate 27,874,238, forward strand.
TTTTAATAATTTGATCCGTCTGTCCGTGCCTCCGTCCGTCCGAAATCGTTTCCGGAGCTCATCTCAAAAAAACTATTTGACTTGGAAACTTCAAATTAGGGATGAAAGTAACCCATATGGTGCTGTTGTGCCTTTTAGGATCTCAACTCCATGGTCCAAATCAATTTTGAAATTTTGCTCAAAAACTGTCGGATTTTTGGACTTTGTCTCGTTTCCGGAGCATATCTCAAAAACTTTTTAACTTTGAAACTTCAAACATGGTATGGAAATAACCTTTATGAAGCAATTGTGTTCTTTAGGGGTCCCAAGGTCCATATAATTTTTGAAATTTTGTCATCTGTGAGCATCACTAAAAAACTATATAACTTGAAAACTTAAATATTAATGTTGCCTACCTATATGATATTGTTGTGCCTTTCATTGGTTTAAAATCCACGGTTCCAATAATGTTTTAAAATATTTTCATTAAAAACAAGTATTGTTATTCAATGACATGATTGACTAGAATATATTTTCCAATTTAGTTATACTGTATGAAGGTGATCAAACTACAGGGGGTATGTGAGCTACGCTCACTTTTGCCTTGTTAACAACATTATGATTATGTTATCATGTATTCAAGAATTTGCACTATTGAAGGTAGTGTTATCCCAAATATAACCATATTATATTATGATTTTGTTAGGTTTTTACTTGCATTGACACCAATATTGATGTACTATATATCCCATTTTCTCTTTCTATGCATATTCATGACAACGTTTATTGTCAAATAACAAAATCATCGTGTGAATAATCATTAAAATTAATTGTCAAATGACCAACAATCTTAACAACGGCTCGCAACACATGTGTGACAATACATACATGCGTTCACATTACTCTTTTTCTACTTTTTCTCTATAACCATTTCCATTTAATCGCATTCATTCTTCTTAATAATGTATTCAAATATGAAAATACTACGTACATGTATATCTGGAGTATATATATCATGAATACAACTCACAAGAAGACCATTTGTCCTTCTTGCTTCAGAGTCACTTACAACTTACACTTAAACTGACGGGCAAAAGAAAGTTTAACACTCACTTGCTTTCCATTAATTCAATATTTTAAAGAAATTAGATGCATTTGATTATGGCACGATACAATAACACCTTTCGGCAGTAGTTTGATTGACTTAATTGGTGAATGTTTTATTTTTAACTTAAATATCATTATGTAAAGTAGACGGGGGTAAGAAATGAAATGGACACCAACATGACCCCTACCATGTTCAAAATGTTGTAAATTTGTGCAGGATGAGGCACATTTATTGATTTTATTGATTGATTGATATTATGTGTCGATGAACAGTTGTGTTTTGTCAAATATTGATTTATGGATGATTTTTTTTATCTTATTTTAAGATTTTAAAGGAGCTTTTGGCGATTTTTATGTAAACGTATATGCCAATCAATAACTTGTTGATTCGTTGTTTTCATTGTTGACGATACTCATTCTTAAAAACAAGTCCAGTTCCTCAGAAGAACTACTCATATAGAAAGACAAATTTGTTTTTTTACCACTAGATATACCTGTAGGTTTGACGTCCATGTTATACCGTTATATGTGTTGTTTCATTGTAACAACATCATACAACATAATCCAAAACGACTTCCTTCATTCAGCGTTATCATTGGTTAAAATTCTGATTTATATAAATAAGTGTCTTTACAACTAGTAGCATCAACTCCAGAACATTCATAATTATAAACTCACATTCTTCAATTACAACACTGTATGTGTCTTGGCATCCTTAGGGGATATTCAAATGTGTCAAACGGTAAATGGACTTTCCACAACTGATATGCTTCCGTCAGCAACTCGCTGAACTATATTTACCCGTTTAGGCTAATGACAATGACTGTGTTTCTCTTGCCACTTACCATTTTCATCAGTCTCATTCTATGCCTCAACCGAGATCCATTATATCGGATGAGCCTAAGTGTCGACCCATTACTCATTGTCAAATGGTAATTGGAATCTTTCCCTGTCAGCAGTTCAATGAACATTATTTACGACTTTCTCTTTACATGTCGCCAGATTCATCACGGAAATAATGACGTGTGACATAAACGACATTTTGGAAGTGATTTTAAACTAGTAACTGAATATTCTCGACACCCAAATGCTGATATGGATTCACCTAAATCAACAGGAAAGCAAATCCAAGTGTATGACTTATAAACCATTTTATTTGTTCTTTAAGATGAACTTATATGCATGTTCTTCAAGTTTCCAACCACTTAAACATTTCAGCTGCTCGGCATTCTTTTAGATGTTTTTCTTTATTTGAGTCAAGTGAAGTCAGTTTGTCAGGAAGATGTTTGTTACTACACAATCGAGCTTTAATTTCATTTCCATCGTGTAACTTCTGTAATTGTCTCAACATCCTAAGGGAAATCATGTCTATAATGGCAAGGTGTTAGAAGGTTATAAATAGTATTTACTTCTAAAACCGGTGTCTCATTGAACTACTGGATGGACAGTCTCTTTATCAATGTGACCAATCATTTTACTTCATGTTGCAGTGTACATGTGGGCAAGAAAGCAACCATATTAAGTATACATTATCTAGCATGGAAGTAGGTCACCAATTCAGTAATCTGTTTCTATTGTTAGTGTACTTGTGGAAGAACTGAACTACATACCACTAGGGTGTGTCTTACAATTCATATGTCATTCTGTCTCTCTTTTAGCCGTCAAACGTTTATGAATAATAATATGAGATAACACTTGTAATAAACCTGAATAAAAACACAAACATATCGGATTTCAGCATAGTCATGAAGCTACATGTATACAGTCAGACAACGTTGAACCGGACCCGTATATTCCACACAGAAGTATTGCAAATCCTCTCTCTATATTTCTATACCAATGATGATCAGCTTAACCGCAGGACTTCCTATCCGAACGATTTTCAACTATCACCAAATTGTGCAGATAAACGGGGTCTGACTGTACTTACAATTGTCCTTATTTACATCACTTTATACTTATTTATTAATTTATTTCGGCAATACTCGAGATGATTCACTATTTTTCTTCTAAAATTCCGATAATGTTTACTTTGCTTCCAACTTTCTCAAATAACCCGTTCCCAATAAAAGAGCAGTCGTTGTGGTTATGTGGTCAATTGGAGGGTTCCTGGCAGAGAATAGGCGGAAAGAGCAGATTTGGGAATCTAAAATCTGTACTAATGTGTAGGACAAAGTGTAACAAGATTACTATTTCTGTTAACAAACGTACCCTTTATAACCATCATATGGCCATGTTATCGTTTCTGAGATCACACGGTTTCGTATTCCTAATTTGACGGGTGTTAGGGACACGAAATCACTTCAATGCATTGCCACCATGATTTTGCAAAATGATTCTTTCCAACTGCTATCATTTTAAAGGTATTATAAAGGTTGGTTTTCGAACATAAACATCAACTTAATGAATAATGAATGGAAATAGACAAACTCGCATGTTCCCCAGTACATATTATTTGCAAATTGTGAATTTGTAAGTATATTATTTCTCCTTTATGTATCACATAACGGCAATACACTATATATAAGCATACATGCACATACATATTCAAACCTTGTTATGGTATAATGGACTATAACGAAATACCACGCCTTATATGAAAACAATAAAGAAAATTAAACAGGTGTAGCTATATCGTATTTCGTTCTGTAGCTTCATCATCTATATTGGTTTGAAAAGAAAATTCTTTCTTCCTTCTTAACAACTTCTAGAAGATCACGCAAAAATGATGATAATCAAAATCAGGAAGGTATATAATATACAGGATGTTTATTTAAATCGAACATGATGAAATAGCTTGAAAAAATCAATTCCGAAACAGATGTAGCATTACGAGTACAAAATGCAGCTTTCTTTCTGTGACAACAGCAATGTTTGTCAAGAAAGATCTTTTTCATCTTATCAACTTCTAGAATGCCACTCGGAGCTGATGGTTTCTCAAAGCAAACAGTGTTCTGATTTTCAATATACAGACGTTCTGTACGTGCACATTTAAGAGAAGTGAGGAGGAGAAGAGTGTAAACAGTAGGATGTTTGCAATCCTGTCCGGAAGAGATCTATGCAACATCCGTGTTCATGTTGATGGATATTATGTGTCATTATCACTTCATATGGAGTGTTTAGCTGTATGATCTTTGATAGTATTTCGATGCATATTTTATTCCTATAATATGTAATTAAACATGAAATAACTGTATATTGAAAATTACACATATATGATTTGATAAATTTGCCATCATGTTATGTTTGACAAATGGCACCCAATTTCCATCATCATTCCGCTTTCAATATGTTATTTTTTTCAATAAACCATATCATAAATCATATATCAACTTATCAAAAATATAAAGGTTAATGTTAATCTAAATTTAGTTTCATTGAAATGCTAGACATAGGGGGGGGGGGGGGGGGGGTTTCACAACCAGCTAACGAATGGAATTGTTTTACTCAACACCTTGCCTTACAATGGGTGCCATATTTTCACAAATGATACAGATGTCACATGGTTATTCAGTTACATTTGTTGCTGATGATGATGACACAAGCTATACATTCAATGTATCATCACTCACAATGAGTGAAGACGTCAGACTTCTGCTGAGACAAATTAGATCAAATATAAACTTACAATGATGTTGTGGCCTGCTGTCGAATTACAGTTCTAAAACTATGTAAATTAGTCACTAAATGTCAGTGTTGGCATCAGGTGTTTGAGAGAATTGTTATTTATTTCTATCCAAATTGCATTTGCTTCAATTTACAAGTTAAGTAACTTAATTGACTGTACATAAATACCTCGATTGAGTAACAAGGATCACGGCATGACAATTTATAACATTGTAATATGTTCAATAAAATGACAGTCAATGACCAGCAAATTAACCAGCAAATCCTTTACAGTGACATTGTGTTTATTGAACAAATCATTCATTCGATACAGTTTATTAGTAGATACAGTCAGCCATTCTAGAAGTTTAACTGTCGTGCCAAAAATCGAAGTACAATGTATCATTCCAATATACATATTTATTTACTTCTCAAGTAAAGAAATCTTGAATAATTGTCAATAATAAAAGTGCCAAGAATATAGTTCTGTCCACACCAATATATTGATTTTACGTAAAACTTAAAGGGTTGTTGCGTCTGAAGTGATATATTGCAAGAGAGATTTATGAATTGCAATGCTACATGTTGAAAAGGAGAAAGTATTTGAAAGCTTTAAGATTGTCAATATATTACATACCCTGGTGAGATTGATATTTTTTTCTGAAACGATCAGATAAAACGATTACATCTCTTAGCTGTTGATCTGGATTCAGAACTTAGAAGGTTCAAAGGCAGTTTTAAGACATGATTTGTATGGTAATTAAATACTGAGAAGAAAAATACCTGAAAGCGATTAGAGATACAGCATTGCAAGCTAAGATCATATTAGAACTGTGTAGTTGATTGATTTCTCAATTATGACTGATTCGATATCAGTAACATCTTAATATAACATTTCTATTTTGAAAGGGATGCTTGATTTGCCATGTTAACCTATTCATACATCCTTAAGATAAATTAGCACGAATTTAAAACAACAATGCCATATTCAATGTTAAAATATGTTCATAACAGACAGTACTGATTTAAAAACAAGCGCAGTGGTAAGCGCGTTCGGCTTCGGATCAAGAGGTCCAGGGTTCGAATCCCACCTTGGGCACAGCAAGTTTGTCTGCAGTAGAGAACTGTTCTACACACAGTAAGGTTTGGGTGCACTACTACACTGAATTTCAGCGTAGTACCACCCATGGTGCGCTAGTTCCAGCCGATGCTCGCAGGTTTCACCGCAATGCATAGCCACATGGCGTTGCGGGCTTTCTCCCTGCCATAATACTAGCAGTCACGATTTAAGTGAAATACTCTTGAAGCGGCTTTAAACCACAACTCACCTCACCTCACTTAAAAACAATATTATCAATTCATCTCAGAAGAGATTCTAGGATAAAAAGGGACATAATATCAATTGTTTGATTGTAACAAAATCATATAACACTATCTAAAAGTCTTCATGAATTCAGCGGTTTCATTGGTTACAATCCTGATTTGTGAAAAGTGTTTCTTGACACCTAATATCATAACATCAAAAAAAGTTATCGCTGATTCCTCAATAACAATTTTCAAAGTGTGTAAATCGTATTTGTTGATATCATTGTGAATAGATAATTAAACTATCCACCATTGATATACAGATGAGGTCAGCAGCTCGCTGCATGGACCCTCTTGAACCATTTATTTTGATGATAATGTTAATGTTTCTCTGTCTTACCACTTACCATTTCCATCATACAAGTCTCGGTCTCTGTCTCATCAGAGATCCATTATATCGGATAAACCAACGTACCGGCCCATTACTCATAGTCAAATGATAATTGGAGTCTCCTCTAGTAATAGACTTTTGTCAACAGTTCACAGGACATTATTTATGAATCTTGTTTTGTCTTGTCAGACGAAACATTTAGCCAAATTGCATCAAGGAAATAACGAGGAAGCTGTTATCTCAGCGGAATAGAACAGCAATTGTATGTCCATGGTAATTTTCCCTTCAACCTATGGAAAGCCTTTCTTTGATGCTAATGTTCTAGATGATGATTTACACTTCCAAAACTGCTGAATAAAAGATTTTGAAAAAGACATCTTTAACATGGAGGCTTCGGGTATTTCATGTCATGTCTCAGTGTGCATATGGGGAATGAAATTAAACCTTCAAATCATTTGATTATCAAGCTTGGAATTTGGTGATATTGCTAAAAATGAGGAATACTTGGTCTAACAAGCACTCCCTCGAGCCTTTTTCAGTACAGACTTTTATGAAAGTTCAAACTATACCTAGTGTGTCCAAAAATATGCCGGTATCAACATTATAAGAGTACAAATATTTTCTTAAACAATATATGTATAAAATGAAACAATAAAATTTAAATTATAATTATTTGGCTAAAAATATTAAGATTTAAGACTGCATGTATTTTTGAAAACAGTTGAAAACTCATTCAAATGTTGTTTATATTTATATTATTATTTAGTATTATGAGAAACGGAGAAATGTTTTTCTTTCAAATATTTTTGTTCTCAAACATGTAATTTGGTTCCTACATTCTCAAATAACCTTTTCCCTATTTGTAGTGTACTTATTGTGGTTCTATTTGAGGTTTAAGGTTGTCAAATTGCGAAAATAGCAGACAGTAAGAAACAATAAGGATAGTAAATGTGTTTATTCTTGGAAAACGGAAGAAATAATGAATTTAAAATGGTAATTGAGAATAAGAAAAGAAAGTAGAAAGTTGAATAAAACTATTATAATAATTAACATGATATACATTAGTTAATATTTCTATTTTGTTAAATATATTGTTGGTCACTTATTAACCTACACAAAAACTAAACATAAACTTGGTGTTAATGAAATGTAAAACGGTACATATATTAATTTAAGCTCTTCTGGGAATATCTGAACACATTATGAAATTATGAATAAGTTGAATATACTGATGGTACTGAAAGTTTTGTTGTCATTTTGCTCAATCAATATCATAAAAATGTACATGCTTGTCAGTGCATTATGGAAGTCTTACAGACGCATTTAAGATGAATGATAAACTTCTTATCTTTGTCCTTATCTTCATGGATATCAACCTGGAATATATCCAGGATAAATGTTGACTCATATCCTAGATTCATCTACAATATCTGAAGATATACCCTTGAAGTATCGACAATATATACCCTCGATTCACCCAAGATCAATATCGAACATATATCCTGTGATTATCAACGATGTGAGGATACATTGTAAAAACTATTTCTGTTTGTTCTGTTACCTGGTTTGACACTAAGTTTCTGTTTTCAAGATCACACACAGACTTTATATTGTTTTTTATGTATGGGTACGAACCAAGGGTTCTTATTCTGTTTGTGTGAATCTTCTATCATGCATGTATTTTGCATCTACTTCTACATCAGTTTTTATGTCGTAGAAGATTAGCAATTGACAGCTAAAGTACAACTCAAACCCGCACTTAAAATGTACAGTTTCATAACTCAATATAACTCGATTAGAGAATGAATTCTCGATAATAGTTTGATCCTATTTGAAAATCAAATCTAATTCACAATACTGATATTGATTTCTGCAAATGTGATTTAATGGTTGAGGTAGTTTGTTTTTTAAGTTAATCGGGACAGTTCTGCAAAAGGAGACTACGTAAAGTCTCAATGAAACTAATTTGGCAAGAACATTTAGTTATAAATAGTACATGTATCAGAACGTATTGAAACGTGAGACAACATCTCTTCCTACAAAAGATGTAGCTAAGGTTTATGTTTTCGCCTTGAATACAGAGGTTGGAATCATGCCAGCCATGCTGGTTCTTATATAACGTTTTGGTTCAAAGTTTCATTTAAATTCATTGTTTACTAGTTTCAGAAGACCCTATCAGTTGTTCACTTTTTACACAGCCGCATTGCGTTTGTAACATTTGTCTCTGAAATAATACAAGCTGTCAAACCGTTTTCAGTGATTAGGCCATGATATTATGATACATAGTACACGATATATACATGATACACAATTGAGCCGCCATGATATGAGACAGGACGTTCAATCCACCAATCCTCTCCTCTTATGTGATCAATTTAAATAATAATTTAATGTCTATCATCACACAGACTAAACATGTAAACATAATTGTTTGCTCAGCTCGATTCATTACTATATGCATTTTAATAACACATTAAGGAAACAAAACATAAATAAGTGCATTAAAATGACATTAGAACATTTTGTTGGAGTCATATATAGAGGATATCCGCTTTTCTTGACTAATACCATGTTTATCTCATCAAGTGAGGTAGAAGGTTATATTTTCACGAGTGGCACAGCCACGAGTGACAATATGTAACTTTTCTACCTCACGAGATGAGATAAACATGGTATTTGTCAATAATTGACGGATGTTCTATTTATTTTATGATAGTATACATGTAATTACGTCCGAAAAGGGTTGTTTTCATGCCAAGCGGCCGCAAGGAACAGCCCGGTACCACAGTAACACTGTGACGTCATAAGCTAAAACGCCGCGCGAGACCATTGTTGTATGACGTCAAATTCTATCAGTCACCGTTCGCAGTGAAAATATAAGTTATTTTCACTGTAGCATGATAGACAGTTTATTTCACTGATAAATCCCAGTATTTCACTGCTCGTCATATAATAAATTTGTCTAGCTATCTTATTTTCGAAAATGTTGAATGTGTAAGATATTATAGACTGTCATTTACTATTTTAGTTGAATCTATGAAAACACACAGCATTGTTTTGCAAGTCAAACGGTAAGATTGGGTGAAAACCTTTTAACCTTTGGGAAATATGACCACTGAGTAAAGTGCTTGATGATTGCGGCGATATGTGCCTTGTGGTGTTGAATTATTATTCTCCATAAATACTGATCTGCGCCCACTAAGTGATTGTTTATTCAAATTTCTGTCAAGCACAGTTATGCCAAGCAAGAACATTTTACCCTGTCTAATCTCGACTTCACAATGTGTCTAGTTTAAAAGATAAATCTGGATCGTCCTGTCATCAGTAATGTCATAAGTCAGGAATTTCTTCTTTATATAAGCAGGGTGTGCCTTGGTTGAAAGATGGATTAAGTCAAATAACTCAACACTTAGCTTTTTTATATATACATGTACGTCTTTGAATGTAATGGATCTTTTGAGTTACGAGGGAAGCGTGTGGAAAGTCAGTAATGTTTATACCAGTGTCGCGGCTCTTTATGAAATACATGTATATACATATATACAGCTTGATTTGAAATATATTATTTGTTTTGCGAAACGGGTGGTATTATGCACTCTGGAAACAAAATAAATTGGGTTTTTTTAATAAATAATTGATTGATAATTCATTGTAATTGGTAGCAGCGAAAACATTTTTTGGACCCCTCAATGCCAAAAAGATGTTATTTTGCGCATGTCATTCAATCATACATGGTTGATATACCAATGTGTGCAAACAATAATGCTGTTCAATCCTGAAAGGTTGATATTGCAGGTGATCATACAGTAATGTCATTTAATCCTGTGGGATTGATATAATGTTGTAATCAAATGGTGCCTTTTCAATCCTGCATGCGTAAGAATTTATTTCTGAATACTGGCTCTTTCCCTTCACTTGTTATATATCCGTTAGTCAAGTCTCATGAATGTACAGGAAAGACTCAAAATAGCAACATTTCTTCAACCATGAATTCGAATGCAAATACAATGTAATCAAAAAGTCTTTTTTTACAGTGTGTATTCCAGTATGTTTTTACATTGGTAAGTACTGGTAATGTAAACGAAGCGGTAAAATCACATGTGTCATATCAAATAACATATACCACTTAATTGCTCTTGTTTTCTTGTGGATACAAATAATTAAGAACACTATTTCTGTGAAAAATCTTAGAGGAGGCATTATTTACATTCCTGTAATCCTGAACACAGACTGTGTCACACAGAGCCGACTCACACTTGTAGACCACACACAGAGACGTGAAGATGCAAGAGTACGTGTTTACAATACTACATTCCAACTTCCGCCTTGTTTAAAGGTTAACGTCCCCACATAATAACAAAAGCTTGTTTGGAGTGATGAGGGAGGGAAGACAATAACTCGGGGTAATCTAAGCCAAGAATATATATATTGTCTGATTTAATGGCGTAATGTTCTGGTCCTCTACACTAATTCGTGCAATGGAAAATGCAACGGGCAATCATGAACTCAAAATACCAGCGGTTAATGAGATCAAATTCTCCTCTCGATTGATGAACACATTGCCAAATGTTCATGTGATGTGATAGCAAAAGAAACGTCATGTGACCAAATCCACATCTGAAATCGAAATAGCCCCATTGTAATTATCGACAAATGATCAAATTAACCACAAAAAAATGACCAAACAATATATGGGATCGTATAATTTAAGGGACTTGGTGTAAGTTTAAAACATTGTTTGTGTATTCAATTCTTGACTGGTGAAAATATCAGATTTCATCGATTCAATATTTAACAGAAAATTAAATTGGAATTATATATATGAGCTAAGATGATTTCAAATCAACCATCAACGTTTTACAGATTCAACATGAATTCATTTCATGAAACTAAGGTATCCACTAAGCTAAACATGAAGGACTATGGAAATTAAGTCAAAAGACGAATACTTTTAGCAAGGGTTGCGGTCCTTGCAGTATTGTAAAATAATCAATACACAGAAATTCGTGAAACATTTACATACAATTACTTTAATAATGTCATGTTCATAAATTATTTTTTTATATATTTCAATTCAGTAAAGGATATAAGGCACCACACTTTGTCATAGAGGTGGTAGGGGAAAATGCTATCAGAATATATCTGGTGTTTCGTACTGCCAATACAAACATGGAACCTGCATGTTTGACACGTTTACAAGTTTTATATTCAGAGATTCTAGTCAATCAGAATATTCCTGGCATTCCTTGCAGTGAAGAAATAGTTAGATCCGTTGGTGCGTCACGCTGTGCTGTCAAATAAATAAGACTCTGGTGTTCTCGTAACCTTTATAAGAAGATGTAAGAGATAGCTACAGTGGTCTATGTCTCTTTGTAATGTATACAATCCTGCCATGCTGGATTTTGAATTTAAACCTACTTTAGACTGAGAGCATGACTACTTAAGAATATTTACCGCGGCAGTCACTGAAGTTGTTCTTACAAAACACATCATGATTTTCAAACATGGTGTCAGCGTAGAATGATCTGTGTGCATCGTAATATTTTATTACTTTGGAAAGATAACCAATCAACTTATTTTCTAATTTAAATTCCAAATTTGGTAAAATGGGTCAATGGATATGTTATGTTATTATATGATGCCAAATCCATAATGTAATAAATTAAATGATAATGTTTTAAATGTCTTCTTTGAGATGGAAAGCTTTCTTTGTTCAAACAGTTCTTTTCCACTTTTAAAAATGATACCCAATATGTGTACAATCAAGATTTACCTGTAGCATACACAACGTCCCATAGGAAAAATATGGTGAATTCTTTTTTGGAAACTGTCAGTTCAGTTTAGTTCAAAGATGTGCATACCTACAGTACAGACAGTGTTGTTTTACATACTGTAATAAACTGTATAGAATGTCTAACGTATGTAATGGTGTATGTTTTCAATGACAAACAGGCGTTATGTAAACCTTTGTTATGTCTTTCTCCGCGTGAGATGCACCTAACAATTGCTTTCTTAGACTAGTGCGACCTTTCTAGAAACAGTCGTTCCTTGTTTTGTGTGATGATCTCATCTAATACTGTCTTAACCCACGGAATGAGGCGAGATGAAGACCTCCCACACATATATTGTTGTGTCTTTCTGTTTGACTTGGATCTAAGAATTGTATTCTTAGACTGCAGCAAGCTTGTTAAACATGTATACACACACTTTGTAATGTGTCATTCTATTTTTACCTGTGAGAAAAGTAAAATATTTTTGCATTGCCTAATGTAAACTATTTGATTGCGTTGTTTACATCTCAATGTCTTTTTTTATATCTCTCATTGTATACAATAGAGTGTTCGTTGCAACCAAGCAATCTACGCTGTAAATACATCATGTGAATGTCCCCAGCTTATGTTTTAATGTATAAGTTGTAGGGAGTGTATGAAATTCAACCAATTTATGTTTAACTAGTATGAAGAATGTATCATCCTTATTAATATGCACTTGTTCAATTTATAATCATTCTTCGACACAAAGGAGTTAGTAGGGGTGATATATATTATCAGCGATCGAAAACTGTTAATTACATTTTCACGAACGTCTGTTTATGTATATTTCCATGGAACTGCAACTTAGAATGTTGTTTTCGGAGCACAGCAAGTGCATAGCATTTGTTCAGAATCTAAAATAAAGTGTTTAGTAAACACATATTGCGGACTCCACGAGAGGAAAATCCAAACTAGCCTCACCTTATGACATTAAACTATCTTGGCTCGCGAGTTTATACCAGAATAGCCCAGTGCATGGTTAAGATGTATTATGTACATTGAATTCATTTATCGACTTACTTCTATCAGTAAACCTACGACCATTAGTCTCAGAAAAAAATAACTTTTCCGTTCATAAACAAATATATAAATATACTAACATGTTATTAAGTACGACGAAATGAGTCATATCATATACATATTATACACTGATAAAAATGGCCCTTCGACCTGTCTATGTATGCCCGATCGCAAGTATTGTCATATATTCAAAACAATGTCATAATGTTCCATAGCAAACGATTCCATTAATGAAAAAACACCATGGATGAAATTGTGGACATATATGTATTATCATGTTATCCTTATGAAGTCCATGACACATTGCGTATTACATTTACTCTCAGGTGGCAAAGATGCAGCACACTAATGTTGTCTTGTTATATTATCTCTTATTTCTGGCACATGTTACTGTAAATATGTGTAGATATCCTATATTAGTGCAGACAGATAGGTTGGCGGAACTTATGTACTCTCATCAATTAATTTAGTCTTTTGAGATAATATTACTTTGTCCTGTATTTTGGTAAAAATATGCAGCCAAATTGGCATTCCCTATCATGTATAAATTTTAACACAAATCTATTGTTCATTCAAACCCAGATTCGCAAGGGAGTTTGTTAATGAATATATCAATGAAGCAGAGAATCTGTAGTTTAAACATACACGATAACAACATGAAGCTTTATTAAAGCTACTATAAAGCCTTTCAAATGACCCCCAGGTTATCATTTTCCATCTGCAACGCGAAGATGTGTCTGAAAATAGCAAAATGGTAGTTGAGTTGAGATAATCTGATATCTTTCTGAAGAATATTATTGCTTTTCATGAAATATATGATTGGATGACATTTGAAGTAAAAGGGATGGAAGTACAATGAGCGCAGTAAAGTAAATAAATTTGAAACACTTATCGTAAATATATGGTCACACAAAGATAATGGAATGTTAAATGGCAATAACGGATAATGAGAGTGATGGTGAAGAGGGGAAGGAAAATAAAATAAATAAAAACACGGGAACGAGAAAATAAGATGAACATACAATGTAAGGAGGCAAAGTGAAATAAATTAAGGAGAAAAAGAAAGAGAAATAATGAGTCAGATAAAAGAGTGAGTAGAAGAAGGAAAGAGAGAAAGTGAGAAGGAAGGCGACAAGAAAATACAAAAATGATCGTTGCTGAATTAAAAATTTAGCTTAGTGCTCAAAAAATGCAAAACTATTACTTATTGGAATTGACTGGGATAAAAGTGCGTCTTCAGATAACTCTTTGAGCAAAAAGGGTTGTACTTAGTGTAAGTTTTCCAGGAAAATCAGGGATATATAGGATTTAACAGGCACAGTTGGAAGGAAGTGATTCTGATAACTTATCTGGCGCTTGCGCTTTTTCAGACATTCTTTACATTGATATGTCAGATGAAACATGAGTTGGGAATCATATTACTTCTAAAATCTTTCAGATCCTTTTACGAGAGTTTGGGTTTGTCTTAAAACCTGTTTATTTGGATAGTATGTCCTCAGGCATCGGTTAAAATAATTTACCTAAATATGTTTGCCGCCGAATCGTTGTAACTGTCTCATTAGAATATTTTTATGAAAAAATAACTTAAATCATTTGTGCAAATTCACATTATATAAATGTAAATGTAAATGTAAATGGTAATGATGATATCTTCTTTGAGAGGCAGTTTAGAAGTTGGAATGATAAGATTTGCGAAAATTATATGGATAACAACTTTTTTATTCATGATATGCAAGGTTTCGACACAGATTCTTGTGTTTTATGTACAGTTAACAATGATGATGATAATGAAACTTATTATGATGGTTGTTGTGGTGGTCATGATGATGATGATGATGATGATGATGATGATGATGATTAAAATGATTATGATGATGATTATGTTAATTAGGACGAGCATGTTGAGGATGAGGAAGATAATGAAAGTAATTATAATGTTGATGAATCATGACAGTTGATGACGTGGGAATAGGAATTAATTTCCATTGATAAAAAGATCTCTTTGGAAGCATTTTTTCTTTTAATCATTCAATTAAGCAGAGTCACTCCACACCGAACTTGATAATTGATAAATTTTCTGTTCACACAGATAATTCACCTGTCAACAAAATGGAGATTGATGCTTCATTTCCTCGGGCGAATTGAAAACTCCTTTCACAGCAATTATTTTGAGAGTGCTCAAAATTGTTCTTCTTTAATAAATCGGCTTAATATCCAGACAAAAATGTTGCAAGTGTAAAGAGTAAACCTTCTTCATTCAAACCACATGAAAACAGTATTCGTAAAAATACAGAATGAAAAACTTAATCAGAATGGATATAGTGTATCCTCCAAACCTTACAATATTTTTCAGAAGCTGTCTAAATAATATATATACATATATATATATATATATATATATATATATATATATATATATATATATATATATATATATATATATATATATATATATATATATATATATATATATATATATATATATATATATATATATATATATATATATATATATATATATATATATATATAATATATATAATATATATATTTATAATTATATATAATTGGGGAATGTTTAGATGACCTCAGCTTTAAGCTCATACATGCCATGAAATATTTTTTAAATGGAAGTTGGCATACATATTTCACTATGTGTACAGTTTTTTCTTTCTTTTGCATCTGCATCTTGCATATTGGCTTTAATGAAGAATATTTTCTGAAAGGGACACCGTATCGAGGGTAAATTTGTAATCAGATTTTTCTACCTGTGCTGATTAACGTGTCTGGTAACGAGTCACGGACCCCTATTTTCAGACGCATTGAACTAATTAGTAATAAAAATAACTTCATGTATACAGTGAAGGGAAGCGTGAGTCGTTGCCAGACATGCTAACCACCATTGGTAGATAAATCTTATCTCATTTTTATCATCGACGTGGTGTCCCTTTAACATAACATATTTTAAAATGCAACATAAAGATGATGTACATTTTCCTTAGCAGACAATGTTCTCCTTTCACCTCAGTCGTTATTGTTTACATATACATGGAGGATCTATTTTGTAGGAGTAGGATAATAGGGGATGCGAGTATATATAAGAGTCGTTTGTTTACATTTATGTCTGGTGGTAATAGATTACCGTACACATTCAAGAATAAGGGAGTGATATATGAGATAAATATTCAAAATGATAAATTCCGTTAGTCATTACATACAATCTAGGACATGTTCTTCAATGAATGTTTAACCGAACATAATGAAATAGCATACATTATATAAAACCAAAATTCGTATTTAATGAAAATGAGTTCCAAAGCAGATACAACAAAATACATTTAGATACTCATCGTAGGTTTTATTTTATTTTTATCGCGTAAAAGAATCTATATTTGTTAAAAAGGGATAATGTTATCTTTCATCTTACCATCTCCTAGAAAGCCACGAAAATATGTTAAGCGTCGTCCTAAGCAAACATTGTTCCCATTTTCAATTAGGAGACGCTGTTTACATGTTCACATGCAGGATGTAATCTTTTGAGCAGAAACAAAAAGAAAGGTGTGTGAACAGTTGGATGTTTACAATCCTGTCTCGTAGTAACTGGTATTGATATACATTTCAAATTAAGATAGAGTTCAATGCAACACACATGTTATGTTCAGGAATTTTATATTTCATCTTCACTTCATATTGAGTGTTTCAACTGCGTGATGTTTTTTGGTTAAAACTACTCATTACATACAATGTAGGACGTGTTCTTAAATAACTGATTAACCGAACATAATGAAATAGCATACGTTATATAAAACCACAATTCTTAATTAATGAAAATGTTCCAAAGCAGATACAACAAAATACATGTAGATACTCATCGCAGGTTTCTTTTCTCTTTATGGCGTAAGCATCTATATTTGTTTAAAGGGAGAATGTTTTCTTTCATCTTACCATCTCCTAGAATGCCACGAAAATATGTTAAGCATCGTCCTAAGCAAACATTGTTCTCATTTTCAATTAAGAGACGCTGTTTACATGTTCACATGACGGATGTAATCTTTTAAACAGAAACAGAAGGAAAGGTGTGTAAACAGTTGGATGTTTACAATCCTGTCTGGTAGTAACTGGTATTGATACACATTTCAAATTAAGATAGAGGTGTTTCATCATCACTTCATATGGAGTGTTTCAGCTGTGTGATGTTTTTGGTTAAAACTAGGTCGATAAATAGTTGATTCATTCAATATGTTTTAAAACATTAAATATTTCAAAAATGATACATTTTGTCATCTATAAATTGACTGTTACATAACGTTTTGCAAATGGTCCACAATTTTAAATATCATTCCTTTGATGTCACTTTCATTTTATATTCAAGGGATTCTGTTTCGATAAACCAGCTTTAATTACATTATCAAATATATAAAGGAAAATGTCATTCTGAAATAATTGTCATTTAAATGCTACATGTAGGCATCCGTGGAACAGTCAATAGAATAATGTCCTCAATCACAAAATGCAGGACTCTCATTTGACAGATCAGGTCACCAGAAAGCTTTATACTTTTTCATCTAATCTATCTGTCTAGGTTTCTCATGTCTTTCTCAAAGTGAAATACACTTTTAAAGGCCAGAGGAATTGAAGCAATCAAATCACTCGGTCATAGTGTCTGGTTTGGCAAGTGATTTATATACTCTAGGAGCAGTGGGATTCCGTTTCTGGAAATAGTAATGGGAAAGAGTGAATGAGTTCAAAGGGAAACGGTAATTACAACGAATTGTGAAAGGAAGTCTCTGTTTAACACGTGACGGATTTACACCAAGGATAGTAAACGTTTTTCTTCTTTTGAAAACGACTTGTAATGAGGAGTAGGAAATGGTAATGGAGAAAAAGAAAGGAAAGAAGAAACTTGACTAAAGGCGATGCCAAATGTTCCATACTTCTAAATGATAAGCAATAGTTATTATTTGTTTAGTACATTGTTGGTTTCTTCAATGCAAAATAAGTTATTTCGAAAATTAACTTCAACAAAAGGTTACAGCGATACAGTATTGGGAATAAAATTTTGATACCTTGCATAAAAGTCTGTTCTCACATCATTTAGTTATTCTTCAAATAAATGAATTATTGACTCTAACAATTAACTGAATATGAACATTCCACAACTTTAATTGTCATGATATTTTCTAAAACGTATGCGAAGCCCACTTTCGCTATTCAATTATAATAACCTCAGTTATTAATATTCATTGTGTCCACACAAAAAAACACTGACATTGATACAAACATACCGAGTAACCAAAGCTCAATTGTTTACTCAAAACACCAATTATCTTTTTAAAAATACAAAATCATACATTAAAATAGATCCTTTGTAATAGGAAATTTTAAAACCTTTTTAAACAATGTATACTCCCTTCTACATAGTGATGATTGCTTTACCTACACAACTATAAAGCATAGCAATTGAGACAATTTCCTTCTTGGGTACCCAAGGTATCCCGGACAATAACCTACCTCATTCAATGCTTTATTCGAAGAACAAAGTTTAATTTTGATCTGAAATTGAAGACAAATGACTAAAGAGCAAAGACGATTCCTTGTCTATCACTGTGAACCTATCAGTTTTTTAGGTAAAACAAATCAGACATGAGATTTAAGCACTTGTTATCCCCTCACTTAGTGCAAATACGGCGATATATGCTGGGTAAAACTATCATTAATATAATACAAATTCTGTTAAACTGCTCATCTTCTCTCACCTCGTTTTTGAGCAGACATATCGTTACACTCGTTTGCAAACGTCGCACTCATATCAATAAAGAAGTTGACTATCCATAGAACTTGTTCTAATTCATACATATCATTATCAGTATCATATTAAGATAAATGACAATTGATAATTTACACAAAACATGAACATGAATAGTCAAAATGCTTGACAAAGTGTTTGACATTACAGTCAGACGACAAGTTGCTTTAGTTTCTTTTAGACATCAGTAAACATAAATGCTAAATAATGTTAGTGTTCTCGGTTCTTCTATCAGACACATGTAAGAAGTATTGATACATTATCAACTTTATTGTTGGCCTTGGCATTGTGGAACCAAACCTCGACAATATTAAGGGTTCCACTCATGGCCTGGATTCATCAATGGAACATCGTGAAAACTATTCCAGGGTAAATATGACGAGGTTGGATCATTAGATTAAGTTTTCAGCATTTAACAAATGTATGAGTATGTGATGTTCATATTGTTATTCTTTCTTTTAAGTTAAACTTATCATAGGTGTTTAATGCACCTACTTCTACATTATTTTTCATTTTGTAGAGGAGTAACAACTTTATCCCCTCACTGATTAGTATAAGGATATCAAATATAATTCACGTGATATAAAAATACCAATATTGATTTGTAATTTCTGTGACTTGACAGTTGAGGAAATTGTTTTTTTAGTTGATTGAGCCATTTTAGCGTAAGGAGAGTAAAGTCTCATCAAAATTGATTTAGAGACAAGAACATTAATATATTATCAAAATTATATCTAGGACAATATTAACTAAATGAGAAAACATGTCCTACGTGAGTAAATGACTTCTTGATGTAATTCCGTAGTTACTGTATTTTAAGTTTTCTTGGGAAGGTAACCTGTAGATAACTTGATTATATGATTTTTATGAAATTGTGGATAAGTTGTGACGATCGCCTCGGGATAAAGAGGTCCGGTGTTCGAATCTTGCCAGGATGTATGTTTGTTGTAAAGAACTATTCTACATGAAGTAATATTTTGTTTCAATATTGTTTTTAAGTTTGAGGGAAAACACTCCATTGTTCATTAGTTTCAGAAAACTCTCACAAGTTTCACCACAATGCAGTGACAAAAAATGGTATTGTGTGCTTTATTCTGCAAATATGCCAGCTGCCAAACTTACTTAAGTTATGGGGCAAAGGGCAAAGGGCAAAACGATAAAAGTCATACTTTCATACAGTCAAACGAGTAAGACGAGTTTTGATTGGATGGAACTTGTACCGTTGAGGTAATGATTTTGAGAAATAAGCAATATCATCCGTATTGTAACAGAAAATACTTTGGGAGATATGACCTCTGAGTGAAAAGAATTTCACGACACAATCACTTTTTCTAAGGATTACCTTTATGGCGTTGACTTATTGTAAGGACATTCATATTGAAAGTTGTGTAATTTTATCACTAAAACAAATATGCTTTTAGTCTTATATCTAAATATTTTTTAGTGATTTTCTATCAAGAGCAGTAATGTGGAGTTAACCCATTTTATCACAACTTTGCCATTTGCTCTCGAAACTGCATCGTCCTGTCCTGTCACTGTTATCAGGAATTGCTTATTGATATGATCGGGGTGTGACTGGGTTGAAAGAACTCAACACTTTGTATGTTTATATGTTCATATTTTATCATTTATACGTTTTTTAATGTAATGCATGTTTTGAGATAATGAGGGATACGTCTAGCTAACGTGATTTTATATCTCAAATTGAATTTAAAAAGTCAGTCAAATATGATAACAGTGCTGATGCTTTTAGATGAATTACAAACTTCAAGGGCTTGTCATGAAACATATCAATTTTACTCCGGTAAACAGTTGGAAACAAACTAAGTTATCAGAAACAATTATCATTTATGTAGTTAACAAATGTCGCTTTGTTATATGTGGGATCATGATTATGATTCGAATCCCGGAAGGTAGCCGTCACAAAACGTTCAAGAATTTGCACTATGTGATCCAATATTTGACAATATTGTTGCTTTATGAATAATTGAAAGATAATTCACGAAGCTTGGAAGCAGCTTGAAACATTTTTCTGGTATATAATTCAAGTCACCTCAATGTCATAATAATGCATTTTACACTAACCACTCAATGATGCAAACACATGCTCTCATGATAACCATGTCATTTGATCATATAAGGTTGATAGTTCATATTGTCAATGCCATCAACGTCTGCAAAATTAACATTATGCATCGTAAACATGTAATCACACAATAATGCCGCTTACAATTATAGTATTTCATTTATATGACAGTTGCTAGTATTATACTTCAGGGAGAACACCATGGTGGCTATTCATTGTGGTGAAACTAGTGAACCATGGGTGATACTGCGCTAAAATCCACTGCAGCATTGAACCCAACCAAACCTAACTGCATGTGCAACTACAGCAGAAAAAGTTGGCGGGATTCGAAAGTCGCATCTCTTGTTCCGAAGCCGAATGCGCTATCCACTGCGCTATCCTGCACCCCCTTGGAAATATGGAAATAAAGTGATGGATATTTTAAGCACGGATTTTGGTTCACACATTATGGTGTTGTTATTAAAATTTTATTGTAATGTCTCATTTAAAAATGTAAAAGCCTCCCTTAATGGTGGCATAATTCGGTTTCTACCATCGAACAAACGTAAGCAATAATTAGCCCAGTTTAACGCGGAATTGGTGACTAACATTATGTTTCTTTTACTTCAAAAATGAAATGGTGATTTCTTGCCCCAAACGGATATATGACTTGTTAGACACGTTATGTCACATGATTCTGTTGTAGCCAACAGAGAACCTACACATCTGTATATTTCCAACAGATCAGAGGATCCCTAAGAGTGGTATTTTTCTAAACATCAAAATAATAATGTGTAGAATCATAGGATGTGCAATAATAAAGCATTATTACTGCATCAGTAACAGACAGATTCACAGTATGCGTGGAATTAATTTGCATCCTCTACAACTCTAAAGAGCGTAATGTCTTAGCTTAACAATTCAAATGATAGTACTGTACATCTCATCATCAAGTAATTCTTATTAGCAGTCCCATGGGTTTCCAGGGGCTTGAACAGATAGAGATTATTACCCGATAAAGCGTATTATATGACTTTTACGAAACGAGTGTGATTGTTTTATTTGCCAAAGCGGGAGCGTGGGTTATACACACATTTGCAGGATTTTGTGTATGGATTTTGTAATGAGTATTATCCATATTTCTTGTTGTTAAGTTGTTTTGCAACAAGGAATGTGGGCGCTCATAATTTATGAATGGAATGATTGATGAGGTTTTCTTCATCTACTAAAGTTACTGTTTCTAAAGTAAATATATTTTGGGATTCCTTTAGTGACTCGTAGCAGTTTGGTTTTCTGTTGTGTTTGTGTGCCACATAGAGGATATATGTCCTCTTGACTAATACCATGTTTATCACATCGAGTGAGGCAGAAAGTTTATACTTAAAATACATAACTTAGCGTGATGAGAAAAACAATTTGTCAGGAATTTATTTGTCATAATAGTATGATGTTAACCTTGTAATTACACCTAAACAGAGTCGTTTTCGTATTGAGTGGCCTCTAGGTGGTCGTCATAAACCAATCAAGACGTCAGCTAGTTGTATGACGTCAAATGTTGTCAGTCATTGATGAAAATATCAGATATCTTCACTGTAGACAGTTTTTTCAGTGATAAATCCAAGTATTTCATTGCGAGTTACAATCAATGTTCTACAACTTAGCTTACTATCGTAACTCTGTACCAATTGTAATATAGTGTCAGCAAAGGAAAATCCTTTATTTATTCTAATTTAAAGGGGCAGTAGCACGTTTTTTCGCTCAAATAAGTCTTTGAAATGTATTTGAAAAATAATAATACCAATAGTAAAACATCCTTCTCTCTTCGGAAAATCTAATTAAAAATGAGTGTACATCGCTCAGTAAAGCTGTGGGAATCGTTTTTGTAATTCAAAATAATAAAATGTGTTCACAATAAAATGGCCGCCATGCAAGTTTTGCTTTATACGCAACACCGTTATTACCACTTTTGATAATTGGTTTGTGTAATAAGATGTTTTACCCTTTAGATATAAATGGCATAAACTATCATTTTAAATGGGAAATTTGAAAAAATAAAATTTGCAAAAAACGTGCTACTGTCCCTTTAAATTCAAAGTTGGTTAAACTGAATGATTAGGTATGTTTATCTATGTACAGTGTGAAGACAAGTTTGTTTTACGCGCTCGCATAAATGAATGACTTGATGTATAATGATGTCTAATGAAGACCTTTGTGGTGTCTTTCTCCGCGTGAGATGCACCTTACATTTGTTTTCTTAGACTAGTGCATCCTTTCTAGAAACAGTCGTCCCTTGTTTTGTGTGATGATCTCATCTAATACTGTCTTAGCACGTGGCTCAAAGGCGAGATGAAGACCTCCGACATGTAAGATTTGTGTGTGTTTCTGTTTGAGTTGCACCAAACAATTACTTTCTTACACGTAGAGCAACCTTGTTAAAATGTACACTCTTTGTGTCGTGTGATTATCTTATCTAAAAAGAAAAGTAAAGGTTTCCTTCCTTGCCAAATATAACGAACTGTTTAAACCCGATGTGAACGTTCTGTGTGAATATTCTGTTTTGTTCCTTTCAAGTTCAAGTTCAAGTTCAAGTTCAAGTATTTATTCACTAAAACCACTCACAGTGGTACATAGTACATTTTACATGTGTAGCCGTTAGATGAAATATCATAGCCCTTCACAATCTAGGAATCGACCCCTGTAGTCGTTCCCTTTAGTCGTTAGATGAAATATCATAACCCTTCACAATCCAGGAATCGACCCCTGTAGTCGTTAGCTGAATAGCATAACCCTTCAAAATCTAGAATTGACCCATGAAGTCGTTAGATGAAATATCATAAACCTTCACAATCTAGGAATCGACACTATAGTCGGTAGATAAGATATAACAAATATTTGAGAACCCTTCACAATCTAGGAATCGACCCCTATAATTTTTAAATGAAACATCGTACCCCTTCATAATCGAGAAATAGACCCTATAGTCGTTAGATAAGATAGAGAAAAGAGTTGAAAGCTCCTCACACCCTCGGAATCGCCCCCTATAGTCGGTAGATAAGATAGAGAAACGAGATGGAAGTTCCTCAAAATCTAGGAATCGACCCCTATATTCGTTAGATAAGATAGGGAAAGGAGATGGAAGTTCATTACAATCTAGGAATCGGCCCCTTTAAACTGTAAATAAGATATAAAAACTTCTTGAGAACCCTTCAAAATCTAGGAATCTAGATAGTCTTACAAGTAAATTCCTAGAGTGTGATTATTCTCAGATTGTTAGGGTCGAACAATCTGCAGATTGCTTAAACAATCTAGGAATGGGGAATATTCCTACATTGTGAGCTTACAATCTGCAGATTGTGATATACCGTAGATGTTTTGTAAAACATATAACATAGAACAGCTTAAAATGCATGTGATTGGTTTTAATTCAGTGGTGATTTAATTTGGAAACAGTGCATTTGGGTATATATTTAATACCAATTACATCAACGGCCTACATAAAAGTTCATTCTCTGTATTCTATTGTTGCAAATACACACATTGAGGTTGAGTCTATCTTACAAATAAACAAAACTATAACATTCATGTAAACGGGATTCTTCTGAGGTGCTCAGCATCTGTATAAACTCATAACAGAAACATTACGTTCCCCTATGCAGCAGTGGCATGTTTACACGTATAGTAGACGCATACTTTTTTCTAAGGTTTATGGACAACGAGGTAGATGAAGAGCTATAGTTTTTAGTATAGCAGAAAAATAAGTTCGTCAAAGAAGATATGTATGGAAAGACACAAGAATAACATTCTGTACAGGCCAGTGACTAAGATCAAACTCAAATCAGTTTAACATGTTCATGTGTGATGAAAAGGCAGTGTTTTTTTGTTGGCAGGTGTTCAGAATATGTAAATCAGTCGGTAGAACCCAGTCCAAGCTACAGCTGCGACATTAACTCGTTATAATGCAAATTTGCACAGATCGTATGAATAATAATAATAATAATAATAATAATAAAAATAGTCCACTTATATAATTTATTAAAGAATATTAGAGTATGAATAATTCCTAATCAACACATTAACACTTAAACATCAAAATTAAAAATTAAAAAAATAAATATGAACAACAGATTATCATTAATACGGTGGGGTTTTATTAAAATAAGATATCAATGATTACTCAACAACATGTACATTTACCAAGAACAGTGCATGTCATGGTGGCCGTTCCAATATAAGATCTCTGATCAAACGTAAGCCAATCTTTTAAAATTGGCTAAGATTGCTAATACGTCTAAGATAGTTTAGTGGAACGGTGCAAATGTGGTCCCAGACTTACACAATATATGGTCACCGTGACGTGATTCATCTGAGCCGTGGAATAAACAAGCTATTGATAGAGATGTAGGTTCTTTACAAATGCAGCAGAACCTCAAATCATGCATCTGTTATTGCACATGAGGAAGCGGAAGTTGCCTTTTCAGCTTTGGTGCAGGACGTATTCTATTTGAAAACGTACTTTTAGGGCTTATGGTGCAATAAGCCTCTGATGCCGTGTCCATATTCAACACGTATACAAATTAAACTAATAGTTCATATGACTGTATAACAAAGTGTTTTCATGTGTTCAAAACAATAACTTATTGTTGGTAAACTAACACTCGTTTATACAAAAACGGTATATATTTGAAAGTTTTCGATTTTTAATTTTCATTGCAAAGTTATATAATTAAGGATTCCGTTGATTAAAAAATCATGGGTGTCACAGTGGACTTATTATCATGTTAAATGTATGATAAAACATGTCAAAGGGATTTTATGAGATTTAAAACCCAAGGGATAAACGCGAAAAACATCTTCAGATTGGCATTTGAATTAAGGATTTTTCAATAGTGTTGTCATTACACATACTACCTTTCACCTTTAACTTTGACATCTCAACTTTAAGCATTTACTTTATTATCACGGGAATTGTTACATAATCCCTGGGATTGTAATATTATTATTGTGTAATAACCTTAGGATGACATAGTCCCGTGGGAATTATAGAATATACTTTGTTAGGCTGTACATTGGCATGAGGTTTGATACTCATTAATTGTGCGATCATTATTCATTTCAATTAATAAATTCAATATTACAGTATATATACATGTTGTTTACGAACAACGCCTTTGTTCCACAAAACAACAAAAATGCACCACACGTGTAATCTATTGATTGTTATCTATTACATCTGGCACCTGTTGTGTCTTAATCTGTAGATATTATTTTGATATAAGTGCTTCGTGTTCATTGGCAGCATGCATTAAGTATCATCATTTCATTTGGTGTTGTGAGATACCAAGAAGGCAAGTTTTGTACAAACCATTCGGACGTCCTTACTTCTGGCAACATATCGTTTGTCCCATTATCTAGAACAAGAAAGGTAGCCAAATTTGCTTAACCTAGTTAGTATAAAATGCATTTAAAGGTTCATAGTTCATACAAAATCAGATGTCACTGAAGCTGAGGAACTTTGGTTTTAACAGGCACGATAACACCTCAAAGCTTTCTGCTCTGTTTAAGAGACTTTACAGCCGTCAAGTGACACCCAGGTTATCATAATCGTACTGCAACGCGAATATCTGTGTGAAAATAGCAAAATCGGATTTGAGTTGAGATAGTTCGATATCTTATATCTCTAGAGAATAATATTGCTCATTAAAGAGATACAGTTGAATGAGATTTAGAAGCAAAACGAAGGCAATTAAAGTGAGAGCCGTAATTAAAATCAAAGCATAAATTACTCATATATGGACAGACAAAGATAATAGAAGGTTTTAAAATGATAATAATAATAAATGAAGAGAACAATTGGCCTTCAATACAAAAGGGGGAAATATGTTGATGCATCCTTAAAATCATCTTCACAACGTCACAGGCGTAACGAAGCTTCTAGCCATAGCTTCTCCTTCCGCCCTTGACCTCAACCCTCGCAGTTTCAGTGCTAAGATTTTAACGTACTGCAGGCTAATTGGATAAGCCAATCAGAAGACAGTTGTATTGCCTCTGTGACTGTGTCGATCGTCGCTTATTTTGAATTGGTTTTGAATGTCAACGGCGATTTCATTGGCTGTATGTTAGCAGATGGTAAGGGACGTAACTCGTGATCACAATAGGTGTCGCTGTCACTACTTCTGCCTAGGTTGAAGACAAGGTAAAAAATGGGGAGATATCGATACATTTTCACCTTGCCGTGGGAAGATGCATCCGTTATTGATCACAATACTTTGACATCTCTGACAAAAAAGGACAATGTTAGAACATCACAAAGTTGAACTATAACAATGCTATGATGTCACAATGCTGATGCAGACAATGCTATAACACCTCTGTTGCTCATATATGGCCAAAAACAGATAACAAAACGTTTAAATAATGGCACTAATGAATGATGAGAACAATTGGCATTAAATACAAAAGGGGAAATATGATGATGTCTTCCTAAAAATCTGATGTGAATCACAGATATATTAATTTAACTAGACGCAGATGGTTGGACGTGATTCTGATTACTTAGCTGATATACGTGTTCTTCCGGTATTCTTTACATTGATATGTCAGACGAAAAGTTAGTTAGGTTTCATATTACTTCTCAAAGTTTTTACAGATATTTTATATATATAGGAGGATGAGGAAAAAGGTGAAGATCAAATGATGATGATGATGATGATGATGATGGTCTTACAATCTTTCAAGAAGCTTTCTTTATATATAAAATCGTAGTGTGGTTAGATGGCCAGAGCTTAAGGCTGAATCGAAGGTTTTCCGTGGGCCCATGTATATGTTATTTCCAATTAATCCTTTAAAGGAGCAGTAGCACGTTTTTTCGCTCAAATAAGTCTTTGAAATGTATTTGAAAAATAATAATACCAATAGTAAAACATCCTTCTCTCTTCGGAAAATAAAGTTAATAATGAGTGTACATGGTTCCGTAAAGCAATAGGAATTATCTTTGTCATTCGAAATAATTAAATGTGTTCACAATAAAATCGCTGCCATGCATTTTTTTCTTTGTTCGCAATCCATGTATTACCACTACGGATAATTGGTTTATGTAATAGGATGTTTTACCCTAAAAAGAAAATATGAATGAGATAAACTATCTTTATAAATGAGAAATTTGAAAAAAATAAATTTGCAAAAAACGTGCTACTGTCCCTTTAAGACAATATTTACATACCACGGACCAATGAGACGTGAGTGACGAATGTTCAAAATTCTAGATTTGATACGTTATTGGTAATAGTTACGTATATATGTATGTACAAAAAGAGGTCATTGCAATACGCATAACCTTCATTAAAGATTTGTTTTACATGATGAAGGTATACGTAATTAGTAGTATCCACTGTCCATTAGAACATTCATCCAGGACTCAAAGGTTTCATCCCAAAGCATTGTAACAATGGTTTTGCGAATCCAGAGGTTTACCCCTTTAATGCAACGTTAAACCAAAACCATCAGTGTATGGTTTCTTAAATAAAGAAAAACTTGTATTTGATCGAATTCATATGAGTTAGGAAATATATAATTACTATATTTTTTCTAGACACTGTACAGGTTTCCAAGTTTAAATACACATTATCTTCCAAACCACCTCATCACACGTTCAGCGGCAGTTTCCTTAACACGATATGTCTTGTCAGTACATGTTTATCGTTTATCTAAAGCCTACATAAGAAATAACTTTCCAAGAATAAAGTTTTAACTTGTACGATGTTTATGAAACCTGTTAAACACTTAGAAATCTTGCATTCAATCACGTTCCGAAACTTTAAAAACTCTTAACTGCCTATCCGTTA
This sequence comes from Gibbula magus, assembly GCA_936450465.1. Classification (NCBI taxonomy): domain Eukaryota; kingdom Metazoa; phylum Mollusca; class Gastropoda; order Trochida; family Trochidae; genus Gibbula; species Gibbula magus. The sequence continues at coordinate 27,903,171 of OW388306.1, forward strand.
TTTTTGTAGGTACAGTTTTCCTCACATTTAATACTCGGTCTGCCATGGGATCATGCAAACATTTACAGGCAGCCCAAGTTATAAAATACCGGGTTAACTTAAATAGGAAAAGTAATTATATATAAGCAAGAAGACATGCAACAATTGCAAATTGCCAATTAAATTAAATACATCTACATTTAACATTGAACTGACCCTTTGATTCTGAACTTCAATTTAATTAAAAATACACAAGGAGTTTTCATCGAAACAAATTACTATCATCTTCGGAACAAGAAAACGTTGTTCTTATAATAATAATAATAATAATAATAATAATAATGTAATAGGGTGAAATTAAAGCATTTATTTTAATGTCATGTGTTCTGTTATTTTTATCAAGTGTATATAAATATTTGTGTTATTTGGTATGGCAATGAACAGTTGCCTCCAAGCAGTATTTTACATGTTCTATTCAGGTATCTAATTGGATTGGATCAGTCCATCTTTACATCATAGGGAAATCAGTTTATTCCATCTTTGTGTCAGTGTTGTCATTGTTTTGATCACACTAGCTGATTGGGATTGGCTGATTTCAAATCATCAGGTCACAGCCATGTTTCACTAGCATTGCACTTGTCACCTTCACCTGATGTGCACACAAGATATTTCATAATCAACTTCCAAGGCTAGTAATCAAATTACATTATAGTTATATATTCTATAAATGCATAAGTAACATAAATAAGCATATAAGTAAGCATTTTCAGTAAAGTATTTATAAAAGTGTAATTAGTAAAGGTATGGATAATCTGATGCATGAATGTTTGTATGAATGATGGTTTTCTATATAAGTTTATATCTTAAGTGTGATTGGATTGTGTATATTAATATGAATCACACATGGAAGAAAACTATTCCTTTTAATTGTAGTTATTGCATAAGTCAATTATGGTGACTGAACTAATTTCAGTCAAGTTACCTCATGTATGTATATATTTTCATGTATGCTATTTGCTTGGCTCAGGTATGATATCCTGTACAACTATGCGGAGGGCTAACCGCCGGTAGCTACACTCCCGTGTCACCCACAGGGTATGCATTATGGTCCTTTTCATTTTATATGTGTAACTCATGTTTTTACCTATCGTCGTGTATTTGCTTTGTATTGTATCATGTAAATGAAGACATGATAATAATTACCATGTGTGGAATATGTATCAATATGTATATTTCAATGTTCATTAGATTAACTTACACATTGTATGTTGTTACAGCTGCTAATGATGTATTTGAATGCATATTCTTGATTGTTGTAATGCAGTGAACTGTAATCTATTGTGATATGTCTATATTTTATCTTGAATGAACTTGTATTTATTATTGTACCGTTGTGTTACAGAGTGTCTCAGTTCTACCTATTCCTTTCATCGGAATAAAACGAGTACCTCACACCCCGCAGCCTTACTTCTCTTTGTTACTACTAGAGGGTAAATCCCAGGCCGCAACAATAATAATTGATAGCTTCTCATGTTCGACTCCATGAAAAATGTATACCTTCAAGCCACACACAAAATTTGGTCACCCTATCTTAAATGTTTTTTGATAAAAAATGTACCTTTCGTCGCTGATGAACGATTTCCACTTTCATGGTTTGGATAATAAATGTGAAATAAAAATGAAAGATGTCAAAAATCCTTCTGAGAGATAATTAACGTGAAATTAATCTCATCTTATCAATGTTCGTACATTTTATTGTAACGAGTGCTTGCAAAACGCATATGCCAGATACGTTATCCGGATCACTTCCTCCAGCTGTCAGCTAGTAGTCTCGAGCACATGGAATTTGCATCAGTTCATCTCACTTCATCTACTTGAAGGCCGGGGGTCTAGTTCAAAGTGCATTCAGGTTTATAGTGAAAGATGCACATAAACAGAAACATATCATGTTATTTTTTTCATTGTCAGATTGTCTCAGTTACCTATCTCAGAAATATGTTTTATTTATTATGTTTCATATTGATATATTAAACAGACACATGTTCATATGCCCTCGCTGTTTCTCCGTATATTTGTATTTAAAATGGAATTGTGCCTTCTCGTACTTTCTTCCTACATGTATTTAGTCTCACTCACTACTAGGGTGTCGTGCAAACGCCTTCCCTTTCTCTGCCTTTTACAATGTCTATTATATAATTCAACATTTCCGTACAGTAACTTCTTTTTTTGATGAAATATTTTCATTGTTTTCTTTTAATCATCATATCTAATATCCATTCCCAGAAATCACCCTATGTACATGTAGCGTATCCCACTGCGTATAAACGTATAACATCACATCTCATATCTCCAACAGTTGTGTTCTGTTGTGATATAAAAGTTAAGAACCTAAACTTTCTGAACACAATCCCATTTTTTTGCTATTTCAGTCGATCTGCGCAATAAAGGCTGGAACCTGATAACCTCGGTTCATTTGAAGGGTTTCAAACTCTCATTAATAGGGCAAAAACGTTTCGTTCTGTGGTTTGGAATGTAAATACTATAGGTTTCAGCCTTACTGGAATTTTTAGCACTAAACTTAAAGAGGCGAAACACATGCAGCCAAAGTTAGTCTGAATATCAAATCCATAACCATGCTTGTCATTATCATATATGCATCTTACATTATGCAACGTTTCATTATACCAATCATTCTTGTGTTGCTTGCAGGGCCTATATTTTTTTATCTTATATATAATGACATCCTAGGCATAAATATAAATATGTATTTCCTTTAAAACCATACCACTGTATATGTTTTTGTTTATCACACAGTAGTATGTGAACACATACAATGTGGATCCTACCTTTGGTGAATGTTTGGTAAATATATATGTATTTTCTATATGCTAGTAATGATGTTTACAACTAAACTTCAAATGAAACGACGTATATAATTATAAGATAAGAATATGCATTATGGGGGTTGGCTGACAAAATGAGGAATAAAAATGGCATATACGCAATCACCAGAATATTACCTAATAACCGCATTGTAATAACATATAAAATATTTTTACTCAGAAAGTTTCTAGGTTTGTCACGGGTGTTAAAAATGTGTCCTACACAATCAACAGACGATTTCTTTGATAACTGACGAAATGAAATGGACCAACGTGTTACAGTTTACGATCAAGCTGCATTAGCAGACTTGACTTTAAGAACCGTTTTATCTTCACAATAAACATCAGTTAGAATACCAAATCTAAGTAGATAGATACAAATTGATTTTATAAGAGTTTTCCGTCTACAAGGATAACCTTCAAGAGAAGATAGTATTGCTAACTGATTAGATTTGTGAGAGGACACGACTTGTGCACAATAAAAATGTTTTTTCTAAATCAATGTCATAGCTTCAATGACAAACACAAAACTGAATGGCTGTCCATTTTCCATGTTGCGTCCACGTCGGTGAAAGAGCTTAGATAGATATTTACGATGAAAATGCATTTGCAAGACATGGCTTTAAAACCTTGTTTATCTTCAACCTGATCTTCACTTGGGATACTGATAAGTACAGACATTCACATAGTTTATTCACAAGAGTTTACAGATTATACCAGTTCTTACAAGAACTAAACGAACTGGTTACATTTGGAAAATGAAAAATGTGAAAATATGGTGAAATAAAAACCAAGAGTTGATGTTTCAGATTTGATGTTGCTTTGGATGTTAACCACCTTAAATATCACATCTAGACACCAAACAGATTCGAATATACGTCCTTATGTTCTAAATATTTAATATTCTAATCCATTATGTTCTTATCTATTTTATCTGTTTAAAAAAACACAATGACTGACTGATCACATTCAGGGAAAATCATTACTCTTGCTTAGTGACATAATAGTATTAACAATTAAGAATGTTTATAAGATAAGGTTCCACGGTTTATCGTTACCTTGGACAATAAACTATTATGACAATGTATATTTAAGGTTAGTCAATGAATGTATAATATATGTTACATGATTACCACATCCACTATCAGAAACTAATGTTTTACAAGTGATAAAATCAGCTCGTTATCTTGCATTTTGACAAGATGAATAATTGGTCCAAATCATATAAAATCGAATCATGTACATGAACATCCTAAAGATATTTATTACCAGAACTTTTGTTCTCTAATTACAGATATATTTTGTCCACATCTCTTGTTTTCTCGAATATATTTGTCAGTGGATTAAATATACGTTACTGTTACATGTTACTTTACATGTTTGAATGTGTATGAACATGACCAAAAATGGTACGGTTAAAAGTGGATGTATGAGTCGTTGATGTATGAAAACAATCCTTCCCAGTCATATACTAATGTTTTAAATCTACAGGTCAGTAACATCTGTAGATAGGGATGCATTATTACAGTTCAAACACAGATGCAATAAGACATTGTGAATTTTGGTTGATAATTCAAAGAAGCATTTCTTTCTCAACGTTTTAATTACAGATAATAAGCTGCATGGCCTCTTGTCTAAATGCACGATGAATTTATACGCTTGTGAATCGAATATATTCAGCCAAACATTACGAGGAACCCCTCCACCACAACAACATAATGTTTTACAAGTGATAACGATGTGCACTATATCTCACCTGTTGACAAGATGGATTAGTATTGTCAAAGTTCAGATTTACAATCAGGTCGTGATTGTGGTTGAATTTATAAAGACACCTTCCAAACTAATGTTTTACCTGTGATAGCAATCTACAAAATATCTTGTTTTTGACAAGACGGATTATTGCTGTTAAAGTGGAGATTAACAGTCAGACAGTGTTTGTGATCGAAATTCAATGAAAAACACCAGAAAATATTATTTACAAAGTGATAACAATCTACACCAAATCTCGCCTTTTGACAGTTTGCAGTCAAAATAAAGATATACAGTCAAACAATGTGATTGTAAATGGCATGTAAGTAAAAGATACCCTCCACAAATACTAATGTTTAACAAATGATAACCATCTACAGATGCAGTTAAGACGTAAAGCGCTGACTTGCAATGTAAACAACGTGATGTTGGGGATTCTACTACACTCAACCACACAGCAACCATCATATTTATTTTTTAAAATAATCGTTAGCAACAATTTTATTCTTGATATTGCCATCTGGCGAGATTCAATAATTAATATTGATGAAGTGAAAGTTTGAGACTTGGCAATGATAATGTAGGTGTTTTCAAAAATAAATTATCTGCAAAAGAACATAATGTTTGTTGAAGTTATCTATGCAATCTGTACGTTTATATTTGTTTATATGTGTGAACATGTTGGATTTATTGGCTTTGTGGAAAGGTCACTTGCGAAGATGTGTAGTTTGCTAGATGAAGGTTATGATTCTACACATTCAACATATGCTCATTTTAGGTAATATCAGAAAAATGATGTTCAACAATGATATTGAATGTATTTAATTGACAGATGTTAGATATTGGTTGTGTACTATATGCCACTTATATTTGGTAAAAGTTATGATCATAAAATGTATAGTCGTTGCGATATTGTTTGTAGCTGATGATATTCATATCTGGACGAATTAGAAAGATGTTCAGTTTCCTGAATTATTAATGAAAACCAATTACCATGTATGTTTTTCGACATAAATTATGTTTTGATATTATCTTTTTGACAGTCATCCCATTCATGTCATGCATCAGTCATTTCACAACAAAGATCGATTTTGAAAAGAAATGTTCAAATCATGTTTGATCTTTATAAAAGCTTTGAAATATTCTGAGATTCAAATTCAAAGATATCTAGTTAAGTCAAATAATGTTAAATGTCCGTCATTAATTATTAAAAATGTCATTGTCTTATCAGGCTCCTTCCCGGTCTTTCCACCAAAAGACGATTGATATCAGTCTCACGGGTCTTCACTTCAATGTCATCCACATAAGTAATAGAGGTTATCATGAGAGTGTGTTTTGGGATGGTCAATATCCTGCATTAGGAATAAACATTGTATTTTGCGAGCCTTGGCGAGCTAAATACATTGTGTTTATTCCTAATGCAGGATATTTACCATCCCAAAACACACGAGCATGATAACTTCTTTATCATACAATGTCATTCTTCATTCATGTTGTGCAAAACAGCATGACAACATTAATTTCAAAGTTGAACTTTACTGTAAATAGGCGTATTGATATATGCAAATGAAGTGCGTGCTATTCTCACAGTAAAATGACACAAAATAACGCCTCCTAAATTATGCTTTCAGTGAAAGTAAATGTTATTTTTGGCATGATCTTAATTTTCAATGTTTTAATACGTTTTAAAATACGTTTTTCAAACGAAAAATAATCAAGGTTAGGACAGCGAATTCGAACTCGCGTCCTTTCGTGTAATCATGAGTGTAGGGGAGTCCATCTTGAAGGGGCGAGAGTTGCTTCCCTTCCGCCCGGTTGCAAATGGCGACGCACACATCACACGGATAGCTAAACTGAATGTTGGTAGCGAATTCTAAAATCTCCTTTACAAAAGTCACATTATAGAACAGTGAAGTTGACGTTCGTTAACTGCATATGTAACTCAAACTACCTTTGTTACCTGTGAGTATTTATAAAGTGTTTACTCTGTAGTTTTCGACTCGCGGTGAACATGTTTTGGCACTGCCTGATCATAATAATTGTTTCCGTAATATGCATTGCACTATGTTTGTTTTGTCATTTCTAATGTAGATATATATGAAATGAAGACTGAAGTATGTCTATTTACATGAAGCTATTACGCTATTACAACTTTTACGGTTATTACAGGCGTTCGAAATGTTAATGCTTGTGACGTCATTTTCAAAAGAAGTTCCGTCACTTGACCTCTGTAATTTGCATTTTTATCCGTATATGACCCCAACGGATACCGAAAATATCCGTTGCCTTTATCCTGCCGAGAACACCATCCATTGTATGATAAAGGTAGTTATTTGACGTGGGGAACAATTTGACTTTAGCCTTTCTTTCAACATAGACGTTCATCCCATGATGAATCGATTCAAAATAATAGGTATTTGGGATGACATGGTGCTGCACCGCGATTTATCTTGAGAAAGGGGATGAGAACGCACTGCTTTTGTTTAAGCCTTACAGTGATGGAATGATACGGTTAGGGTGACATTTCGAAAGTCTTCTATGCAAAATTTTATAACCAGTAGAATCGACCATTACCCAAATGAGTTAGTGCATTTTGTTAAATTGAGAAAACTCAACAAATATGACGCTAGATTTGACAACAACACATATCATCTAAGTGTATAGTGTGTGCCTTATTTACCATAAGTATTCGTGATTATACACGTGCGGAATGTATCTCAGCTGAGTATAATGCTGAACTTCTCTTATATTTACCTAAATGATAATCCTAATGAATGACATTGACCGTATTTAGAAGAAAATCCTGCCACAACTGCATGCTTTTAAAGCTTACTTACGACTCTATGTTCCTCGGGGGATGATGAGGCAGACAGGAAAAGAGATATAATGTTGTGATATATCAGAGAGCTGCTGAATGCCTTCATCAATACACAAAGGTAATGTAAAATGTTACAATGTTAGTATGGTACCAGATCATTCAACATATACGCTTCGTTCAGACAAGTCAGTACCGCACAGAACACTCAGTTTTCGACAATCTTACTAATTCTTTGATTCCAGATAAATTACACAGCGATGACAGGATAACAGAATGAAGTCTAGCTTAGCTTTCAAAATTGAGTACATGGTTCAAAGATAAAGGAACAGAATAATTTTATTGTAAGAAACTACATCTTACTGAACCCTATCGTCAACGTTACAAAATACTTATATTTCACAGCATTGAGGCATGGAATTTAAAAATATCAAAATGTCCAACGTTATCAATGATGTTTATCGAGAATGTTGATTGTCGCCAAACATTTTCATTTTTTTCATCATGCGTTGTATACAAAGACAACATAGTGATGAAGAGTCAGGATTGTTTTTATCGAAAACCGGACAATGTAACTGTTAGTGAAACGTTATTTGGGAAACATCTATAGGAGATAGAGACAGATTTGGCAACTTAATTTCCTTATTTTATAAAAGTTCACGTATATGTCAAACACAGGGTCTAGTAGGCCTGTAACACTGTAATTGCAGTGAAAATTGCATACATTAGTTGGAAATAGTGAACCACCGGTGGTACTGAACTGCGATACTAACCACATCACATCAAAGATCATATTTTGTTAATTCTGTCGTAATTCAGTTATGTTTCCTATTTACTTGAATACATTGTTGTTGATTTATATTTCTGTCCCGAGTCTAAGTTTGCGTAAAATGCTTTCTTGACAATGCTGTTATTGATTTATCGGATTCAGAAAAAGAGTTCGTAGCTTCTACACCTGATCTTCGTCAGTAGGGCGATAACGTTGGTTTTTGTAATGAGTTTTCTTGTAAAAGTGCACAAACAATTTCTGATACAATAGCTGTTATTTTTCCAGCTTTGAATGAACAAGACACGATAGGTTGGGTGACTTAGGCTATAATGTCGTTTTCAAGATAATTTCACTTACATCACGGCTGATGATATTAATGCAAGAGGAAAGTTTGCAACACCATTATGACTATGCATTGCTGTGAAACCTTGAAAATGTGCTTGAACAAGCAAACCATTCTCTGGAATTCGGTGGAGCATTGCACTCAAACCTTAACGCATGCATATATAAAACAGTACTCAACAGTTGCCAAAGCCCCAGGCGGGATTCCAACCCTGGACCTCTTTATCCAAGCCAAACATGCTAACCACTACGCTATCACGCTGCCTCAAAACCATCTTTGCAAATGCTTTATGTCTGTATGAAAGTAAATTTGAATTTGTCAATGGAAAGAACATTTGAATGTTCAAGGTAAGGCCATTTGTTTTCATGTTCTGGCGTACTGGATTTCAATCCCGCTAGAGGCTTGGCTTTCTTCTGACTGTTCTCCATGCAGTAAGGTTTGGGTGGATGCTCCACTCACCGCAGTACCACCAGTGGATAGCTAGTTCCAGCTGATGAAAGCATGTTTCATCTCAATACATAGCTACAATGATATTGCGACCTTTCCTCCTGCAATAAAGTTAGCAGTCGCGAAATACTCTTGAAATGGCGTTAAACCCAAAATCACCTTAACTCCGATCAAGAGTCATAAATGCCATCGGGGATGTGTAATTAAGCTTCAAAACATGATAATATGAAGAAATATTTACTTTTCATCGACATCAAATTTGTTTAGTGTCTTTAAGGTATTGTTTGAGATGAGGGAGCCACATATCAGATTTACAACGGTCTTGAAAAGAATGTTGCCATGAATCAGACTTTACTCCCACTGAAAATTCTTAATGAATTCTGAAGATATAAATCTTCGTCAGTGTTGTTTACATTTTCTGTTATCTTTCACAATGCAGGCACCTCTCAACCCTTTATCAAATAACACAAAACTTCCCACAGACAAAGGGGATTGTATCCGCTTAAACCGCAAAAGAATAGAATCTATAACATACATAAACTATTTCCTTTAAACATTATTTTAAGCCTCTTTGTACACATACGTATCAGATGTATCCGTATGCCAAGGTTATCAATAGTAGCGCTGAAAATATTCAGACATTACTTTCTAGCCTACTCTAACTGTCTATGGTAAGATTTCAGAATTGAATGACGCAGAATAAGTAACATTAACACTCGTATGTATTTTTAAAATACAGGTATTTGTCAGTACAGATATTCCCGATGAAACGTCAAGGGTAGGTGCAAGTGTCAAGTAAAGTAACATTAAACCTGGGCCGGGCATTTGATTGAAGTACTGCGTGTGTATGACATCATCAATTCACTTTAACAAACAAAACAGCTTTCTTAACTTAAATATATGGTACAATACAAGGGGTAGCTCAAATAGCTGTTCAGCATTTTCTGTTTGAATAAGCATACATAATGAAAATCTTAATGGCTGGTTATAGAACAAATAAGGCAGATATGCATTGTTCTTATTTCCGCATACTTCGGTCAGATACGGAGTACATATGGTACTCATCTTCTTGAGAGTAAAAACAAAATATACATTTGGTGTTTATTTAGTTTAAAGTGTTGGCAAAATGAACTTAATGTTATTGGCTTACATCTGAATTTAGTAAGTGCACACCTTAGTTGTGAATCTGTTATTTCAGAAAGATAAACTTCTGTAATAATCCAATACTTAAATTATGTATAAACGTACACAAGTTGATGACGTTATTCCAGTCCTGCTGATATATATCTTTGCTGAATTTTGCATCTCTGCTAGAGTTTTGAGTTTTGTTTAACTCTATGGATTGTTTATGTCGAGTAAAGGTCATGATGACGTATAAAAACATTGAAGGATTGAACAGCTAAAAAAGGCTTTATTTAAACTATTGTGAAATACTATTCAAAATAGTTGGCGTTTCAGATATAAACAAAACTATAAGCTCACTGCATTTGCTTCCAATAGAGATTTCTTGAACGATCAATTAATCTTTTTACCGTACAAATGTCTCTAATAACTTTTAAAATAACTGCTTAAACAGCTTTGTTATACTGGTAGAAAATCGATGCTGCCAAACTAATGCTAATACGGTGGTTTAGAACCTAACTTTTAAAGTGTTTTTTAATCTTAGGATGTCAATTTAAAAGGGATTTCCTTCGGCTGTCAATTCGAGAAAGTGGATGATAAGGCTCTCAATGTTTCCGTGGAATCTCTCTGTCCATGACATTCGTGAATTATCAAAACATAGATTGTAGAATCGCTTATAAACGGACATGAAGTTCAACCTGGAACTAGACATTTCTTATTACAGTAAAAATGGCTTGATGTTGGAGTATGTTGTTTTACAGGATTATTTTCTCGGTTATAACACAGCATCTCACATATCAATTGTCCATGGCAAACTTTAGTCAAAAGCCATGTGGAGTCAACATAGAGAGAGGTAGAAGAATCACATGTGTGATACATGTGGCAATTGTTTCAAATGCTGATAGAATAAGAGGGAATGCTCTTTGAAAAGACGTTAATTTATTTTTAATAGATGCTTAGTGCCAAACTTATTTCAAAGCTAGAATTAATTAACGCTACTTATTTGCAAACCTTATTGTGGCATTTTATTGTCAACAGTGAAATGTACAATATGTTAACAAGAGGAAGCAGGTGTCATTAACATGTAATTTTGTTATCATATTTCGATTGCAATCATTTTTGTACTATGTTACACGGATTAAATTAAGTATGAAGTTATACACAGTGACATCAAAGGATATATATATATATATACATCGATTTCACGAGTAACTAACTAAAAGATTTGTTTGTGTCTTGTGTTTCAAAGAAAATCAAAAGAAGATCTGTACAACTGATCTGAAGAAATATATTACTTTCTTGTCATGAAAACATCAAACAACTTATCAATGTCTAAATATCAAACACTGAGAACTGCATTGAAGTACAATCATTTGTTCTACAAAGTAATTGTCTACTCTCAATTGCTTAGGGCAGATCTTATCAACCATGGGGGGTAGTCTTTGCAAATTTGTGCATTCACCTATATTATGTATATTGTGATAATAAAAAAAATAAGCTTTGTGAAATGTTCTTAAAACAGACTTTTATTAGAAACTACATTTATATTTCCTTTACAGGAATCTATCTCAGTGCCGATTTCACAATAAATCCCTGTAACATGAGTTCACCCTTGTAAAAGCGTTATTTCTTTGAAAGTTTCTCCATTTCTGATCTCCAAATCCACACTTTATTAAATTGAGGGTTTTGATCAATCATTTATTAACCTCCCAAGATTCTTCTACGATTTAATGTGTCCAACTTAATGAAACTTTAGTGCTGTTATTACATCAAATTGATGGCTAGAGTATTTGAGTCTCATTTTGAGTATTTGCATTAACATGTTTAATCGTTTTCAACTGACTGTGATTGAGTTGAATGCAATTTATTCTTCTGGGTTTTTCTCAAAGCATTCTGCGTTCACACCATTCATATACCAGGTATATACACAGCAATTGTAACCAAGGTGAATTCAATCCTTTGCCCTTGTTTACGAGTATCTATATTGTGTATTTTTTTATTTCACATTTTGTTAAATCCTTCCTCAACGGTTTCCTTTATCTTGCTTTTCGATTTCGAAATATGCCAACTACTACATTTGTAATGAAGTTTTCATTTAAAGGTACACCCATTGTGTTGTTGGGGGTCAAATATGCCAAACTATATAAATGGTCTTACTGTATCGGGAAGTACCAACTGTTACCGAAAACTACCATTTTGATGATACTCGACTTAGTATATTGACGACATGGAGGTAAAAGTGTCGATTTCTGATCGAAAACCGGACAATGAACCGTGTGTGGCGCGCGCCAATGAGTCAAACGTAATTTTGGAATCTTATTTAAACCATGCAAAATTTAAAAAATTGGTTGATATTGTTTAATAGGTCATACAACTATTGGCATGTATAAATAGAACATGCACTTTCGATTTCTGTACATGCATAATGATGTTACTCGATTTTAATTGGAAACTAGTAATTATGATATATTTGGCGATTGGGGATGAATATGCAATCTGAGTGAATTTGTTTGTATTGTAAACAGCACATTTGGTGTGGTGGAACGTATTAAAGCCAAATAAAATATTGTGAAACACAATGGATGCACCTTTAAACTGATTCCTTGTTCACTACTGGGTAGCAGAACAAATCTCATTATCCCTTTAGATTATCAATCACTATTCTATCTTGACATCTTGACTCAGACACCTTGAACAATTGATTTAATCGCTTCATTTCCCCAGACCTTTCCATGTACATACACTTTCAGAAGAAGAGATAAATTAGATAAAGAAAGTAGAAAGCTTTCAGATAGTGTGATACGTCACATTAGAGATTTGCGTTTGTTGATCAAAACCTTGATAGTGTTGTCATTGATTGGTTCTCTGGTTTTAGTTATATTCAGACTGGGTTAAATGGCTTTGGTGAATAGTAATAAATGTTTCTTTAGTTTTTTTAAATCAAAGAGTAAAGACTCCAAAGACTACTCCAACAAGTAAAAAAAAGAAGTGTGATTTTGCTGAAGGAATAATCCGAAGCATCGTGTCAGTTCACAATAAAAACATTGTTATCCAGAAATTTAGTTTTTTTTATAATTGCTTGTTCTGATTTCGCTAAGACGATAGTGCCCGAGACGTGTGAGGTCATGTCAAGCTCTCTTCAAGAAGAGGAGGATGGTTAAAATGTAGCATTAATCTCTGATTGCTTCGCACAGTTGCCATTGAGGCTACTTGTGATTCAAACGATATTTATTTATGAAAAGGTGAGTTGATTGAGGCTTCTTTCAACATTCTGACAGTCTCCAACAGCAAATATTGTCCATACTGATTGAATATGATTACATTTTCAAGTTGTGCATTTTGTGTATACAAGTCAAGGATCTTAACAACAAATCCCAATCTGGACATACTATTTACCTAATCACCTTTAATACTAAGAATAACCATGCTAAAGGTCAATTCGCCAGCAGCAAATAACTTCGTTCAACTCCTTTAACAAACCAATTGTGCAATCATTACCAACTTCATTTTAGCGGTACAAGTTTCCATGGTGATATTAACTGTAATTGTAAAGTCGTATCCTGAAGAAAATCTAGAATAGTACTAAAATACTTTCATGCATTGATTTCCATTGATTTTCGTTTTAGAAATCTGAAACCTGTGTGAGTGAGTTATAGTTTAATACCATTGGAAAGTGATTTTCTATCTGAAATGTGTGTGTAGGATGATGATAACGGTTATGATGTATGATCATAATTGGGTAAAATAATAAGTGATAGTCATAGTGACAATGATGATGATGAACAAGCTAGCTTGTTGGTTGCACGTGGGAAGCGTAAATGTTCTGCAGTACATTTCAAATAGTTTAACGCACATTTCTTGATATTGAGGTAACAAAAAACCATGAATGTCTTTGTTTAATTCATTCAAGTGGCTTCTCCATCGACGATGTGACCATCGTGACCCTGTGATAGGCTCAAATTAAAGAAATAGTATCAACATGAAAATGCCAACATCGCCCAGACTAGCTCGAATCAACATGTGATTTATATATACTAGTGTTTTAAAAATTGATTTCGAAATTTAGATTTTCATTTCATCATCTCGTCTCTTCCGACAGAGTATACATACAAGATAATGTTCATAATCCTCTTTAAGAAATTTATTTTTAAAATTTAAAGAAATCAGTTAGCTGCGTGGTTGTCTTAAATTATCCATTAATTAAATAGAGTTGTGAATGTCTCGTAAATGATATTCCGACCATGTTGTGTCACCTTTGCAGCCATTTTTAGCTGACGCTCCCTCTCTCTTTCTCTGTATCCATCTTTGGTTTAATTACTACTTTAGCTTTAAGTACATGTATCATGGACACCTTTTTTATTATGTATATGTCAGTCCAACTGAATTCGGTCTGAATTATCTTGATTGATATTCTTTTGAAATAAGCCACTATAATCAACAACAAAAAACTGTTTTATTCGCTACAAGAAAGGTGCACTTCTTGAACAGTAATGATCGTTTATGTATGTGTAAATCAATCCTTATTGTAAATACAATTAGCCTATACTAACATATCACATTAATTCTCTTTACCATAAGCCCGATTCTTAATATTCTTACCCCTAATACCTGGGAAATGGTTAATAATTATAGAAAATTGCTTTATATTGATCAGGATAGAGTTCAACTTTTATATCTCAGGCTCTTCTCAGCAGTTACAGCCTCATAACGTTCAATATCAGTCAAGGTTGTTAAATTGTGCTCCTATTTAAATTGATGTTTTCATCTTACTTATATAAAAAAAAATACATAATGTTCATTCCATATGGTTAATGAACCAAATTGTTTCAGCTTCTAACAAGACGTTCGGCTTTGGATCAAATGTTCCAGGGTCTGATTCCCGCCACCTTGCTCTGCAAAGTTGTCTGCTGTAGAGATCAGTTCTACATTCAGTAAGGTTTGGGTGCAGTGCTACATTTAAATCCACCGCAATCCAAGAACCAATATCAGTTATCGTGATTGAAACCGTTACAAGGCCCATACAGGGCAGATATTACATTGACACAATCGTCTTTGTATCTGTGAAGATATTATGTACATAAGAAGCATAATCTTACTAATAGTAGAATACATAGAATACTAAAGATGTAAATGTCAGTAGAAAGGATATAACAATATTATGTAATGTTTAAGATAATTTTTGAAATAATGAATCCTTGTACATCAAGGTTAAATGGTTAACAACAAGAGCAAAGCCTAACCAATTACTGATCTGGCAGTTGTAAACTACACCAATACAGTAAAAAAAGACAAAACACACACGACCAAATAACGTTTAGTCATGTTTCACATAGCGGACTAATTACTTCTGTTATAAGTATGAAACATAATGATTTCAAATTTAACATTAACTAGAAGATTTAGTGAATCATTTTTAGTGAACCTTTCATTAAACATTTATGAGATAATGTAGTCATAATTTTGATAAACAGAACCAAATTATGGGAATTTTGTATTTCAAATCACAAACTTAGTTTTCAATCCCTCTAGGATTACTTCTCGTCCTAACGTTTGCAGAAAGAATAGTCTGTTGAAAAGATATGTGCTCATTGTCTGTAAAATGTAATTCTCTGGTTGCAAAAAATGCTTTGAAGTTGTAGTCCAATTAGATGTGAGAATCAGCATACCTAATTTGTGTTGTTTTTAAAAAAGGAATGTATTGTCTCGACAAATTCAGTGTCCCTGCTGACTTTGCAATGTTACTTCTTGAAGTTGCTATATCTCAATTAAAATCAAAAGAACATGTCTTTGTGATATCATATGCACATTGGCACAATCCTGCGGTTAAGAAATCCAAGGATATTTAGTTACAATGTCAGTTCAACTATTAGTTTTTAACTTGAAAACATGCATCTGTAATCTGCAATTTTGTGTTTTCCTTTCTTTTCGCTTTCTGGGGCGGGACAGCGCAATAGTTGGCGCATTCTGCTTCGACTCAAGAGGGACAGATTTTGCAAAAAGGATGTAAGTAAAGTCTAAATGAAAATAATTTGAAGGCAAGAACATTAAGTTATAATAATATATGTCTCAACATCTCTTCAAACATTAGAAACCATGTCATTCTACCAAAAATGTAGCTTACGTTAATGTTTTCGCCTTGAACAGAGAGGTTGGAATCCTGCCAGCCAGTGCCAGTTTTGGTTGAAAGTTTCAGTTAAATTCACCCAAATGTTTGCTAACTTCAGAAGACCCTATCTGTTGTCCCCTTGATACACAGCCACATTGCGTTTGTAACGTTTGTGCCTGCAATGATACAAGCTGTAAAACCTAATTCAGTGATTAGGCCATATCATTAGGCCATTATAAAGGTAAAAATTATGGTACATATACACGATATGCATGATACACAAATGCGCCACCATGACATGAGAGCAGACCTTAAATCCACCAATCATATCATCTTATGGGATCAATTTAAACAATCAGTTAATGTGTATGATAACACAGACTAAACATGTAAACATAATTGTAACATGATTTCGTTGTATCCTTGATTCTGATTGGTTGATTTGCCTATGTTGAATGACAATGAATACTCGCAAATTACATATACATCATGTTCACAAGATTCGGCCGGACTCAAAATTTATTTTTTCTATTTCTTTTAATATGTGCTCCATACTCAATTTGACAGGTGGCATTGTCATTTTCTAACTTGTGTATAGCAGTATAGGTCACAAATAACTATCAAAATTAATTAGTTTCAAGTAACTAAAATGTGTTTAACTAGTAAGATTTGTCCAAGTTTGACGCCTTCTCCCATGTGGCTCTGATTACCGAATGCCGTTGCCATGACGTCATAGTGATCAACCGTTTTGACGTCACAATGCTAGCGTCATTGTCACCATGGGTTAGGGCAAGTTTAAGATTTTTATTCCTAGGTCTTTTACTGTGTTGATGTTGTAGATAAATATGTTAATCGCCATCTAAAAGGATACGTGTATATTTTGAAGTGAACATAGTTGAGGTGATACTGTTTGAGCTTATGTGTAAATTGTTACATATTACGCCGAGTATTTACATTTGTTTTGACCTAACCACACCTCTTACAAAAATAGAACAGTCGCAAAGTCCTATCCTTTCCAGATAGGTACGCAAAAATAGAGTTTGTTTCAAAACGCCCGATAACTAACAGTCATGTTACAATATCGATAAATTGTTGCGTTTGTAAACTTTCCGGGATTCATTGCTATTCAACACCCACAAATTTCATCGTTTAAAACCTCCGGCTAACGCCGTCGGTTTTAAACTAAATTTACGGGTGAATCCCGGAAATTTTACAAATGCAACTATTTATCTTATAAATGTTTGCTTAGCTTGATTCATCACTATATAACTTTGAATAAATATAAAGAAAACTAAACATAAATGACATTTGAGTTTTTTCTTGGAGTCATATATTTGTCTAGCTATCTTATTTTCAATTTTCAGGTCGAACTGTTGAGTGTGTAAAATATTTTTGAAGAGATTGTCATTTACTATTCTAGTTTAATCTATGAACACACTTAAACAACATTGTATTGCAAGTCAAACAGTAAGATAGGGTAGAAACTTTTAACGACTGGGGAAAGGCTTTGGGAAATATGACCACTGAGTAAAGTCATGATGATTGCTGCTATATGTGCATGGTGATGTTAAAATATTATTATCCATAAAGAAATATTATGTCATGTTACATCACATTAGTAAGAAGTTTATCACGCAGTATGTTTCTATGCCCGCTGACTGATTGTTTATTCAAATTTCTGTCAAGCACAGTTATTCCAAGCAAAAACATTTGTATCCTTCTAATCTCCAATTGACTCCGTGCCCAGTTAAAAAAGATAAATCTGGAACTGCATCGTCTGTCATCAGCAAAGCCAGTAATCAGGAATTGCTTCTTATATAATCCGGGAGTGGCTTGGTTGAAAGATGGATTAAGTCAAATAACTCAACACTTTTTTTATATATACATGTAGGTTTTTTAATGTAATGGATCTTTTGAGTTACGATGGAAACGTCTGGAAAGTCAGTAATGTTTATATCAGTGTAGCGGCTCTTCATGAAACATATAAATATACAGCTTATTGAGACAATCAAATTATCCTCTCGATTGATGTTCACATTGCCAAATGTTCAACATTTTAATTTCTTTCTTTATAATGTATGAACTGAATTTCTCGGTAGTGACTATGATGATAAATATAGTGATAGAAGAATGAAACGTCATGTGACCAAATCCACATCTGAAATCGAAATAGCCTCATTTTAATCATCGACAAAGGTTGACAAATAATTAAATTAACCACAAAAAAAATGACAAAATAATCTAAGGGATCTAATACTTTAAGGGAGTTGGTGTAAGTTTAAAACATAGTTTGTGTATTCAATTCTTGGCTGGTGAAAATATCAGATGTCATCGATTCAATAGTTAACAGACAATTAACTTGGAATGAATATACATGTATGAGCTAAGATGATTTCAAATCAACCAATTATTTTTTATATATTTCATTTCAGTAGAGGATATAAGGCACCACACTTTGTCATAAAAACGGTAGGGGAAAATGCAATCAGAATATGGCTGGTGTTTCGTACTGCCTATAAAAACATGGCACCTGCATGTTTGACACTTTTACAAGTTTTATATTCAGAGATTCTAGTCAATCAGAATATTTCTGGCATTCCTTGCAGTAAAGAAATCGTTAGATCCGTTGGTGCGTCATGCTGTGCTGTCAAATAAATAAGACTCTTGTGTTCTCGTAACCTTTATAGAAGATGTAAGAGATAGCCACAGTGGTCTATGTCTCTTTGCAATGTATAAAATCCTACCATGCTGGAGGCATGACTAGATTTTCATTCAAATGAAAGTCAGCAATAAGTGGGGCAGTTTTTTACTGAATGGATGACCAACATTTAGTTCGATTTTGAATTTAAACTTAGTTAAGACTGAGAGCATGACTACTTAGAAATTTACCGCGGCAGTCACTGAAGTTATTATTACAAATCATATCGTGATTTTCAAACATGGTTTCAGCTTAGAATGATCTGTGTGCATCGTAATATTGTTGTTACTCTGGAAACTATAACCAAACAACTTTTTTTTTTAAATTCCATATTAGTTAAACTGGGTCAATGGATATTGTCTTTATTATATGATGCTGTAATGTAATAAATTATATGATATATTTTGTTTTAATGTCTTTGTCTTTGTTCAAACAGTTCTTTTCCACTTTTTAAAAATGATACCCAATATATGTACAATCAAGATTTGCCTATGGCATAAAAAAAACGTCTCAAAGGAAAAAGACATTTTTTTTGGAAGTTCAGTTATGTTAAAAGATGTGCATACCTTCAGTGCAGTCAGTGTTGTTTTACATAATGTAATAAAGTGTACAGAATGTCTTACATATGTAATGGTGTATGGTCTCAACGACAGAGAGGCGTTATGTAAACCTTTGTTTGTCTTTCTCCGCTTGATATGCACCTAACAATTGCTTTCTTAGACTAGTGCGACCTTTCTAGAAACAGTCGTTCCTTGTTTTGTGTGATGATCTCATCTAATACTGTTTTAACCTATGGAACAAGGCGAGATGAAGACCTCCCACACATATTATTGTTGTGTCTTTCTGTTTGAGTTGCAACTAAGAATTGTATTCTTAGACTGCAGCAAGCTTGTTAACATGTATACACACACTTTGTAATGTGTCATTCTATTTTTACCTGTGAGAAAAGTAAAGGATTTTATTTAAATGCGTCGTTTACATCTCAATGTCTTTATTATATCTCTCTTTGTATACAATAGAGTGTTCATTGCAACTAAGTAATTTACTCTGTAAGTCCATCATTAAACGTCCCCAGCTTATGTTATAATGTATATATTGAAGGGAGTGTATGGAATTCAACCAATTTATGTTTAACTAGTTTGAAGAATATATCACCCTTATTAATATGCACTTGTTCAATTTATAATAATAATCCGACACAAATGAGCTAGCAGGGGTAATACAAATTATCTGAGCTCGGAAATTAATTATATGTTCACGAACACGTGGCCGTTTCCTTGAAACTGAATGTTGTTTTCGGAGCACAGCAAGTGTATACCATTTGTTTAGAATCTAAATTACGTGTTTAGTATGCATATATTGCGGAATCCACGAGAGGAAAATCCAAACTAGCCTCACCTTATAGTATTAAACTATCTTGGCTCGCGAGTTTAGAACAGCCAAGGGCAGGGTTAATATGTATTACATTAATGGAATTCATTTATGGACTTTTGGCTTATTTCATTCAGTGACACTACGAAATGACCATTAATCTCCGAAAAAACTAACTGTTCCTTTCATAAACAAATATATAAATATACTAACGTGTTATTAAGTACGACGAAATGAGTCATATCATAAACATATTATACACTGATAAAAATGGACCTTCGACCTGTCTATGTATGCCTGATCGCAAGTAATGTCAGATATTTAAAAAATTCATAATGTTCCATTGCAAACGACTCCATTAATTAAAAAACACCATGGATGAAATTGTGGACACACATGTATTATCATGTTATCCTCATGAAGTCCATGATCATGACACATTGCATATTACATATACTCTCAGGTGGCAAAGATGCAGCACACTAATGTTGTCTTGTTAACTCTTATTTCTGGCACCTGTTACTGTAGATATGTGTAGATATCCTATATTAGTGCAGACAGATATGTTGGCGGAACTAATGTACACTCATCAATTAAGTTAGTCTTTTGAGATAATATTACTTTGTCCTCTAGTTTGGTATAAATATGCAGCCAAATTGGCATTCCCTATCATGTATAAATTTTAACACAAATATTTTGTTCAATCAAACCCAGATTCGCAAGGGATTTTGTTAATGAATACATGGTTTAAACATATTTTTATTACAATGAATTGAAATCGGGATTGGCAAACAAGCAAACTTTGCTTATCTGAATGCCGCTCCCGTACATATAAGCAATTACATATAAAACGTGACGTACACATGGACAGAATACAACAACACATCAATATATACAGATATGTATACGGTATATTTATGAAACAATCCCAAACGTTGAAGGCAATTAATATTAATGGTAACAAAATCGCAAAACAAAACTAGGTGGTTTGATGTCAGCATGATAGCTATAGATTTCAGGATATAAGAAAGGAATAAGCCAGCAAGGCACGGCACATACACGACAAAATGAGTCAATATTTATTTATATTCAAAACATCTCCTCTGGTAGTCTGGAACTAAGTTGTTAACCATTTTGTAAAAGAGATATAATTTTTGACGGCGTCTCCTTTCTTGTAATGAAGACATGTTTGTTTCAGAATATAATTTTTGATGACTTGTGCCGCGAACAGCCCCGCATATGGTTCTGATTGCATCTAAGTTTAATTTTTCCAAGAGGAGTGTTTGCTCCTTAGTGCAGTTATCCCAAATATGACATGCGTAATCAAATATTGGTAAAATAAAGGATTTATACATAGTTGGTAGTGTTTTCCTGTTTAGGCGGTATTTAAAACTTCTTAGGCAGTTAATCATTGGACTGACTTTAATAATGATATTGTCAATTTGATTGTGCCACATAGAATCTTTTTGGAGAATTATTCCTAAATGTTGATGAGATGACGCCTCGGTAATATTGGTGTAACCCATGGATAGTATTGGTTTGGTGTTCTGTGTAAGTTTACGGGTGAATTGGATGGACACCGTCTTGTTTGGATTAAAATCAACTTGCCATGTTTTTTCTCAGTCTGTTATTACTGCTAAATCGTTGTTTAAACATTGTGCTGCTACATTTGGATCATTTATGACTGCGTAGAGTGATGTGTCATCAGCAAAAAGCCGTATGTTACTGTCAATGTCATCTATGATATCATTAATATAGACTTAGAACAGAATGGCCCTAGAACGGAGCCTTGTGGGACGCCAGCTGTTACTGGTTTGAATTCAGAACTGTAACCGTTGATTACAACACATTGATTTCTATCATCGAGGTAATCTTTAAACCATAAAAGGAGTTGACCATCAATACGGTAGGCTTTCAATTTCTGAATGATTCCTATGTGCCATGCTTTATCGAACGCTTTACTTATGTCACAGAAAACCGCTCTTATTTCCTCTCCTTTGTCCAGGTGTTTAGCAATAAAATCATAAAGGTAAGTCAATTGGTTAGTGGATGAATCTCCAGGGATAAAGCCAGATTGAAGATTTGTTAAAAGGTTATTTTCTCTTAGGAAATTGAAAACATATTTAAAGACACATTTTTCGAATACTTTGGCTAAACAACTAGTCAGTGCTACAGGCCTTTAGTTGTTGCATTCATTTAAATTACGTTTCTTATGAATTGGTATAACTGATGCAAGTTTCCAAACATCTGGAAATTTTTAGACATTTAACGAGGTATTGAACAGTGCAGTCAAAGGTTCTGATATTACTTGAGCACTGAGTTTAAGTATAATAAATGAAATAATGAATATATCAACGAAGCAGAGAATCTGTAGTTTAAACATACACGATAACAACATGAAGCTTTCTGCTCTATTAAAGCTACTATAAAGCCTTTCAAATGACCCCAAGGTTATCATTTTCCAACTGCAACGTGAACATGTGTCTGAAAATAGCAAAATGGTAGACGAGTTGAGATAGTCTGATATCTTTCGAAAGAATATTATTGCTTTTCATGAAATATATGGTTCGATGAGATTTGAAGTAAAAGGGGTGGAACTACAATGAGCGCCGTAAACTAAATAAATTTGAAACACTTATCATAGATATATGGTCACAAAAAGATAATGGAATGTTAAATGGCAATAACGGATAATGAGAGTGATGGTGAAGAGGGGAAGGAAAATGGAAAAAAACACGAGGAACGAGAAAATAAGATGGACAATGAAAAACATGTAAGGAGGCAAAGTGAAATCAATAAAGGAGAAAAAGAAAGAGAAATAATGAGTCAGATAAAAGAGCGAGTAGGAGAAGGAAAGAGAGAAAGTGAGAAGGAAAGGCGACAAGAAAATACGAAAATGATCGTTGCTGAATTAAAAATTGAGCTTTGTGGTAACAAAAATGCAAAACAAATGTGGAAAGTTAGAGAACTATTACTTATTGGAATTGGCTGGGATAAAAGTGTATCTTCAGATAACTCTTTGAGCAAAAAGGGTTGTACTTTATGTAAGTTTTCCAGGAAAATCAGGGTTATATAGGATTTAACAGGCACATTTGGAAGGAAGTGATTCTGATAACATATCTGGTGCTTGCATTTTTTCAGACATTCCTTACATTGATATGTCAGATGAAACATGAGTTGGGAATCATATTACTTCTATAATCTTTCAGATCCTTTTACGAGAGTATGAGTTTGTCTCAAAACCTGTTTATTTGGATAGTATGTCCTCAGGCATCGGTTAAAATAATTTACCTAAATATGTTTGCCGCCGAATCGTTGTAACTGTCTCATTAGAATATTTTTATGAAAAAATAACTTAAATCTTAAGGCATCTGTGCAAATTCACATTATTTTCCAAGTGTGTAACAGCTTTAAATGAGTATGATGAGGAGGAGATAAATGGCAATGATGATATCTACTTTGAGAGGCAGTTTAGAAGTTGGAATGATAAGAATTGCGAAAATTATATGGATAACAACTTTTTTTATTCATGATATGCAAGGTTTCGACACAGATTCTTATGTTTTATGTACAGTTAACAATGATGATGATAATGAAACTTATTATGATGGTTGTGGTGGTGGTGATGATGATGATGATGATGATGATGATGATGATGATGATTTAAATGATTATGATGATGATTATGTTAATTAGGTGGAGAATGTTGAGGATGAGGAAGATAATGGAAATAATTATAATGTTGATGAATCATGACAGTTGATGACGTGGGAATAGGAATTAATTTCCATTGATAAAAAGATCTCTATTGAAGCATTTGTTTTTTTTAATCATTCAATTAAGCAGACTTTGTGGGACTCCACACCAAACTTGATAATTGTTCAATTGTCTGTTCACACAGATAATTCACCTGTCAACAAAATGGAGATTGATGCTTCATTTCCTCGGGCGAATTGAAAACTCCTTTCACAGCAATTACTTTTGACAAAAATGTTACAAGTGTAAAGAGTAAACCTTCTTGAATAGAACCACATAAAAACAGTATTCGTAAAAATACAGAATGAAAAACTTAATCAGAATGGATATAGTGTATCCTCCAAACCTTACAATATTTTTCAGAAGCTGTCTAAATAATAAATGTATATATAAAACTGTGTTTAGATGACCTAAGCTTTAAGCTCATTCAGTGTTATTTGCCATGAAATATTTTAAAATGGAAGTTGGCATACATATTTCGAATAAGTAATCCAAATGATATGTTTTCTTAAAGTAAATGTAATAAATCATAATGACATAACTTACATCATACAAAGTGTAATTGAAGACAATTAGTTCCAAAACCGTTGTTACACTATGTGTACAGTTTTTTCTTTCTTTTGCATCTGCATATTGCATATTGGCTTTAATGAAGAATATTTTCTTAAAGGGACACCGTGTCGAGGATAAATATGTAATCAGATTGTTCCACCTTTGCTGATTAGCGTGTCTGGTACCGAGTCACGGACCCTTATTTTCAGACGCATTGAACTAATTAGTAATAAAAATAACTTCATGTATACAGTGAAGGGAAGCGTGAGTCCTTGTCAGACATGCTAAACACCATTGGTAGATAAATTTTATCTCATTTTTATCATCGACGCGGTGTCCCTTTAACATAACATATTTTAAAATGCAACATGAAGATGATGTACATTTTCCTTAGCAGACAATGTTCTCCTTTCACCTCAGTCTTTATTGTTTACATATACATGGAGGATCTATTTTGTAGGAGTAGGATAAAAAGGGGACGCGAGTATATATAAGAGTCGTTTGTTTACATTGATGTCTGGCAGTAATAGATAATCTTACACATTCAAGAATTAGGGAGTGATATATGAGACAGATATTCAAAATGATAAATTCCGTCACTCATTACATACAATCTAGGACGTGTTCTTCAATAACTGTGTAACCGAACATAATGAAATAGCATACCTTATATAAAACCAAAATTCTTAATTAATGAAAATGAGTTCCAAAGCAGATACAACAAAATACATGTAGATACACATCGCAGGTTTTTGGGGTTTTTTTTATGGCGTAAGCATCTATATTTGTTTAAAGGGAGAATGTTTTCTTTCATCTTATCATCTCCTAGAATGCCACGAAAATATGTTAAGCATCGTCCTAAGCAAACATTGTTCTCATTTTTAATTAAGAGACGCTGTTTACATGTTTACATAAAGGATGTAATCTTTTGAGCACAAACAGAAGGAAAGGTGTGTAAACAGTTGGATGTTTACAATCCTGTCTGATAGTAACTGGTATTGAAACAAATTTCAAGTTAAGATAGAGTTCAATGCAACACACATGTTATGTTCAGGAATTTTATATTTCATCATCACTTCATATTGAGTGTGACAACTGCGTGATGTTTTTTGGTTAAAACTATGTCCATTCAATATGTTTTAAAACATTTAATAAATCAAAAATGATACATTTTGTCATTTACAAATTAACTGTTAATTAAATAGCATTCCTCTGATGTCACTTACAGTGTATAGGGATTCTGTTTCGATAAACAAGCTTAATTAAATTATAAAATATATAAAGTAAAATGTCATTCTGAAATAATTTTCATTTAAACATGTACATGTAGGCATCCGTGGAACAGTCAATAGAATAATGTCCTCAATCACAAAATGCAGGACTCTCATTTGACAGATCAGGTCATCAGAAAGCTTTATACTTTTTCATCTTATCTATCTGTCTAGGTTTCTCATGTCTTTCTCAAAGTGAAATACACTTTTAAAGGCCAGAGGAATTCAAGCAATCAAATCACTCGGTCATAGTGTCTGGTTTGGCAAGTGATTTATATACTCTAGGAGCAGTGGGATTCCGTTTCTTGAAATAGTAATGGGAAAGAGTGAATGAGTTCAAAGGGAAACGGTAATTACAACGAATTGTGAAAGGAAGTCTTTGTTTAACACGTGACGGATTTACACCAAGGATAGTAAACGTTTTTCTTCTTTTGAAAACGACTTGTAATGAAGAGTAGGAAATGGTAATGGAGAAAAAGAAAGGAAAGAAGAAACTTGACTAAAGGCGATGCCAAATGTTCCATACTTCTAAATGATAAGCAATAGTTATTATTTGTTTAGTACATTGTTGGTTTCTTCAATGCAAAATCAGTTATTTCGAAAATTAACTTCAACAAAAGGTTACAGCGATACAGTATTGGGAATAAAATTTTGATACCTTGCATAAAAGTCTGTTCTCACATCATTTAGTATTTCTTCAAATAAATGAATTATTGACTCTAACAATTAACTGAATATGAACATTCCACAACTTTAATTGTCATGATATTTTCTAAAACGTATGCGAAGCCCATTTTCGCTATTCAATTATAATAACCTCAGTTATTAATATTCATTGTGTCCACACAAAAAAACACTGACATTGATACAAACATACCGAGTAACCAAAGTTCAATTGTTTACTCAAAACACCAATTATCTTTTTAAAAATACAAAATCATACATTAAAATAGATCCTTTGTAATAGGAAATTTTAAAACCTTTTTAAACAATGTATACTCCCTTCTACATAATGATGATTGCTTTATCTACACAACTATAAAGCATAGTAATTGAGACAATTTCCTTCTTGGGTACCCAAGGTATCCCGGACAATAACCTACCTCATTCAATGCTTTATTCGAAAAAAAAAAGTTTAATTTTGATCTGAAATTGAAGACAAATGACTAAAGAGCAAAGACGATTCCTTGTCTATCACTGTGAACCTATCAGTGTTTTAGGTAAAACAAATCAGACATGAGATTTAAGCACTTGTTATCCCCTCACTTTGTGCAAATACGGCGATATATGCAGGGTAAAACTATCATTAATATAATACATATCGTTACACTCGTTTGCAAACGTCGCACTCATATCAATAAAGAAGTTGACTATCCATAGAACTTATTCTAATTCAGACATATCGTTATCATTATCATATTTAGATAAATGACAATTGATAATTTACACAAAACATGAAACTGAATTGTCAAAATGCATCTTAAGTGTTTGACATTACAGTCAGACGACAACTTGCTTTAGTTTCTTTTAGACATCAGTAAACATTAAGATAAAATGCTAAATAATGTTAGTGTTCTCGGTTCTTCTATCAGACACATGTAAGAAGTATTGATACATTATCAACTTTATTGTTTGGCCTTGGCATTGTGGAACCAAACCTCGAGAATATGAAGGTTTCCACTCATGGCCTGGATTCATCAATGGAACATCGTGAAAACTATTCCAGGGTAAATATGACGAGGTTGGATCATTAGATTTAGTTTTCAGCATTTAACAAATGTATGAGTATGTGATGTTCATATTGTTATTCTTTCTTTTAAGTTAAACTTATCATAGGTGTTTAATGCACCTACTTCTACATTATTTTTCATTTTGTAGAGGAGTAACAACTTTATCCCCTCACTGATTAGTATAAGGATATCAAATATAATTCACGTGATATAAAAATACCAATATTGATTTGTAATTTCTGTGACTTGACAGTTGAGGAAATTGTTTTTTTAGTTGATTGAGCCTTTTTAGCGTAAGGAGAGTAAAGTCTCATCAAAATTGATTTAGAGACAAGAACATTAATATATTATCAAAATTATATCTAGGACAATATTAACTAAATGAGAAAACATGTCCTACGTGAGTAAATGACTTCTTGATGTAATTCCGTAGTTACTGTATTTTAAGTTTTCTTGGGAAGGTAACCTGTAGATAACTTGATTATAAAAAATTATGATTTTTATGAAATTGTGGATAAGTTGTGACGATCGCCTCGGGATAAAGAGGTCCGCTGTTCGAATCTTGCCAGGATGTATGTTTGTTGTAAAGAACTATTCTACATGAAGTAATATTTTGTTTCAATATTGTTTTTAAATTTGAGGGAAAACACTCCATTGTTCATTAGTTTCAGAAAACTCTCACAAGTTTCACCACAATGCAGTGACAAAAAATGGTATTGTGTGCTTTATTCTGCAAATATGCCAGCTGCCAAACTTACTTAAGTTATGGGGCAAAGGGCAAAGGGCAAAACGATAAAAGTCATACTTTCATACAATCAAACGAGTAAGACGAGTTTTGATTGGATGGAACTTGTACCGTTGAGGTAATGATTTTGAGAAATAAGCAATATCATCCGTATTGTAACAGAAAATACTTTGGGAGATATGACCTCTGAGTGAAAAGAATTTCACGACACAATCACTTTTTCTAAGAATTACCTTTATGGCGTTGACTTATTGTAAGGACATTCATATTGAAAGTTGTGTAATTTTATCACTAAAACAAATATGCTTTTAGTCTTATATCTAAATATTTTTGAGTGATTTTCTATCAAGAGCAGTAATGTGGAGTTAACCCATTTTATCACATTACCATTTGCTCTTGAAACTGCATCGTCCTGTCCTGTCACTGTTATCAGGAATTGCTTAATGATATGATCGGGGTGTGGCTGGGTTGAAAGAACTCAACACTTTGCATGTTTATATGTTCATCTTTTATCTTTTATACGTTTTTTAATGTAATGCATGTTTTTAGTTATGAGGGATACGTCTGGCTATCATGATTTTATATCGCAAATTGAATTTAAAAAGTCAGTCAAATATGATAACAGTGCTGATGCTTTTAGATGAATTACAAACTTCAAGGGCTTGTCATGAAACATATCAATTTTACTCCGGTAAACAGTTGGAAACAAACTAAGTTATCAGAAACAATTATCATTTAGGTAGTTAACAAATGTCGCTTGTTATATGTGGGATCATGATTATGATTCGAATCCCGGAAGGTAGCCGTCACAAAACGTTCAAGAATTTGTACTATGTGATCCAATATTTGACAATATTGTTGCTTTATGAATAATTTAAAGATAATTCACTAAGCTTGGAAGCAGGTTGAAACAATTTGGCTGGTATATAATTCAAGACACCTCAATGTCATAATAATGTATTTTACACTAACCACTCAATGATGCAAACAAATGCTCTCATGATAACCATGTTATTCGATCATATAAGGTTGATAGTTCATATTGTCAATGCCATCAACGTCTGGAAAATTAACATTATGCATCGTAAACATCTAATCACACACTAGTACCATTAAAACCTGAACGAATTCAGATACAGTTTTTTCTCTCCTGGATATGGATATTGTAAAATGCATTTTGAATAGATACAACTATTTTATTTTTGAAATCAATCAATAATTCGTATTGATCAACCCTGAATTCATTTCACGAAATTTATTTCTCTTACGACATCCCAACATGGAGGTGAAGTGAGTTGGCGTTTAACGCTGCTTACAATTATAGTATTTCATTTATATGACGGTTGCTAGTATTACTGAAGGGAGAACACCATTGTGGCTATGCATTGTGGTGAAACTAGTGAACCATGGGTGATACTGCGCTAAAATCCAATGCAGCATTGGACCCAACCAAACCTAACTGCATGTGCAACTACAGCAGACAAAGTTGGCGGGATTCGAAACTCGCATCTCTTGATCCGAAACTGAATGCGCTATTCACTGCGCTACACCGCACTTCCTTACATGGAAATATGGAAATAAAGTTAAGTGATGGATACTTTTAGCATGGGAATTGGTTCACACATTAGTGTGTGCTTATTCAAGGGGCAGTAGCATGTGTTTACACATATTTTTTGTTTAATTTCCCATTTATAATGAACGTTTATGTCATTCATATTTACTTAAGATCGTAACACATCTTATTATACAAACCAATTATCCGTAGTGGTAATAACGGTGTTGCGTATAAAGCAACAATGTCATGGCGGCCATTTTAATGTGAGCATTATTTTCAAATACATTTCATTTACTTATTTGAGCAAAAAGAAACGTGCTACTGCCCCTTTCATATTCTGAAATTCGTGCAACTTTGCATACAATACTTTACAAGCATGTTCATTAAATGATTCTTTATATTTCAGTATATATCAGAGATAATGAATATCCATCACTGACCAAAACGATGATAGGGAATAGATGCAATCTGAGCATCTAGGATACTTTAAAATCATAAAACCTACAAATGTAACACTTATTCAAGTTGGGTATTCAGAGATATTCCTGGCACGCCATGCAGTGCAGAATATCCAGATTCTTCTGCATTTCAGGATGTGCTGTCAATTAAACAAGATGCTAATGTTCTCGTAACCTTCAAAGAAGATGTAGGAGATAGTCATAGCACTGTATGTCTCGTTTCAACATGTAAAAGCCCCCTTTAATGGTGGCATAACCCTGTTTCTACCATCGAACAAATGTAAGCAATAATTAGCGCAGTTTAACGCAGAATTGGTGACCAACATTAAGGTTTGTTTTCTTAAAATGTGAAATGGTGATGTCTTGCCCCAAACGGATGTATGACTTGTTAGACACGTAATGTCACATCGTTCTCTTGTAGCCAACAGAGAACCTACACATCTGTATATTTCCAACAGATCAGAGGATGCCTAAGAGTGGTATTTGTCTTAACATCAAGATAATATTGTGCAGAATCATGGGATGTGCAATACTATAAGAATTATTACAGCTTCAGTAACAGACAGATTCACAGTATGTGTGTAATGAATTTGCATCGTCTACAACTCTAAACAGCGTAATGTCTTAGCTTAACAATTTAAATGATAATACTGTACATCTCATCATCAGGTAATTCTTATTGGCAGTCCGATGGTACTCCAGGGGCTTGAATAGATAGAGATCATTACCCGATAAAGCGTATCATATGACTTTCACGAAACGAGTGTGATTGTTTTATTTGCCAGAGCGAGAGCGAGGGTTATAGACACATTTGCAGGATTTTGTGTATGGATTTTGTAATGAACATTATCCATATTTCTTGTTGTAAAGTTGTTTTGCGACAAGTAATTTAGGAGCTCATAATTTTATGAACTTCCGGAAATGGAATGATTGATGACTCAGTTTACTATAGTTATTGTTTTTAAAAGTAAATATATATTTTCGGAATATCTTTAGTGTCTCGTAGCAGTTTGGTTTTCTGTTGTGTTTGTTTGACATATAGATGATATATGTCTCCTTGACTAATACCGTGTTATCGAGTGAGGTAGAAAGGTTATACTTAAAATACATAACTCAGCGAGATGAGAAAAACAATTTGTCAAGAGTTTATGTATAATAATGTTATGATGTTATCCTTGTAATTACACCTAAATCGTCGTTTTCGTATTGAGAGACCGCTAGGTGGTCGTCATACGCCAATTCAGACGTCAGATAGTTGAATGACGTCAAATGTTGTCAGTCACTGTTGAGAATATCAGATATCTTCACTGTAGTTTTGTTAGACAGTTTGTTTCACTGATAAATCCAATTATTTCATTGCTGGTTACAATTAATGTGCTACAACTTAGCTTAGTATCGTAACTCTGTACCAACTGTAATACTGTGTCAGCAAGGGAAAATCATTTAATTATTCTAATTTAAATTCTAAATTGATTTAACTGAATGATTAGATATGTTTACATATGTACATTTGTACATATCCAGTGTGAATACAATTTTGTTTTACGCGCTAGTATAAATGAATGACTTATAAAATGATGCCTAATGAAGACCTTTGTGGTGTCTTTCTCCGCGTGAGATGCACCTAACATTTGTGTTCTTAGACTAGTTCAACCTTTCTAGAAACAGTCGTTCCTTGTTCTGTGTGATGATCTCATCTACTGTCTTAACACGTGGCTCAAAGGCGAGATGAAGACCTCCGAAATGTATTATTGGTTTGTCTTTCTGTTTGAGTTGCACCAAACAATTGCTTTCGTACACATAGAGCAACCTTGTTAAAATGTACACTCTTTGTATCGTGTTATTATCTTATCTGAAAAGAAAAGTAAAGGTTTCCTTCCTTGCCAAATATAACGAACTGTTTAAACCCAATGTGAACATTCTGTGTCTGTGAATGTTCTCTTTTGTTCCTTTCATAAACAGATAAACAACAATATTTGTTTGTTATTAAACACGATAAAGGAATTGAAAATTAACTAAAATCTAGACTATCTGTGCATGCAGATATCATAGAAGAGCTTAAAATGCATGTGATTGGTTCTAATTCAGTGGTGACTTAATTTGGAAATATTGGCATTCTACACCTTCGGTATATATTTCTTATCAATTACTTCAACGGCCTACATAAAAGTTCATTCTCTGTATTCTGTGGTTGCAAATACACACCTTGAGGTTGAATCTATCTTACAAATAAACAAAACTATAACATTCATGTAAACGGGATTCTTCTGAGGTGCTCAGCATCTGTATAAACTCATTGCAGAAACATTACGTTCCTCTATGCAGCAGTTGCACGTTTACACGTATCGTAGACGCATGTATACGTCTAAGGTTTATATACAACGAGGTAGATGGAGAGATATGTTTTTAGTATAGCAGAAAAAGAAGTTCGTCAAAGAAGATGTGTATGGAAAGAAACAGGAATTACATTCTGTACAGGCCAGTGCCTAAGATCCAACTCAAATTAGTTTAACATGTTCCCGTGTGATGAAAAGGTAGTGTTTTTTTGTTGGCAGGTGTTCAAAATATGTAAATCAGTCGGTAGAATCCAGTCCAAGCTACAGCTGCCACATTAACTCATTATAATGCAAATTTTCACAGATCGTATAAATAATAATAATAATAATAATAATAATAATAATAATATATAAATGTTCAAAGAATATTAAAGTATGAATAATTCCTAATCCACACATTAAGCATCAAAACTAAAAATTAAAACTAAATTATTTTTATGTATATGAACAACAGATTATAATTAATACGATGGCGTTTTATTAAAATAATATATCAATGTTTACTCAACATCATGTACATTTACCAAGAACAGTGCATGTCATCGTGGCAGCTCCAATATAAGATCTCTGATCAACCGTAAGCCAATCTTTTAAAATTGGTTGAGATTGATAATACGTCTAAGATCGCTTAGTGGAACGGTGCCCAGGTGGTCCCAGACTTACACAATATATGTTCACCGTGATGTGATTCATCTGAGCCGTGGAATAAACAAGCTATTGATAGAGATGTAGGTTATTTACAAATGCCGCAGAACCTCACATACAGTATGCATCTGTTATTGCACATGAGGAAGCGGAAGTTGCCTTTTCAGCTTTGGTGTAGGAAGTATTCTATTTGAATATGTATTTTAAGGGCTTATGGGGCAAAAGTCTCTGATGCTGTGCCCATATTCAACACGTGTAAAAAGGAAACTAGTAGTTCATATGACTGTATAACAAAGTGTTTTCATGTGTTCAAAACAATATCTTATTGTTGGTAAACTAACACTCGTTTATACAAAAACGGTATTTATTTGAAAGTTTTCGATTTTTAATTTTCATTGCAAAGTTATTCAATTAAGGATTCCGTTGATTAACAAATCATGGGTGTCACAGTGGACTTATTATCATGTTAAATGTATGATAAAACATGTCAAAGGGTTTTTATGAGATTTAAAACTCGCAACTCAAGGGATAAACGTGAAAAACTTCTTCAGATTGGCATTTGAATTAAGGATTTTTCAATAGTGTTGTCATTACACATACTGCCTTTCACCTTAAACTTTGACATCTCAACTTTAAAGCATTAACTTTATTATCACGGGAATTGTTACATAATCCCTGGGATTGTAATATAATTATTGTGTAATAACCTTGGGATGACATAGGAATTATAGAATATACTTTGTTAGGCTGTACATTGGCGTGAAGTTCGATACTCATTAATTGTGTGATCATTATTCATTTCAATTAATAAATTCAATATTAAAGTTTATATACATGTTCTTTACGAACAACGCCACTGTACCACAAAACAACAAATATGCACTACACCTGTAATATATTGATTGTTATCTATTACCTCTGGCACCTGCTGTGTCTTAATCTGTAGATATTATTTTGATATAAGTGCTTCGTGTTCATTGGCAGCATGCATTAAGTATCATCATTTCATTTGGTGTTGTGAGATACCAAGAAGGCAAGTTTTGTACAAACCATTCGGACGTCCTTACTTCTGGCAACGTATCGTTTGTCCTATTATCTAGAACAAGAAAGGAAGCCAAATTTGCTTAACCCAGTTAGTATAAAATGCATTTAAAGGACAAAATGTATCAAGTACACAAAACATTAAGTTCATACAAAATCATATGTCACTGAAGCTGAGGAACTTTGGTTTAAACAGGCACGATAACACCTCAAAGCTTTCTGCTCTGTTTAAGAGACTTTCAGTCGTCAAGTGACAACCAGGTTATCATAATCGTACTGCAACGCGAATATCTGTGTGAAAATAGCAAAATCGGATTTGAGTTGAGATAGTTCGATATATTATATCTCTAGAGAATAATATTGCTCATTAAAGAGATACAGTTGAATGAGATTTAGAAGTAAAACTAAGGCAATTATAGTGAGAGCCGTAAATAAAATCAAAGCATAAATTACTCAAAAATGGACAGACAAAGATAATAGAAGGTTTAAAAATGATAATAATAATAAATGATGAGAACAATTGGCCTTCAAGACAAAAGGGGGAAATATGATGATGCATCCTAAAAATCATCTTCACAACGTCACAGGCGTAATGAAAAGATTTCCATATCTTCTCCTTCCGCCCTTGAACTCAACCCTCGCATTTTCAGTGCTAAGATTTTAACGTACTGCAGGCTAATCGGATAAGCCAATCAGAAGACAGTTGTATTGCCTCTGTGACTGTGTCGATCGTCGCTTATTTTGAATTGGTTCCGAATGTCAACGGCGATTTCATTGGCTGTATGTTAGCAGATGGTAAGGGACGTAGCTCGTGATCACAATAGGTGTCGCTGATTCGTTTCACTACTTCTGCCTAGGTTGAAGGCAAGGTAAAAAATGGGGAGATATCGACACATTTTCACCTTGCCGTGGGAAGATGCATCCGTTATTGATCACAATACTTTGATATCTCTGACAAAAGAGGATAATGTTTAAACATCACAAAGTTGAACTATAACAATTATATGATGTCACAATGCTGATGCAGACAATGCTTTAACACCACTGTTGCTCATATATGGCCAAAACAGATGTCTTCCTAAAAATCTGATGTGAATCACAGATATATTAATTTAACTAGACGCAGATGGTTGGACGTGATTCTGATTACTTGATATTTTATTTATATAGATATTTTATATATATAGGAGGATGAGGAACGGGTGAATATCAAATGATGATGATGATGATGATGGTGATGATGATCGTGATGATGATGGTTGTGATGATAGGATAAATCATGACAGTTGATGGAGTGGGAAGAGGAATTGATTATGTTGATAAAAGATCCATATTGATGCATCTCTCTTAATCATCCAATTTAGCACAATTTAAGGCATTCACTAGATCAATTTTTTTTCACAGAGATAATTCACCTGTCAACAAAATGGAGATTGATGATTCATTTCCTCGGGCAAATTGAAAACTCCTTTCACAGCAATTTCTTTGAGAGTGCTCAAAATGTTTTTTGTTTAACAAATCGCTTTAATATCGAAACAAAAAACATACATATATTGCAAGATGAAGTATAAACCTGCTTCGTGAAAATACAGACGCCACATCTGAAATAGAGTGATTAGAATATGTCATCCAAATCTTACAATCTTTCAAGACGCTTTCTTTAATTATAAAATCGTAGTGTGTTTAGATGGCCAGAGCTTAAGGCTGAATCAAACGTTTTCCATGGGCCTATGTAAATGTTATTTGCCATTAATCCTTTAATGGGACAGTAGCACGTTTTTTCGCTAAAATAAATCATTGAAATGTATTTGAAAAATAATGTTACCATCATTCTCTCTTCGGAAAATAAAGTTACATGTACATGTACATGTACATGCAACGGGAATTATATTTGTCATTCGAAATAATGAAATGAGTTCAGAAAAAAATTTGCCGCATGCAATTATTTCTTTGTTCGCGACTCATGTATTACCACTATGGATAATTGGTTTATGTAATAAGATGTTTTACCCTAAAAAATAAATATGAATGAGATAAAATATCATTATAAATGTGAATTTTGAAAAAAATAAATTTGCAAAAAACGTGCTTCTGCTCTTTAAGACAATATTTAGATATAGCACGGACCAATGAGACGTGAGTGACAACTGTTCAATAGTCTATATTTGATGCGTAATTGGTAATAGTTAAGTATATATGTATGTAAAATAGAGGTCATTGCAATAGGCATAACCTTCATATAAGGTTTGTTTTACATAATGTAGATAAACGTAATTAGTAGTATCCAGAGGTTTACCCCTTTAATGCAACGTTAAACCAAAACCATCAGTGTATGGTTTCTTAAATAAACACAAATTTCATTTGATCGAATTCTAATTCAATTTCATATGTTTTAGGAAATATATAATTACTATATGGCATCTCTAGACACTGTACAGGTTTCTAAGTTTAAATACACTTTATCTTCCAAACCAGCGGCAGTTTCCTTAACGCGATATGTCTTGTCAGTACATGTTTATCTTTTATCTAAAGCCTACATTAGAAATAACTTTCCAAAAATAAAGTTTTAACTTGTAAGATTTAATAGGTTTATCAGCTTCTATGTGCAGGTTGAAACCTGTTAAACGCTTAGAAATCTTGCATTCAATCATGTTCCGAAACTTAAAAAACTCTTAACAGCCTATCCGTTATCTTTCTAGGTACAGTTTTCCTCAAATTAAATACTCGGTCTGCCATTGGATCATGCAAACACCTACAGGCAGCCCAAGTTATAAAATACCGGGGTAACTTAAATAGGAAAAGTAATTATATATAAGCAAGACATGCAATTGCAAATTGGCAAATAAATTCAATGCATCTACATTTAAAATTGAACTGACCCTTTGATTCTGAACTTCAATTTAATTAAAAATACACGAGGAGTTTTCATCGAAACAAATTACTATCATCTTCGGAACAAGAAAACGTGCTCCTTAATATAATAATAATAATAATTGATCGCTTCTCATGTTCGACTCCATGACATATTTATACCTTCAAGCCACACACAAAATTTGGTCATCCTCTCTTAAATTGTTTCTGAGAAAAAAATGTACCTTTCATGGTTTGGATAATAAATGTGAAATAAAAATGAAAGATGTCAAAAATCCTTCTGAGAGATTATTAACGTGAAATTAATCTCATCTTATCAATGTTCGTACATTTTATTGTAACGAGTGCTTGCAAAAACGCATATGCCAGATACATTATCAGAATCACTTCCTCCAGCTGCCAGCTGGTAGTCCCATGCACATGGAATTTGCATCAGTTCATCTCACTTCATCTACTTGAAGGTCAGGGGTCTAGTTCAAAGTGCATTCAGGTGATAGTGAAAGATGCACATAAACAGAAACATATCATGTTATTTTTGTCACTGTCAGATTGTCTTAGTTACCTATCTCCTATATGTTTTTATCTATTATATTTCATATTTATATATTGAACAGACACATGTTCACATGCCCACGCTGTTTCTCCGTATATTTGTATTTAAAATGGAAATGTGCCTTCTCGTACTTTCTTCCTACATGTATTTAGTCTTAGTCACTACTAGGGCGTCGTGCAAACGCCTTCCCTTTCTCTGCCTTTTACAATGTTTATTATATAATTCAACATTTCCGTACAGCAACTTCTTTTTATGATGAAATATTTTCATTGTTTTCTTTTAATCATCATATCTTATATCCATTCCCAGAAATCACCCTATGTACATGTAGCGTATCCCACTGCTTACAAAACCCATAACATCACATCTCATATCTCCAGCAGTTGTGTTCTGTTGTGATATAAGAAGTTAAGATCCCAAACTATCTGAACGCAATCCCATTTTTTGCTATTTCAGTCATAGCTGCACGATAAAGGCTGGAACCTGATAACCTCAGTTCATTTGAAGGGTTTCAAACTCTCATTAATAGGGCAAAAACGTTTCGTTCTGTGGTTTGGAATGTAAATACTATAGGTTTCAGCCTAACTTGAATTTTTAGCACTAAATTTAAAGAGGCGAAACACATGCAGCCAAAGTTAGTCTGAATATGAAATCCATAACAATGCATGTCATTATCATATATCATTCTTACATTATGCAACGTTTCATTATACCAATCATTCTTGTGTTGCTTGCAGGGCCTATATCTTTTTATCTTATATATAATGACATCCTAGGCATAAATATAAATATGTATTTCCTTTAAAACCATACCACTGTATATGTTTTTGTTTATCACACAGTAGCATGTGAACACATACAATGTGGATCCCACCTTTGGTGAATGTTATTCCCGTTTATTTTTTCCTGAGTATAAAATGCATGGCAAATGTTACCTGTCTTTCATCTCGTCTTCCACAAACCTGAGGGGAAGTATGCATTTACCATACCTGTTACACATATCATTTCTTCACAGAGGAAGTTGGTGCTTCCGTAATGGACACATGCATGTGTTAAACAGCTTCAAGGATCAATGACCTTTGCTGCAATATATCACTATCAGTACCTTGTATCTTTGAGCTCTAATCACGACAAGGTGGGCATTTTTTGTGGAAATACTTCCAAGAATACATGTTAACATGTGAGCTGTGTTTGAACATGGGAATATGTTTTGTTCACATGTAATGAGTGAGTTATTGTTTAACAGCACTTTGGAAATTAAAAACTAAGTATATACACCGTAAGATCATTTCAGACACTTTGCACATTGACATTTTAAATGTAAAATTAAGATTTTAATTTAAATTATAGATTCAATTAGGGTGTGATAAATGAAAAGCGTGAAACTTTTTATGATTTTATCCTTTCACCAGGTACCCATGTACACTAATGGATGATTGAGTACAACTACACAAAGGTATGTTGCACACAGTGACACAATAAGTCTAATAACTCATGTCTAAATGTAAAGCAGGTAATCTAATTCGAACTCGCTGATTTGCACACCACGCATGCATCCAATGATGATCTAGGCCCGACAGTGCCCCAACTTATCAAACTTCTGCAACAGACTGTGTATCACAACAGGCAGATTTCAACTGTCTGTGCAATGGACGAAAATAGATTAGAAACTGAGAACTGACTATTTCCTAATAACAGCATGTTAAAGGCGCTGTAGCACGCCGCCCTTACCGAAAATGATATGAAAATGTCAATACGTTTTCCAATGGCTTGATAATACTTCTCAATCATTAAAGGAGAATATTTGTAAAGATTTATATTCTGTTATAGTAAAATATACTTTAAAAAACATATTCCCCAGAAAATAATATGGAAAGCCGTGTTTAATTACTAATTACGCGATATAACAGACGCGCCTACTGTTGCCTGTGCGCGTATGCATATTTGCCGGTAGCCTTCGGCAGGTTTAGGCTGTGACGTCAGAGATGCTCTACGGCCCGCGTTGGTCCTTAGCACAGTAAAAGGAAAGGCATTAGAGTAGGTGAAGAATCGGTTGAAAACGTTGATTTCGGGTAGTTTTGTACTTGATATGGTATATTGTGCAGCGTTGGTGTGCAGTAATTCATCAAAGTCTGGACAGAAGTCTACATATTTTTAATTTGCAAGAGAAAAGACGGATGCAGCGTGGCGAAAGGTTTGGATAGTGTCAAAGAGGAAAGAAGGACCGAAAACCGTCGGAATCTGTCTCACTATGTTCAGAGCATTTTGATCCGTTATATTAAAACAGTTTTATAAATAAGTGATAGTTAGTCTTAGAGTACTCGTAATTCACAGTCCTTTATAAGGATATAACTTATAATGCCTTCTTATGGGATGTGTCATCCTCTGACTGTGAAACTTGGTACACCGTTGTATAATTATTTGTCATTGGCTAATAACTGTATTAGATTACTGGTAATTTCAATTTAATATGGCCAACGTGGCAGCTCAAATGACATTGTCAGACAAACAAAAAATATGTCCTGGTAATAAATCATTTGAAAACTATAGTGATATTCAACGCTAAAATGATTTCTGTCGCTTATATTACACCCCACCAACCCCACTTTTGAACCCTTCCTACGTCTATGTTGGATCCCGTTTTTTTAATATATTTATTAAAAATGCATTTCCACTGATTGTATATGTTCACAATATCACAACAAATGATTATTGAAAAAAATAATAAGTTTCAGGGTTCAATCCTTTTGGGTGTTTGGTTTGTGTACTTGTACCATAAGCAAATTTTCACCTAGTCAGCGACGGTTGCAATTGTTTACTACCGTGAGTGAATATGGTATTTTAACTATTCTAGTAACAGTTCGTCGTTTACAGACATAGTGATTTCACATCGGTTGAAAAAATATATTAGAGAACTTTAGAAATTCTTAATATTGTTTTTCAAATTCTCTTTATAGGATAATCTCCTTATTGCACGCGATGAACTTCGAAATCTATCCGACATTTCGATTTTCATTATAATTAGGGCGACAAAGTCAAACCAATGTTGACAGATTTAAATTAATGTCATTCATTTAGTTTACATCTAATACATATTAATTGACATATTTTAGAAATTCCCTATTCATTTATTAAAAGAGTTGGAAACCCATTTTCTTACACAGAAATTAAACACGCATGAACGCATAGTAAATTTACTTTTACTAACAGGCGAATATTACTACCATCATCCTCGATAATCCAGCGCTATTGTTCCGATAAATCTACACACAAGAGCGCAGATGTGTAGATTTATCGGAACAATAGCGCTGGATTATCGAGGATGTACTACCATAAGCAATATTGCATATGTGCACTGCAAAGTTCGCCGTATAAACAGGGCTTTACACTACGTTATTACAGGCTTCTAATATCAAGGTTCCTTATTATCGTGTTAGTCCGGTTTTCGTGACTACCAAATCTCTCACTACGAGAGTAGCTATGTGTAGATCTTACTGTCTATTTTACTTGATTAGGATTGAACAGTGGTTTGTACGTTAGATATAAATAATAATAATAATAATTAAAATCAAAACCTTTTTAAAGCAAACATGACTTGAATAATCGAGAATCAAGATGGTTCACTTTGTCCTGTGCAACTGGTTACTTCAGCGGTACAGAATATGGTGTAGGTCTTTTCGTAGGAGGATCCCGTTCTTAGGAGTGATTTTCGGTCTATTCGTAGGAGGATTTTTAGGTCTTTTCGTAGAAGTAGAAAATTCCAATGAATTATTTTAATGTTGTTTTTGTTAATAAAGACATTAATCAGGTAAGTTTATTCACATTCACAAAGTTTAATCATCGCTTTGATGACTTTGATGTCAAGACCGATGTTTGATAGGATTATGTTATTATGTTTTGTGTTATTGTGAATTAAAAACATATCATCTTTTGTTTTGTTGGTTGTTTGTTATAGACAAAGCACCTGGCAATTGTCAATCAAAACATCTCACAACCTATAATTACTGGTTCTCCTAAGCGGAGAAGCCGATGAGAAGACTAATTTATGTACTGAACAAACAAATATGATATATAAGCTACCAAAATAAGATATGAGGTCATTCACCATCAACCATGGCCCAGTGCGTTGTATGTGTGAAAGAAGTACGACCGAGACAACATGCGATCTAATACCTTGGAAACACTGTAATGACACAAAATATCACGATTAAACAAATAATTATATTTAATATATTAACAAAAGTTAAACCTACCTAATTCATAATATATTATTACTCCTACAAATATTTTTTTTTCACTCCTACGAAAAGACCTTCTACGAACGGGATCCTCCTACGAAAAATTCACTGCTACGAACGGGATCCTCCTACGAAAAGACCGTTTCCCCAGAATATATACGAATAAAGCAGTATAATTTTGTAGTAACATATTTTAATTAACTACATATAAGTTGTTGACACTCATTTTATCTACATGAAGACAATAACTATTTAATGTACGGCATAATCCACTACTTATTGTGAAATTGTAACGTTAGAGTTTGCCAGTCCCTACGTACGAATCTGTATTTCCAACTCTCTCACTGTTTACTTCTGAAAGCTCATCCTCACTTGATTCCTGGTGTTCAACTCAATGTTGATTCACAATAGGTTCATACTGATAAGGACTGATGTTATTTATGTCAGATGGTTGAAAATCAACGCTATCCGAGAAGCCATAACAACACTACGAACGTAGAAAATACACTGCCTCAGCGCGTGGGAGAGCATCTTTGACATCATATCACGTGACTGCTGCTAGCCTGATTAACTCTCGGGGATTTCCGGAAAAACGACTCGCACCGAAAACGTTTTATCAAAGTTTCTACATAAAATGTCGCATTTAATAAATTTTTTGACACACTTTGTCTTAAACAATACTGTTAAACATGTTAAAACAAAGTTTTTCTCTAATATTCTCCTTTAAACAGAGGTAAAGAATTAATGTACATGGTTTGGTTAAGCCATGCGTTAAGTCCATTTCCCTTCGAACGGCCACTTTAACGTGTTCACAATAAAATGGTCGTTCAAAGGTAATTCAAATAATCTGACCGATGTAGCTATACCTAACAACTCAGAATAGAGTTTTAATTATGGCATCATAACGTATTGGTCTATCACTTGCTGTCTGAACTGTCATATTTGCATATTTGCAATACGGATAACCGTTTGAAATGGATACGGCTTATCGGGTCTTGTAATGAGATGTTTTACCCTCTAACGTGACATTATATTGTATTAATTTTATTGATAATTGGCACATTTGAGAAAACATGATGTGCAATCAGACACGGTATCAGACACTCGTGCATTTTAATCTCACTTATTCTGCTCCTCACT
Source organism: Gibbula magus (assembly GCA_936450465.1). Taxonomy (NCBI): domain Eukaryota; kingdom Metazoa; phylum Mollusca; class Gastropoda; order Trochida; family Trochidae; genus Gibbula; species Gibbula magus. The sequence goes on from OW388306.1 coordinate 27,946,346, forward strand.
ATTGTTTATATCCTTATAAATGTACCACACAATGTGGTATTCCCGACATTCCTCGAATATGTTTTCCATGTTATCAAGAAGCCTGGATTCGAACTCAGCCTTTTAGGCCATCCGTTTTTCTTTAAATTTTTTTTGCGACAGCTTCAAATTTGAAATTCGAGCAAATAACAAGTCCTTTTTTTAAAACCACCTGAACCCAATATTTAAAATCCATTTCCACATAAGAAACGTTATATAAACCCTATTCTAAAAAAGTGAAAATATTTCGATTTCATGAGTATTTCAACAGGATTAATGTGAATGAGATTTGTAAATGTAAATGACCCCATAACAGATTTTATAGACAATCCAAGGCGGAGGTGAAATGAAAGCACACACGTTTATGAGCATGTTAAGGGAGCAATGTACAAGGCAATCTAGATCCTCACTCTGCAAGACACCAACCTGTATAGTGCAAACTGATAAGATTGGAACGTGTTCAAAAAGTGATGTGAAGCTTATTCCTAGAAGTGCTATTTCTAGTGCAGGTCTCAGATTGTAGATAAGACATGGAATCAACAATAAGCTGCGTTAGCGTGCAGGAATGCGTGTTTGGAACGCGCAGTTTAGCTTCTTAAAGGACCAGTGCGACTCAGGTGGTGTTTTATGGAAACGAAATTCGTGTTGATTTCTTCAATTATGCTTTTAATTTTCATAAAAATAAATCGCCCCGTGCACTCTGTTTCAGTCGGGATGTTTTAAGGTGATACAAGCAGTGAACAATGCAGAATATATTATTGTATTGGGTGTCCACAAAAAGTACACCGTTTTCAATAAAAGCTTTCACAAATTGAATATCAGACCATATATTTTACCCTCACCTTACCTGGCAAATAAGTATTTTCTACATGCTAGTAATGATGTTTAGAACTAAACTTTAAATGAAACGACGTATATAATTATAAGATAAGAATATGCAATATGGGGGTTGGCTGACAAAATGAGGAATAAAAATGGCATATACGCAATCATTAGAATATTACCTAATTACCGCATTGTAATAACATATAAAACATTTTTACTCAGAAAGTTTCTAGTTTTGTCACGTGTGTTAAAAATGTGTCCTTCACAATCAACAGACGATTTCTTTGATAACTGACGAACTGAAATGGACCTAGGTGTTACTGTTTACGATCAAACTGCATTAGCAGACTTGACTTTAAAAACCGTTTTATCTTCACAAAAAACGTCAAGTAGAATACCAAATCTAAGTAGATAGATACAAATTGATTTTATACGAGTGTTTCGTCTACAAGGATAACTTTCAAGAGAATATAGTATTGCTAACTGATTAGAGTTGTGAGAGGACACGACTTGTGCTTAATAAAAATGTTTTCTAAATCAATGTGATAGCTTCAATAACATACACATAAATGAATTGCTGTCCTTTTTCAGTTTGCGTCCACGTCGGTGAAAAAGCTTAGATAGATATTTACGATCAAAATGCATTAGCAAGACATGGCTTTAAAACCTTGTTTATCTTCAACCTGATCTTCACTTTGGATACCGATCAGTACAGACATACAACTAGATCTTATTTATAATAGTTTTCAGATTGTGCCAGTTCTTACAAGAACTGAACGAATTGATTTCATTTGGAAAATGAAAAACGTGTAAGTATAGTGAAGTGAAAACCAAGAGTTGATATTTCAGATGTTGCTTGGATGTAAGCCACCTTACATATCATATCTAGACACCAAATCCAGGTTCGAATATACCTTCTTATGTTCAAAATCTATTATATGCTAATGCATTATGTTATATAGTTCAGCTATTTAAAAACACATTGACTGACTGATTACATTCAGGGAACATCATTACTCTTGCTTAGTGACATTTATTATCAATTAAGAATGTTTATAAGATAAGGTTCCACGGTTTATTGTTACTTTGGACAATGAACTTTACATTATGACAATGTATATTTAAGATCAGTCAATGAATGTATAATATATGTTACATGATAACCACATCCACCATCAGAAACTAATGTTTTACAAGTGAATTGGTCAAATCATAAACTGAGGTACAAAAGAAACTTCACACCCTATTGTTTCACTCATACAGTAAAAACAACAAAACAAATTGATATGATAGAACCGGGATATTACTAAATGTTCAATGTTGACTGATTCAGCAATCATATTCGTTTTTTTCAAACATGTAATAATTTTTACACCAACATGGCCCCTACCAAGTTTATAATGTTGTAAATGTGTGCAGAATGAGGCATATTATTGATTTTCACTCAGCAGATGTCTTATATGTCGATGAACAATTGTGTTTTATCCAAATTAATTTTGGAAGAATTTCTTAATTTAAAATTTCACTTTAAAAAAACAACAACAAAAAACACATAGAATTATTCCTTGACTGATGACTAAACGCCTGCAGTTTTCAGTTTTAGAGTATGACTTCGAAAACATAAAATATTTGTAATTGAAAATCAAACATATGATACAACCAACTGAGGTGTAAAGTTTAGTTTGTACTTAGATCAGGTTCAGACACAGATGACAATAAGACATTGTGGATTTTGGTTGATAATACAAAGAAGCATTTTCTTTCACAACGTTTTGTTTAATTACAGATATTAAGCTGCATGTCCTCTTGTCTAAATGCAAGATGAATTTTTACGCTTGTGAATCGAATATATTCAGCCAAACATTACGAGGAACCCCTCGGCCACAACAACAGAATGTTTTACAAATAATAACGATGTGCACTATATCTCACCTGTTGACAAGATGAATTAGTAATGTCAAAGTTCAGATTTACAATCAGGCCGTGATCGTGGTTGAATTTATAAAGAAATATTCCAAACTAATGTTTTACCTGTGATAGCAATCTACAAAATATATTGGTTTTTTTTGACAAGACGGATTATTGCTGTTAAAGTGGAGATTAACAGTCAGACAGTGTTTGTGATTGAAATTCAATGAAATTTTCTAATATTGTTTAACAAGTGATAACAATCTACACCATATCTCGCCTTTTGACAGTTTGCATTAGTATTGTAAAGCATAAGTAAAGATATTACAGTCAAACAATGTGATTATAAATGACATGGAGGTAAATGATACCCTCTAGAACTACTAATGTTTTACAGATAACCATCTACAGGTGCAGTTATGACGTAAAGCGATGGCTTGCAATGTAAACAACGTGATGTTGGGATTCTACTACACTCAACCACACACGCAGCTACCACATTCATTTTTGAAATAATCTTAATTACAATAACAATTTTATACTTGATGTTGCCATATGGCGAGATTCAATAATTAATATTGATGAAGTGAAAGTTTGAGACTTGGCAATGATAATGTAGTTAATTTCAAAATAAATTATCTTCAAATGAACATAATGTTTGTTGAAGTTATATTTGCAATCTGTACGTATATATTTGTTTATATGTATGAACTTATTGGATTTATTGGCTTTGTGGAAAGATGTGTAGTTTTCCTGATGAAGGTTATGATTCTGCACATTCAACATGTGTTCATTTTAAGATAATATCTGAAATGATGTTTAACGATGATATTGAATGTATTAAATTGACAAATGTTAGATGTGTACTATATGCCACTTATATTTGGTAAAAGTTATGATAATAAAATGTATAGTCATTGCGATATTGTTTGTAGCTGATGATATTAACATGTGGACAAATTAGAAAGTTGTTCAGTTTCCTGAATTATTAATGAAAACCAATTACCATGTATGTTTTTAGATATAAATTATGTTTTGATATTATCTTTTTGACAGTCATCCCATTCATGTCATGCATCAGTCATTTAACAACAAAGATCGATTTTGATAAGAAATGTGTTAAAACCATGTTTGATCTTGATAAAAGCTTTTAAATATTCTGAGATTCAAATTCAAAGATATCTAGTTAAGTCAAATAACGTTAAATGTCCGTCATTAATTATTAAAAACGTCATTGTCTTATCAGGCTCCTTCCTGGTCTTTCCACCAAAAGACGATTGATATCAGTCTCACGGGTCTTCACTTCAATGTCATCAACGAAAGTAAGGTAGTTATTTGACTTGGGGAACAATTTGACTTTAGCCCTTCTTTCAACATAGACGTTCATCCCATGATAAATCAATTCAAGATAATAGGTTTTTGGGATGACAGGATGCTGCACAGTGATTTATCTTGAGACTGGGGTTGAGAGCAGAACGTTAGGAGACCGCACTGCTTTTGTTTAAACCTTACAGTGATGACATGGTAAGGTAAGGGTGACATTTCGAAAGTCACTTATGCAAACTTTTATAACCAGTAGAATCGGCCATTACCCAAATGAGTCAGTGCATGTTGTTAAATTGAGAAAACACAACAAATATGCCGCTAGATTGGACAACAACATAGATCATCTTAGTGTATGGTGTGTGTCTTTTACCTACCCTCGTGATTATGAAATTGCGGAATGTATCTCAACTGAAAACAATGCTGAACCTCTCTGATACGTACCTAAATGATAATAATAACATGGCATGACATTGGCCGAGTTTAGAAAAACCTGCCGCAACTGCATGCTTTAAGAGCTTCCTTACGACTGTAACGACTGTTCCTCGGGGGATCATGAGGCAGACAGGAACAGAGATATAATGTTGTGATATACCAGAAAGCTTCTAAATGCCTTCATCAATACACAAAGGTAAACTTACAACGTCATTTTCTTATCAGTATCATACCAGATCATTCAACAGATATGCTTCGTTCAGAGACGTCAGTACCGCAAACTACACCAGGCAATGAATTACTCAGTTTTCGACAATCTCATTAATTCCTTGATTCCAAATACATTCAACAGCGATGACAGGATAACAGAATGACGTGTAGCTTAGCTTTCAAAATTGAGTACGTGGTTCAAAGATAAAGGAACAGAATACTTTTATTTTAAGAAACTACATGTATATCTTACTGAACACCATCGTCAACGTTACAAAAGACATATTTCATAGCATTGAGGCATGGAATTTCAAAATATCAAAATATCCAACGTTATCAATGATGTTTATCGAGAATTTTGATTGTCGCTGAACATTTTCATTTCTGTTATCATGTGTAGTATATAGTGACAACAAAATGATGAAGAGTCATGATTGTTTTTATCGAAAATCAGACAATGTAACTGTCAGTGAAACGTTATTTGGGAAACATCTATAGGAGATAGAGACAGATTTGGCAACTTAATTTCCTTATTTTATAGAAGTTCACTTTTATGTCAACCACAGCGTCTAGTAGGCCTGTAACACTTTAAATTGCAGTGAAAATTGCATACATTAGTTGGAAATAGTGAACCTCGGGTGGTACTGAACTGCGATACTAACCACATCACATGACTCAAAGATCATATTTTGTTTAATTCTGTTGTAATTCAGTTATGTTAGGGTTTTGTTTCTATTTACTTGAATACATTGCTGTTGATTTATATTTCCTTTCCGGAGTCTTAGTTTGCGTAAAATGCTTTCTGTACAATGCTGTTATTGATATGTCGGATTCAGAAAAAGAGTTCATAGCTTCTACACCTGATCTTCGTCAGTCGGGCGATAACGTTGGTTTTTGTAATGAGTTTTCTTGTAATAGTGCACAAACCATTTGTGCTACAATAGCGGTTATTTTTTCCGGCTTTGAATGAACCAGACACGATAGGTTGGGTGACTTTGGCTATAATGCTGTTTTCAAGATAATTTCACTTACATCACGGCTAATGAAGTTGCAAGAGGAAAGTTTGCAACACCATTATGACTATGCATTGCTGTGAAACCATGAACATGTGCTTGAACAAGCAAACCATGCTCTGGAATTCAGTTGAGGATTGCACCCTTAACACATGTAGAACAGTACTCCACAGTTGCCAAAGCCCCAGGCGGAATTCAAACCCCAGACCTCTTTATCCGAAGCCAAACATGCTAACCACTATGCTATCCCGCCGCCTCAAAATCATCTTTGCAAATGCCTTATGTCTGTATGAAGGTAAATTTGAATTTGTCAATGGAAAGAACATTTGAATGTTCAAGGTAAAGCCATTTATTTTCATATTCTGGCGTACAGGATTTCAATCCCGCTAGAGGCTTGGCTTTCGTCTGCTTTCGAGGACTGTTCTCCATGCAGTAAGGTTTTGGTGGATGCTCCACTCACCGCAGTACCACCAGGGGATAGCTAGTTCCAGCTGATGATAGCATGTTTCATCTCAATACATAGCTACAATGATACTGCTACCATTCCTCCTGCAATGATGTTAGCAGTCGCGAAATACTCTTGAAATGACGTTAAACCCAAAATCACCTCAAATCCGATGAAGAGTCACAAATGCCATCGGGATCTGTAATTAGGCTGCAAAACATGATAATATGAACACACATTTACTTTTCATCGACAACAAATTTGTTTAGTGTCGTTAAGTTATTGTTTGAGATGAGGGAGCCACATTTTACAAAGGTCTTGAAAAGAATGTTGCCATAAATCAGACTTTACTCCCACTGACAATTCGCAATGAATTCTGAAGATTTAAATCTTTGTCAGTGTTGTTTACATTTTCTGTTATATTTCACAATGCAGGCACCTCAACCCTTTATCAAATAACACGAAACTTCACACAGACAAAGGGGATTTTATCCACTTAAACCTCAAAAGGATAGAATCTATAACTGACATAAACTATTTCCTTTAAACATTATTTTAAGCCTCTCTCTGTACACATACATATCGCATGTAGCTGTATGCCAAGGTTGTCAACAGTAGCGCTGAAAATATTCAGACATTACTTTCTAGGCTACTCTATGGGAAGCTTTCAGAATTGAATGACGCAGAATAAGTAACAATTACACTCGTATGTATCTTTAAAATACAGATCTTTCTCAGTTCAGATATTCCTGATGAAAAGTCAAGGGTAGGTTTAAGTGTCAAATAAACATTAAACCTGGGCATTTGATCGAAGTACTGCGTGTGTATGACATCAACAATTCACTTTAACAAACAAAACAGCTTTCTTAACTTAAATATATGGTACAATACAAGGGGTAGCTTAAATAGCAGTTCAGCATTTTCTCTTTGAATAAGGAAACATAATACAAATCTTGATGGCTGGTTGTAGAACAAATAAGGCAGATATGAATTGTTCTTATTTCCGCATACTTCGGTCAGATACGGAGTACATGGTACTCATCTTCTTGAGAGTAAATACAAAATGGACATTTGGTGTTTCTTTCATTAAAAGTTTTGGCAAAATGAACTTAATGTTATGGGCTTTACATCTGAATTTAGTAAGTGCACGACTAATTTGTGAATCTTTAATTTCAGAAAGATAAACTTCTGTATTAATCCAATACTTAAAGTATGTATAAACGTACACAAGTTGATGACGTTATTTCAGTCCTGCTGATAAATATCTTTGCTGAGTTTGCATATCTGCTTGAGTTTTGAGTTTTGTTTAACTCTATGGATTGTTTATGTCGAGTAAAGGTCATGATGACGTACAAAAACATTGAAGGATTGAAAAGCTAAAAATGACGTTATTTAAACTATTGCGAAATAATATTCAAAATAGTTAATGGCGTCTTAGATATAAAAAGAAAAATTGTATAAGCTCACTGCATTTGCTTCCAATAGAGATTTTTCGAACGATCAATTAATCGTTTTACCGTACAAATGTCTCTAATAACTTTTAAAATAACTACTTAAACAGCTTTGTTGCACTGGCAGAAAATCGATGCTGCCAAAATAATGGTAATACGGTGGTTTAGAAAATAACTTTTAAAGTGTTTTTTTAATCTTAGGATGTCAATTTAAAGGGGATTTACTTCGGCTGTCAGTTCGAGAAAGTGGATGATAAGGCTCTCAATGTTTCCATGGAAGCTCTGTGTAGATGACATTCGTGAGGGATCAAAACACAGATTGTAGAATCGCTTATAAACGGACATGAGGTTGTACAACCTGGAACTAGACAGTTGTTATTACAGTAAAAAATGGCTTGATCTTGGAGTATGTTGTTTTACAGGATTATTTTCTCGGTTATAACACAGCATCTCACATATCAATTTTCCATGGCAAACTTTAGTCAAAATCCATGTGGAGTTCAACATAGCGAGGTAGAAGAATCACGTGTGTGATACGTGTGGCAATTGTTTCAAAGGCTGATAGAATAAGAGGGAATGCTCTTTGAAAAGACGTTAATTTATTTTTTATGATTAGTCCTAAAACTTATTTCAAACCTAGAATTAATTAACTGTACATATTTACAAACCTTATTGTGGCATTGTATTGTCAACAGTGAAATGTACAATATATTAACAAGAGGATGTAGGTGTTATTAACATGTATTTTTGTTATCATATTTCGATTGCAATCATGTTTGTACTATGTTACACGGATTAAATTAAGTATGAAGTTATACACGGTGACATCAAAGGATATATAGATATACATCGATTTCATGAGTAACTAACTAAAAGACTTGTTTGTGTCTTGTGTTTCAAAGAAAATCAAAAGAAGATCTTAACAACTGACCTGAAGAAATGTATTACTTTCTTGTCATGAAAACATCAAACAACTTATCAATGTCTAAATATCAAACACTGAGAACTGCATTGAAGTACAATCATTTGTGCTACAAAGTAATTGTCTACTCTCGATTGCTTACCATGAGGGGTAGTCTTTGCAAATTTGTGCATTCACCTATATTATGTATATTGTGATATATATATATAAGCTTTGTGAAATGTTCTTAAAACAGACATGTATTAGAAACTAAATTTATATTTCCTTTACAGGGATCTATCTCAGTGCCGATTTCACAATAAATCCCTGTAACATGAGTTCCCCCTTGTAAAAACGTGATTTCTTTGAAAGTTTCTCCATTTATGATCTCCAAATCCACACTTTATTAAATTGAGGGTTTGGATCAATCATTTATTAACCTCCCAAGATTAAACTACAATTTAATGTGTCCAACTTAATGAAACTTGAATTTAATGTACACACAACCCTTAGGAATGTTATAGTGCTGTTATTACATCAAATTGATGGCTAGAGTATTTAAGTCTCATTTTGAGTATTTGCATTAACATGATTAATCGTTTACAGCTGACCATGATTGAGTTGAATGCAATTTATTCTTCTGGGTTTTCTCAAAGCATTCTGCGTTCAAACAATTCATATACCAGGTGTATACACAGCAATTGTAACCAAGGTGAATTCAATCCTTTGCACTTGTTTACGAGCATCTATATTGTGTATTTTTTTATTTCACATTTTGTTAAATCCTTCCTCAACGGTTTCCTTTATCTTGCTTTTCGATTTCGAAATATGCCAACTACTACATTTGTAATGAAGTTTTCATTTAAACTGATTCCTTCTTCACTACTGGGTAGCAGAACAAATCTCATTATCCCTGGAGAATATCAATTACTATTCTATCTTGACATCTTGACTCAGACACCTTGAACAATTGATTTAATCGCTTCATTTCCCAAGACATTTCCATGTACATGCACTTTCAGAAGAAAACCTTAGAACCCTACAGAGATAAATTAGATAAAGAAAGTAGAAAGCTTTCAGATAGTGTGATACGTCACATTAGAGATTTGCGTTTGTTGATCAAAACCTTGATAGTGTTTTCATTGATTGGTTCTCTGGTTTTAGTTAAATTCAGACTGGGTTAAATGGCTTTGGTGAATAGTAATAAATCTTTCTTTAGTTTTCTTAAATCGAAGAGTAAAGACTCCAAAGAGTACTCCAACAAGTAAAAAAAGAAGTGTGCTTTTCCTGAAGGAATAATCCGAAGCATCGTGTCAGTTCACAATAAAAACATTGTTATCCAAAAATTTAGTTTTTTTTATAATTGCGTGTTCGGATTTCGCTAAGACGATAATGCCCGAGACTTGTGAGGCCATATCAAGCTCTCTTCAAGAAGAGGAGGATTGTGAAAATGTAGCATTAACCTCTGATTGCTTCAGTTGCCATTGAGGCTACTTGTGATTCAAACAATATTTATTTATGAAAAGGTGAATTGATTGAGGCTACTTTCAACATTCTGACAGTCTCCAACAGAAAATATTGTCCATACTGATTGAATATGATTACATTTTCAAGTTGTGCATGGTGTGTATACAAGTCAAGGATCTCAACAAAAAATCCAAATTTGGACATACTATTTACCTAATCACTTTTAATACTAAGAATAACCACGCTAAAGGTCAATTCGCCAGCAGCAAATAACTTCGTTCAACTCCTTTAACAAACCTATTGTGCAATCATTACCAACTTCACTTTAGCGGTACATGTTTCCATGGTGATGTTAACTGTAATTGTAAAGTCGTATCCTGAAGGAAATCTAGAATAGTGCTAAAATACTTTCATGCATTGATTTCCATTGATTTTCGTTTTAGAAATCTGAAACCTGTGTGAGTGAGTAATTGTTTAATGCCATTTGGGATTTCACTTGGAAAGTGATTTTCTATCTGAAATGTGTGTCTAGGATGAGGATAACGGTTATGATGTATGATCATAATTGGGTAAAATAATAATTGATAGTCATAGTGACAATGATGATGATGAACAAGCCAGTCCATCGACGATGTGACCATCGTGGCCCTGTGATAGGCTCAAATTAAAGAAAGAGTATCAACATGAAAATGCCAACATCAGACTAGCTCGAATCAACATGTCATTTATATATACTAGTGTTTTAAAAATTGATTTCGAAATTAGATTTTCATTTCATCATCTCGTCTCTTCCGACGGAGTATACATACAAGTATAAGTATACAAGTATACAAACAAGATAATGTTCATAATCCTCTTTAAGAAATTTATTTTTAAATGTTAAAGAAATCAGTTAGCTGCGTGGTTGTCTAAAATTATCCCATAAATAAATAGAGTTGTTGAATGTCTCGTAAATGATATTCCACCATGTTGTGTCACCTTTGCAGCCATTTTAAGCTAACGGTCCCTCTCTCTTTCTCTGTATCCATCTTTGGTTTAATTACTACTTTAGCTTTAAGTACATGTATCATGGACACCTTTTTATTATGTATATGTCAGTCCAACTGCATTCGGCCTGAATTATCTTGATTGACATTCTTTTGAAGCCACTATAATCAATAAAAATTCTCTACAAGAAAGGTGCACTTCTTGAACAGTAATGATCGTTTATGTATGTGTAAATCAATCCTCATTGTAAATACAATTAGCCTATACAAACATATCGCATTATTTCTCTTTACCAAAAGTCCGATTCTTAATATCATTTGATTTCATACACAACCCTTAATACCTGGGAAATGGTTTATAATTATAGAAAACTGCTTTCTATTTATCAGGATAGTGTTAAATACCTCAGACTCTTCTCAGCAGTTACAGCCTCATAACGTTCAATGTCAAGTGTGTTAAATTGTGCTCCTATTTGGATTGACGTATTCATCTTACGTATATAAAAAAAAATACATAATGTTCATTCCATATGGTTAATAAACCAAATTGTTTCAGCTTCTAACAAGACGTTTGGCTTTTGATTAAAAGTTTCGGGGTTTGATTCCCGCCACGCGGCTATGCAACTTTGTCTGCTGTTGAGATCAGCACCACTTTTAGTAAGTTTTGGTTGGAATGCTACACTGAAATCCATCGCAATCCAAGAAATAATATCAGTTATCGTGATGGAAACAGTTACAAGTCCCATAAAGGTCAGATAGTGCCTTGACACAATTATCGTTTTATCTATGAAGATAAACTGAAGTACAAAAGAAAGTACACACCCAAGTAATTTGTTAATTAAAGACAACAGGACAAAATTTCCAGCATTTCAAAGGTTTAATATTAATAGTGAACCATTTTCAAACATGGCAAGGACAGGTATTTACTTCTCACTTCACACATCACTTCTCTAATTCTCTTGGTGTCCACTAGGGGTATATTTTGAAATTTACACTCATTGTTTCTCCAACATTTCGTGGTCTGATGTCCATAAATGAGGAGTTAGTATCGGGTGTGATCCCCATTACTGTTAATGCAAGCAAAGACACGTCTCCTCATTGAGAAAGTAAGACGTCTTCCGACGTCATTAGGGATGCGTTGCCACTCTTCATGTAGTGCCTGTTCCAGCTGTTGTAGGTTGACTTGTTGCTGTGGGCGACGTCTAAGTTGTCTTCCCATATGGTCCCAAAGATGCTCGATTGGGGATAAATCAGGGGAGCGTGATGGCCAAGGCAAAACCTGGATGTTTTGTTGGTTGAAGAAGTCCATGGTGATCCTGGCAGTATGTGGTCTGGCGTTATCGTGTTGGTAAATCATCCCTTGCTGCTGTTGATCCCTATATCTCTGGGATGTAAGGGTCTGGCGAATTGTCACCAAATCGGTCTTCTGGTCACCACAGATCCCGCCCCAGACCATGACGCTGCCACCGCCATAGGGTACCACTTCTTGGACACACGCTGCAGCCTGTCTCTCGCCTCTACGCCTGTAAACCCTAACTCTGCCGTCTGCTGTGAGGAGGTTGAATCGACTTTCCTTGAAGATCACTCTTGCCCAATCACGATGTTGCCAGCGTCTCACTCTCCTTGCCCAGCTTAGACGGTCCAGGCGATGTTCGCGAGTCAGGATCATTCCGCGGAACGGTCTGTAAGCCCGAATACCGGCAGCTCGAAGACGTCTCATGACAGTGTTTCTGCTGATGTGGTGTCCTTACGCCGTCGATGCCGTTGACGTCATGGTGACGAATCTGTCCCGCAGATGCAGTGTGCGCAGATAACGGTCTTCAGCGGGGGTCGTCACCCTCGGTCTTCCACTTCTAGGACGGTCCGATGTCTGGCCTGTCTGGTTATGCCGTTGAAGGAGTCGAATGACCGTTTGTCTGGTGCAGCCAAACCTTCTGGCAATTTGGCTGTTTGAAACTCCAACTTCAGACATTCCAAGGACTCTTTCTCGCTCTGCTGCTGTTAAACGTGGCATTTTCTCGTGCTTTTTTCGGAACACTAGTAGTGAATGTTATAATTCGGTGGTTTTTATACCCTTAGCGCGCCTAAGTCATGTAGAAATTGAAAAAAACGTGATTTTCGAAAAAAATCACTTTTACCTGAACTGGCATGCCTCGGATGCGTTTTGACGATATGATTTCATTGTTTTCGTTCGAAACATTAGGAAAGAGCATAAAGAAATGCTACTTTGTAAATGAATATAAAATAATATGAAAATCTGTGGGTGTGTACTTTCTTTTGTACTTCAGTTTATTAAGAACATATGAAGCATAATGGTACTAATAGGAGAATACATAGATTGACTAAATAGTAAAGATGTAAATGTCAGTAGAAAGGAAATAACAATATTATGAAATGTTTAAGAGAATTTAAAAAATAAGTTTGTGAATTCTTGTACATCAAAGTTAAACAGTTAACAACAAGAACAAAGCCTAACCAATTACTGATTTGGCAGTTGTAAACTACACCAATACAGTAAAAAAAGACATAACACAAACGACCAAAATACGTTTAGTCATGTTTCACATAGCGGAACTAACTACTTCTGTTATTAGTATGGAACATAATGATTTCAAATTTAACTTTTATGGAGATTATCTAATATAAAAGGCATCGGTGATTTAGTGAATCATTTTTAGTTCATAAAATTTGCAGATAGAAGGATGTTTCAATATTTACTATTGCAGTTTATTTAAATTCCTTTCCAGCCTTAAACAAATAATGAAATACGTTGAAACGTTTCATATATATGACATGACATAGAGTCAAAATTCGATGTATCTATCCTTTGGGAAAATAAGAAGAAGAAGAAAATAAATATGAATCTAGGTTTGTGGATCCTTATTATGCATGCATGGTTAAAATGTTTACCAAAGTCGCTCCCGGTTTAGCAATCAGAAACGAGTGTTACTTTCTGTCATATTTCACATACCGACCTGATTCCAAGATTGCTAGAAGGGGGTGGCCTTATATATGAGATACATGGTTTTTACCGGATTTTAGGGGTCTGAGAAAGGGGGTCGCCTTATACACAGTAGCATACGGTACATGTAGTCATACATTTTATGTAATTCAGAATGCAGAATATTGGAAATGGAAGCGGGATTGCGCAGTGGTAAGCACTTTCGGTAGATGCATTATTTTACAATTTATATTCCTCGGAACAAGGTCGATTTTAATAAGATTGATGCTTTCCATGTGTATTACACCTTGATGTTTTGTCAATAATGAAATCAGTTCTTCTAATTATGTTATGGTCCGAAACATTCCGATCAGGTCCAAATCTTTCACTCTTCTCTTTGAGTTGTGATAACATAGTATATGCTCTCATCAAAGGGAAAAAACAAGGTTTCTGCAACTTTCTTGGATAGACACTATTTATAAAGAATTTTTTAATTTAAAACTGAAGAAAGATTTGTTTAAATCCTATAAGATGTATGACAAAATCAATTTTCTGAAATGTTTAAGAAAGAAGTCGAAATTCATGTTCGGAGATTCTTGGTTCGGAATCTCGAATTATAAATGAATATTGACTTCTATATAATTACAATTTCTTTATTTAGTGTATCGCACTTCAGGGAACCTCTAAACATTTATGAGATAATGTACTCGTAACTTTGATAAACAGAACCAAATTATGGGGATTTTGCAATAAAACGTCTTGTGTATTGATATGTTGCATTTCTATGTCTTAACTTTCCTAAGTTTTCTAAAATGTATTGAGACAAAGTATTTCAAATCAGAAATTTCAGTTTTCAGTTCCTCTAGGATTACTTCTTGTCCTAATGTTTGCAGAAAGAATGATATATTGGAAAGAGATGCGCTCATTGTCTGTAAAATGTAGTTCTCTGGTTGCAGAATTACTTGAAATTAACATCCAATTAGGTGTGAGAAATCATCATGCCTAATTTGTGTTGTTTTCGGTGTACTTCATTGTCTCGACTAATTCAGTGTCCCTGACGACTTTGCAATGTAACTTCTTGAATTGCTAAATCTCATTTGCTTGGGAAAGAGCATGTCTTTGAAGTATTAGCTGCAAATTGGCTCACCCCTGCGATTACGAATTCCAAGGATAGTTAGTTACAATATCAAGTACTAGTTGATGCATCTGTATTCTACAATTTTGAGTTTTCCTTTCTTTTCGCTTCCAGGGCGGGATAGCGTAATGGTTGGCGCGTTTAGCTTCGAATCAAGAGGTTATTGAGAACAAAAACTGCTGCTGCATTCTAAACTTTGTGCTTATTAGGTCTGCTCTAGTCATGGTGTGTTTGTTTATCATTCAATAATTTCTTACTTTGAAGTTTACACGGATTCCCGAACTTTGGTTGGTTGAGAGCGCGGTCATGTGATCAAAATTTCGAGGTTCATAACCCATGAACTCGTGGAAAATTGTTCATACTCGTGTGAACGCTTTCATGTCGTGTGAACGTTCGACGGAACTGTAGCGTTCTTTCCTGATTGAGCGTGATTTTGTTAGCAAATTTCCAATGGTTACCATGCATTTACCGACTTATCTGATTGAATGACATAAACCCAATATCATACAACCTTCTCAATTGTTAAAATAATAAAACATTTCAATAAAAGATCGCGCATAACTGTTTGATGTCGAGCTAAGCGAGTCACAAGGCCTATTTCTAGAACCGAACGGCGAAAGACATTCACGGTCGCTTGCTGAATACACATTATGCAATCTATAGGCAAATACTCACAATATAATTATCATAAACTAACGGGATTCGGATTTGAGCAGTCGTGGTAATGAAATATTGCTTTTCCGACTGTTGTTTACATAATATTGACGAGGTGACAACATCAAATGGCGACCTCCATGCCATGACGTCATTCAAAGGACGGATAACTCTGATCTCGTGTCCCTGAAAGATTATATTTTATTACGCTTCACTCAGCATGATGAGTGCTGCAGGTTTCATCAAACAGGTAATCACGAAAAATAACGTAAGAAATTATAAGAATTGAATGTCAGTTTGTGTGTTTGCACTGGAAAATGAACGATGTCAAAGCGGTATTCAAACCCTCACGTGAACTTGCTCGCAAGCTCGCCGTTCACGGAGGTTTGAATCCCGCTTTGACATCGTTCATTTTCCAGTGCAAACACACAAACTGACATTCAATTCTTAATTAAAATCAATCATTGCGGTGACTACGAGTTCGTGAATTAATTGAACAATGAGATAAATATTAATTATAAGTGTTGTCGTAAAAAAAACTTGTAATTTCATGAATGAATTCACGTTCGTTTTATGAATAAATAAAGTAGTCCAGGCATTGTCAAAGTTTATCGTTAGCCAATAAAATTACTTGAAGGTGTTATGACACATATGTGTCATAACAGTTTGTTATGAAACCCCTTTAGAAGTACCACGTGGGTAATACAATGTGATGTCTACATCGAAAGATACTTCTAAATTATCACAGACTGTAAGTTTATAACGTAGCTATAGTGTCTTGTGGCATCTGAACTTACGTGAGGTAACTAAGCGACTTTGTTCTGACAATATCATCTAGCCCTGTTGAGTGCCTAAAATATCATTTGAGATTTTTCAGTGTACATTAAATGACAATATTCTTTTCAGATTTCTAAAAACAGTTAGGTTTGGGTTTAATACCACTTTACTTAAGTTCTTCACTTATATTACAACAGCTGTTATTATTGCAGGGAGAAAACCCCCGACGCCATTGTAGCTAAAGCATTGCGGTGAACCATGGTCCAGGAGGTACTGCACTGAATTTATCCCAATTATCATAGATTCGTTATGATGTTATAAAATTAAAGCCTGACAAGCTGCAGAGCCAATGCTAATATCAATTAAATAAACTATAAGTACATCATTTTGATACTTGATTCTGTTTATTGAAAGTTGTAGATATAATCCAGGTGAATCAAATGAAGCGTGTACAATTTTCAAAAATGAACTTGAGATAACATGACATCGAACATATATAATCATGAATATAGCGTCTAAAATTCACTCCCCAGTTTTGATAAATACATTTGGTAACTTTGTTTTATTTAACATTGTGGACAAGTTATCTCACAAATGACATTTGTTGACAAACTTCATTGTAAAATATAATATACGTATATATGTACGCTTAATGGGTTAAATACAAATTATATATGGCCAAATAGATACCATGATTTATGGATTCATTTCTATTCTTGTCAATTCAAATATATTGATCGAACACCAGGAAAAGTTGCAGATTTGTAATATCATGTACGTTTGCCAAGACCTCACTGTATAATCACCTTCTTCAAAAGAATGCAAAAATTAAAATAAAATAACATTTGACGACTACATGTATTTTCAAATAACATTTTCACATATCAAACCAAGATAAATATTGTGATGGTTCCACCTCTTGACTTGCACTTGATCCATGGGAACCATTAAATGATTATTATGGCACAAATCATACCTATAGCATCAATCAACCAATTTGCAAATAACGATTCACAGGCCAATATACATGTATGTAATGATAAACTGGGACTTTAGGACAATGCCTTCGCATTATACTAGAAATTTACGGTAATACCTTATGATATGCTAGAACTTGGACAATTCATGAAGAATGTATCTAATGATATATGACTATATATCTATAGACTTAAGATAAATTTGTTCTCCTATCTTGTTTACAGATTTATATCAAATTATCGTTAGTTTTTTCATGATGTGTAATATATAACTTCCCAAAGTATGATAAACAGACAGTGTTTACTTTCATGACGTTCTATTTTTGTTTTGAGTCATTATTGGCAAAAATTAAATCTTTTTAAAATAAACTATGGACAAAATGCTACCACACAAGCTTAACGTTTGTAGACTTTTTGCTGCAAGATACATGATAAGCGTTGTATACCATTAGTGTTTCGTCCATGCGTAACACGTACAATGTTTGTACAGCCATTCTCATAAACTTTTAAATAGGAATATAGGATATATAAAAATGCACTCATCAATTTGAAATTATTAAATTCAAGTATAAAATATGAAATTTGGAAGGAGAACCAGGGCCAATAAGTTGACCATGGCAGACTTGGCTATTGTCAAATATATATATCATTTAACAATAAGCACACTGGATGAGTTTTGTTAACTCTATGAAATGTTTATGTCAAGTAAAGGTCACGATGATGTACATGAAGCATTCATCCTATTGCGAGATACTATTCAATATAGTTAATGACGTCTTAGATAATAAAAAAGGATATAAGTTCACTGCATTTGCCTCCAATAGAAATTTATTGAAAGATCAATTAATCGTTTTACCACGCAAGTGTCTCTAATAACTTTTAAAATAACTACTTAAACAGCTTTGTTACACTGGCAGCAAATCATTGCTGCCAAAATAATGATAATACGGTGGTTACGAAATTAGCTTTTTAAAGTGTTTTTAAATCTTAGGATGTCAATTTAAAAGGGGATTTACTTCGGCTGTCAATTCGATAAAGTGGATGATAAGGCTCTCAATGTTTCCGTGGAAGAGCTGTGTAGATGACATTCGTGAAGGATCAAAAACACAGATTGCACAATTGCTAATCTACTGACTGTGCTACCTAGACGTAGACACTCGTTATTACACTAAAGCATGTTTACTTTTTTAGTGCTGATTATGTGATTGTTTATTCACCTCCTGGGTTATTCTTAACTCTGAACTCCCTTACGAAATAGGAAAATGTGAGATTGATTAAATCAAGTCACATTACTTATTACCGTTTTTATTGGTTGATATCAATTAATATACTTAATTGACATTTATTAATTGAAAACCTACTCATACATTTGCTTGTCTAAGTTCGATTTCCCAGGGTTCGCTTCACAACGAAGCCTCCAAAATAAGCAGTTTTTTGCACACAAAAAAAATATATAATAGGGTAAAAAAATAAGATATAAAAGTTCAAAAGATCTGTCTAGCTCATATATCAACCTTGTTTGTATTATTAATAAAAATGTTTCCCTTTAACATTTTAAAATGAGTTACAGGATAAACGCTTTTCAAAACATTTTGAAAACGTTTGTTCTCTTTGTGCTAATATGGCTCATGGCTTAACTTAAGCATGAAGTTATAGCAACATCAAAGTATACATAGATATAAATCGATTTTATGGGTAACTTCAAAATTGTAAATCACAAGAAGATCTGAAGATCTGAATAAAAGTATTACTTTCTTTTTTTTAATGAAAACATCAAACAACTTATCAATGTCTAAATATCAAACACTGAGTACTGCATTGAACTACAATCATACGATCTACAAAGTAATTTGTCTATTCTCGTTTGGAGATCTGGGGAGATCTTATCAACCATGAGGGGAAGTATTTGCAAATTTGTGCATTCACCATTATTATGTTTATTGTGATCAATGAAAATATAAGCTTTGTGAAATGTTCTTCAAACATGTTTTTATTAGGAACTACATTGATATATTTCATTTACATGAAGCTATCCCAGTACCGATTTCACAATACAACCCAGTAACATGAGTTCACCCTTGTAAAAACGTTATTTCTTTGAAAATGTCTCCATTTCTGATCTCCAAATCCCCACTTTATTCAATTGAGGGCTTGGATCAATCATTTATTAACCTCCTAAGATTCGTTTACGATTTAATGTATCCAACTTAAAGAAATTTGAATTTAATGTACACACAACCCTTAGGAATGTTATAGTGCTGTTACTACATCAAATCGACAGCTTAAATAATTGAGTCTCGTTTTGAGTATTTGCATTAAAATGATTAAACGTTTTCAACTGACCTTGATTGAGTTGAATGTAATTTATTATTTTGACTTTTTCTCAAAGCGCTCTGCGTTCAAAGCATTCATATAGCAAGCATCAATATACACAGCAATTGCATCAAAGGTAAACTCTTAATTGTTCACAGGAATCTATTGTGTATCTTTTTTATTTCACATTTTGTTAAATCCTTCTTCCACGTTTTCCTTTATCTTGCTTTTCGATTTCCAAATATCCCCACTTCTTCATTTGTAATGAAGTTTTCATTTCAACTGATTTCTTCTTCACCTTCTTCACGTTTGTTCCAGAAAAAAATATCATTATCCCTGGAGAATATCAATCACTATTCCATCTTGACATCTTGACTCAGACACCCTGGATAATTGATTTAATCGCTTCATTTCCCCAGACCTTTCCATGTACATGCACTTTCAGAAGAAAACATTAGAACCCTACAGAGATAAATTAGATAAAGAAAGTAGAAAGCTTTCAGATAGTGTGATCCGTCACATTAGAGATTTGCGTTTGTTGATCAAAACCTTGATAGTGTTTTCATTGATTGGTTCTCTGGTTTTGTTAAACTCAGACTGGGTAAAATGGCTTTGGTGAATAGTTCTTTCCTTAGTTTTCATAAATCAAAAGAGTAAAAAAGACTCCAAAGACTGCTCCAACAGGCAAATATAGAGTGATTTTCCTGAAGGAATGGACACATATTCCGAAACATCGTGTCTGTTCAGAATAAAAACGTTGTTATCCAGAAATGTTGTTTTTTTATAATCACTTGTTCAGATTTCGCTAAAAAGATAGTGCCTGGTTCTGGTCGTGTCAAGCTCTCTTCAAGAAGAGGAGGATGGTTAAAAGGTAGCATTAATCTCCGATTGCTTCACACAGTTGCCATTGAGGCTACTTGTGAATCAAACAATATTATATATAATATTATAGATATAATATAAGATGAATTGATTGAGGTTACTTTCAACATTATGACAGTCTCCCACAGCAAATCGCGCTCATACTGATAGAATATGATTACATTTTCAAGTTGTGCATGTTTTGTATACAAGCCAATGATCCCAACAACAAATCCAAATTTGGACATACTACTTACCTAATCACCTTTAATACTAAGAATAATCACGCTAAAGGTCAATTCGACAGCGGCAAATAACTTTGTTTAACAAACCTATTGTGCGATGATCACCAACTTCACTTAAGCTTTACAAGTTTCCATGGTGATATTTACTGTAATTGTAAAGTCGTATCCTGAAGGAAATCTAGAATAGTGCTAAAATTCTTTCATGCATTGATTTCCATTGATTTTCGTTTTAGAAAACTGAAACCTGCGTGAGTGAGTTATTGTTTAATGCCATTTGGGATTTCACTTGGAACGTGATTTTCTATCTGATGTGTGTGTCTTGGATGATGATAATGGTTATGATGTATGATTATAATTGGGTAAACTAATAAGTGATAGTGGTAAAAATGATGATGAACAAGCTAGCTTGTCGGTTGCACGTGGAAAGTGTGAATGTTCTGCAATACATTTCAAATGATTTCAAGCAGGTTTGTTGATATCGGGGTAACAAAAAACCATCAATGGCTTTGTTTAATTTATTTAAGTGGTGTATCCATCCATATATATATACATTTCTAGCATACATGTAGTTTCGGGGAGTAAACGTTTTTATGCTTCTGTAAAAACAAATTTACTCAAAAGACCCTTTTTCATGGTGTTTTCAGTGGAGTCTAAAGAGGTGTCATTAAAGTCAATGTTTGTTGTTTCTATTGGTGGCACAATGGTTGGGTCGGTAACACTTGTGTTGGTTTGATCTAAGTCCTCTGTTGACGATGGTTCTGGGTACTGATTCATCCCTCTGAAATA
This sequence comes from Gibbula magus, assembly GCA_936450465.1. NCBI lineage: Eukaryota > Metazoa > Mollusca > Gastropoda > Trochida > Trochidae > Gibbula > Gibbula magus. The sequence goes on from OW388306.1 coordinate 27,968,017, forward strand.
TATATGGGAAGAGAATGTTCAATATCCTGTTTAAGAAATATATATTAACATTTTAAAGAAATCAGTAAGCATCCCGTAAATAAATAGAGTTGTTGAATGTCTCGTGAATGATATTCCACCATTGTGTGTCACCTTTGCAGCCATTTTAAGCTGACACCCCCTCTCTCTTTCTCTGTATCCATCTTTGGTTTAATAACTACTTTATCTTTAAGTACATGTATCATTGACACCTTTTTTTTATTATGTATGTGTCAGTCCAACTGAATTCGGCCTGAATAATCTTGATTGATATTATTTCGAAGTAACCCACCGTAATCGATACAAAACCCCTTTCTCATTCGCTACAAGAAAGGTGCACTTCCTGAACACTAATGATCGTTTATGTATGTGTAAATCAGTCCTAATTGCAATTACTTTTAGCATTTACGAATATGTCACATTATTTCTATTTACCATAATATCTTAATATCATTTGGTTTCACACACGACCCCTATTACCCTTCATCATGCTCGTTTCAAGGTTCTGTTCAAATGTACTGCTATCGCACATTGGCGGGATTTTTTTTATAATTATAGAAAATTGCTTTTTATCGATCAGGATAATGTTAAACTTGATTTTCATATCTTAGGCGCTTCTCAGCAGGTATAGCCTCATTATGTTCAATATCAGTTAAGTGTGTTTAAATTGTGCTCCTTTTGGGTTGATATATTCATCTTACGTCTATAAAAAGGGACATAATGTTCATTTCATATGGTTAATGAACCAAATTGTTTCAGCTTCTAACACGACGTTCGGCTTTGGATCAAAAGTTCCGGGGTTCGATTGCCGCCACGGGGCTCTGCAACTGTGTCTGCTGTAGACATCAGTTCTACATTCAGTAAGGTTTGGGTGCAATGCCACACTAAAATCCACTGCAATCCATTGCATTGATTGAATCAGTTACACGTCCAATAAAGGGCAGACATTGCATTGACACATCGTCGCTAATGGTTTAGCAGTTATAAATCAGTGTACCTTTCTGTAATATTTCACATACACTTGTAGTGATACAGTTTATGTAATTAAGAATGCAGAATATTAGAAATGGGGGCGGGATTGCACTGTGGTTAGCACGTCTAGCTTCGGATAAAGAGGTTCTGGTGGCGAGGAATCTAAAGAACCTGTTTTGCAAACTATATTCATCGGAACAAGGTCGATTTTAATAAGATTGATGCTTTCCATGTCTATTACACGTTAATGTTTTGTCAATAATGAAATAAGTTATCTTCTTATTATGATATGGTCCAAAAAATGCCCATTAGTTCCAAATCTTTAACTGTTCTCTTTGATTTGTGATAACATAGTATATTTTCATTCTCAAAGTGAAAACAACACGGTTTCTGCAACTTTTCTTTCATTGAAACTTTTTATAAAGATTTTTTATTTCAAACTGAAGAAAGATTTGTTTAAATTCTGTAAGATCTATGACAAAATCTATTTATTGAAATGTTGAAAGAAAGAAGTCGAAATTCATGTTCGGAGATTCTAGGTTTGAAATCTCGAATTATAAATGAATATTGACTTCTATATAATTACTTTCAGTAGGACAAACGTTTTCTTTCTTTAGTGTATTGCACTCCAGGGAACCTTTGGTTAAACATTTATGAGATAATTTAGTCATACCTTACATAAACAGAACCAAATTATGGGAATTTTGTCATGAAACGTCTTGTGTATTATATGTTGCATTTCAATGTCCTAAGTTTTCTAAAATGTATTGACACAATTTATTTCAAATCAAAAACTTAGTTTTCAATCCCTCTAGGATTACTTCTCGTCTTAACGTTTGCAGAAAGAATAGTCTATTGGAAAGAGATGATGCTCGCAGATTTCACCACAAAAGTAAGCGTAAGCTTTGTACAATGATAATGACGGGCAGTTAAGGTAAACCGTAGAAAAGGGTGCTTTATGAAAGCAAGCCATTATGAAGCTTTGCTGCCGTCTGTGTACTCATGGTCATGCTGTGTTCATCAGTGGACCGCTCCATCAATAATCATACAGTGGTCTGACTGACCAAGATTCTGGAGAATAGACAGTAATGTATAACATTTGAGATAACACTACCTTCAATAATACAAATTCTTATACGTTTTCGGGCCGAGTCCCTTGCTGGATTCGAACCCACACCCTCAGAGTAAGGCAACACCACACGACCACTTCGCCTCGACTGTCAACAAAATAACCTTTGTTATCTTTCCGGTAACATAAGACCACACCAATTAAGTTTGAAAATGAGATACATCTAAATTATCGCAGACTGTGAGTTTATAACGTAGCTATAGTGCATCTGAACTTGAGTGAGGTATCTAAGCGTATTTTTTCTGACAATATTATCTAGCCCTGTTGTGTGCCTAAAATATCATTGAGATTTTCAGTGTACTTTAAATGACATTATTATTTTTAGATTTCTTCGGCTTAAGATCAAGAGGTCCGGTGTTCAAATCTCACAAGAGGCTGTACTACACACGGTAAGGTTTACTGCACTGAATTTCAATGCACTACCTCCTGGATCATTGTTCACCGCAATGCTTTAGCTACAATGGCGTTGGGGGTTTTCTCCCTGCAAAAATAATAACTGTCATAATATAAGTGAAGAACTTAAGTGAAGTGGTATTAAACCCAAACGAATCTCTCTTCACCTCTGGATTAGGAGAAAAATGTACCAGAAACTCAAGCACGTACGGACATGTCATTACCAGAAGAATATTGATGCGGTCAAATTGTCCGAAAACAGTGCTTTTAATTTCAGTAGGGGAAACTAAACACTGGTTTTAATAAACGGACCAATTGATGATATTTATGAACCATAATTACAGTGTTTAAAATGGAAATGATTTGATAAATGTTATCAAATGAATTGTGTCTGTTGTTACTTCACAACTTATTACTCTCAATCATGATTGTATATCAATAACAAAATAACATTTTATTGTAAACGGGAACCTTTTTGATCGTATCACTGTTGAAATGCTCAGAGAACTTTAATAAGGAAAAAGTTTGTGCAAGTTCCAAATTTATAAGTGATACTTTGACAAAGTGTAACTGGGAGTAAGGCAATAACTTCTGTTCGCTCTTATTCATTCACTAATGAAACTTTCCCTTTGAACTTGCTGTCCAATATCCTTGTGAAAATTGTATTGGTCATTGTCGGTCTTCTTAGGCACTTTGAAATTGGACCTGTTACAACAGACTGAAGAAGAATTGCCTTCTATTGATTTATTCTTCCTAGGGGAGTGACTTCACACCGTCGGCATGACTGAGTTTCCCTTTCTTTGCAGAGGCCTTTTGTTAATATTTTTTTTTTAAAGAGATTCTGCAACAATGTTCTATGGTATTCATGAGATTCTGCATTCTCTTCTCACAGAGGTTACTCAGGTTATTTATCCTTCCTCGGGGATTGACTCGACATTGTCAGCATGAGTTTTCCCTTTCTTTGCAGAGGCATTTTGCTCTTAAATTTGAAGTAATTCTGAGATTCTGCAACGATGTTCTATGATGATATTTGCTTCTGTGTGCCCTTAGAAAGAAGCATTTGTTCATGAGATTCTGCATTCTCTCCCTACAGAAGTTACTAGGGTCATCTATTCACAATTATCGTAGATTCGTTATGACGAAATGCCTAGAGTATCCTATGTGGATTAGGAATAGAGATTATCTTCTTGTGATTTCTCAAGGATGATATATGTAACATAACGACGTTGCTATGAGACAACTTGATTTTGAAGCCTCAATTCATACCCTGAACAGATCCATAGCTCCAGTGATGTGCTTGGTAGTTAGTAGGGAAATTAACCTTACAATTATGAATGACAACATAAACCTGCAGATACAACATGGATAACATGTCGGTAAGGAACCTTTTATTGAATATAATATTAATGAGACCTAAACAATTGATGAGATTTAGGATAACGTTAGTGTCTGTGTTCAGTGGTTGGTTTGTTTTATTTGATTGATCAAAACATATTTATTTAATGAAGGAAGAGATAAGGAACGCAACAAGTTATCCAACTTGGATAACTATCACCCTTTGGTTGGTAATTAAACATATGTATTGTTCGATCATCAAAGTAAGTCACATCTCAAACAATGATGTGATTTTATCTAATAAACATTGCTGTGTCTATTTATACATTAGTGTCGCCTGTGGCAGCGAACATTAGACTTGCTACACTAGAAAAGAAATGAGTTTCTATTGATATGTACTGCCTGAAGGACTGACACCAACTTGTTTAATTAAAGATGGTGGTCCTTAACACAATATGCTGTTGTTTAGATTTAACTAATTTCCAAATTTTGTTATGAACTTTTCATGTCGATATTTGTCATAATCTTGCTTGAAGAAGAATTTCCTATTTGCTGCTTTGTTACAGAGTTTGTGATTGATTCTCAAGGAACGTCATGAGAATGATGAAGTCGTTCTTCATCAGCATGACGTTTTAAGTAAACACCGCAATGACAAGAAATATTCTCGGATTGTGATCTTCAACTAAAGATCTTCAACAATATGAAATTTCTCCTTTCATACTACATCCATTGATTTATTTGCTCTTTTCTGTTTCAAGTAAAAAATCCAAATCCTCGCGATTATATCCATCACTTGCCAACCTAGAGACTATAAGATATTGATTAGATTGCATGTATACTTCAATTTCAAAGGTACAAATTAAAAAAAATAACACTTTGTTGAACGAAAATAAGACTTTTTAATGGAGTTGCCTGTCACATGAGAGACCAGTAAACCAGTTGATGATCAAACAATGATTCAACCACTTGTCATCCACCCTGACTAATTGAGAAACAGAACCCTTACATCTCAGGACCTGTTTTGAACTCAACATTGTACAGTCTTTCCTTCATCACACAAACCCTCGTTCTTTGTAGATACAGAGTCTTTATACCCTGGACTAGTGTTGATATCAAATTAATTTGAATTGAATTTTGTTTAGTTCGACACTCAAATGGTATTCCTTTCTAGTTAAAGAACCATTATAGCCATATAGTATATCCATCGCTTGATTCATCCCACCAGAATGTTCCATGTGTATTTCCCAACAAAATCAGTAGATTGCTCTGATTGTTTTACCCCATCGGAGTGCTTCATGTATATGTCACAATCAAATCATTAGATTGATCCGATTCCTCATCAGAGTGTTCCAGAATGCTCGATGTGTATTTCACAATAATATCATTAGATAGATCTGATTGTGTCATCCTAAGAGAACGATCTGTGTATTTCACAACCAAATCATCACAACACATCCAACTGCCTTTTGTATATTATCATTTACAGATATAGTTTCCTGGAGGAGAACTCAGTTTTTGTTATCACATTAATATGTATACACTTGGTAACCAATTCCTTAACATCAATGTTTATATGTATTTATTCTCCTTCATATATGATTGGGTTGTCTCGTGATACAGTCATAGTAGGGCTGATATTCATGTATCGCTGCTTTGTGACACAAACCTGATGCATGTATCCATTTGGATATGATATTCAAAATATCTTTGATATGCATTCAACCACACCGTATTTGATAAGATTAAATTGTCTTTAAATATTATCAAATTGTCAAGCTGTAGATGACATTGCCATCATTCCATCAGTTTCTTTTACAAGTTTATGTGTCCATAGTGATAACACTTCTGAAAATAAAATCGTAGAGTAGACAAGAATGAAACTCAAAAAGAATTTTCTCCAAGTCTTCTTAACTTTAAAATTGGAACATCGTGGCTGTATCTTTTCAGCATTGAAGTACATATAAAGCCATAACTATCCATTATAATACATTGCATGGAATCATGTTGTCATCATCATTTCAGCTGTATGTGTAAGCCTTTGAATCAATAATAATATTCTTTCTCTTTCACGTTTTTATTAAACCTCACAGCCCAAATGCATTTCTGTAACAGAAATGCTTATTTATGGTTGTGGGTATCGATCCTAATGGCCATTGCACTTAAATATTTCTCTTTACAATAATCCTGCACCTCACGGTAAAAATACTTCACAGTTCCAATTAAAACCCTGACATTCTCATTAAGGGCTTAAACGAAAGTTCTCTTTAAAAGCACTACTATACACCGTCGGCCCTGTTTTATGATAGGAGAAGATTGCTTTCCGTCGATCAAATATACTGTCCCAATGTGTTTCATTGGTGTGAATCTTTCTTTACCATAAAACCTTGACTTCAAAATCAGTTAATTATTGTAATAAATGTGGCATGTAAAATTGACTCGAAAAAGGTGATGAATATTTTATCAATGGTGATATTTCATTACTTTAATTAGTGAAGTAAACTTTGGAATATCCCAAGGCTATAAACTATAGTCAATGACTAAAGAATTACTGAAGGCAATAGTCATTGACGAACGAATGGCTAAATATCGTAGTCTATGACTAATGAATGACTAAGCTCGTACACAATGACCAAAATATAGCAATGAGCTATAGGCTCGTATCCTTAGATCCAATGGATGACTGTAGGCTATAGTCTTACAGTCAATGTTCTATGACAGACTATAAGCTCCAGGTCGTTGCCAGTAACCAGTAAATGGCTACAGGTCATAGGCTCGTAGTCAATGACCAATAAATGACAAAATGCTGTAGGCGTGTAGTCAATGAACAATATCCTTAATGTGGTAAATATGAGGAGTCGTAACCAATACAATTATTTTACACACTTCGACGCCATCAAATAAAATAACTTAATAAAAAGACCACAATTGATTAAGAGGTTTATGATATAAACATTCAAAACTCGATATTGAGCTCTTCCATCAAATAAACTTTACCTCACACAATGATGTAATTATAGGTACATGTAAGACCAAATTTCTTTCACTTTCAACATACATATTTCAAGATAAAGAAAATTTAAAGTGGTCTCCAAAGGAGGCAGCATATTTAAGATACATATTTGGGAGATTTCATTTAAAATGCAAACAAGTGATCTTTTCAAATGCAGGGAATTGTTTGAAGTTGAAAAATTGTCTTGCAATATAGACTTTTGTGATGCTCTTAAATTTAGAGACGCTATTTAAACATGCAGTAAATAGTTTAGTATAGATCAGTTTATTATCATTGATGATAGATCATACATGACATAACGTCTAATCTCTACGAAAAAGCTTCTTGTGCTTTTGTTTCAAAAGGAACACAATTTTAACTTGGACAAAATAGAATATTTTTAAAGGAATAAATGTTGGAAATGTAACTGCCTAACGATGTAATGTAGTATTTGGTATACTTCTGGTGATATTATACTTTCATCCAAGACTCAGTAAAACAATTTTAAGTTCCAAATAAGTTCATATTGAAAAATGGTGCATTTAACACTAAATATATACCCACGTGCAAAAGAAACGTCAACAAAAGACAAGATATGTCAATTCACGAGTGATAAACACGACTGAGTAACATCATATCTTCAGAAGCCAACTAAATAAATTTGAATTTTCTAAACATTATCTGTTCTGAAAAGCACTCGTTTTAAGAAATCATAGTTTTGAAATGTCCTTAACTAGACGAAATATGAGAGTCAAAAAGAGCTTTTCGGCTTGTTTTATGACGTCTTACAATAAAGTTGAAGCAAGAAATTTAAGTCCGGGACAGTTATTCATGACGTTACTCATGTCGACATCAAACTTTTTAACTTAAATGCCATACAACTCTGACCAAAAACCATTTTGCAATTTCAGCTACCCAAGTGTATTTGAACAAACACAAACATATAACTATCATACTCTGATGTATGAAATTGTGAGTACAGTTACTCGATTTTTACTCGCTTGAAAATGTGTTGACGTTTTTGTCCATTAATAATCCCTTTGACAAAGATCAGGATAATAGTAGGGTAAACTTTTACTACCTTTTCCTCAAATGTTTGCGAAAATATGTTTTAATTCAAATGAAAAGAAAATTGGTTCAAATCTTCTTAAACTTCTAAAGAATGTCTGTTCCAATGTCTGGCCCTTTATGTATCTTAAATTTAATCATTTAAATAGCATTCAAGAATTATATTCCATACGACGTATAACCTTTCAAAGCATTCAGAAAAGTGGATTTGTTTTTAAAAAAAACCTATCTCTTTTACGGTTATGATTAATTCAATGTCAAAACTTTTCAAAGTTTCTGGAGTTATAAACTTGAATAAAAGTTTTCAAAACCTCTATCTTTTTTCCTCTTGGTTCTAACGTTGGTGAAAAGAAACGTATCTGTCACAGAAAATCGCTAATTCTCCACAATGCAATTCTCCTTCGTGGGTAAAAAGGTACTTTGAAGCTGTAATCAAATCAAGAAGATTGAAGACAGAAACAGATATCAGTCACCTCAACAAAACAGAATCAGATAACCTGAGATTTGCACAAGTTGTAAGTGTCGGTTTGCACATTGTAAAACTTTGAAACACTTACTCTGACGAAGTTCTTCAAGGTATAATAGACCGAGGGGCAAAAGAAACGATACTTTTCAACAGAGTCAAACACAACATATTTCTGTCTGATAAAGTCGATTTTGAATGTCTGTGTTGATATATCTCGAAAACAGCTATACACACTTTTATTCATCAGAATATGATACTTCCTATTTTATATATCTTCAAATATACATCGGGGGCTGAAATTGCTAGTTCACAAGGGCATTATATGGACAAAATGTTTGGTATTTAAGGTAAAGTTTTATGAAATATTTAAATTATGTTAGTAAAAGATGTAATCTGTAAGATGTACCTTCTTGCACTTAAAGTTGTTGACGCATCATTACCATAGGACGTCATAACACAAACCAAAAAGCCTTTTTGGACTCTCCTATCTCTCCCATCTCGCCTATATTCTATTTCAGTCGTATGCATCTCTGAAGTTTGTTTATTGTGATAGCATAATATAATTGATTATTTCAACATGCAAGATGCCTATTGAAATAGGGCATATGACTTTTTCATTTAAGAAGAGGTTGGTTGAAAAACTGATAACCGTCAAATATAAAAAAAATATGTTTGACATACATTGTTGAAAATTCATATTCAATTTGAAACGTCATCTGGTCTATGACTTATTCTGAAATTGAGTCTCATTCAAAAAAGTCATTGATATGTTTTCATATATCATTGCAGACTACATTTAAACATGATTTGAAAATATCAAGCCTTCAACAGGTGAAATGTGAGGTATAACAAGATATATGCATTTATTGAGACTGTTAACAATTGTCAGAAAACTGAGACAACGAGATTAAAATTAGATTTACAATAAAGCATGAGAAAATGAGGGTAAAAACTACATTGATAAAAACAACACTGGTCGGTAAGCGTGAATGAAGTGTTTGACTTGCAGTGCAGAGGCCAATGGTTTTCTCGAGGAGGTTGATGCAATGTGGAAGCAATTACAGTTGATTGGTGAAAGGGACGGCGACTTTTTTTAAGTAATGGATACATAGGTATAAATGCTGTTTGGGGAGAAACATCAAAGGGCGGTAGGAGGGGAGGGGGGTTGTTGTGGCTGAGTGTGGTTGATTGATGAAGATGGTTCCTTTGGGTTGGCTGAGTGTTGTTGCTTGGTGAAGATGGTTCCCCTGGATCGGCTGTGTGTGATTTATTGATAAAGATGGTTCCCTTGGATTGGCTGCGTGTGATTCATTGATGAAGATGGTTCCCTCAAATTGACTGCGTGTGATTCATTAATGAAGATGGTTCCCTTGGATTGACTGAGTAAGGTTGATTGATGAAGATGGTTCCTTGAATTGGCTGAGTGTGGTTGATTGATGAAGATGGTTCCTTGGATTGGCTGAGTGTGGTTGATTAATGAAGATGGTTCTCTTGGATTGCCTGAGTGTGGTTGATTGATGAAGATGGTTCTCTTGGATTGGCTGAGTGTGGTTGATTGATGAAGATGGTTCTCTTGGATTGGCTGAGTGTGGTTGATTGATGAATATGGTTCCCTTGGATTGGCTGAGTGTGGTTGATTGATGAAGATGGTTCCCTTGGATTGGCTGAGTGTGGTTGATTGATGAAGATGGTTCCCTTGGATTGACTGAGAGTGGTTGATGTATGCAGATGGTTCCCTTGGATTGACTGAGTGTGGTCGATTGATGAAGATGGTTTCCTTGGATTGGCTGCGTGTTATTCATTGATGAAGATGGTTCCCTTGGATTGGCTGCGTATGCTTCATTGATGAAGATGGTTCCCTTGGATTGACTGAATGTGGTTGATTGATGAAGATGGTTCCCCTGGATTGGCTGCGTGTGGTTGAGTGATGAACATGGTTCCCTTGGATTGGCTGAGTGTGGTTGATTGGTGAAGATGGTTCCCTTGGATTGGCTGCGTATGGTTGATTGATGAAGATAGTTCCCTTGGATTGGCTGCGTGTGGTTGATTGATGAAGATGGTTCCTTGGGTTGGCTGAGTGTGGTTTATTGATGAAAATGGTTCCCTTGGATTGGCTGAGTGTGGTTGATTGATGAAAATGGTTTCCTTTGATTGGCTGAGTGTGGTTGATTGATGAAGAAGGTTCCCTTGGATTGGCTGAGTGTGGTTGATTGATGAAGATGGTTCCTTGGATTGGCTGAGTGTGGTTGATTGATGAAGATGGTTCTCTTGGATTGGCTGAGTGTGGTTGATTGATGAATATGGTTCCCTTGGATTGGCTGAGTGTGGTTGATTGATGAAGATGGTTCCCTTGGATTGGCTGAGTGTGGTTGATTGATGAAGATGGTTCCCTTGGATTGACTGAGTGTGGTTGATTGATGAAGATGGTTCCCTTGGATTGACTGAGAGTGGTTGATGGATGCAGATGGTTCTCTTGGATTGACTGAGTGTGGTCGATTGATGAAGATGGTTTCTTTGGATTGGCTGCGTGTGATTCATTGATGAAGATGGTTCCCGTGGATTGGCTGCGTATGCTTCATTGATGAAGATGGTTCCCTTGTATTGACTGAATGTGGTTGATTGATGAAGATGGTTCCCTTGGATTGACTGAGTGTGGTTGATTGATGAACATGGTTCCCCTGGATTGGCTGCGTGTGATTCATTGATGAAGATGGTTCCCTTGGATTGACTGAGTGTGGTTGATTGATGAACATGGTTCCCTTGGATTGGCTGAGTGTGGTTGATTGGTGAAGATGGTTCCCTTGGATTGGCTGCGTATGGTTGATTGATGAAGATTGTTCCCTTGGATTGGCTGCGTGTGGTTGATTGATGAAGATGGTTCCTTGGGTTGGCTGAGTGTGGTTGATTGATGAAAATGGTTCCCTTGGATTGGCTGCGTATGGTTGATTGATGAAGATGGTTCCCTTGGATTGGCTGAGTGTGGTTGATTGATGAAGAAGGTTCCTTGGATTGGCTGAGTGTGGTTGATTGATGAAGATGGTTACCTTGGATTGGCATAATTCCAGTTCGCAAAACTTTGACCCATGTCTTTTTTTATCGTTGAATCAATAGTGCAAATGTTTAGCATAGAATTCATGAGATACCGTCAGAGTAAGGCAACACTGACCCTACCAACAGCTTACCACACGACCATTTCGCCTCGACAAAAATCGAGGTCCAACAATCGATACTTAAGCTAATTTAACATTCAGTACTCTTCTGATAGACGTAATTTGGCGCAGCTGCCAAAACTGAATGCATTAGAAAGTAAAATTAGCTTAACTGTCGATTGTTGGACCTCGACCTTTGTCGAAAAGAAACAATAATTTGTGCTATTGAAGGCAGTGTTATCCCAAATATAACCTTGTTATATGTGATCACTAACTAAATGGCATGTATTTCTAATACATTATTTTGTTACTAGATAGTTATTTTAAAACTGGTTCTATTCAGTGAGGGCTTAACGTTATATCGATGTGTTCTTCCCAAGGGAATGACACCAATTTGTCAGGGTCATTGAATGTTCTGTTTAAGTTCAAAGGATTGCTCTTGTTTAGATTGAAACAGTTTTAAGTTGAGGTTCCTGTGACATATTTGGTGTAATTATCAAGTCATCTCCTTAGGGGATTTTCTGTTAGAAGACGTGTGTGATGTACTTTACATGAAACCCTTTGAACCGTTTTGATTGGATATCTTGACTTCAGTATTATAACACAGCCCAAAGACAGGACAGGAGCAATCATTGCTGAGTCGGTCGATATAAGTTATTATTTAATTTAAGTGGGGTTGGCATTGAGATTCAATATCTCCATCTTTATCTTTATCTTGTATTCTATTCATCGTATTGCAGTTACACTTGAGAAGGAACTTATTTAATCGGATGGGTGATGTTATGTTCACTTTGAAGAGCTTCTTTGCTTGATCTTTTTTAGATAGTTTGTCACTGAGCTAATGTTGCAAAAATTAAAAATATCGAAGTTGTCATTTGTAACATACCCTGAGATGTTTACAATTTAAGTGGTTTGTTATTGAGAACATGATTTACAAAGTGGTACATGGCCCTGTACTTTACTAAGTTGGTCGATATCATGTATCATTTAATGGGAGGTCTGGTTAATTACTGCTTGGGTTGATTGAAAGACAATTAATATATGCGTGTTTGTGTGTGTGATATATATATATATATATATATATATATATATATATATATACAATCTCCTATATTTGACGAACGCTTCGTCCAATATTATCCTGGATTAAACTTTAAATTGAAGGTGAAATATTGTTGCAATGCTGCAAGACAGACATCATGTATACCATGAACAATTATTTGTTAATTTGCCAAGACATCATGAAGCAAATGTAAAACAAAAGTATATAAAACAAAGATGAGCTTAGCGTATTCATAACCCTCTCTGTCAATTCTACCTGGATTCACAACTGCGCAACTATACGATAGGAAGTACCTGTAATCATTTCAATCGTAATGACTGCAAGCAATGATTCTGTGTTTGAGCATTGTGTTTAGGAGGATGCATATAAATATACCATACGGCGCTTAATACTGTACAATGAGGTATTATAAAGAGAAATTGATTGCCTGGTCACTACAAGTAAGTGTGTAGTTACCTCTGGTCAAGTTAGACACGGACATCCTCCAGAACCTGAACAGGTCTCTCATTCTACAGACGTGTACCCAATCCATTATGTCAATCTGAATTACTAGTTATATAGTATTTCCGTAGACGACTTTACGATTTCATGTATCTGGAAGGCACACAACTGGTCTTAAATTTCTTTCCTTCAGATTACGGGTAAAAGCCAACGGAAATAAATAAATTTTTGTCAAAATATCGATATGTCATTTCCATATAGTTCTATAGTTATATATAAATATTCAATTTTCGCCTGAATTTTGCATATTTGATATGTTCTCTTTTATTACTTTGAAATAACTAAACTTCTGTTGAAAGAGATAGTATCAAGACAATGGCGGCTTTCAACTTCTTGTAGCAATGATATCATTTAATGAACTTGAAAACGTCTTTTGTTACCTGATAACTATTTTAAAACTGGTTCTATTCAGTGAGGACTTTACGTTATATTTGTGTGTTCTTTCCCAGAAACTGTTAGATGGCGGCTTTCAACTTTGCAGGGAGAAAGTCCACAACACCATTTTGGCTATTCATTGCAGTGAAACATGTGTGCTAGAACTAGCTTTCCATCATGGGTGATGTTGCATTGAATATAAAAATGTAGTGTTCCACTCGAAGCTTAACGCCTCTTTCAGGAGTATTTCACTTATTTCGATGCAGTTAGTATTATTGCTAGTAGAAAGCCTGCAACATCATTGTGTCTTAGCATTGCTGTGAAACCTGCTACCATCGGCTTGAGCTATCGAACCATGGGTGATTCTGCTCTGGAATTCAGCGTAGCATTGCTGTCCTACCATAATGCATATACAAGAGTTTTATACAGAAGACAAAGTTGCCTAGCGGGATGTGAACCCCGGACCAATTCGTCTGAAGGCAAATAATCAGCAACTGGGCTTTCCTAATCTCTGGTTCTAAAACGATATTCTGTGAGCAAATGCGTTTTATGTGGTTAACTTCTATTAAAAAGAGTTATTTTTATTCAAATTATATCAAGATTGTAAATTGGATTGCTTTTTATATCAGATTCAAGTTGCCCTTGTTAACAGGTTGTCCTGCGAAGAATCCAATTTAACGAATGTCAACTGACACTCAAATGTAATTACATTTTCTTTCGTGTAATCATTAGATCACAAATCCTACAACAGCTTGAGTTTGTCAGCCTTTTATTACCTTTTATAGTGAAGACATCGCGTCCAAATACATATTTTCAATTTTCTTTTTAACGTTGTGTTTAAGTTCATTTTTGATACAATCACTTTGAAAATCATTATTTAGTTCCTCAGCTTTGTGTTATTGAGTTAAATATTTTATGATCTAAAGACTTTCGTTTTAAATTGAATTTTGTTATGCATGTTATACTTTTTATTTTTAACATATATATATATATATATATATATATATATATATATATATATATATATATATATATATATATATATATATATGATCTTTTTTCTTTTTTTCTGGCATTATGATACAAAGATTTTCATTAGGAAATAAGAAATATAACATTTCATATTCTTTTTTGTGTGCATGGTGTTTTCGTCCCATTTTAGTCACGATATTAATATCATTCAACAATTTCGTAATTGGACAAACTTTCAATTTGCATACATTAATGAGGGTCACTAAAGGTAACATATACCTATTTATTCTGACATGTAAAAAAGTTAATCTGCAATTATCGAAGTAAATCTCGATCTGTCAAAAGTCCATTATCATAATCCGTTAATTGTGGATGTTTTGTCGTTCATTATTGACAGTTAATAAAACCTGTATTGGGTATGATTTAAACAAAAACGTCAGCGAGTTCTTGTGGCATATTCATTTGAAATAGATAAATGTAAGGAGGTTTCGTTTATTGGGTATCATATATCATATTTTTGTTCCCAACAGCTTCACGACTACAGATATACATTACATAACAAGATTATGTGTATTATAAAGAGAACGTGTTAATTAATTATTTGAAATAATAAAATTATCGGTCCATAACATTTCCTGGGGGTTAAAATAATGAGTGTTTCTAATGAGCAAAATCTATCTTAATCTTGATTTTATTGATTGGAAGTTGATCTGTTTAACAAAAAGAAAGATTTTTTTAAAATAAAATTATAGGTTATTTAAGATATACAAAATTGAAGATATTTCCATTTCAATAGTTGAAAAAATATATCAATTGACAAATCATACATATGTACATGTAGTTAGAAACAATATATCAATCTTTAAAAATTGAAAATACACTTGAATATTCTCATTCAGGAATGATGATATTTGAAAAACATCTAAACTAACGCAATATGATACACACATCAATATTCACAATACGACAACTTAAAAAATGACTGAATCAGATTACAAGATCGTTTGATAAATCTAATGTGATTATTGTGGATTTGCATTCGACACATGTTTCAAATCAGTCTCTATAACCTAATTTTCTATTTATATTTGATTTGAAATACATGTTGAAAAATGGCATCTTTCATGAATGAATTTCATCATGTCTTTAAGTGTTACCAATAAGTGAAAACCAGCGTAAGAATGTTTTGAAACCTCTTTTCAAGTCGAAAGTGAAAACAAATTCAATATTTGTTAAAAGACACGATTTAAATCTAAGGTGGACATTATGTAAAGGTTAGATTAGATATTTATGATATTCCTCATTGATATAAAACGTCCTTTCCATAGAGAACATAATTTCCTCGAGCGGTACATTGACATTGAACAAACGTGATCTTCTGTTCAAATTGGAATTACAAGTCAAACAAACGAATGTTTCATGCATTTATTTAGAGTGTATCTTTGTATAAATGTTTCAAAATAAAGGATACTTTTGTTATGGTTAATATAAGAGGATATAAAAATACTTGAAACAGCTTGAAACATATGGGTGAATATTTGGTCCTGTCATGAATATGCATAATAGTTACCGAATACATATTTGTTTCATAGATTTCTGAAAATTGGAAACACACGATGTGTTGTTTAGGTTTTTGTATTATAAACTTTAAATATCATTTCCAACAACTATGAAATCTAGATCACTTTTCCAAGTGAAACCTGTTTTATACAACTCATAGATATATAATCAGTTCACGTGTACAGTAAGCTCATAAGAAGACAGAAGTCAGTCAAAGATGAAACCAAGTTTTGATAGGATAGAAATATGAACAGTTATCACTTGCAAACTGTCACCGCTGTAAGATGTTTACTGATATCGTGAAATATGACCTAGTTAACATAACCAACCCAAAATGGTCTTTTGTCGGGTGTACATACATTAACGATGGGCATATTTGATGTCGCTTTAAACATACTTGACTTGTCTTTATTCAGAAGTCTTGTTGGCATCCATCTTCAATCAAGCTTGATTACTATGTTTCCGTCTACTCTAGTATTATAATTAGATTCGAATTAGCAGGTAGTCACGCATTCTCTTCCCGCAGAGGATACTCCCTTCATATTCCCGATCCTAACCTCTGTTCTACATGGCCCGAATCCAAGGGCGGAAATGGAGTGTCCTGATTGGTTGCAATTGAATCAGTTGTGCAATTAGAGACGTCGTGACATTTGCCAATGACACGTCATAATGCTAAATAAACGTAAGATATACGTTTTCTCGTTTTCCTCGAAATATGCCATTTGATTTTGTGAAAATAATTGTATCAAAACATGCAGATAAATAAAGAACACTAATTCAGTGACAGATACCAAAATAAGTTCATTTGTGTTATGTACATCATACATTTGCGAATCCTAACAAGCAAGGCCCTTAAAGGGGCAGTAGCACGTTTTTTCGCTGAAATAAGTCGATGAAACGTATTTGAAAAATAATGTCACCAATAGTAAAACACCCTTCTCTCTTCGGAAAATCAAGTTAAAAAATGAGTGTACATGGTTTCGGAAAGTCATGAGTATCGTTTTTGTCATTCGAAATAATAAATTGTGTTCACAATAAAAAAGCTCTCATGCAATTTTTGCTTTATACGCAACACCGTTATTACCACTACATATAACTGGTTTATGTAATAAGATGTTTTACCCTCTATGGTAAATATAAATAACATAAACTATCATTATAATTGGGATATTCAAAAAATAAAATTTGCTAAAAACGTGCTACTCCCCCTTTAAAAGTCGAATGCCTAGGTCTTCCTTCAGGGTAATAATTGTAGCGCTTTGAGCATACCTTAGGGTGTGGAAAAGGCACAATATAAGTACGCTATTACTATTATATATTATTATCTATTAAGTCACTCGGTCGACATGGCCGCTGAATGGTGTGTTTTCATTGGTTAAGATGCAGGGATGCAGGATGAGATTCCACCACTAGGGGATTTTGCTGGAGCCTAGAAATGTAGAAGGGAGTAACCTATGTTGGAAAAGAATGACAGTCACGTAGTCTTTCATCCCTTATTGTCGCAGGATTGAAGTATATAATTCTAAATAGCAATGCGATTTGAATATCAAATTTCCACGACTTTGACAACGTGATTACAGGTTACATTTTGTGTACCATATGTACAGCTTTCTGATTTTCAACCCATGTTCGCCAATGTTTTATGTGGATGAGGCCATGTTCTCTATCTCTTGTTTTTTATCAAAAAAGAATCTAAACCCATCCTGTAAATACTTATGTTTATGACATTATGTAGATATAAGTACAATCAGAGAGACAATTCATAACAAAGACAACATTCTAAGAAGACGTTTTGATTGGAAAAATGTTTTCAAATGTCTATATGTCATCAGTATTTATAGGTTTTCACTAAAAATGGATAACTCATTTAAACATGTTCATATTTTAACGTATCAAATAATCTGTAACAACGATATATTGATTCGGATATGTTTACACATCGGAAATAACACTGATTTCCGAAGGCATTTCCACTTTTTTTGGTGTGTTTTGAGTCTGTAGGATTTGAAATGACCAAGATTCTGAAATTGCATCTCTATAAAGATATTTCCTGTAATTATCTTCTGAGAGCCGGAAGGGGGAAAAAAAACGTTTGGACCAAGAAAAGGGCATTACGAGAGTTTAGTTAATCATGTGGGAAAAGTAGAGATAGTCATCATTTCTGTAAAGGCTTCTTATAATGTCTTAGAAATTCTCACAGCCATGGATCAGAGGTCAAGCTGATGTCCTGTTATTAACAATTAAAAATCAAATTTAATCAAGAATATGTCTTTTCCTACTTATTTCACTTTTAAAATGCAGTAAAGATCTTAATAAAGATTGTGTTATACAAGCATGCCTAATATTTTATGAATTATAAATTTATTTATTTTAGACAGTATGAATAGGGAAAATCCAGTAACTTTAATTCATATATATACATATTCGGGAGATAGTGTTAGCTCTCTGGCATCACTTGGAAATTATTTTTGTTTCACAGAAGTGTAAAACAGAGGAATTATTATATACATTGGAGGGAAATAGTCGGTTCTATCAGTGAAATGAACCCTCTATCAAGCTACAGAAGTGATAACTATACTGAGTGGCGATAACCTTTAACTTGTGGCTGCTATTATTGTATAATATCTACCTCACGGAAAGACAGACAAGTCGAAAACAAAACATTATGGAACAATTTCCTCTTTCTTAAAATAGTATATTTTGCAACTCATCAAGCATAGTGCAACACGATCTGTAAAGCAATATATGTCATAACAAAAAATTAAAATTCACATGAATATCATTTCGTTTTTTCAATATTATTATAATGTGATTATAGTAGAATTCAATAATCTTGATTTTGCTTTTAAACCAAACAATTTCCAATTGATTAAACAATTGATCTTTCTAGTTTTCATAAATTCTGATCGTCCACTTTTGCCCTGATAGAAAAGTGTACAAGGTAAAGAACTGTTCTACATTTTAGAAATACATTCTTTTGAGATAGTGACCTAACGTAACAACGTAATATTGCGGATCATACTATATTCAGTGATACTATTTCTTGTACTTTTGTCACGTACACTCTTAGGGTCGTATCAAATCCGAAAAAAATGTTTTCTATTGTAGTAGTGTGATCCCAAATATAACATGGTTATGTTTATATTTACATTTTACAAATGTTGCTTTGCTTGTGTTCTTGCTGATAACACAGGTGGCATCGCAAAGTGAAATATGAAATATATAAAAAAAAAAAACGTCACGAACCGCAGTAAGTACATATATGTATTCATAGAAAAACTGAGATTTGAGACCATTATTCGTTTAACAAGTGTTTGTTTACACAGGTTTCAAAACGTTTCAGTATTATTTTCATAATTCGTTTTGTTTTAGGTATCAAATTAAGATTCATCGAAATACACACTTACATTTTGATAATGTTGTTATCATTGATGTGCCACAAATCCATCCATTTAAGTAAAAATATTTCAGTTGATTATCGAAATGCATGTTTTTTTCTTTGACACACTCGCCAACATCTGTTTGAAGTCTTTTATATAAAAAAGAAGATAAAAACTGATTATAGAGTCACATTAATTGGCGTTCTGCTAATTTTCTTAATGTCCTTATTTTATTCTTATTTATATTCACCCCACTAAAACGTTCCATTGTATATCGGGGACTGGATAGTGCAGTTGGTATCGCATTCGGCTTCGAACCAACAGGTCCGGGGTTCGAATCCCGCCTGGAATTCGGCAGCTTTGTGCACTGTAGAGAACTGTTCTATATGCAGTAAGGTTTGGGTGCAATGCTACACTGACTTTCAGCGCAGTACTACCCATGGTGAGCTAGTTTCAGCCGATGATCACATGTTTCACTGCAATGAATAGCCATTATTTTCTCCCTTCAATAGTAATAGCATCCGTGATATAACTGTAATACTCTAGAAAGCGGGATCAAACCCAACTCACCTCATCTTAAATAATATCACAAGGTACTTTCGTGCAATGTCAATGACTGGGGATTAAGGTTAACTTAGTAAATTTTGCTTTGCTCACCGGAATGCTCCATGTGCATTTCCCAACCAAATCTTTAGATTGATCTGACTGCTTCAACTCATTAGAATGTATATTTCATGATCAAATCTTTGGATTATCTGATTGTTTCAACTCATGATACTAGTTCCTGTTTATTTCCTTACCACATTATTAACTTATCTGTATACTTCATATAACAAGAACTAAACCATTAGATGGAATATGTTAGTGTTTAGCTATAAAGAGCGCTAAAGTGAGAGTATTTAACTCCTTCACAATGTCGTATCACAAAATTACTGATGTTTCCATCTTTCACCTTATTGTTTATAATTACAGATTTGGTGATTCAGAACATTAACTTACACCCGATCATTGTTTTATCTGATGCATGTACCCATTTGGATATGATATTCAAAATATCTTTTATTTACTTTTCAGCATACCTTTTTTGATATGATTAAAATGCATATTACATATGATTGAAGCTGTAGATGTCCTTGCCACGGAAAATTACTTTCATCAGTTTATTTTACCTGTTTATGTTCCCATGGTGATAAATGATCTAAATATAAAATCGCATCCAACAAAGTAAACCAGAAATAAACTCCAAATGAATGTTCATGTTCAGTAACCTTTAGAAATCCGAAAATGCTTTAAATGCAGTTCTCACTTCTTAATCTTATAATTTGAACATTGCGGATGTATCTTTTCACCATTGAAGTACATTCCATAAGATACTGTAACCGTCCGACTGTTCCAATGGTCAATACCAATATTTGAAGTCAATTATATGTGTAAGCCTTTGATTCGATAATAAGATTCTTCCTCCTTCATATAGTTTTTAAACCCCACAATCCTAATGTGTTTCTGTAACAGAAATGCTTATTTATGGTTGTGTTTATCGATCCTAATTGCTATTGCATTTAGCGTTTAAGAAAATGTCACACTACTTCTCTTTACCATAATCCTGCACTTCATTGTAAATTGACTTCACATACAATTCCAATTAAACTCTGCCATCCTCATTATGAGCTTAAATGAATGTTCTCTTTAAAAGCACTACCAATACACTGTTGGCCCTGTTTTATGGCAGGAGAAGATTGCCTTCCATCGATCAACTGTACTGTTCCAAATGTGTTTTATGGCTGAGAATGTTTCTTTACCATAAAAACTTCTCTTCAAAAATCAGTTTATGGTTCTCATAACAACCTGTAATGGAAATCAAAATACAGTTTTGACTCAAAAATGTTATGTAAATTTTATCAATGATGATATTTCATTAATTTTATTAGTGGAGGAAACTTTGCAATGGCCGTAGGCTTTAAATAACAGTAAATGACTAAAGAGTTACTCAAGGAAATAGTCAGTGACCAAATAATGGCTAGAGTTCTTAGTCTATGACCAGGGAATGACTATAGGTTATAAGCTCGAGAACAATGACCAATTGCACAACCTATATGCTCGTAGTCAATGTTTTATGAATGACTGAGGGCTATATGTCCTTGTCAATTACCATTAATATATTATAGGCGTTTAGGATATAGGCAATAGTCAATCACCAATGAATTACTATACACTGTTAGCGCGTAGTCAATGACCAATGATTGGCAATATGCTGTAGACTCCTAGACAATAATCAATGAATGACAAAAGGATATAGGCTCGTAGTCACTGTCCAATATCCTTAATGTGGTGTAAGTGAATATGATGGCCCAGAGTTATACAGTGGTTTTACACCCTTCCTTTGATCTTTTTGTCGAAAGCAATACAAATTAAGAACTGAATAAAACGACCAAAAACTCGACATATACCTTAGGTAAACTAACTAACAATAACAACTAACAATATGTAAATGAGATAACTAACTAACACATAAGAATTACACTAATATTTTAAGGAGAGATGGGACCCAGAAATCGAACTCGCTTACGGTAACATTTTGCGACAACAAATTATTGTAGTGAATAAGTCTAAAACTATATAGATTACGTTGTTTGGGGCATATGCTTATCCATACACTAACGGAAAGTGCTTAAATTTTCCATAACGCCTTTTTAACGGTCATTTTACGACATGCCGCATAACGTTATCGTCACCTATATTCGCGGTAAATATGTTACTGTGTGTGTTTTTCGAATTACATATGCATCTTTAGTTACTGACGAATTTAAATCGCCTGGTATAATCAACTGATAGTTATTCTTCCATCATGCACTCCTAGATTGATAGTATGTTCAATAATGATTACACAGTAGGCCGTCAAAGTTACACTTGAAACCATCCAAATTGCCGTGACGTTAGGTTTTTACGTTTATGAAGGTAATTTAAAAAATGACGTTATAGTGGTGAAAAACCTCCGGTGACCCCCTATTTTTATTTCTGAATTCGTTTGTTTATTCAAATGTGTACATTATATTGCATTTTTAGCAATATCTAAAATATGTGTGTCAGTGAGAAATCCTGTTCAATATGCGAAAAACGATGAGAAAAATGCCGTTTTTAATTAAAAAATGCTTAATTTAATTTTGTTTCTCTTTCCAGTGTCATTAATTTTCAAAATATAGACTTGCTATGCATCCCCGTATGTAACTGAAATGTATTTGAAAGGATTCTGAGCTTATTCGTTGAAAGCGAGCGCTTCATCTAAATACATCAAATCAGTCAAAAATAGCGTAATTTGCCGACGGGAGTATTATTATTAATGCCGATAACTCTTTAAATCGTTCGGTGACCCCAAAATTTTCTTACATTTTTGGATAAAAGACACAATAAACCTGCTATTTTGAAAAAATAAACGAATTCTAAAATATTTTGTTTCATCGTACCATCTCTCCTTAAGGTGGTTATGATATAAACATTCAAACTAGATTTAATGTTTTTTTCAAACACAACCTTCCGCTCAAAAAATTACTCAATTATGTGAAAGACCAAATAACTGTCACCTTTACATCTTATTTCAAAACAAAGAAATGTAAAATGTCTCAAAAGAAAGTGGCATATTTGATTAGGAGATTGAGGAGATTCCTTTAAAGGGCAAATGATTTAAATAAGTGATCGTTTCAAATGCAGAAAGTTGTTTGAAGTTGAACGAATTTCATGCAATATTGATTGTTTGTGAAGCTCTTAAATTTAGATATTTAACCGAGTTAAGCCAACTTAGACACAGGTAGTGAACATTTTAGTATGGTTCAAGTTTCATCATGGATGAGATTCTTTATGACATATAAAATGACAACTTCTAAGAAAAAGCTTTTTAAACTTTTCCCTTAAAGAAGAACAAAATATATACTGTGACAAAATCGAATAACTACAAAAGGAATATATGTAAATAGTTAAAGTGACTAACAATGTAATCTCATCATGTATTGACATACTTTTGATGACATTTTTCACTCATCAAAACCTCAATGACAAGTTCCAAACAATTTCAGAGTGGAAAAAATGTTAGATTGTTGAAAATAACACATTAAATATGTAATAAGATAGCATTAGATGCTGTAGGATTAAAAAAAAAACAATATATTTTTTTCAAATGTTTTCCAAAATTTTGTTTATTAAATTGAAAGGAAAATTGGTTCACATCTTCTAAGACTTAGAAGAAAGAAGAAATAGCTGTCTGGAAGTCTGGTCCATTATGTATCTTAACTTTGATCAAATAGACTCGCAGGAGAATTTAAATGACATTCATTTGAGTTTTAACAAGATTTATATTCCACATGTGGTATAAATCTTCAAAGCATTAAGATAATTGGAAGCTTTTACAAAAAAGTATCTCTTTTATTGTTATGTTGCAATTTAATGTCTTACCCTTTCAAAGTTTCCTGGAATCTTAAACTTAAACAACACTTTTCAAAAACTATGTTTGTTTTTGTCTTGGGTACAAAGAAACGCATCTATCATAGATAATCGCTAATTATGCACAATGTAATTATGAGAGATGCACTGAAGCTGTAATCAAATCAACAAGATTGAGGACAGAAACAGGTATCAGTCACCTTAACAAAAGAGCATCAGATAACCTGCGATTTCTCTCGGTCACCTCAACATATTAACACGATTAGTATTGATATGTACAAAGATACGTTTAAATACATACTCTGGCTAACAAACATATAACACTTAAGAAAATAATTGCTGAACGCAGAGAATCTGAGTTATTTGGTTAGAACTTTCTTAAGCAATTTTATCATATTTTACTTAGAAGATAAATCTACCACCTTTGTGCCCCTATAATCGTACATCTGATACTTGAAAGAGGAGATTTGTTTAAAATTAAAACAAAGTTTATTTTATGATTACCAAATAAAACAACCCTATTGAAATATGGAATATTCATATTTGAACAAGGTCACTAATGATTTACCATTAACATTGATAACCGTTACTGGTATGATATGTAAGGTTAACTTTTATGAAATATAGAAATTATGTTTGTATAAGATGTACTCGGCATAATGTATCTTCTTCAGCTTAATTTGTTGACGCATCATTACTACAGGACTTCATAAAACAAGCCAAAAAGCCCTTTTTGACTCTCCTATCTCATATAGTTAAGGTGATTCGAAAACAAAGATTCTCTGACACGCGTTTTACTTAGGCATTTGATCAAATAATGTTTGGACATTTCACAGTTACTGGAGATGGCTTCTGAAGACATGGTGTAACTCTCTTTCAGTCGTATGTATCGTTCATAGAGTGAAATATATTGTATTTGGTAAGGTATTGGGATTGGTTTGTTGGTAGAAGAAAGCAATTACAGTCGATTGGTGAAAAAGACGGTGGCGTTATTGCTGAATGGATACAGATGGAGTAAGTGCTGATTGATGAGAAAAATCAAAGGGCGGTTGGGGTTGCAGTGGGGGTATGGTGTTTGTGCGGCTGAGTGGTGATTGATTGAGGAAAATGGTTTCCTTGGATTTGGCCTCCGACCAGAATATGATGTTTTTAATACGCTTTGTTAATAAATAAATCCTATTATCCGATAAATAGTTTTTCACTAAAAGATATTAATTCTTCAGTTAGTTTGGTAGCATGTTTATAGATGTTATTTCAGTTTGCAAAACGTTGACTCACACCATATTATGATCGTTGAATCAATATGAGATATGTTTACCAAATGTAGTCAATGCTCATGAGATACTGGAAGCTAAGTGTACTTCTAGCAATGATATCATTTAATGAACTTGAAAACGTCTTTTGTTACCTGATAACTATTTAAAAACTGGTTCTAGTCAGTGAGGGCTTTACGTTATATTGGTGTGTTCTTCCCCAGGGAATGACACAATTTGCCAGGGCCATTGAATATTCTGTTTAGTTTCAAAGGATTGCTCTTGTTTAGATTGAAACAGTTTTAAGTTGAGGTTCCCATGACATACTTGGTATATTATCATGTCCTCTCCTTGGGGGAGTTTCTGTTTGAAGACGTGTGTGATGTACATTACATGAAACCCTTTGAACCTTTTTTGATTGGATATATTGACTTCAGTATTATCACACGTTCTCGGCAGGATAAAGGCAACGGATATTTTCGGTATCCGTTGGGGTCATATACGGATAAAGATGCAAATTACAGAGGTCAAGTGACGGAACTTCTTTTGAAAATGACGTCACAAGCATTAACATTTCGAACGCCTGTAATAACCGTAACAGTTGTAGCGTAATAGCTTCATGTAAATAGATATACTTTAGTCTTCATTTCATATAGATCTACATTAATTTGAGAAATGACAAAACAAACATAGTGCAATGCATATTACGGAAACAATTTAATAATTATTATGATCAAGCAGTGCCAAAGCATGTTCATCGCGAGTCGAAAACTACACAGTAAACACTTTATAAATACTCACAGGTAACACAGGCAGTTTGAGTTACATATGCATTTATCGAACGTCAATCTTCACTGGTCTATAATGTGACTTTTGTAAAGGAGATTTTAGAATTCGCTGCCAACATTCAGTTTAGCTCTCCGTGTGATGTGTGCGTCGCCATTTGCAACCGGGCGGAAGGGAAGCAACTCTCGCCCCTTCAAGATTGACTCCCCTACACTCATGATTACACGAAAGGACGCGAGTTCGAATTCGCTACCCTCGACTTAATTATTTTTCATTAGAAAAACGTATTTTAAAACGTATTAAAACATTGAAAATTAAGATCATGCCAAAAATAACAATTACTTTCACTGAAAGCATAATTTAGGAGGCGTTATTTTGTGTCATTTTACTGTGAGAATAGCACGCAGTTCATTTGCATATATCATTACGCGTATTTACAGTAAAGTTCAACTTTGAAATTAATGCTGTCATGCTGTTTTGCACAGAATGAATGAAGAATGACATTGTATGATAAAGAAGTTATCATGCTCGTGTGTTTTGGGATGGTAAATATCCTGCATTAGGAATAAACACAATGTATTTAGCTCGCCAAGGCTCGCAAAATACAATGTTTATTCCTAATGCAGGATATTGACCATCCCAAAACACACTCTCATGATAACCTCTATGCAGTATTCCACTCGAAGCTTGACGCCTCTTTCAGGAGTATTTCACTTATTTCGCTGCAGCTAGTATTATTGCTAGTTGAAAGCCTGCAACACCATTGTGTCTTAGCATTGCTGTGAAACCTGCTACCATCGGCTTGAGCTATCGAACCATGGGTGATTCTGCTCTGGAATTCAGCCTAGCATTGCTCTCCTACCTTAATGCATATACAAGAGTTTTATACAGAAGGCGAAGTTGCCTGGCGGGATGTGAACCCCGGGCCGATTCGTCTGAAGACAAATAATAAGCCGCTGGGCTTTCCTAATCTCTGGTTGTAAAACGATATTCTGTTAGCAAATGCGTTTTATGTGGTTAACTTCTATTAAGAAGAGTAATTTTTATTCAAATTGTATCAAGATTGTAAATTGGATTGCTTTTTATTTCAGATTTCAGAAGTTGCCCTTGTTAGCAGGTTGTCCTGCGAAGAATCCAATTTAACGAATTTCAACTGACACTCAAATGTAATTACATTTTCTTTGTGTAATCATTAGATCACAAATCCTACAACAGCTTGAGTTTGTCAGAGTTTTATTACCTTTTATAGTGAAGATATCGCGTCCAAGTACATATTTTCAATTTTCTTTTTAACGTTGTGTTTAAGTTCATTTTTGATACAATCACTTTGAAAATAATTATTTAGTTCCTCAGTTTTGTGTTATTTTATGACCAAAAGAGTTTCGTTTTAAATTGAATTTTGTTATGCATATTTTACTTTTTATATATTTTAAATATATATCTGATAAACAAGATATAATACGATAACGTTTTCTTTTTGGATTTTTTCTGGCATTATGATACAAAGATATTCATTAGGAAACAAGAAATATAACATTTCATATCCTTTTTTGTGTGCATAGTCTTTTCGTCCCATGTTTGTCACAATATTAATATCATTCAACAATTTCGTAACTGGACAAAACTTTCAATTTACATACATTAATGCGGGCCACTTAAGGTAACATATACCTATTTATTATGACATATAAAAAAGTTAATCTGCAATTGTCGAAGTAAATCTAGGTCTGTCAAAAGTCCATTATCATAATTTCGTTAATTGTGGATGTTTTGTCGTTCATTATTGACAGTTAAGAAAACTTGTATTGGGTATGATTTTAACAAAAACTTCATCAGCGAGTTCTTGTGACATATTTATTCGAAATAGATAAATGTAGGGAGGTTTCGTTTATTGGGTATCATATATCATATTTCTTTTCCCAACAGCTTCACGACTACTGATATACAATATATATCAAAATTATGTGTTGTTAATCATGTTCCGTTTCTGGTAACAGGTGTTTGATAATATCAATATGTTACATGATTTATTTAAAGCTTGACTTCAACTATTCAGCTATTGATTTTTGGATAACTGACGTGACATTAAGATGTCAATATATTGATTACGAACTATGAATTTATATTCACTTTTTCTTTACAAAGTTCCCCCTGCCATTCTGTGTCACTCTATTATTATTATCATTCATCAATTCTATAATGCCATGACTAAGCTTTCAATTTGCATGCATTACGTTGGACATTAAAGCAACATAAATCTAAATAATCTGACTTTTTAAAAGTTGATCTGCAAGTATGAAAGTAAATCTGTCAAAAGTCCATTATCAAAATGTTGTGTATTGTTCATTTTATAATATTTCGAAGTGCAATATAATTTAAAAGTAAATTGCACCAGGGAGTTTTTGTGATATGTTTATTCTAAATAGACAATAGTCAGGAGCTTTCAAATATCATATATCATCTTCTAAACTTTAATATAGAACTGTACATGTGTGTTCTATAACGAACTATGTGTTCGAGGTATATGTTAATAGCGTTCTGTTTCTGATGACAGGTGTTCCGTAATATGAATAAAATTATATTTAAGGCAGGACTTCAAGACAAACACAAACATGATTGTTATGCCATATTAACTATTTAGGATACTGGAGATATATAAGACGTGACGTGAAAGATTATCAATATTTATATCAAGTGCTAATGCTAATGTCATTTCTCCTCAAACCCATTTTTAAGTTTCCAGACAAAATGGTTTCCTCTTGAGTAACTACTGGGCTCCAGCTGTCAAATCTATCTTTCTATCACTGTATATTTAATCTACGAAAAGCATATTTCCCCAACGATGCCAAAATATATGTGATTCTAACGTGTCTATCATGCAGAAGAGGCTTCTTGTAGTATCAATATTTAGATAAATCCTTCAGTTGTCAGACAGATTCCTTTCTCTTGAATGGTTTCTTGGCACCGGATGTAAATGTCAGGAACGTATTACTCTGAAAGCTTTTATTCAATAAATATATCTATTTGCTTGCTCTTCTTTAACGCCCTGATGTCAGAGTATACTCTATCTATAGAAAATGCACTGATGTAGGTAAAAGTGTTTGATTTAGTCTGCAGGTGAGTAAAATATCCGGTTCTATCAACTAGATTTGTTGATTACAGTTGATGTTGATGATGTTCCCTCAATTTCACTGCTAATAAATGGAACATCATATTCCTATCCATAGCATGCTGTGTTACGACGCTCGTGTCTAATTACTGGTATATCACTCGCTCTCGCTCAGGAAAGAGCACTATTTCATCACTTGTTTCGTAAACATACTATGACAAATTATCCCCTATATGAAATCCAGAAATAAACTTCCGGCATTTGAAGGTTTCTATAGAAGTGATTTTGAAATGTTTAATATTTGAATACGGAAATGATTAAACCTTCAGGCATTTTAATATGTTTGTGCTTCTGAAAATTTGAATTTAATATTTTTAGATTGAGAAGGAATTCCCGTTGAGAACCTGATGTGTATCCGTGTTTAAAACGCTTCCAGCTTCTGTAATTGGCTCTCCGTTGTGATGTTCTGCGCGTCCTTGGGGTAAAATACTGAGTGTTTCTAATGAACAAGAAATTTATCTCAAAACTTGTTGAGAAATCAAATCTTGATCTTAGTTTTCATTATAATGAATCAGTCGTGAATGCATAACTTAGAAGTACTGTATCAACATGTATTGCATCTAATTCAGTTTATCTTCAGTATATCATTTTTTAAGAATATATGTACATTTTTTAAGAATATAGATACATTCGGTCATTAACTACAGTAAACAATGCAACAGTGAAATAGTCTCTATCTATCAAATAGATGTGTTGATTAAAGTTGATGTTGGTGATGTTCCCGCAATTTCACGACTCATAAAGGGAACATCATATTCATATCCATAGCATGCTGTGTTACGACGCTCGTGTCTATATACCGGTATATCCCTCGCTCTCGCTCAGGAAAGAGAACTATGTAATCACCCGTTTCCTAAACATAATTTGGTATAATATCCTCTATATGAAATACAGAAATAAACTGTCTTTCGGCATTCCTAAACAAGTGAATTTGAAATGTGTCATATTTGAATACAGAAATGATTAAATCTTCAGCCATTTTAATATGTTTGTGCCTCTGGAAATTTGGATTTAATATTTTGAGAATGAGAAGGAATTCCCGTTGGGAACCTTACGTGTATCCGTGTTTAAAACGCTTCCAGATTCTGTAATTGGCTTTCTATTGTGGTGCTCTGTGCGTCCTGGGGTTAAATACTGAGTGTTTCTAATGAACAAGAAATATATTTCAAAACTTGTGGAGAATCCAAGTCTTGATCTAAGTATTACGTATAATGAATATATCGTGAATGCGTAAATATCATTGTTGTATCAATATTACTTGCCCTCTACAGGTCCTCTAAGATATACAAAATTACAAAAAATACCATTTTGAAAAAAACATACATATGTAGTAAACAAAAGATATCAATTTTGTAACCTTTAAAAATGTCAAATCTCTTGAATAGTCTCAGGAATGATAAATGACGCTATTTGTAAAACAGCTAAACTAATCCAATATTATTCACACATCAATATTCACAATACATCAACTTCAAGAATGACTGAATTAGGTTACAAGATCGTTTCATAAAATCTAATATAATTATTGTGGATTTCCAATTGACACATGTTTCAAATCAGAACTATAACATAATTTTCTATTCTATTTCGATTAGAATGAAGTTGTCGGCAACAGTCATTACTTCTCGACAAAAGTAACACCATTTATAACGTTTGGCATATGTGAGCCCACTAACACACTTGAAGTCGCTTTAAACATAAGTGACTTGTCTTTATTCAGAAGTCTTGCTGGCATCCATCTTCAATTGAGCTAGATTACTGTGTTTCCGTCAATTTTAGTATTATAGTAATTTGTCCATGAATCAGGTCGTCGAATAGGCTTTGATTCATTATTGTCGCAGTTTTGAAGTAAATATAATTCTAAATAGCTATGCGACTTCGAGTTCGTTAACCTCTTATACTGATAACGTCATGATCTTAATCTATGTTTTTATTTCATGCAATAAGTTTTACTCATCCTATTATATCTATGTTTATGAGATCTTGATTTATATCTTTTAAGGGCGATTCGTAAGGAAATTCATTACAAAGACAAAGTCTCAGAAGAAGTTTTGATTTGAAAATGTTTTTAAATGTCTATATTTCATCAGTATTTATTTAATACAGTATAAGTAAGAAACTGAGAAAAGAATCATAGCAAATAAGCATAATAATAACGTGTATATTTACTTGTATTAATATGTACCTTTGCATAATGTACTACAGGCCTGTGATCTTAAGTATTAAAAAAAGAATCTTAGATTGATTGACCAGAGTAAATAAATGTGTGTAAAAAGTAAGAAATTAAACGCCTTTAAGCATATTCATATTTTAGCATATCAGACCATTTGCAATCATGTTTCATAGATTGTGGTCCGCCTTTACATAGGAAATACCACTGATTTCCGAAGGCATTTCCACTATTTCTTTCTGTGTTTTGAGTCTGTAACTTTCGAAATCGCCAAAATTCTGAAATTGCATCTCCATAGAGATGTTTCCTGTCATTATCTTCTGAGAGCCGGAAGGGAAAAAAAGAGTTTCCAAATTCTTTTGAACAAGAAAAGGACATTCCAAGAATTAAGTTAATCATGAGGAAATAGTAATCTTTTCTGTAAACCGCTTTTTGAAATGTACTTGTAATTTGTGATCAGAGTAACACGCATCTACTTCAAGGACATCAAATTGAAACTTCTTTGTTTGTTAGTGATGATACAGAGTTAAATTGTCATAAACAATTTAAATCCTGCATATGCATTAATATAATTTAACTCAAATATCTAATGATAATTCTTTTTCCTTCTTTTCTTTTTTTGAGAATATGAAATTTAATCAAGTTGAAACGGTTTTCTGTCAAGTTATGGGTCAATCATCTTCATCATCAAGGAAATATTTTTTTTCTGAGATCGAAGTTTTAAAAAAGTAGGAATTATCATTTAATTTAGAGTGAGATACTCGGTTCTATCAGTGAAATAAGTTCTACACAGCTACAGTAGTGATAAACGATATCGTCACTCGCCATTAGGACAATGTCATGACGTCATATCGGCAAATTGTAAGTTTACCATTAAAAACCATCCTTGACAAAAAGTATGTTTACCTCATCTAGTCGCTGCGCCAACAGTGTAATATATTCTCGTCTTCCTCATTTGATGAGAGAAACATGGTCGTGAGGTATAAAAGTTATATATTTTCAAGAGTGGCTGCGCCACTCGTGAAAATATAACCATTCGTCCTCACTCGATGAGATAAACATGGTATTTATCAAGAAAAGACAGATATCCTCTATATATTTGGGATCTCTTCAAAAATACAAATTCTTGTATATTTTTCTTGTATCCTTACCGTGACGAGTCTCTTGTGGGATTCCAACTCGAACACTCGGAGTCAGGCACCAATCGCAATCACTGACTGCCTCGACAGTTTACCCATTCAGGCACCGAGACATCGACTCGAATCTCACAAGAGACTCGACCCAAAAATTAGCAAAAATCTGTACTATTGTAGATAGTTTGATACAAAATATAACATTGTTACGTTTAAGTTTACATTTTAGGTGAAATGCTAAACTGAATGTCAATGTAGTGTCACCTATGATTCGCTGCTTAAATATATATTTTTTGCAAACGGCATTAACACAGATATCTATAACAGTATACCCAAAGTAAACATATAAGTTCGTCGGCGCCATTATTAGATTAACAAGTGTTCGCACATCTGCTCCTTTTCAGAGGTTTCAAAACATTTCAGTATTCTTTTCTCATTTTATTCTGTTTTAGAAAAAAATGATAACAGCGTAAGGTATCAAATTAAGATTAAACGAGAACCTTACTTACATTTTGCTCATTTTGTCATCAATTATGTAAAACTAATCCATTCATTTTGAAGAAAACAAATATATTTCTGTTGATTATCGAATATATGCTTCTTCCATGACGCACTTGCGAGATTGAAATTTGCACGAACATCTGCTTGAAGTCATTTTCAATGATAAAAATCGGATTTGGTGTCACATTCCCTGATGTTCTGCTGAATATTTAGTTTTACAACAATTTTTACGAAGACAGACATCAATTTAGCTGCCGAGCATGACATCTCAAATGGTGTGTTCCCGATTCGTTATCAAAACCCACTTAGATGTTTTCTGATTCTTTTCATTTCGCAAATTGACAACCGACGTTTTTCTATAAGGCATTAGGAATTCACCTGTTGCAAGAGTAATCCAAAGAAAGAGTTAACTAATTCACTATAGACTGATGGTGTACGGGATTTAATTGTGTTGTTTTACGAAATAAATTCAACCAATTGTCAACCAAAATGTTTCCCTTTAGGCATTTGGAATTCACCTGTTGCATGGGTAATCCAAAATAATTTCCAATTTGGGGATCAGGGGGTTTTGAATACAGGTCAGGATACATTGGTGATAAATGTCAGGGAGCAATGTGGATGTAAATACTTTATACGGGTACAAGTGACTGGCGTAGTTGAGCAAGTGATTACTGTGTCCTGTTGTTGATGATGTCAAATTGTGTTTAATATAAATGTATCTGAAACATAATATCGATATAAGAAATGGCCAAGTTAAATGGTGATTACACTCTGGCAAATGCTGACAAACAAAGTGATTGTTTGCTTAAGGAGATTTGAGAACAAACCTGGTAACCAAGGAGACACAATAAAGTCTCACAAACTCTTCAATACGACAGCGATGATTATCAGTTTTTAAACTATACAGAAAGATATTAGAAATGTTAAATTCACATGTGTTTAATATTACTCGAGAAAACGTTGTGAAAGTCTTTGAATTAAAACAATTCAAGAACAATATAGATAATATTCTTTGAATATCATCAGTTCAGCTATCCAGTGACCATGATTAATTTGTTAATGCCGACTCTCGAAGAAAATGTTTCAAAAACATTTAAAGACAATCGGAGATAAATAATAAACTTTTTTTAAAGAGAACTGTTTTCAAATAATAACAAATTTATGTTTTACTGTTTGACACATGTAACTAAACAGCCTCAGGCAACTCGAGTTTATCATTATCATTATTATAATTCATGACGTTCGTTTTTCTTGATTTCATTTGTGATGTCATCTATATTAAACTGACGTCATCATTGATGTCATCTGACAAAGTTGTGTGCGTACATTTAACTATCTATACATCAGTATCTAAGCATGTCATTATCAATGACACGTGAAGTTTCACATCATTATGATAATGATTCTGGATTTTAAAAACTGGATTTTCAACTGATTTCAGTGTCAGACTAAATTAATTAGCATTTAAACAATTCAAGTATTGTCTTGTAATATATGTTAGTACAATATAACAGAAGTCCTTATAACTACATTGTTTTAGTAAATTGTAAAGTCAAATAATTTTTTCTTGGTCATAATATCCCTAAGAATACAAATTAAAACACTCAAACCTAGCAACGTGAAATATGACTGACCTTTATGCATACCTCAGTTATTATTTATATCAATATTCTTCATCGCCATATTTCATGTTACCAGACAGAATTATTTCTTCTTGAACGGTCCCTTGGCACCGGAAGTGGATTGTCAGGAGCTTGGAGATTTCGTGAATTACTCCCGCTTCATGTTATTTGTTATTCTTTGAATGGAAGACGCATCCGTGTTTTAATCAAAATGATTGATATTTAACATCTGACAATGATGGATGTCGGATATATATGAAAGGGTAATGCCAAACTAATAAACAACAAAATTTAAAAGCAATCATACATCAATTTTAAGTATAAAACTTAAGATGATTTCAGAACATTGTAGTGGACTATACTTTAATACATTTTCCTTACTGTGTGCTTAATTTATTATTGTATTGTATAACTTAAGTTATCTAAATAATCATCTCAATTATATTTTTTAAGTAATTAATCCATTATTAGTTCAGATAAAACTAGTAAACAGACACAGCTCAAAGTAATCCAGTACATTTAAATAAAAAATCTGACTTTATGTCGTTTTGGTTAAAGCAAGACCAGACAATGTACAATATGATATTGGGGAAAATCTAATATTTGTAATATTTTCATTTGACTTGAGTGAAAAGGTTACAGAGCAGCAGAGCATGGATGTATTTTGTTTATGGGTTGTTTATATGAGAAAAATATATGATAGATAACAGATATCATTTTAACACATTTGTCTTCTCGGATGAATTAAAACAAAATAGAGGTTTCTTGTTTTTGTATTAAAGTAAAATATACGAAAACAAGATATTATAAAACGTATTTAAAATTTTTAAAAATCGGTGTTTCTCCTTTAAAATTGAAAGCCCGAATACAAGGCAATGGTCCTAATGGTAATTTATCCTGACAACTTCCAAACTGCTTGCGGATTATTGGGTTTTGGTGATAATTATATCCACAACTGATTGAATGCCTGTAATCGTATGATACAAACATATGATGGCAGATTGACAGTGCCATTGTGTAATATCAATAATCCACTATTTCAAGTTGCCAGACGTAATCATGTATTATTGAAGAGCCTTGACGTCTAATGTTTATAAGTAATCTATGTATTATGGTGGAAGATACATTCGTCATGTGTTATAATGCTGTTGGCCGAACAGTAATAAGAGAAAAGAGAAAAGAATGCAGAGAAAAGGGCAACCCAAAGCATAAATTCACCTGTCTACACTTTTCATGATTTCGCGTGTGGCATAGTGATTACGAGACGCGCGTGGAGTGGATCTTACACCATATAGTTTGACTGTGAATGTTTTGTAATATCAGTAATTCATTATTCCCAGTTGTCAGAACTAATCACTTATTATTGAAAAAACTTGACGTCTCATGCCAAAGTAGAACTATATGTGTGTTGTTGTTCAGGGTAATAGTATTTACTGCTGTTGGCCGAAACGACTAATATTGGCTGCAAGGAAAAGGTCAAAACATAACAAAACATAAATTCACCTGTCAATACTTTTATCATTATACTTTTGCCATAGTGAATTCAAGAATGCATGTTGAGTGGATCTTACACAATTGACTTCCGATAGCTGGAAACCTGTTTGGTAATTATTGTGTTCTTGGAATGTTTATATCTCAAGCTGATTTAAATCCTTTAATCTCATGAGATGTTAAATGCGCGACAGATTGATAGTGCTCAATAATCCATTATTCAAGTTGTCAGACGTGATGCACATTTTTAACAGCTCTTGACTTCTAACGATAAAGCAGTAATCTATGTTTTGTTACCCAGCCTTATGAGTATGTATTGCTGTTGACCGAAAAGACTAATATTGGATGCAAGGAAAAGGTCAAAACATAACAAAGCATAAACTCATCTGTCGACACTGTTTATGATTTCGCTAATGCCATAGTGAACGCAAGAATGTATGAGAAGTGGATCTGATATATAAATATTCTGACTGATTGCAAACGCCTGACTGATTATTGTGTATTGGACCTGTGTCTACTGAATCTACCAATATGAATATTACAGAATACTATAGGGAAGGCATTTTATTCTCTCTGCTTATATTGGAGACTGGAATAGTTAGATTGTCCAATACGTTTAAAAGTATTACTCTTGTGTGAGGCCAGTATC
The DNA here is from genome assembly GCA_936450465.1 of Gibbula magus. NCBI lineage: Eukaryota > Metazoa > Mollusca > Gastropoda > Trochida > Trochidae > Gibbula > Gibbula magus. The sequence goes on from OW388306.1 coordinate 28,004,592, forward strand.
TCTACACTCGGGAGTATTGGGATTCGAACAATGGGCCTGTAATCCTATAATCATTTCTTTTTTAATATTATTGACGTTAATAACGACGCTAACACGATTCAAAGGTTTATAATACTGTGAATATCGACCACGTTTTGACTTTGTATTTCCGGTTTCAATACTTTTCAAAATCATTCATATTGTACGTCTATGAACAAATGTCAATAACTTTTCGAGAACGAATTATGGGATAGCAAACTGAAGTGTAAAAAGTTTAGGTACTACTAGATTTCAATATGCATATTTCAGTTAAATTCACGCTTGGGATACCATGCAAAGAGGATATCATCGTTTTTTAAAGATTTGTCTTCTCGCTTATAAACACTTAGCAAAGCGGAATATAGGTTTATGTTTTCTTTACTTGCTTCTTCACATATATACATGAATATAACCGACTTAATATTATTGATATGAGCACATGTGCACACATCACGTTTGCCTAGCAACTATTGTTTCACCGCGACTCCGACTTTGTCTGTGACGTCATAAAACGATTGTTCGTGACATCACTGTAGCTTGCCGACGCAAGCGAAATGGGCCAATGGGCCGTTTTCTGGCTATTTTTACGTGACTCAAATGGAATAAAATGGGTAATAATGAAATTAGTACACTCGAAAGAGTGCCATATGACTTTTACGAAACCCGTGCAAATGTATGAATAACCCTCGCTCTCGCTCGGGAAATACAAATATTCACACTCGTTTCGTAAAAGTCATATGACATACTTCCTCGGGTAATAATATCTATATATTTGGTTCTTACATATATATATATTATATATATCTTACAAATATATATATATATATATATATATATATATATATATATATATATATATATATATATATATATAAATGAGTCGTTTCTCGTTTAAAGAAGATTGATCCAGTCAAACCCATCTGATGTTTACTCTTTTCTATATATAAATAAATGTATGAACTTGACACGCTCGATACCATAAGGTAAATTCTTTTAAAAGCATGACTTTACAGTAAGATCATTTTGCAGATGTATTGGTACTTAGGGAAATCGGTAATTGGCGAGTTCATAACGTTTTAAATTCCTTGGTAAAATTTGCAGATCATGGATTTGTGTGCCAAGGCATATATTACCGAAAGGATAAATTTGAAATGAAAAACGTTGCCATGGTGATTGCAGCATTACAGGTAGAATCGTTCCAACAGTGATATCGTCTGACAGGTTGTAGCCGCTTGGCTGGTTATACATTCTGTACTGAAGACTTGGCTGCTGTCTGCAAGAGGGATGTGCAACAGATGAACTGACGAGCGAATCCTCCTTCCGTCTATCGCAGACTGAAATGTAACTGTCATCTGTAAATAATTTACAGTGAGAAACACATGTCAGTAATTTCACATGTCAAGGAAAGGCAGATTTCATATGTATTTTTGACTACAGTCATCACTGACTTTATATATTTATTGGTGCTAGTTAATATTATTTCGATAAACGTTCGTCTGAAAATATAATGTTTAAACAAACTGTTATAGTGTACTTCATACCACCCTATATGCGTGAGTGTAAGGGGATAAGTTATCATTATAAGTAATTCAAATTTTGGCAATGTTTTGAATTTATTATTTCGTGTAATGAGATTTAATACCTAAATCAGCTACCGATGTTTCTTTGCATCAAAGTGATTAATTAAATTTTCGACACATGCAGAGCCGTGATTGAGATGTTAATCAGACAGAGTATTCACGATATAAATCAAACTGACTGAGTATTCAATATGTTAATCAAACTGACTGAGTATTCACGATGTAAATCAAACTGACTGAGTATTCAATATGTTAATCAAACTGACTGAGTATTCACGATGTAAATCAAACTGACTGAGTATTCACGATGTGATTTGAGGCGAAAACGAATCCGAAACCTTTGTGTTTTTACCTCTGACTGTTGCTTGTACCACAACATAATCTAATTTCATACTCCACAGTATATATCGTAATGGCAGCAGTTAAAACATTTCAGGAGGTAGGTCAACAAAGAATTTGCACAAACTGACTGAGTATTCACGATGTTAATCAAACTGACTGAGTATTTAATATGTAAATCAAACTGACTGAATTTTCACGATGTTAATCAAACTGACTGAGTATTCACGATGTAAATCAAACTGACTGAGTATTCACGATGTTAATCAAACTGACTGAGTATTCACGATGTTAAACAAACTGACTGAGTATTCACGATGTTCATCACACTGACTGAGTATTCACGATGTTAATCAAACTGACTGAGTATTCACGATGTAAATCAAACTGACTGAGTATTCACGATGTAAATCAAACTGACTGAGTATTCACGATGTTAATCAAACTGACTGAGTATTCACGATGTAAATCAAACTGACTGAGTATTCACGATGTAAAGCAAACTGACTGAGTATTCACGATGTTCATCACACTGACTGAGTATTCACGATGTAAAGCAAACTGACTGAGTATTCAATATGTTAATCAAACTGACTGAGTATTCACGATGTTAATCAAACTGACTGAGTATTCACGAAATTCTTTGTTGACCTACCTCCTGAAATGTTTTAACTGCTGCCAAACTGTTACGATATATACTGTGGAGTATGAAATTAGATTATGTTGTGGTACAAGCAACAGTTAGAGGTAAAATCACAAAGGTTTCGGATTCGTTTTCGCCTCAAATCACTTCACAAATTACTTGAAATGTATACTAACATAAGCAAGCAGGTGAACACTGTTTCTGCTGTAGATGATGGTGATACTGTAGCCCAGAAACACCCCCTGAAATCATTTACTGAACAATCTGTCATCAATAAAACTGTAGTTTCCCCAACACAAACATCGTGTTCAATGTTGCATTCTACGAAATAATTCCAGTTCTAGGCATTCATCATACATGATACATGACTGCAGCAGTGTTGGGATCAAACATGACTTCCGATTTTAGCAATTATTCCAGTATATGAATTGGAAAATGTAGTCGCGAACTCTCTTCAAGTCTTTCACATGTCTCACTGTTGGACAGGATATTCAACCCTCAAACTCTTATTGTATCTACAAATAAACCGGGTCAGCTGTTCGGGTAATAAACCGAGCCCATCGTTGCTGAACGTCACTGATTCACACAGTTAGCAAAGGTATGCATATACTCATAACCAATAGGAATAATCAGAGTAATTATCACATTAAAAAATATAAAAAGATGGCATATTTCAATTTTGTTTTGTAGAATATTCTAGTGTGATAATGATCGAGTTTAAGATGACAAATGAAGTATACATGTGTAATAAACTTTCTTTAGTCTTATATTTTCAGAACAAATATTGAGCGTCAAAAACGTTTTGGATCAGTTCATTTCCAGGAATACTAGGAAGTATGTACACTAATAATGATATATACATGTATTTATGAGTTATAAGGCGCTACCTCCGGGTACTAATACCTGCTCATGGCGAGACCGACATATTACCCCTGGTCCACGAGTACAGAACACTCCCTAAGGAGAATACAACCGGTTGGTTCAAATTCAGACTACCATCGTATCATACCAGGTACCCATTTAACTGCTGGGTGGATAGAGGCACACTTCGAACTAAGTCACTTACCCAGGGTGACACCACAAGTCTCTCAACTCATGTCTCAGTGTGGGGCAGGGAATGACCCTTCAAACTCTCAGTTTATCCAGCAATGTAGCGGGTAACCCAGCCATGCGTCGAGCCGCGCCCATTGTTGCTGAACTTCACTGATCGCGGTCAACTAAGCTTTGCACAGGACCACGTGCCACCACTTACATGACGTCTATTTTTTCTCAATCAAAGGTCATCATAGGTCATCACAAACACAAACATATATCATTAAGGAAATATACACCGTAAGTTACTGTAATTTTACATTACAAAACATCTCAAAAGTATTATTTGATCGTTTTATACACCTCAACTCACGTGACTTATAATCGTTGCGCTGAAGTTTAAAGAAAAAAAACATCTTTATTTCTTATAATAAATATTTTCCTTTTTTTCTACTCGTAAAATCAATTTTGTATTGTATAGTTGGCTCATCCTGATTCAATGTGTTACTGTGAGAGGGGGCATGTTGTTGCAATCAATCTTGTTCTTAATTAAACATTTCAAAATAACTTTGAAGATTCTCATCAATGACTGTCTAAAATATAAAAGATGATATATTATTTTCAGGATCATAAGAGAGCAATTTGACTTGCGTACATGACTCTGAGCTGGAATATCAAAGGGTGACATAATGAAATTTTCTATGAATAACTTTAGTGTGATGAGTATAAATCTTAAAACGACACACATTTCGAACGTTGTTGTCAAGTTTGAATGATGCTTTTCATAAAGAAACAATATTTTGTTATCGTCGGAGAGATATTAGAATTATATTTATTTTAATTGCAGAACTTGTTATCAAACTATTTAAATGAATTGAAATCAAAAACAAAATATATTATCTTCTTTAGATATTCGGATTTCAGCTGACCCAAATTTATTGCTAATTTGTTTGTAAATAAAAGGGAAGGAAATCAGATAAAAGAAAATTCAATTCATTGGACACATGGTGAAGAGTTCACTTATGTTTGCAGTACTTTTCAAAATCTTTTATAACATTCAAATAGCTAGCCTCAGAAGATTTGTTCTAATCTCGTCCTTTGCCGAATGTTCCAATTCCCTACACACTTGGAAATTGTCCCCAAAACGATATACATGTACTAAAACAGCTCACCGTGATATGAGCTAATGAGACCGTCTATTGGATCTGTGAACCAGTGAAAAGGCGATCTACAAGGTGATTTGACCAATCGTTTAGTTAGTCTGTTTGCTGGCGAAGCTTTAGCTCACACGTTGGATTTCAGCCAATCAGATGGCTACCCGATTTAATGGCAAGCAACCTGTTTCAATCAGCTCATATCACAACTTCGCATTGGTTAATGTTTTCATGATAAGACTCACATTCCTGTCGTTGAGTTTTTTGGTGATGAAAAATCCAAGGGATGATATGTGTAGAGCATCAGAACATTCATCTCTGGCTGACCGAGGATTCTAATCGTGGATTCCACATATCCCGTCTCACTAGAAACCACCCTCTCTAAACAAAAAAAACGTATTTCACTAGGTTAAGATTTGTATGAACATCTGATGTTGTCTATGGCTTGGAGCGGTTTTTGAAAAAGTGTTATTCAGTGTTGAAGCCAACATCGCATTTAGCTTTCCTTCTGGTTTTTCATTTTTGCAATTATGACTTCGTATGTTCCCAATTGTTAATTTACATCACTACTTTGTTTCACAAATTACAAAGTGTTATGTGCTTCCGATGGAATATATGTCTCCTCAAAGGGGGCAATTTGTGGTTATATCGCAAATGTTTTTCTTTATACGAAAACAGGTACATTATAAACGTCTTTTGAAATGACTTTCAAACAACAAATTCTATATTTAACTGTTTGACACATACGGCTGTACAGCTAAAAGCAATTAAACTATATCATAATCATATTTCATAACAAAATGCAAATTTTCATTAATAAGATTCATTTCATGAATGCAGTTTCAAGATCGCCTCTCTTGAATACAGTCCTGTGATGTCATACTATTTTACTTATGTCATCATGGATGACATCTGATACGACCGTGAACTGTCCTTATACTTAACTAACTCCATAAGCAATGTATTACCAATGAAACGTGAACTTTCATATCATTATGATAATGTTTTGGCTTTTTAAATCCAAAATCTACTTATTATCGCAAAATTTCAGACGAAATTAAATATTATTTTAGAAATTCAAGTATTTCCCTGTAAAATGAGATCCTACAATATCGCAGTAGTCATTACACATCCATTTATTTTTAATTTTCTATGTCAAAATATTATTTTATTTGTCTCTGGACTATATTTCTAAGAATATATAATAAAAAAAGCAATCAGATCTTGCAACGTAATATATGACTGACCTTTATGTATACCTCAGTTATTATTCGTATCAATATTCTTCATCGCCATATTTCACGTTGCCAGACCGAATTATTTCTTCTTGAACGACCCCTTAGCATCGGAATGGAACTTCAGGAGGTTAGAGAGTTTCTAAAGAACTGTAGATTTAAAATAAGACATGAGCTCTGTAGCTCATCGGGGTTTATATTGTTTGATGTTGAAGACTGAAATTGATTTTTCTCCAGATAAAGAACATTTCTAGTCATTTCTGTCGAAGCAAGACGGACAATGTATTGATGTTGGGAAAAGCTATTATTTATCCCCTGTTTCGTTTGGCTTAAGTGAAAGGATTATAGAGGACGATGGTTTATGTTTTATGGGGGTTTTCATATGAAATAAATAAAAAGATATAGTCAAAATGAAATATTCGTTGTTAAGCCTGTTAAATCAAAAGGAAGAATGCAAATGGAAAAGTTGTCAGAAGTTATCAGTATTGTTGAAACCTCTCGTGACGTCTAATGCTAAACCTGTACTATACTGTTGTCGTTGCCTCACACCTACCAGTTTTATTGCTGTTGGCTTGAAAAGCTAATTTGGGGGGAAGGAAAATGTCAAACACAGCGTAAATTCATCTGCACACGCTTATGCCAGAATGGATGCACGAACTGAAAGTAAAATATTCTGACAAGTTGCAAACGCCTGACTGATTATTGTGTATAAAAGAAACATGCATACGACAGCAGACACTATGGGGAAAGCATTTTATTCTGTCTGTGCTGGAGATATTGAGTAAAACTAATATTCGTCTTCTCGTTCATTCGGCATTAATGATAAGGTTACAGAAAATTAAAACATGGATTTATGTTTTATGGGGGTTTTCATATGAATAAAACATGACATAGGTAAAAGATGTAGTAGTCGAAAACAAATATTCCTCTTTCCCATCACAAAAGCAACAATGCAATTATGATATTATCGTTTTTAAAAGATTTGTTTTCTCATTTATAAAGGCTTCAGCAACATAGAATATATAGGTTTCTGTTTTTTTTATAAATAAGTTTTAATCATGTTTTATAATATGTGTCATGTATCATAATGTATCCTGAAAAAAATCCACGATTACATGATTTTGTTTTTGTTTTGAAGATGTTTATATCTACACATGATTATCTCCTATGATATTATTAGATGTGACATACGATGACAGACTGACAGTACCATTGTATTATAGCAATAATCAATTATTTCAAGTTGCCAGTTATAATCATTTATCATGTCAGGAGAGAAAAAGACAAAACATACCAAACCATAAATTTACCTGTCGACACTTCTAAGATTCACTGATACCAATGTGAATGTGTTGCGTGGTTCTTCCAGTAATGTCGTCGGACAGCTTGAAAACGGTTGGCTGATTATTGTGCTTTGGTGATATCTGCAACTGATTAAATTCCTTTAATCTCACGAGATGTAACATGTGATGACAGATTGACAGTGCATTTTGTAATATCAGTTATCCATTATTTCAAGTTGTCAGATGTGATCAATATTATTGAACAACAGTTACTCTTGACTGCTAATGTTAAAGCTACAGTAGATATAAGTATTTTGTTGCCCAGTTTATACTATAATATGGATTGCAAGGAAAAGGTCAAAACATAACAAAGCATAAATTCACCTGTCGACACTTAATTTTTATGATTTCGCTGATGCCAGCGTGAATGTTCTAGCGTGTGAGGAGTGGATCTTATAGTTACATATCCTAATAGATCTCCTGATTGATTATTGTGTATTGAGGATGTGTCTACGGAATACACCAATATGAATATGGCAGCAGACTCTACAGGGAAAACATAAATATTCTTTTTGTGCTTTTGATTGGAAAACTCAGATTGTCCAATACATTGAAAAGCATAACTCTTGCTATATGTAGAGTTTACACTGAGAAAGACATGTCAGTTGTTTCTTGCAGCAAAAGTTGCTTTCAATTTCAACTGATTGCATTGTTGTTCTTATTTAGGGTACATGTATTTATCAATAGTATCAGGCTACTCATATTGCGTCCATCCTTTTACTTTATATATTCTCTCAACATTATTGATTTCACTTAACAAATCTGGAAGAAATACATATGGTGCAAGTAGGTATAGCATTCGCAAGAAGAGATTTAGCATCACATTTAGTTATGTTTCCAGTATCATGTTTGCTCATCAGATATGCAACTTTTGACAGCCTCGATTATATCTGACTCACCTGCAAATCTTCACATCATAAAATCTATAAATATTGTTATTGACAAAAGATATGTCGCTATTTTGACACATACAAACATAATGATACAAAAAATTATTACTTTCACTGAAATTTTCTTTATTATTCTGAATCTTATTCACGTAGAGTTTGACAAAAATTAACAGAAGAAAAACTGATCACAACATTAACCCTCGCTACTATAACACACTAACCCAATTAACAAACTTTCAGAAACAGAAACAATTAAAGAACAATAATTCACGTGTGTGCAATTAAACCCATGCAACCTTAAGATCGTTACACCTCAATTTACCATAGAATTATTAACCTAAGTTCAATATCAAATCGATAACTTGATAATGCCTGGCGTCTGTATTTATAACCGTAGCTTTCGCTCTATCAGTAGTATTTTATTTATTCTAATTTTCAGACAAACGTGATTTCTCTTGCTATATATGTGTAATTGAACAGCCATATATGCCTTAAATATTCACCAAACATGTGACATTTAGTAGGGGATGCAGGAAGTGCACCCTCGAGAGACATATATATTAAAATGAAAATTTAAAACGACGTTAGCAAACTGATTTCTAGACATGGATGATGATGGGATGAGTACTCTGTGTTTGTTGAAAGATGTTCAGGAGATGATAAATCCGACAATTTGTATAGATTTTACGACCGCTTGAATCAATAAGCTCAATTCATTTACGATTTCTCCCCATTAAATACATGAAGTTGCGAAACATTTACGTTCATAGAAAATATTAAAATGAATTTATTGTTGAGCAAGTACATAATTGGTATATCTCAATTTAGTACATTTGATCACCAGTAGAGCTTGGAAGGGTTGGGTTAACTTGTATTTTTTTTCCAAGACAAGTTTTATTTCTTCCATTGCGAGTATCAAGTATTTGTATTACACTATAAAATGTAAAATACTCACAATTCATTTAAAATGGTGCTTGTCATGCGACATGGCTATGAAAAGAACATTTACTTTTGTCGAAACGAAAAAAGATTACCGTATTTTAGCGGCTGTCACATATGAGTTACCTCCCGTATTCGTTCTCCAGCATAAAGAGTTTTATTTCTTCACACTTCCGGTTGTATATTTATTTGGGTTTTATTTACAGTTTATAATAAATAATGGCAAAATCCGGCATTGACAAGATTATCAAAGGCATCCTTCGTTACAAGAAGTTCGATCGCCCATTTATGGTTGAGGAATTCAATAGAGTTAAATCCAATCCTCAGGTAAACCTTGACTAATGAAATAGTTTATAGGTCATGTTTTGCAATTGGGTCATCTTGACTTGGTTCAATGTCAATGAATTAGGTCATGTTCATTTCGAAATGTTTTGAAAATTGTGATCCATTTATATAATTCATTAGATACAACCATTTGGTTTGGGCACTTATTTTCTGTTGGGCCTCTAGGCCATCAAAATAAATTGTTAACAATGTTGTTTTCTAATCACTTTTAAGTTAGCTTAAGTTAGCCCAGGCGGTTGTATCATTATACTATTATAATATATACTTGCTGTTTTATTTCATTTTTTAAAAAAATATTTTCAATAGTTTTTTGTCATGAAAACACCATTTCAAAAATGATTTTCATGTTTTCAGCCCAGTTCAGTTTTCTTCACATGTATGGACAGTCGTCTCTTGGCATCAAGAATTACTCACAGCCATGTTGGAGACAATTTCTTTGTTCGTAATGCTGGCAACTTGGTGCCTCATTCCAAACATTTTGGATACGACTCCGTAACTACAGAACCAGGGGCACTTGAACTCGGCTGCATCATCAACAACATTAAACATGTTGTAGTGTGTGGGCACTCCGACTGCAAAGTAATGCTCATTTTAATGTATTTGATGATGATGTTTTTAACTGATAGGATTAAAAATAACCTGTATTTGCAATTTTGCGGACTCTTACAATTACAATTATTAAATTAAACAATAGAATTAAACATATTGTCATTTTGATAGTGTGATAATTTTGTGGTGAAAAAAAACTTTTTGTATTTTATTTAACAGAAAATAATTAAATCTTTAAATACTGAAAGTGACACACCATTATCAGTCCCTCAAATTCTCTATAATAGCTGCTAAGTAATAGTTAGAACCTATGAAGAGAAATCTTCGTGATTAAGAAGGGGCGGAGCGAGCGTAGCGAGCGAGCCCCTTCTTAATCACGAAGATTTCTCTTCATAGGTTCTAACTGACTTAGAACTCCACCTACTTTTGATTGACAGGTTCAATGACGTCACTGTTCCGTGATTTCCTACGTAATCGTTTCATATGACGCGATGTCGCCAAGCTGTATGGATGTGTTTTTATGAACTCTCACTTTTCGAAAAACGTATTTGATGAATTTTGATCGTAACATTTGTTATGGTAAAACTAGAGATAATCTTCCGTCTGACTTTGAGGTGAGCTCATTTTCCTCTGTTCATTGTATTCGGAAATAATCAAATAATCTAAATCAAATTGTGGAATGTGCGAGTCATTAAAATTAACATTGTTGTTTCATAATTTAATGCAGATGGAAGTAAATATCTATTTAGTTATTAGTGCTTTGTGTTTAGATTACAGAAAAATACCCAGAATATAATTAATTCATAATTTTATAATAAAATTAAAGTCGGCTTTCTTGGCTTTAGTTCCTTAAAAGACTGAACGTTTTTGTTTGTAAAACCACTTTAATAAGGTTGAAACAAAGTGTACACTAATTATGCTAACTAACAAATGCATGCTGCATGCAAAATATTTCGATACTCATTTGCCAGTATCTTTATACCGCCTGTGTTGCGTAGTGTCGAGGTCGTGTTTACTTCGAGTCACGTGCGGCACATGTCAATAAAAAGTTGTAAAACATTGTTGTCATTTGTTTTTTGACCAATCAGACACAGAGAGGGCGTGTCATGAAGAGCGTTTTAGCGTTGAGTTCTTAATCATTAAGAGTCTATTTTGTCAGGAAAATACGACCGTCTGATTGGCTGAGAAAGTAGGTTGAGTTCTAAATCTACATAATATCATTCTAATGGAACCTTCGAAGTCACTCTGTGAAACTCAGATCTTTTCAGATTTTTCCTTTCAGAGCCGAAAAAGAAAAAAAAGATAGAAATGTAGTTGTAGTTTTTTAATCATTAACAATATTAAACCATGAATTTAAAGGGGCCATTGAGACGCATATGAAGTCAGATCATGGACAATTTAAGAAATAAGAGAACAGTGACATAAGATCACCTTAATTTTACACAGTGAAAAGGAAATCTTATTCAACGCCTCATTGAATATTGTTTAGTTAGCACAATCAGTGCTTGACTTAAAAGGACAATGTTAACTTGAAAACTTATCTTGTGGGAAATTTTAGTACAGATTTCTCTGATAGAGTTTCCCAGGGGTGATATAGTGGAGAGTAACGGAGCATATATAAAACCCTGGGTAACCGAGGATGTAGTATGATAAGAGCTAAACAAAATGTGATTTGTTCACTAACTGCAGTTGATACTACTTAGAAGAAATCAAATTGAGAAGTGGAGACCAGAGTGTGTTCACAAATGTAAATCATTTATGTAATTTAAGTTCCCTCACAATCAAGATTAAAGATCATTAACCAGTATTCAAACACTTATATATTATTAATACTGTCGATATTTTATGCTTATTTCAGGCAATGAATGCGCTGTATGGATTACGACACGACTGTGCTAATCACTCAGGGACTCCGTTACAGCTGTGGTTGAAAAAACATGGACACCCGACAGTTAACAAGTTTGAGAAACTTGAAGCAAATAACAACTTTCAGGGACCTCTGGTTTTCCAGGGAGAGACAGAAAATCACAGCTTTGAAGCTTATATTGACCCTGATAATGAGTTTGAAATGGAGGATAAGCTATCTCAGGTAATAAAATTGTTTATGATGTATAATGGTAGCCTATTTTGCAAACCTTTTCATCACGGAATGCAAGCATAAGGCACCAAAGGGAATTTACAAGGGTTGAAAGGAGATGGATGAGTTGAAAATGAGCGATGTCATGAAGTTTAAATCGGTTAACATTGAACAAAGTCAAATTCATGAAATGTTTTTCTTCTTGGAAAAGTATCTATTCTATACTTTTTTCACTAATAAAATTAATGTTTATTTACAGGTGAACTGTCTTCAACAACTCCAGAACATTGCTAGCTATGACTTTTTGAAAGACAAACTTTCTAAGAACGAAGTGAGGCTACACGCCATGTGGTTTGATATCTACTCAGGAAACTGTTTCATGTTTAGTCGAGAGAGAAAGAAGTTTGTGAAAATATCACAAGAAAATTATGAGCACCTCATTGCAGATGCACACAGCGATCTTCATTAGATAAATATCTATTTTAATTTTTAGAATAATGAATTTATAACTGCAATAACCATTTTAGACAATTTTGCCATGTTCACAAATGATTAATTAAAGTAATGAAATAGTTTCAGTTTTTAAAATGCATGTTACAGATGCTTTTTCAAAAGTTGAAATTGATGTCAATCTCAAATATCATAAACACTAACTGAATGTATTTTGTATGCATTCAGCCATGGGAGCTTTGCCACTCTACATCTATCAGAGGGGTTCCTATTTTTAAAATACCACTTCGTGTACCTTGTTTCTGTCGAGGTCTCGATGGCTGACTGGATAAGTAGTTGAGACTGTCAGTGCTGGTGATTGGTACCTGACTCAGAGGGCGTTGGTTCAAATCCAACAATAGACTTGGCCAAAAAAGTACAAGAATTGTTGCAAATTGTGTGAACCCAAATATAACGCTTCATTGTTCATGTAAATGACATGTATTACTATATAATGAGATTAAGAAACATTTTATACATTATTTACAGTTATGTTAAGAATTTTGAAATCCTTTCTTATGTACAAATTTATCTTTTTTAAAAACGGGTTAATTTTTTTATCTCCATGTTGAAGGCTGTCATGAGAACTCGGATCAAAGTTTTATTGGACCCGAGTACTCATACATATATAATATACCGGTAGTCATAGAAGTCTACGGTGTCTGTCCTTGTCTGCCCTTGAATTTTGTCATTTTTCAAAAGATTATTTTAATGGCTTCATGGTCAAAGGGACACAAATTTGTAACAAAATGACTTAAACCAGGGATACTTGTTGCAATATGTTTCCCATTACTAGCTTTTAAATTCCATCTCAGAACAATAAAAGTTGATTATCAAGCCACTAATTGCACATTTTAAACAAATTAGAATTTTTAAATTTGACATATTTTAAGTGTTTTGATTGTGAAATGTGTGTATGGACCAAATGTCTTTACCTTAACCTTAACCTTAAATCTCTCCACACCAGTAGTCCCATAAGACATCCACGTCACACAACCACCCTGGTCTATTTGCTACTGTTCCTGAATGAAGTTGAAAATCAAACATAAAAGGTGAAACAAAAGTCGTCAAGATTGCAGTGTTGCTATGGCAACCCTCGTTTTATTTGTTTATATTTATCTATTATTTTGAGACATTAGCTTAAAGAAAATGTGATTATCAAAGCAAGTGATTATTAGTTAAATACGAAAAATGACATGTATCTTTTGCACTATTTTTGTCAATTCAACTGTTTGTTTACTTTGTTCAGCCTCAAGTTTATCTAGGCTGAAGGGCTTTGAGCCGTTTTATATCTGAATCTGCAAGACAAGACATGATATTATTTCCTTCATTTAACCACTTTTTGCCTCCTTCTTATATATAAAAACTACTTTGCAATATAGAGATGCATTTAAAGATTGTTTTGTCCTGCCATGTCCATGAAATATGATCATTATTTAAGCTCAATGTTATAGATGTATTGGAACAGGAATGTCTGGAGATGTGTGTGAATTCAGAGATTCTGAGTTTCATAATAATTATCCCCCACCACAACGAAGTTGGCGGGGGATATAGAAATGAGCTCCATCCGTCTGTCTGTGCGTCCGGGCTTTTCCATTCCGGCCTCAAACTTCAAAACTATTCAATATATTTTGCTGAAACTTTGTACAGGTATCAACCAAGTAGTCTAGATGTGCCTTTTGCTATGTAGAAATTTGATCACTTATGAGTTATGAGTTATAACAATTTTCAAGAAAGTAAATGCATTATATATTCAAAATGCATAAATATATTCAAAATTCCTACATGGCGGGGGATATGGCCGACTCTGTCTGCTTGTTTAATCTTGAATATATAATTGATAATATTTTACAATGGTCACTATCTTTATCAGACTTTAAGCTGTTGCATTTCTTCACCTTTTCTGTGTCAGAGATTTCTGATCACACTACAAAGTCCAGGTGCAACACTCAACACTGAAAAGCTGGCAAAATACAGCAAAGCTTAGATTAGGTCGTGATAGAGACTGGCCCAAGTTATTTCTTGAAGTTGATCCATAGATCAAGTGAATTCCATAAAGACTAAATGAAAATCTGCCAATGATTCAGAAGATCATATACAATGTAGATCACTATCTTGTAGAGTGGTGATTGACATTCAAGATGTTTCAAATTTTGAAATGTGAACGAAGATGAAACTGCAAACAGCTAGGCCATATTCTATTGTCAGACAATTGTTACGGAAGTGTTTTAATTATGTTAACATTTTATTTCGATAATAAATTATATTTACTGTTATACTCTTCAACCATTAAGATATTAAGATGTAGGCCTTGTAAGATTTTGTAGTTTTAATAATTAGTCATGTAAAATATGTTTTTCTGTTGAGAGGTGCAAGAACCTTTTTTTCTCAGGGTGTATCATGTCAAAAAAAATGTGATGTTAAAAACTTCTACATTTTATGAGTAACATGAAGTTGCTTTTATGTGGTTTCAAGTTCTACAAAACATTGATATGAGTGCATATTTGAATTTGACTGCTGTGAAACATTTATTATTCAAAACATATTTATCCAACTTGTCACCACAAAGTGTTTATGTATCTATTGATTTATTTATATTTTATGTAGTTAATAAAGATTGATGTGTCTTATAAGTGATTATACCCATTTAACTAATTTTTAATTCAAATTGGTCTTTTATCTTTGGGTCGGGGTATGTTTCAGGATCACCTTTCTTTAGGAAGTGCAACTTCCCTACCCAAGGTATAGCTCTTGCCAGTCTCCATCACTGGCGGAGTTGAGCCTTGCGGTATTTCCCTCACTTTTTGGTGCTAAAATAGTAGAGCACTGCAGCTGATATGCATAGTGGGCTCTGATTCGCTAACACGGAAACCTTAGAGAAATGTGGCACGGTTTAAATCAACCAGTTATGGAGACTGGCATGAGTAATGCCTTACGTAGGTGAGTGAAGAATCCCAGATTGTTCCCCTTGATAATGAGTTGACAATACTGAAAATTGGCCACTCAGAAAGTATTGCCTGACAGGCAACATCTAGTATTCTCATAAGTGTTCTGTACTTGTTGACCAGGGGTAATGGCTGCCGGTTCTTTGAACATGCAAGCTACGTGGATAGACATTCTCTTCCCACAGAATCAAGGGAATTTGCTTCTGGTCTCGAGTTCAAGTGTAAAACAACAGAGTGTAGGATCGGAAATCTGAAGAGAGTAACCTCTGTGAGAAGAGAATAGTGGATAGATGGACCATATAGATGGACTGTCACTATTTTTTTCAACCTGATATAAAAACACGGTTTGCTCTCATAATCATTTACATTTGGGAAGCAAAACTACCAACCTTTTGTATGTTATTTTCTTCAGGGAGTATTATGTTGGCCAGTGCTTTGAGTATTTAATGTACATAGATAAATGAAATATGTAAATGGACTATCACTATTGTTTCAAACGGATGTAAGAACACTCCTTCATTGCATTTAGATATGGGATGCAAAACTACGGACCCTTTGTGTGTTTTGCATAAATTGAGAAGTCAAAGTGCAAATACTGTAATCAACAAAACAAAATATCCTGCATTAGGAAAAAACACAACCAAAGCTTGCAAAATACAATGTTTATTCCTAATGCAGGATATTGACCATCCCAAAACACACTCTCATGATAACCTCTATTTACTCATACTAGTTTTCTTGAGCCCCTTGTTATGGAGTCATATGTCCCAGTCTATGAGGGAGCGGAACCTTGTAATTTGTAATGGAATGTTTAACGGATTGATTACGGTAAATGTTATCTTGTGGATGGTTTTCCATCAAATTGATTATCTTGTAAAGAGAAATAGACACATTCAAAATAATTATTAGTACTTTATTGAGATAAAGGTAACAAGTCCCAAGACAAGCCGTCAGAAGGTCAGAGTGTACAAGTTTATAGAGCACTTTCTCAGACATGTACTTTTATATTTCAGAATTATTTACAAATATATATATTATAGAATATCAGGAGATGCTGAGTATATCAGTCTTATCTTTCCAGTGAATGAAATAAGGTCTGGCAACATCAAGTAAACTCTATCACAAGTAAACTGGTATCTTGGGGTTTTATTTAATTTTCCTAATACAATCTACCATTTGGACTGACTAGTTTTCAAGGTGAATTCTTACACAAACTTTAAGTTTGAAAAACTTATATCCATCAATCAGAATTGTTCTTAAACTTATTCAAGTAGAAGGTCAGGATGTACTGAGTGTATCGAGTGTGTACCGGAGCCTGTGTATTGTATTTGCCTTTCCAAGTGTACTCATCATTTCTGCTACAGGAGGTCCTTCCTGAAATACAAAATATGCGCTTTAGAGAATCACATCACATTCCACCTGATGAAGGAATAGGTATACACTCTGAAACATTGTGTATTTTCATGTTAAAGAAGTTGTTATCCAGAAACCATACTCTTCTTACAACTCACCAAATTTGGAAGTACATTCTAGCTTCACTCTACATGCAACCAATATTTATCTCCTTTCCGTAACTTTCACATTCTCATAAAAAAACAACCAAGGATTATATTGAAAGAACTTGAAACAACAGTATTTGGTTAGATGCCTACAAATCGTTTAAGAAAAGCTTCTAAATCGTGCTATAACTCACTTTAAGCCCACTAAGAGCCTTCCTAAGACAATGCATTAAAACACTTGTTTTGACATCCTTGTCTTTTGCTAATTTTCTCAGCATTTCTCCAATAATCTTCATCTCAAAGTCAGTCATATTTTCAAGTTTCTCGACACATTTCTCCAACACATTTGACACATTGAAAGGCAAGTTTTTCAAATCTTCAATATGCTCCTTTTGAGGTGTCAGCCAAAGAAACTCAAACTTTGGATGAAGGAGGTCTCGTGTCTTGACTATTCTTTCCTGAAAAAGAGGAGAAACAAAAATGTTTCATATTCTATTGAAAACATGAAAATAAAATTTAAAGTTTGTGGTCACAAATTTCAACCTAAAGCAAGATTTATAAATATATATTTATAAAGAATGTGATTTTCTTCACAAAGTTCAATTAAATCTATCTAAAAACATTAATGAAATCATTTTGATCGTCAACAATTTAAAGAAACTTACATCTCTCTTTGTCCAATCTAGGATATTTCCAATATATTCAAGACTTAACACTGTCTCTCTAAGGCTTCCCTCACCAAGTCTGAAACATAGAACAGCGGTCAACCCCAGCGGCAGATCCTGAAAGGGGTTCACCTTCGGACAAACATTTTTAAAGGTGGGGTTCGAACCCCCTGATCCCGCTTCTGATCCACCAGTGAATGCTTTACAGTAGTCAAAGTAGATTCTAGGATATTCTATCTGTAACCCTTTGTTCATGAAACAGAATGTTCAACAGCTATTGTTTACTTGTGCACATAAATAATGAGCATTAGAAATGTGCTCTCTTCTCAAACACTTGTATCACTGGCTCCTGGAATAATGTACGACAGCCAATCGTTAGAAAGTAGATCTGGATGATTTGCTTTGTTAAACCGTTGTGATTACTTGGCTATTCGGAAAATATTTGGCACCAATTAATTCAGCAGCAAAGAGTTAAAAACACAATATCAATGCTCGAAAGAAAGGTTTCAACTACCACACAAATCATCTTCATAACATTCCCACACTCTTCCAAATTAGGGTGGGAAATTCAATTGCTACCACTGGTTGCTATCCTCAACATGAAAAGCCTGTTCTCAGGGTCCACTCAAGGACATTGCGATGGTGGCCAAATGTGGAAATTAAGGATTTTAGCAATCTTCATCAGACCAAACGTAACAAATAAAACCTTTATTTTTTAAACAAATGAATTCGTTTTTCGTTGGTGATCGTTCTCCCTTTTGTTTACTCTTCCAAATTGTCTGGATACCCACAAATGATCACAATACCCTCCAATAGGTAACAAACAAGATCAAAGAATCCACATTTTGGCCCTTGACTCTTATCAATCGCCTTCAAGCTCATTCAGGTTCTTCAAATATTGACATTCACTTTCTTTAAATTTAAGTACATTTTGAAGTGTAATTGCATTTCCCATGACAACATACCTATCTTGATAATGACTGCAAATCTGGTCTCTCACATCCTTGATGAGATCTTCCCTTGTTAGTTGGTTTTCAAGTTTCATGTGTAGATGAACCCTGTTTGCCTCCTCAAGGAAATCTTGATCTAATCTTCCAGAGTTCCTCTTCAGTTTCGATATGGAGAACTAAACAGATATGATATTATTGATGACAAAAACCAGTGCATTGTTTATAATTAGAACTGTCAATGATACAATAAAAATACTGAAATCCAACAACTCCAATAAATAATGAATGCATCTACTGGAATACAAACTGGTTCAATAGATTCATGGTCTCGGGACCTGTAGACAATCTGTGTCAGTTAGGGTGCATGTCCTGTGGTGAGTTTAGTGCAGGCAAAACCTAGTTATTTGTGGACAAATCACATCATAGCTTTTTAAACAATATACTTTGAATGCATTTGGAATTATTCAATGTTCTATCCTCATGTTCCGGAAGGGGTGGCTGTTTAGTGTTACTTGCCCCTAGAAACCCCTTGCTCCTCACTGAAAGCTTTTGTGATTGGCTAACTTAACTTGCGTCGGAACATGTGCCTATACAG
This sequence comes from Gibbula magus, assembly GCA_936450465.1. Lineage (NCBI taxonomy): Eukaryota > Metazoa > Mollusca > Gastropoda > Trochida > Trochidae > Gibbula > Gibbula magus. The sequence goes on from OW388306.1 coordinate 28,023,879, forward strand.
GCAATCCTCAAACAAAGTGGAGATGCAGTATTTTCCAACTTTTATTCCTCAGAATAAAGTCGATTTTAATAAGACTGCGTTAAATGAATAAAAACTAATATAACAATTGAAAGCATCTACCCTCTCTACAAGTTGCTGGAGAGTCATGCCTGTCGTCCCATCAGAAGAGAAGCCACCGCCAATCTTTGTCACATAGTTCAGGACTGCTTCAGGAAAATAGCCTTGCCCCTGCAACCATAACCACTTAACTGTCACTTTAGGGCTGCTCCTTTCACTGCCTGGTTCTTGTTCCAAATGTCCGGTACATGTGTGAAGTGAAAGGAGTAGCTCCGAACACTATTCTAGGCGTGCGGGACATGGTCCAAAAAAAAGCAGGTGCAAGCCGCACAGCAATAGATCATGTTCCGCACACCCAGAACAGTGTTCAGAGTCACTCCTTTCACTTCGCGCATGTACCGGACATTCAGAACAAGAACTGATGTTTTGAAAGGAGCAGGCCTTTTGCTACTGGTATAAGTATGCATCTAGAGTGACTTTCCTCTCCCATATGAAATGCTGAGCTTGATTGTGAGCCCAGCGCATGCCACTAGAAACACTAACCAGCAGAACACTGATTAAACAACCATTATGGTTTAAAACAATACCTTTAGCCCCTACACGACATGGAAATGTTATCCATTTTTTGCAATATTAAAACAATACTTGTATCATATAAATGACAGATTTATTTTGAGGGATGCTGACGTTCCTGTCTACACGTAATTCAGTCTGTTCCAGAAGCAACGTAAGGCAGATGAATCTAGTACAGCCAATGCAAATAGTTTGAAAACTTAAACATTAAATGTGGGAGTTTTTGTGGAAAACATTGAACTTTCGAACCTTGTTAAATAATGTGATAACATAATTGCAGTTCACAGTTAAATCCAGAAAGAGACAGACAGAAAGACAAACCTGGAAGTATTCCACTCTTATATCATCCTGTCTCTTGGAGAGTTTGGTGCCATCTCTACAATACAACAGAAAGTAGTTCATCTAATATAAACTTGTATACGGCCAAGGCCTTTATCGTATATATATGTAGCACTATTGTGAAATTATAGTCTAGTTATATGCTGGACTAAAGAGAAAATAACTATTGATAACAATCTTACATCACGTTACATCATCAATGCAGGCCTGGCTAACATGTTAAAAGCAAGGTTCTATAGGAGTATTTTGGTTGAAAAGAAAATCGAGGAGACGCACTGATGCAAAAGAAACATTTCTCTTTTCCTTATTTAGCCATAATGTATTGTAAATGTGCACGGCTAACAAACTGAAACAAAGAAATTTGAATTTTATGAACGTCAAGTTGATCAAGGGAGACAACTCACTTGTTCAGTATGAGCGGAAGATGAGCAAAGTCTGGAGGCTCCCAACCAAAAGCTTTGTACAGAAGAATATGTTTAGGAGTCGATGCTTGCCATTCCTGGAATTTTCAATAAATTCTCTTTGTAAAAGGATGTAATGATAACCATTGTATAAGAAAAACAACTTTGCATCTCATGAAGATCTGACATTTATATTGGAAGTCAATTTCATAAAAGAAACTTGTATCAAGTTGAGACAACACCTTTCCTTAAAAGAGTTTGACGGGGATTTTTGTGGAAATGAAATTCAAGAATAAATGCCCAAATCCTCAACTCCTCTACTCAAAAGCTTCAATAGGACCATGTCAAGCATGAGCAGAATTTGGTTGGTTTTCTTTTCCTCTACAGAGGCAAGTACACACGGTTAATGATCACAAAGAAACACATATTTGAGATAAATTAGGTTTTTTTTGTCATTCTAAAAAATTCAACAAATATGGCTGCCATTAACCATTGCTGAGTTGCCATGCTGCCATGAATGGTCGAAATATCACTTAATTGAAATTGGTTTCCATAAGAGCAATATATGAAATAAGGTTGTCCAACAGCCCAGAACATGGTTGCTTTTGTTCCTGGCTGGTAACTTTTTGAGGTTTTGTTTTAATTAGACCCTTTGAATTGACAGAGACTGGCTAGTCTTCGAGCTATTGCACACACTGATAACAGACTTGGTCTTCAATTCATGTATCAGTGAACATACACATGTTTCCCTATTTCTCTGAATGAGTTGATAAGCATAAACCTGGGCCGTGTTCAAGAGAGATTTCAAAGTAATCGCTCAATTAGCGATTACTTTTAAACCTCTCTTGAACACGATTTCTCAATGTAGCGCTACATAGCAAAGCAAGCAAACTTTGAGGTTTTTCACAATGTCGTTCAGGAGAGAATGAGCGCTACATGAGCGCTACATTGAGCAATCAATGAACGATTATAAGTGCTCGCTGTTATGGAACGGGGCCCTTATTATACCTTTACAGGATGGATGAAATGACATATGGTCCAAATCGGATTCATTAAAATGGGATGTCAATTTGACAATTGCTCGATTTTAAATTTCTGAAATCGGTCCATAAATTACTTATATACAGCTTTTTAAAAAAACGTCTGATTTAGCCCCGGCGACCAGAATGAAAGTCTGCGGGGGTGTGACCCGTGAAGGGATGACTTCTGTGACGTATGTGGAGGAATTTGATTTTTAGCGATAGTCACAATTCAACGTAATTTCGCAACATTTTGATTGTTAATTTCACAAAGATATCTTCAATAAACCAACTTAAATTTCCCATATATCGAATGTTTAGATATCCAACTAGGTAATTCCGCAGATGACAATTACACAATTATTACATAAACATGTCTTTTTGGCGATGTAATACACCTCATAAATTCATTTAGCGGCAGTGATAATCATCATTAATTAATTAACGAGACACCGGCGGAGAAGCTATCTAGCCGCCCCGTCTATCGCTTATCACAGTCACGCCTCAGTGAGCAGTTTCAAAAGGTTTCGCCGAACAAATTGCGATAGTGTTAAAATGGGTGAATTAAAATCGTCTTAATTATCAATTGCAAGTGTATATTGTCTCGATTTTATGCTCAATTGATTCCGATATACAATATACGTAGAGGTAATCATCTGTCATTCTTGAGAAAAATGCATTTCATCTATCCTTTAATTCAAATACCAAGGTAGTCTTTTCCCTTTTACAATTCGAACCAACCTGCAGAGGTTGCAGATTCTTTGAAGGGATCCTCCTTGGGGTACATATAGCATAAAAATCCTTATTTTTAACTTGATGACAGATTGTAACTTAATTTTTAAAAATAACAGTAAAAATAAGTTCAAAAAACACAAAATAAGTGTTTTCCGAACGTGTGACCACCCTGTGTAGAGCCCCATCCCAGTGCAAACCAAGGGACGTAACTCTATTCTCACCACTTATCAATCCGACCAAGTCAGACAGAATAAGGGGAGGTGGGTGGCCGTACCCCAAGGAGGATCCCTTCAAAGAATCTGCAACCTCTGCAGGTTGGTTCGATTCTTTTTCAGAAGGGATCCTCCTTGGGGTACATATAGCATAAGGGAGACTCCCAAAGATAGACTTAGGATGTGGAATTCTGTCTGTACACTAAATACCCCTAAAAAGTGCTCTACTCAATCCAAGAAAGGTGTCACACTTACCAGATCACGTGACCTCCCACGCCGAGGGCTGAGGACGGGTGATCCCTTGGGGACTAACCAAACGGCTAACCAGCCTGATTACCGTTACTGAGGCCAAATACCCCCCCCCCCCCCCCCCCCTTTTTCCAAAGAGACTATGGGGAACAATAGGAGGAAGTACTTCCCACGAGGCAGTGTCCCAGGGACACCTACTGCCGGGGATAAAAATGCCCAAAACAGTGCCATAACTGGTTAAAAAATGAAAATTTTTAGTTAGTTTTTAGTCCTGAAAAAGAACTGAACTGAACCAAACTGAACAATAACTTGCAAACAACAAGTAACTCGAAAGCTCAATCAGCTAGAGAGTTTCAACTCTGCCCACCGGAGAGAACCGAGCACGCTCCCTAGAGTGCCTGTCTAGTTGGTAGTGTCGAATGAACGTGCTCGGCCGGCTCCAAATAGCGGCGGAGCAGATCTCTTCGATGGGCAGGGCCGCTGCGAACGCCCTAGACGTCGCTACCGCCCTAACCGAGTGAGCTTTCAGCTGACCTGGGGGCTCTAACCCCTTATGTACATAGCCCATCACAATAGCAGACACGATCCATCTAGAGATCGACTGCTTCGATGCCGGCAGACCTGGCTTACTACCCCCGTAACAGCAGAACAGCTGCTGGTCTTTACGGATACTACGGGTACGTTTTATATAGGTCTTTAACACCCTGCGCACATCCAAAATGTGGGCATGGTTTCCAGTGGACCCCGAAGAGGCCGGCTGCATAAGAGTCGGCAGTTCGATAGGAGCCGTCACATGGAATGAGTGGTCAACCTTGGGACGATAGCTGTCGGGCAGTCTGATACTGACTCTGTCTCTATGAAAGACAGTCAGTTTGGGATCCGCTGACATTGCATGAATATCGCCTACCCGCCTGCCCGACGCCAGAGCCACCAAAAAGGCGGTTTTCCACGTCAAAAGTTGAAGCGATAGTGCATTCAAATCTTTGAACCCCGGACCTGAGAGCCAATCCAAAACAAATGAAAGGTCCCAAGTGGGGCTGATACGCCGGACAACCGGACGTATCCTGTCCACACCTGCTAGGAAGCGCTGCACCAATGGATGCGATCCCAAAAGAGCACCGTCCACTGGTACGTGGAAAGCAGAAATAGCCGTAGAGTATCCCCTGACGGTCGATGCGGCTAAACCAGCATCTAACCTGGACTGGAGGAACTCCAAAACAGCGACTAGATCTGTAGAAAAGGGATCGAGTAGCCCTCTATCGCCACACCAGCGCGCATAACAGGCCCATCGATCTTCATACTGAAGGTTTGTCGAATCCCTCCTCGAAGCCAGTATTGTGTCTGCAACTCGTGCAGGAATACCGCTCTCCTGGAGGCGATTCCGGACAGTGGCCAAGCCACCCACTGAATCCTGGGATTCGGGTGTGGTGCCCCTTCCTGAAATAGTATGTCTCGTCTCGAGGGTAACAGTACAGGAGGCTGTACGAGAAACCTGAGAACGGACGGGAACCAACTCTGAGCCGTCCAAAGTGGTGCCACTAGCACTAGGAGGCGAGCTGGTTGATTGGTCAACTGAGAAAGAACCCTGGGGATCAGAGGAACTGGAGGGAACGCCCACAGTACTCTGCCCGACCAGTCGATCGCGAAGGCGTCTCTGGCTAGAGCCCTTGGATCTGGTATTCTTGAGCAGAACACAGGTATCTGATTCGTCATCCCTGACGCAAACAGATCCACCTGGAACGACCCGAACAACAGGGAGATAGTTCCGAATATCCCCCGGCCGAGCATCCACTCGTGAGGTGTTAGGATGCGCCGAGACAAGGCGTCCGCACGGACGTTGTCCACTCCCGGGAGATAAACAGGAACCACCTGAATGCTGAACTGGTCGCACCACAGTAGGAACTGCCACGACTCCTGAAGGAGAGATGGAGACACTGTGCCGCCCTGTTTCAGAATGTACGACAGGGCTGTCTGGTTGTCCATTTCTAGACGAACCACAAGCCCCTCGATCCGCTCCTTGAAGCACTCGAACACACGTCGAGCTGCTCTGAGCTCTAGCACGTTGATGTGCAATTTCGACTCCTCCTGAGACCAAAGGCCCGAGGCTGTCAGGTCTTCCAGGACACCCCCCCAGCCTGATAGGGAGGCGTCTGTCTGGATGGTGACCGAAGGCGTTGGAAGCTCTAGCGGTAGACCCTTGAGAAGGTTGCTCTCGGAAACCCACCACCGAAGGTGCTCTAGCACCCAAACCGGTGTGGTTAGAACCTTCTCGAAGCTGTCCGAGTGTGACCACATTCGTGCCAGCGCTTGCTGAACCGGTCTCATACTCAAGCGAGCTCTCCAAACCACGTCCACTGTCGACGCCATGTGCCCCAGCAACTGAAGCCAAGTCCTGGCCGTGTGGGTGGGCGACTGAAGGAACAAGTGGACTGCCCCGATCACTCTGGACACCCTGTCCGGGGCCAGGGATACAGAACCGGAGGCCGTATCGAACCTTGCGCCCAGAAACACCAGGTCCTGCCTGGGGGCGATGTCTGACTTCTTCAGGTTGATGATCCAACCCAGCTTGAGCAAGATGTCTAACACCTGCTGGGTGGCCTCCTGATTCAGTTCTCGAGACAAGGCTCTTATCAGCCAATCGTCCAGGTACGGATGACAACACGTGCCCCGTGACCTGGCGGCCTGTGCCGGTACCAACATCAGTTTGGTAAACACCCTCGGCGCAGTTGAAATGCCGAAGGGAAGTACCCGGAACTGGTAACACGTCCCGTCGAAAGAGAACCGAAGAAACTCCTTGAACTCGGGGTGCATTGGAACATGCAGATAAGCATCCTTGAGGTCTATTGACGACAGCCAATCTCCCCTCTCTACTGACGCTATCACTGTCCTCAGGGTTTCCATCTTGAACGTTGGAACCTGTAGACTGCGATTCAGGTACTTTAAATTCAGAATCGGTCTGAACCCTCCGTCCTTCTTGGGTACCAGGAAGTAGGTTGAGTAATAACCACTCTGCTCCTGACCCTGTGGAACTACCTCGATGGCTGCTTTGTCTAATAAAGCCTGCACCTCGGCGCGAAGGACTTCCGCCTCCTCGGGCAACTCGGGCACCTTCGTGTGCCGTATCCCGGAGAAAGTCGGTGGGTCGTACTTCCAAAGTGGTAAGTGGCCCTCCCTGAGCGTGGACAGGACCCAGGTATTTGAGGTGACTTTCTCCCACTCTGAGACGAAGTGAGATAGTCTGCCGCCCACTGGAAGATTCTCGGAAAGACAGTGTACCCCCGTCTCCGGCAGCGTTCGAGCTGCCAGACTTTTGGGTGGTGACACAGGCAGTGGAGACCCTAGGATTGCTTGTTTGGCTTTCCTCGGCTCCGAAAATTCCGCTGGCCATGATTGCCCCTGCGGTTCTGCCCTTTCTTTCCCTTCCCCTTGAATTTCTTCTTGTTGCCCATAGGGCCATTCCAAGAAGGTTGGCTCGAACCCCCCGGCGTGGGGTAGAGACCATCAAGGGGGGAGAGCCGCACTCGCTTCTCTTGCGGAGCTGGGTCGGCTCGGCGGCTTCCTTAACTACAGCCTGCGATCCAGGGAAGAGGGTGGACCCCAACCTGTAAGGCAAGTTCTGTAGTGTGAGGCGTGTGGACTGCGAGTACTTGGACGTCGACAGCCACAGCCGGCGCATCCCCATGACTGCGCCCATTATCTGGCTCGCGGCACTCCGAATTGAGTCCCGGGCCAAATAGCTAGATACCTCTGACAGCTGCTTCTGGAATGTAGTCACCTTAGTGCCTACTTCCTGCATCTCCGCCTGGTCCTTAGCCTGCATAGCAGCAAGGTAGGCCCCGTGCACCGCCACCCTTAGTTGTTGGGCTCCGTTCCTGTACGTGTCCTCATGGGCACGGAACTCGGCCTTGAACATAGCAGCGTGCGACGGAAATGGAGGCAGTCGCCGGCCCTGTTTGCTTAGAGAAGGCTGCGCCTGAGCGCCAGACAGGGTGACAGAGGTCAGGACGCACTCGTCGATAACCGGTAGGTCGAAGAGACCGTCCTCTCCCAACTGGTACCTCTTATTAAGTTCAGGCAGATCAGCCTTTGTACGGGAACCAGACAGGAGAGGGTTGATCGCCTCAACCAACAAGCTATCAAGAACGCGGAGCCTGGTCGCCGGAGGCTTGCTGGGAGCAAAAGCCTCCCCCGGTAGACGGAAATCCTCGGAGACCTGCTCCGGTACGGGAACAAGCGTCTGAGGGATAGCGATCGCTATACGGTCACGCGTCTCCTTCAGAAGCTCGGCGAGCGAGACAGCACGGCCGGATTCCTCATCCTCCTCTGAATACTCGGAGCCATCCTCCGACAGGTCCCCGGTACCGGAGCCACTCAGTAGCGACCCAGTATCCGAAGCCCTATCTCGGACAGTCCGTTTGAGAGGGATGCGAAACCCAGCTCTGCCCGCCGGCGCTCGTTCCTGAACCAGAGCCGGTCCCCGAAGCAGCGACGGCCCCGACGCCGGAGCGCCGGAGCCCTTACCTTTGGGGGTACCGAAGCCCCCCGACGTGCTCGGTACCACGGCACCTTGCACCAGCGGAGGGACTTGTTTAGCTTGAGTACGAGGCAGAGCCGGAGCAGTCTCTCGGGTGCCTACGTCGGATCCCGCTACCTTGCCGGGGCCTGCGCCCGGTTCAGTAGGGGACCCGAGGTCTTTACCGACATTTTTAGTGCCAGCCGACCCTGGAGCATCGAGATCCGGCAGGGCGACGACGGTCAACTCCTTACGGAGCTGTGCCATCATCGTCCCCACCATCCCCGTCATTTGCCCCTGGATGATTGCGGAGATAGCCGCAGCATCCAAGTTAGGATTAGGGTTAATAGCAACATTGGTAGTGAGTGTTTGAGGTAAAAGAACTGGGGGGCTTAATACATCCCCTGCAGCAGGCGACCCCACCTCCATGTCCACCTCATCCGATGAGGAAGAGGGGGCAGGAGGGGAGCTAACCTTTTGCTTGCCTTTACCCTTCTTACCCTTCCTCTTTTCCTTAGAGGGGGGGACCGAACCCTTAAGTTCTTGGCCCGCCTTCTGGAGGTTGCGATAGAAAATCATGTCCATCCCCCTCTCCTTCTTGGCCCGGGGGGTGAAGCTGAGACACAACTGGCAGGCTTGTTCGTCATGTTCGTCCTCGACGAGACACACCAGGCACCGGTCGTGCTTGTCGGCCGGGGGCAAACGGGCCTTGCACCCCACACATTCGGTGAATGACTGCAAAGTCAAACACAGAATGTACAGGGGTGTGCATGAGTGTAAGTGCAATGTTTATGTTTGATAAAAGTGCATCATACAAACAACACGCAGAGGCGATACTATAATAACTAAGCACTAGGCAAGTAATAAATAGTAAGCCACTGAAAGAAATAAAGCATGAAATACCTAGTATATCTTGCCGACTGAAAACGATAACCCCGAGAATGAATAAATTCAAAAAGGGAGAAATCCTCGTCAGTAAAGTGCTGCCCTACAATGCGAAGCACGATAAAGAACCTCCAAAACAACCAGATCTCAATACAAAATAGCAAAGTACTAACACATTGCATTTTGTTTGAGCATCCGCCATTTTGAGCGTTTTCCATCCGCCATTACTCGGTGAAGTCGAAGCACGTGCGAATTGAAAAACGAAGTTACAACGCGAAAAACCACTATATAAGTAACCTAACATTCGCCTCTACGAATAAGAAGGGGTTACCACACATACAGAAGCTTTCACTTTGTCCATTTTCTCAGAATAGAAGAAAAACTCAAGTTAACCGTCGACTGCAAAACACGTCTTGCCAGCTCGATGACAGATTGATAAGTGGTGAGAATAGAGTTACGTCCCTTGGTTTGCACTGGGATGGGGCTCTACACAGGGTGGTCACACGTTCGGAAAACACTTATTTTGTGTTTTTTGAACTTATTTTTACTGTTATTTTTAAAAATTAAGTTACAATCTGTCATCAAGTTAAAAATAAGGATTTTTATGCTATATGTACCCCAAGGAGGATCCCTTCTGAAAAAGAATATAAGCTCTCAAAAACCAACTCACATCTCCCCTCAGCACGTGAGAGACTTCCATGTAGTGATCATCCACCACGTTTGCAAAGTGATACGTCGGATAGTTGTCACTCTTTATAAGAACCTGAAACATTCAACCAATGCTTAGGAAACAGATGAAAAAATATAATGTATTAAAATTTACAATCATCAAAATATTTTTTATGAGAATTATCTCTATGTTATGTAAGCAAATCTATCATGGGCACCATACCTTAAATACCCAGGTATCTTTATAACATATTTAGAACACTCTGCAGTCAAATGCTGTCATCCAATCCAATGAATGTGTTGTGGGCACATGGAGAACAATTACATCCTGATATATGCACACTTGTCTGGGTGTATTTGGGTATCATGCTCATAAAACTGGTTAACAAACTTACGCTATATTAAAACAACAAACAATGCCAACAGATTGTTTCCTTTGTGTGGATAATAGACAATTAAAGATTAATAAGATTGGACACTGAACTTCTGTGTCCCCTTTCTGAAATAGTGGGTTCCATCAATGACAGCTTCCATATAATGAAGTTGAAACACTGTGGGCCATCTTTGATTCTCCCACGTGCCCAGAAATTGAAACTGGGTTCAGTCTTCGAATTTTACAGATCTTAATTGAGCGAGGAAACCAGTACATTTCGAGGCTCATGTGAGAATCCAATAGAATTGAATTGAAGATGGCTGACTGTGTCACACTTACTTGAATATGTAATAGATATCTATACTTATATCTGTGTTAAGTCTGGTACCTGTCAATGAAGCAATTGTCGTACATGAGACTTTACTTCCTACTGGAGCTGGGAAAGTGGAATCAAGTATTTTCATGCAATTGCTGATCCAGAATAAAATCTTGTCTCTCTAAACGTAAGCAAAATAATGCAACAGACACATTCTTGTTACGGCTGAACCATTAAGTATTCACATCTGTTGAACACATAATACGATTCATGAATTCCTTGTCACCTCCCTGTGAAGTGTCCATTACCTACCGGGTCGCCCTCTATATCAGCAACGTTGTGTACTATCGGGCCCTTCACCAGGTCCTCCCAGGGCTCCGTTATAGGTTCCAGCTGGAAGAAATAGACCACACGATTTGCAGGACCTCAAATAAGATGTGAATCTGCATATAAACAGACATCACAAAAACATATGAAAGATATGACATTGGAATGACAAACAAGTATATAGTCCTGAATAGTTTCATTTTTAACTGTAATTAGTATACTGTATATAATTTCATCTTTGAGTGTTTGATGCTTAACTTGATAACACACGATAATGTCAGGTAAATTAAACAAGAAAAAATAGAGCCATGGGCTCTGTAGCTCATCAGGGTTTATATTGTTTAACGCTGAAGACTGAAATAGGTTTTTTAGGTCATGGCCTGAGAGGCCTTTTTTGGGGGTCCCAGTCCAGGGTCACCAAATCTACAATTAAGAATCCCCATCTGTACGCAACTTTTCAACTCTCTAGACCTTTTGGAACTGGAGAAGAAGATGAAAATAGATGACTGCCATCTACGATTATACTCGTTTTATCTTTTGTTCCAGTTTGCCACTATGAGTTATCTCGTAGTTATATCAATGGAATTGTATGTTAAGTTTCAAATGTTGGCAAATAATAGTATCCTGGCAATGACAAAGAACAGCAAGAAGACAATTCTGGTGCAAGAACATTTTATTAAGTAAATTGAACAACGAAAACTGGAATCACTAAAATTTCAGCTGGATTTGCTTCATGACTTTACTCTGGAGCATGGAACTTCTTAAAGCACTTCTCAACACACAACGCTGGTTTCTCTGGGCAGACCTCACACATGTAGCGGGTTTCACGTCGCATACCAGCCCTAGTGCACACACGACAAGGCTTGGTTGGTCTCTGCTTCTTCTCTGTCGGTGGTAGGGCAGAGAGGTGATGAAAGTCCATAGCGTCTGGGGCCAGACCAACTCTAGGGTTTACACGAGCTTCAACCTGTTCATAAGCTTCACCAAGGAGATTAAATGTCACCAATTCCCGGAACTGCAGTAGCTTCATGGGCTCAGGACGGTTTGTGTTGTAGAGAATGAATGCATTCAGAAGTGACATCTCAAGCAGGTGAAGGGCGATCTTCTTGTACCAGCGAATTGTTTTCCGCAGACCTTAGTAATAAGACAGCATTTGATCTGACCTGTCTATTCCAGACATTCCCTGGTTGTAGTCGCGAAATGTGTTTGGTTTTCTTGATATTTTGTTGTTTCTGTTTCTGACATCAACCATCTCGATGCTGTGCATATTGCTGGTTGTGAGGACGTCACGCTTATCCCTCCATTTACAGACAACAACTGAGCCTGAACGCTTCCAAACATGCTCCCCTTTGCTCAGCTTATGCTTCACAACATCTTTAGGATTTTCCTTTCTATTATGACGAAGCGTGCCACAAATGTAGGTGGATCTATCTGTCATCTGTTTCACAAGACTAACAAAGTTATAATAGTTGACTGCATATACAACATGCCCCTTGTCAAGATAGCCATCCATCAGATTCAGAACAGTCGCAGCAGATTGACCCAGGCCAAGATCATCAGTCACACCAATTCCACTGTACACTCTAACCTTTAACACAAGACCTTGAGACTCGCACAATTCATAAAGTTTAATGCCGTACTTATGACGTTTGTTCTTGATGTATTGCCGAAATAAGAGCCTTCCCCGCCATAGCACCATGGACTCATCGATGGAGAGATCCTTTCCAGGATAGTATATCCTATTCATGACATCATTGAACTTGTCAACAACCACACAGAATTTGTACAGGCGATCATTATTTGGAGTTTCATTGTCAGCAAAGTGCCAGAAACGCAGGAGCAACTGGAATCTATTCCTGCTCATAATACCAGAGAAGAATGGTGAACTGTACATGATGTTTTTACTCCAGTAATGTTCAATTGTTGGCAGGTTGTATGGAGCCATGTGAAGCATCAGGTCAATAAACTGCTTCATTTCTGTTGCATCTGTGTCCTTCCAATTCTTGAGACGTGACTCCCTTCTGAGAGGTCTCTCCTTGTTTATTTCTGCATTGGCATATCTATTGGTTTCTACCACCATGACATCGATCAAATCCTCAGTTAAGAAGAGATCAAAATATGCACCAGGGGTGTCGCCAGGAACTTGAACTTTAAGCCCAGGATCTTCATTGAAAGGAAACACTGGCGGGTCTTGAGGAACATCCGACCACAAATGAACTGGTACTTGATTCTGTCTTCCTCTAATTTGTCCAATCGTTCTCCCGGGAGCTGGACCTGCTAAACGAAGACCATTTGACGTAATCCAAGGCCACGCACTCGTCTGACAGCACCACGCCCTTTTCCTGTATTTGCACGACCACGGGGGCCCCTGGTCCGTGCCCCACGGAATTCCTGACGACCATGTGTTGTGTTCATCAAGAGGGACATCTTTGTCATCTTCCATCACAGAATCGTCACTATCTGACTCATCTGGCATGTGCCATGAGTCTTCGGAACTAAGTTCCATTTCACTGTCACTTTCAGCATCGCTTTCCATCAACTTGGCAGCAAATTCATCAACAGACAAACGTTTACGTGCCATTTTCCAAATATGACAAAGGGAGAGCACTATAAATGAATTTCCAAGCTATTCCAAAAAATTTCTGTGCGCGATGGGAAGAACATGGTTAACAACTGTACAAAGTTTGGTTGATGTACCTTTGATGTTTTTTGATAAAATTGACCAGACGGAATGACGGACGAACGAAATCACGCTATATACCCCTGCTTACTTCGTAGCGGGGGTATAATTACTTGCTTCATAGAATTTGGGGTGCAAAATGTCAACTACCGTGTTCTCTCATGGGGGTCAGACAGTCAGAATAGATTTTTTACCCTTACCTTAAAATAATATTATAGATAAATGTAATGTATGACCATGAAACATCTGACAAAATTGGGGATGTGCTATAACCCAAGAATAACCCAAGCCAGGACAACTCTCTGAAAAGTGAGAGTGATCTTAGGCTCGAGTATGGTCTTAACAGAGAAAATACGGTAAGTCCTAAAGTAAACCTGATTCATGAAGACACCACCACATTATGACCTCTACGTGTTCTAACCATAACAGGGTCTTTTTCAAGTTTGTTGGCTAATTATCCTATTTGTTCTTCTCAATTACAAAGATTTACACCACTAGTTCAAAAGATTTCACACTCTAACAATCAACAGTAAGTAAAAACACCAATTTGACACAAGCTATTAAGTTGCCTGAAAATGGTGATTGAAATCAATTTTATTCTTCCCTCATAGTCAAGGCTGTGATTCAAAACTTTACCTTAAATCGTATCACAAATGGTGTATTCCGAGAAAGTTTTTCTTCAACTTCTGTCTTGGACCAGTGGCGACATCTGTTATCATATTTCGGCGTCTCCCCACGCCGTAAGCAATCTTTCCGCAAAAGATCCAATCTTTTTGATGTGCAGAAACAATGATAAGCTGTACCATTCTGTGAAGAAAATATTCTACCATTACAAAGTTACCAATGGCATAAAGTTAACACGTATATCCCTGCAAAACAGAACGGGACAAACACTCCCTCTCAATCAATCACACTGGCATACTCTCTCAGCGTTGATCCTAAGTTAATGCCTTGTGAAATGAGAAGAAATGGTGAATTTTTACTAATTTTCCAAATTATTAAGAATAAAACATATATATATATAGATATATTTATATTGATAGATTCTTTAGAATATCAACAAAGTAGCAAAAAATTTATCACTAATGATCCACGCTCGTAGCACGGATGAATGGCTAAATATTACAGTATTAAATTTTTTAATTGATGTGAACTATTCAAATCTATGTCAAATCTAAAGACACCAAAATATGACCTTCATTGATTTGTTTCAAATGGATTGTTATAATCATTTTTCATAATGAGAATCTATTATAATCATTTCAAGCCTCGGAAATTAGTAACTTTAATCAACTCGTGTTGAAATAATTGATATCAAAAGATAGGTGAGATTCTCAAAAACATAGGCAAGAATATCCTCTTGAATTCCATTCCGCAAAGTAAACACTGATAGAACTCTCCCTTTAAAATAATTATCCGCGCACTCACCTGGAGAAGGGTTTTGATCGATTCTTGATAAAGCTCAATTCTATCCGACTGTAAATGTAACACAACAGAGACATAAGACAAAATACATCACAATTTAGAACAATCTGAAACAAAAATGATTCTATGTAGATACTAATTAAATTGTTTGTTTAAAAATTATTGCATTCATTGTGATCAGCATGTTGAAAATTTCACCATAGCCTAAAATACATATTAAAAAAAGAAATTATGAATTATTTGAATTAAATCTGTGAATCTAGCCAAATCGTCTTCGGGATACTTATGGTAACTTAAAACTTAAATTTGCTAAGTGCTTTGCCATTTAACCAAATTTGCAGTTTGGCTACTTTATAAAATGTAAAACAAAATGTTTTGATGAATTACCTGAGTATATGGACCATGATTTCCGCCAGAATGGGGACCTGTAACATATTTCTTTAATGTCTAAAACTGTTCTTTCACTCATCAAAATGGATGCCACAAATGAACAGAGTTGAACAAAAAATGAATAGTCTTTTTGATAACGACTTCATGCATGTCTGAAGTTCCTAGCTTTATATTATGTTTCACTACTACAAATTTTAAAATATATTCTGAATTGACATGAATTCCCTCTTTCCTGTGGCCCCTTTACAATTCAAGCATGTAAAGTACCCTCTCGCCCTCAAACTCTCCTCTAACAAGTTTTATAATGATTGACTATTCATTATGACAAAAATAATCTGTAAAATAACCCTAAATGTTTAGCTTTCTTAATTAGCATTAATTAGCATTTCCCCTTCCATATGTGTATTACTGGCCACAATGAATATTCTTCCAAACTTAGTGCTTAGGTAGCTTATTATGTTGACAACAACAAGTCCTTTAAAAAGTGTCCCCTCTTCACATTTCAGACATGTAGAGCCTGTAAAGCACCTTCTCTTCTTCAAACTAGTTTTATAGTGACAGATTAATGTTTATTGAAAAATAACCCAGCTCCAAAAATATGGATGTAAATGTTTATCTTTCTTAATTAGCATTTCCTTTCCATATGTGTATTGTAATTACCAGCCCATTTGAATATTCGTCCAAGCTAAGTGCCTGGGCAGCTTATTATGTTGACTACACAACTAAGCAATTATAGCATATCTTGCCTTCATCAGGTGACACTCCCGCCCACTGTAGAGTTTCTTCTAATTGTTCAACTGCACCAGGTACCAATCTGGACTGAAATGTAAACTTGTACTTTGTATTTTACAGATAATATAAATCTCCATCAGTTGCTATATGAATGCTGCCGGTTTGGGGTTTGTAAGGTTAATGTCTTATTGACCACACCTCATACAGAAACGCATTTGAAGTCTTATTTCTACAAACAATTTCCAAAACGATATGAATACCGTAAACTATGAGCTGGTAGTATTGCACTTCATAGGGTGTTTATTATTGTCAACTGTACCAACATCCCTCTCTATATATATTGTACAAACAAATTCTATCAAAGATAACTGATAACTATCAATTGAAGGGTTTGATAAAGATAGTTGACAATCAGTGTATGAAATAATCTTGAAAAGTAGCCATCCAAAAAATGTAACTTTGAAACCCTCAAATTATGGACATCATCTGTGTACATCTCAATACTAGTCCAGCATATAACTAGACTATAATTTCGCAAGTGCTACATATATATAGTCTCGATAACGATTGCTAATTTATCGACCAGTATAACTTCCGGTTTTGAGATGGTAAGACGATAAAAAGTCAGTGCTGCAGGTCGTGTACGTTTTAGATTGTTAGGGGTTGTGTTTGACTTGTTATTTCGCTTTTGAATACTTTACAACTGTACCGTGGTGATGTTCATTGCCTTCAAAGTCAACAATTCGAGGGTTTAAAGTCAAAACTTGCATGTAATCTGCAAAGTGCTAAATGCTGTATGATATTGATTATAGGCACTTCCCAATTACTCAGAAAACGGCATACGTCAATCAACTGGCAAAAGTTTCAGAATACGTTGATCAACATATGGTTCTATACGTAGATTGGACTGTTATATGCGGATTGACGTATTATATGCAGTCAGATTTCAGGGTTTCCCATAACTGTTTATATCAGATGTCTAAACTAGTACCAGATGTGGATCAGTTTATATTTGATGTGGGATAGACTGGGTGCACATCGATCTTGAAATGTATCCAGAACCTGATCCTTGTAGACATTCATAATATATGTTGAATTGTTACATTTATTTACCTGATCTGTATCCTCTATCCTTAGAATAAATTTTCCTCTTTTAGATTTTGCAAATACATAATTGTACAACGCTGTCCTTAATCCTCCTAGATGCAGTAACCCGGTCGGACTTGGAGCAAAACGAACTCTCACATGACATTTTCTCAAATTCTGTACAATGCTTCTCTGGACGCGTGTTGACAAAATACATCTCTGACGGATACATGCTCGTATGGGCGCGGCCATTTTGAAATGCACTTTATGGCATGCCGTAAAGAAACTCCAAAGGCTATGCTTGATTCGTTTTGGCGGCGTATACACCGGTCACATGTCCGGCGTACGCCGTTCCTCTACTAGGCTCAGTTGAAACAAGTGTATCGGCGTACAGACAGGAAGACGTCATCATCCCTCAAACTAGCTTAAAAAAACATATCATTTATATTATATAACTATTTTTTAAAAATTATTTCAAAACATTGATTAATATTTTATTAGCGTGTAATGCAATGTTTTAAATAAGCAGTGACATTTAAAAATAAATCAGTCAACTATTTAATTGTACAACGCAACTTCATAAACAAAAGGGTTATTGAATGTCGCAAGGGTAACATTTGTCCGCCATTACACGCCGCCTTCGCCGGTCATTTCCAACCGGCGCATTCGGAGTACGCCTAAGGCGTACGCCGGGTTCCAATCAAGTGATTTGCCGGTTGCGCCGCTTCCGGCGGCGTACGCCGGGTAGTGCGCCGGGTCCCGAATCAAGCATAGCCAAAGCTTCCTGTTTTTGACGACGTTTGTCTGTGTTTAAGCATAATTAACACTTTTGTAGTTTTTTACACTTTTTTGTATGTTGTGTTCATGACATTTGTTTAGAAACAGTAACAAAATTATCGCAATTATACTAAACCGGAAGTAGACTTTTACAACAGTCAAAAATCGGATCCGTATCCGCCATGCAACTTTCCAGAAAAATTGCATAAGTGAAGTTGGCTAGAAGATGATATAAACAGGGCATATTTCGTGATCAAGCCGACTAAATTTCGATAAAATGGTGAGCTTCCATATGAAGTTAACATCTTAATGTATAATGGAAAGAATGTAACTTTCTTTTAAACTAATAAATAAAAGTAAAAACCTGACGGCTCTTGAGTGTCTTTGAAATTGAAGGGCAAACATCAATATTATTTCTAAAATAAATTGAAAATAATTATAAATTCATCAATCCATAATCATGAATGATCCTAATATTTCAATAAAATCTTATGCAATGATCGCTGTGACTATCTTCATAAGCATTTATCACAGGGGGTATTGATTGTCGACAGTGCTCAATTTGCTGGTGTGGTGAAGATGTTCAAACCCAGGTTACCCTACATTCTGGCTATTTTTGCGACTAACTCTGTGTGTTGTGGATGTTTTTATATTTATCCTCCTAGTTGATATTTTTTATCATTTTCTTTTGTAGACAACAGGAGTAATTCTTGCAGGCCTTGGCCTTGCTGCTGTTGGATTTGGAGGTAAGTAAGGAGTTATGTATTTCTTTTATTATATAATTAGTGTATTGATAATATGTAATATTCCAGTGCTATTGATTATTTTTTCACTGCAATCCAAAATTCAAGTTTTTTCTTTACCTATGCAGGCCGGTACCTTGCACGTTATGGTCGTGTTGCTTCACAGACATTGAAGAAACAATTAGACGCATTGCCACAGTCAGGGGTAAGTTATGTTACACAACTTCAACATGTCCATCAAATATTCAAAACTATAAAACTAACAAAAAGATTTGGAATATAAAGTAAGTGTGAGTTAAAGAATCTGTTTATTATTTTGTGCTAAGTATGTAATGAATAGGAAAAATTTACAATGACTTCAAAACCAAATAACAACACTTCCTCCATTAAAAAAATTACCAATACAGGAAATTTGCTGAAATTGGTAATGACTGGGACTCTGATTTCTTAAATCAACAATATTAATTTTCAGGCATTCAGTAAATATTACAAAGGAGGATTTGATCCAAAAATGTCAAAAAGAGAGGCTGGACTTGTACTTGGTGTCAGGTAAGATTATTTTGATAAAATAAATAATGTGTTTGATTATCATTTATTCCGCCCAGAGAAATTCTTGAGTCATTTCCTCCCAACAAACCTCTGTAACAAGTTGGCCTTATCTATTGCTTCTTGCAGAAGACCCTAGCAGTGAAAATTTGCAATGCAGATACCTTCCAATCAAAAATCATCGCCCGATTGACATCTGTCTTGTAAGAAATATATGCGCATCGCACAGATGAAGGAATTCTCTCAACAGTTATGGGAATAGATCAAATACTTAGTTTGAAACAACGTCACTAGTTGTTCAGGTACCTTCCATTGCAACAAATCAGAATTGAGTATTTCTAGGCACAGAAATGCTTCATTTGTAGCAGAGGTTACATGGGAAGAAAAATAATGACTTGACTAACCTCTGTGGGAAAGAATGCAGCTTATAATTCTACTAGTAATTGTATATACTGTGATCCTCATATTAAAGAGATTGTAATGAAGACAAGTTGGTCTATTTGATGATAGAGTTGATGCTGGACTGTTGGCTGCATAAGTAAATAGTCCAAAACTAGTAGGCATAATCTAAAAGAAGTCATTTTTTTTGCAAACTAAAGAAGTTGTTATCCAGAAATCTTGCAATTCTTATGTACCCGGTAATGACATTTTTATACCCCCTCTACGAAGTAGTCGGGGGTATATAGCGGTCAGCACATGCGTCCGTGCGTCCGTCCGTCCGGTTTTTGTTCCGCTCATAATTCTGAAACCAGTTGCTCAAATTTTACGAAACTTGATATGTACAATCACCATGATGTGTACATCTGGCTTTTGTATGTTTCACACCCTCATTTGCATAATTTATGCAAATTTCTCCGTTTTTCAACTTTGCCATTCACAGTTTTTGTTCCACTCATAACTCAAATACTAATTGTTCAAATTTTACGAAACTTGATATGTACAATCACCATGATGTGTACATCTGCCTTTTGTATGTTTCACACCCTCATTTGCATAATTTATGCAAATTTTCTCCCATTTTTTTACTTTGCCATTCACAGTTTTTGTTCCACTCATAACTCAAATACTAACTGTTCAAATGTCTTCTAACTTGATACATATAATCATCACGATGTGTACATCTGCCTTTTGAATGTTTCATACCCTCATTTGCATAATTTATGCAAATCATCTCCGTTTCGACTTAACCATTCACACTTTTTGTTCCACTCATAACTCTGAAACCAGTTGTTCAAATGTTACGGAACTTGATATGTACAATCACCATGATGTGTACATCTGCCTTTTGTATGTTTCATACCCTCATTTGCATAATTTATGCAAATTATCTCCGTTTTTCATCTTCGCCATTCACACTTTTTGTTCAAATGTTACGAAACCACTGATGTGTACATCTGTCATTTTTATATTTCATACCCTCATTTGCATATTTGTATGTTTCATACCCTCATTTGCATATTTAATGCCATTTTTCAACTTTTACTTCTAAAACATGCTTAAAAGTGTAATACTTACTCTGCTATAATAATACTTATATATAATGGTATGTTCATACAAAAGTTTAAACATTGATGCCCTTTTGCTATTTTCAAACATTTATCTTTGACCAATGTTAAAAGTGGGGGTATCATGAGTGAGCTGTGCTCACTAATTCTCTTGTTTTCATTGCCAGTGGGAGAATGGATAATTGAAATGTTATAAGTATCCAGTGCAAAAATATTCTTAGTTTTAAAGGTAAAAGTTGAGTATCAACACTGACAGGTTTTAAGGTTTTATTCCGCTTATATCAAGTACAATGTAATGTTTTTCATGCTTGATAGAGTTTAATTTATTAAAATCTGAAACGTCACATCTTTGCCATAAACAAATTTAAATCCAAGAAATTTGTCCAACATCTCCATAAGGTCTAAAGAACTTTTCACAGAATAAAAACTAATAAAAATTTGTTGTTAAAATAGTTATTCAATATTAAGAAACATTCTCTGTTTACAGCCCTGCAGCAAGCAAAGCGAAGATCAAGGAGGCTCACAAGAGAATTATGTCGTTAAACCATCCTGATAGAGGTATGTTATAGAGATTCTAAATTTGCGGTCTGTCCTGAATTTCACTCCTATCCCTTATGTAAAAATTCTGCAGCTTAAAATTTATCTCTTAAACACTAACCTGGAAATTTTTAGAACTGATCTTTACTGAAAGGTTCTTAAGAAAAGATAACTTTATGAATACATCATCCCAAGTCTTGAATATTTTAGAAACCAATCTCTCAGTTGAAGAAATACAATCTAACTAGGAATCAATTGAACATCACCTTGTTAAATAATAAATATCCCCCGCCTCATGTTTAGTGCGAAGCATGGGATATAGTATTCGGCTACATTCGTCTGTACGTACGTAATGGAATAACTAAAGTACTATTCACTGGATTCTTTTCTTGTTTTGCAATGGGTTCATCATAGGGAGAGTAATGTTCCTACAGAGTTATGTGACCTTGACCTTCATTTCAAGGTCACAACGAGACTTGGTCATTTTCATATTTGGCACAAATCCCCTTCCATAGTCAGCGGGATGCACCTTTAAGTCACCATGGTTACCTTAGTGCAATGTTACAGATAGACTGTTCAGGGTCACAATAAGTTAGTTTGACTGAACTCCTTCAGGTCCCCTGTGGTAAATGCTATAATGTTGATTAATGCTTATCGGTTAATGTTTTTCGCATTCAAGTTGAGGATTGCCGGTTTCATCATTATGTGTAGCCAAATTGGCTTTGCTGGTTTTCTTCCTGTTATAAACTAGCTGCTGCGGTGAAAGTGAAGTGCATTTACAAATGGTGTTTAACCCCTAATCACTGAATATTGTCAGTTTTTAAAAGATGTAAATGATACAAAAGAATTTTAAAAGCACTCATCAGTTTGTAATAATAAAAATATATATAAATAATAAATAAATAATAATATAACCATGGAATCCTGATGAATGATTGCATTATGTTTTCAGGAGGTTCCCCCTACCTGGCAGCTAAGATTAATGAAGCTAAGGATTATCTGGACAGTGCACGACCAGGAAGCTCGTAAAATGGACGTTGACACGTGTGTGATTTCATGGAGGATGTGTTTAGTGTGTGAATATCTAGGGACTACACTCGCTGTATCATCATTGGATGAAAGATGTGAATGATACACCAGAGTATTTGTAAATAAACAAATAATTATAAATGCATTTGTTCGTTTGATATGCTTGATGTCACAGAAAAGGAACAATATATCCACTGGATAAAGATGCACAATGACAAAAGTTGGTGTATCCAAAATATCAGCTTGCTGTTACTATCACAATTCCTCGGGAGTGATAGCTCACTGATATTTTGTATACATGATTACATCACTAGTGTCATCATGTACAGTAGAACACGGATATAGCGAAGAAACGGATATATATATATATAGCGAACACATTTATAAGTCCTGTCAAAAGCCATATATAATGTGCCACCGTGAAAAGCGAACATAATCCTTTGTTCCATGGAGTTCATTATATCTGTGGTCTACTGTATATTACTTCTCATACAATTATTGTATTCCTATGTAGTCTTAAGTTAGCTATGAGTACACTGTACATTTTGATAATACAAAAGTGAACTTCCAACAAATTACTATGCATTAAATCATTTTACTGACACTTCCTCCTGTGCAATACGAAACCAAAATGCATGTATTTTGTAGTGTAATGGTGTCTTCCTGTCAACCAACCGATGTGAAAGCTGCTCAGACAGACAGGGGATTGTAGTAGTTTGTGGATATAAATACCCTGATGGAACGCATCCTTGTCTCTTGTATACTAGCATATACATACATGTGCATTGCGTATAGCCTAGATATCATCCAAATGAAGGATCACTGTCATAATTGCAGAATAACAGAATTTTATTGCATTTCAGGGCCAGGAGGCCTAGAGTTTAAAATACATGATTGATGGATAACAAGAACAATAGAGTGCTATATTAGCTTAAATAAAACTTGCTCTAAACCGACATTTTGCCAGGCCTTGTACAAACAAAACATGATATTCATCTTCTTCAACTTCACCTTCTTATACTTTGAAATCATTTCAACAACATCTGAATTGCACTAGGCAGAGACGTCTTCAAATATGAACTCTTCAAAATCGTCATCATCTTCTGTCAGTCGCTGAGATTGATGCTTCTTCCTCCTGAATGACAGCTGATGACGTCTTCAGAACTTATCTAGCCACCCATTGGATCCCTGAAATCTCTATCAGCTACTGTCTGTCTAGCATACAGCTGGACCCTCTGTCTGGACACTGGCAACTGGAGGTGCTTCTGGTCCTGGACCCATGCTAGGATCTTCTGGTCCACTTCATCCCTAGAGTATTAAATATTTGAGTTTAAAGCGGGTGTTCTATCGGTGTGTGGCGATTTTCGGCAGATGACGATCTTCTATGACTTGGCACACGTAAATTATGACAGATACATGTTTGAAATTTATTGTTCTTAATAAATGGCATCTCTACTTCAAAATGAGCTATTAAACATAATGGTATCTTCAGTGGTTTACGATAAATAAAAAAAATACCGAAAAATGTACCCCTCGAAAAGTCTCAAAATCACAAAAGTTCAATGTTTTCGGAAAAGTTTAAATTATAATGATATGTCATTTAATTATTGTTAAACTGCTTACTATAAAGAGTTAGCAATAAATAACCTTGACATATAAATGTATTCAAGACAGAGCTATTTCCCTTGAATTCGCCCTGTTAAAAAATGACAATTTTCTAAAGCAGATTACGACAATCCTAGGATGAAATTAAAAATTCGGCCCACACAGTCCTCTGCAATTAATTTATCTTCAAAATAAGCTATCACACATAGCTGTATGTATTGCTCAGAAGAAGATTTTTGAAGACGCGTACCCTCAAAACCCGTACTGAAACCGCGAAATTTAAAAAAAAAATCAATTTGTTCGAAATAGCAAAAAAAATCTATTATGACGGCCGAAAACCACTGTGGGCCTAATGCATGGGGAATGTTGTTGCCCACACATTGGTGAAAGTTTTGTGAAATTAAATACACACTGACCCATAGCTCAGTTTGCGACCCGATCCAGTCTTCCTGCCGGATTTCAGGTCTCTTCGAACTTTGGGACTCTCCTCGGACAAACCCCTCCTCCACGTCATCAGGGTGCTGTGGGCAATCTTCAACCTGCGCTCTATTGCCGTAGTGCCATGCTCGTATGACAATTGTACTGCTTCCTTCTTTTCAGAGAGACTGTAGGACTTGTACTTTCCCCTCCTTGGCGTCAGGATGCGCCGGGCAGATGGTGACTCCTGGTCGACTGGCGAGTCAATCTGCGTCTCCTCGTCAGACTCACTCTAAAATTAATTTAATTAGAATCAGGTTTATATTATAACAAACAATAATAGTGTCGAAGGACAGTTTGTGAACGATATAAATACACGCATTTTTTTAAATCATGAAAGATTCCATGTTATATTTCTGACACATCCCCGATAAATCGATGGTATACGTTATGATGTTTAGAATACCAAAGAGTATTATACGTTAAATATTAAGGGGTTTATGAGGAAAATGTTTAACATATGGTTTGATGTTTAAGTTGTGATATTAACTTACGATAAATATATATTCGTCTTATATAAGACCATTATGTACACATAAAATTATGTAACATGAATGTGTTACCTTTGTCAAATCAACAGTGCATGCAGGTGTTCGGAATTTCTTTGTTGGTCTTTCAACAAGTTTCGGTGATGTGCGCCGATTTAATTCTTTAACAGGCTGCAGTGTGCCTCCTTGAGATTGCCCGAAAAATGAATCTATTCGCTTTTGTGACATAGTGGACATTGAATTATTACATTTTGATCAGGCGGTTTATAGCCTATATACTGTGAGCGACGCTGTTTCTTTTGTTGCCAACAAAACCATTGTTTATCGAATGCTAAAAGCTTTCTTTAGTAACGTTCACTAGTAATTAAGTCAGTTACCATTGATCATCAATTCACCATAAAACTCGCAGGTGCATTCAGTGTTTTTATACGCTTAATTGGTTGTTTGGTTTGTATAATTGGTTAATGACACGCACTGATCACAAGTAAGACCTTCGTCTCAAGTGTTTGTTGTTAGTCCTGATAGCAGTTCATGCGCCAAAAATTTGCACTGTATGCAAAATTACACACTATGTAAATATACTCAGGTGTGTAAATGCAAAATTTGCTATGCTTATCTTATGGTGTGTATTTTGATGGAGTAAATCTTCAGGTTCCTTCATTTGAGCGCAAGCCTTGGTCATGGAGACACTGTGTACCTGCGTCGGAGACAAAGGAGATGTTTTCCCTTTATGATGATGACATATACTCACGGGCAAAAGCAAGTATAGCTACAACAACGAAAGAAATTTTAATCAACGAGTGATGAACAAGATTGAAACATAGTTACAACATGTCTCTAAAAGCAAACTTACTTTGTCTGTAAATTTTGAAACATTATCTGTTCATAATTCTGAAAAACACTGCTTTTTAAAACCGTCGTTATAGAATCTCCTTAACCAGGCGAGATAGGGGAGTGGCTTTCTGGCTTGTTTTATGACGTCCTACAAAGTCAAAGGAAGTACATTATGTCGATACCATTTTGTACTAACATAATTTCCATATCTAATAAAATGTTACCTTAAATACCCAGAATTATTTCCCAAAATACCTTTTGAAATAGCTATTTCAGCACCCCATGTGTGCTTGCATGGACAGATATGAAATATTAAGTATCATACTCTCATGAATGAAATTGTGTATATCTCTTAACGAGATATATCCTCATCACAAACATTCAAAACCGAGTTTATCCGGCAGAAATAGTTTGTGTTTGACTCTGTTGAAAAGAATATATACTTTCTTTTGCCCGTGAGTTTAGATGGTCATCAGTAATAGCAGGAGTAGGGATATTTCCAGAAACAGAAGGACGATGTTGTTCAAAATTTCACAAATGAACAATGGATAGAAAAATTTAGAAAGTCACAAGAATCAGTTGACTATATTTGTATATAAGCACAATTGTCTGGATCACTGGAAATACAGACCAATAGAAATGAAACATTGTCTGTTAGACTTCAGTTAGCAATAACAATCAATTGACTTGCAACAACAACTGAATATATCACTCTTTATTTGCACTTAAAAGGCCACAGGCCTATAGTACATACATGTATATACAAACGATATCTTAGGTAGTTGATAGTACATTCTTTCTATGTATAAAGGCATGATATACATACAATGACAGATTTTCTAAATGTGTTTTACTAGAACAGGATAATAATGATACACATTTATGAATACTATGATGTGTAAAGTAATATTTCTTAATATACTTATTTCTTAAAGATTGATAAGCTGGACATACACAAAGGAAATGATATTCATCTTCAATTAAATTCAAATTGCAAATTTTACAAATTATATCTTCTCTTTTTAATCCAGTATATCTTCCTATTTCTATCTATAATCATGACATGACCAACGAAATTTTGTAAGGGAGAGTCTATATTTCCGAACATTTAACGAGGATAAATAACTTTCATTATATATAGATTGTTTAAACATTCTGTAATAAAAACATTTATTTGATACAGATAAGAGGGTTAAGCCAGTCTTGCAAATATATATATTGTAGCCTTTGTTTAAAGGATATTAGAAACTTTGAATGAGAGTCTAAACATTGTTCCATCCATATATTACCGAAACCACTTGAAAATAACACATTTTTAACGTCTGTAACCCAATTACATTTTCCATTTTTATCATAAATAAAATAAATAAATATATCATAATATAGAACGGTTGCTCAGCTCTTTGGTATTGCCAAATCTACGGCTGCAACATGTGTTTAGGAGTCTACAATGCTTTGATGAAGAAGATGGAGCTGGAAGTCATCAATTTTCCAGAAGGGGAAGGACTGTGGGAGATTCTGAAGGGTTACGAGCAGATTGGGTTTTTTCCACATTTTCACATTGTGCAGGGTCCATAGACTATCTTAATCGAAAGGGGTTTTATTCGATTGTGTTGCAAGCTGTGATTTTCAATACGTATTCACAGACACTATGGTGGGCTAGCTGAGAAGAACATGTGATGGTCGTATCGTTGCAAACTCTGAGATCTTTGAATGTTAAATGGACGGAAAGAAAACAAAATATATGATGTCCTGATCCTTGTCATGAAAACATAATTAAACTGTTTCGCCGCCATATATGATGGCTGTGCAAGACGAGTCATTTCTCCCTCCCTTCAATTTACCTATGGGTGTAATCAGTATTTGCGTTCATACGCCAAATTTGCATACTGTGCAAAATTGCACATGTGTAAAAATACATTTGCACTACCTCATGACACAGAAGAGAAAAACTAGGAACGATAAGTAAACTTACTCCATGTACATGATGTATATATCTAGCAACCGTACACCATGCCCACCTATAGAAAAACGTCAATTGCCAATAAATTGTAGTATTTCAGTTATACTTTCTGATATGAAAACAAATCATTCCACATTCATAATGCAATATAAACCCTATATTTTTGTAATTTTGGATGCAAACATGAGCAGATCGCCGTGATTGCGACATGAGGGTAAATTCTTACTAAATAGTAACTTTTACTCTATAAAATTGATAGTTCTTAATTAAAGTCCCTGCATGGTTGTATACACAGTGATAATGTGGTTTTTGTTTCTTCTCGATTTGCAAGTGTGCTGTCCGTGGATATCAACACGTGTACTTGTATTTCTTACATTTTGTTTTGTTTGCATCAATGAATAAAATGTACAATAAAATATCTATCATTCTTGAGTCACAATGAAAAGTATATGGATTTATCAATTAAAATGATGTTCTATAGGAGATATCATATGTGTGTAATATGAAGCAATATATATTTATCTCGAGATCCTGCATGAGATATCATTTGTGTAATATGAAGCAAAATAACTCCTGCATGAGATATCATTTGTGTAATATGAAGCAATATAACTCCTGCATGAGATATCATTTTGATAGTAGACTTTAAATTAAGGAACACGCATGTACCGTATATAAAACCTAAATTATATAGAATTGTTCAAATATCTTCCATTTCAATAATACACAGTTTTACACAATTTCCCTTTTATTACAATATTTTATTTTTCATTTCACAAATTATATATATTTCGAATTTATATATTCACTCTAAATCCACACCGCGAATGGTTGGAATATTGCCGAAGCGTCGAAAAAGAAATCCCCTCTCAAAAGACATACCGGCGCAGCGTATCTTACAGCAATAACCAACTTACAGATAATATCCAACCAATCATCATTCATTTCCGGTTGGAATTGCACAAGATGGCGGGAAAGTGAAAAATGTCAACACAGCATAATGTTTACATAACTACCCCTTTCTAAACATAAGTATTTAAACTATGAATATTAAAGAAACATTATTGTATAAATAGTCAGGTAATTGTGATATCATTTTGACAGTATTAAGTATTTCTAGCGTGGAGATCAGTGTCAACCAACCTGTTTATGAATCGAGTTGTCGACGTGGTTCTAAATTAGAATCTAATTTCACTTTGCAAGAGGACACTTTCTCTTTGAAAACCATTCCAAATGAACGTGTGAAATAATATAATAAACATAGTGTGTAAATCTGGTTTAAGATTATTTAAAAGTTTAGACTCCGGCTCAAAAGCATTGTTATTATTGTTCACTCATAATCGTCAAATCAAACAGGAACTGCATGTTGACAGTTACAGTGAATGTAACTTTATGTTTTAAAAATGATACATAGAATGACTTGGAGAGTTTTGTCAAATGTTCTTTTTCATAGGTGTGTTTATATCATATAATATGTTCATGTTTATCCTCATGAATGTATTTCAAAGGTATATGAGGTCTCAATAAACAATTGAGCAAATGATAATTTCACTCATCTTTTTAAATATTCACGGATTATGTATATTTATTTACACATTGTGTGAAACATTACACACAGACTGATGCCTAAAGTCTTTCTGTAATCAGTGCATTTTTTCAAAATCAATAATAGAATATAATCATTCACATAATCATACACACTCAATGCAAAGTAATTAAGTTTAGTGTATTGTATCATTTAACATGTTTCAGATTGAAGTCCTTGAATCACAATGAACGCATCCCAAGCAGCTCATCTCCAGTTTCTTGCTAATCTTCCCGCACCAGATCCGATTCTTGCCCAGATACAAGCCTTGTCGCAGCATTACATGCCAGTGCTGCCCCCTAGTGTTCAAACACCTGTTGTTGTCCCTGACGATGACGTACCTCAGATTGCCGAGGATGGACTTCACGAGGCTGTTAGGTTTGTACTACCGGTTCCTTATTAGGCCAATAGAATATATTTGGTAAAAACTAGTCAAGGAATATACCAATGTTTTGTGGCAAACAGAATCATATCTCAAATGTTGTTACACAATAAGTACTGCTAAACAATGAATGTCTAAAGTATACAATTATTAAATGTTTCGGACAGTATAATGTTGTTCTCAGCAAAACTCCTATTAGATAGAATTCATCATCATGTTTAAAACTATCGGTTTCGTTTTATAGAGGATATCTGTTTTTCTTCGACAAAGACCATGTTTATCTCATTGAGTGAGGTTAACATTATATTTTTTAAGGGAGAAATTGAAAACAATTTTTTTACCATTATTTCTTTGTTTTATGTTGCATAGGACTTATTTTAACATTAAATTTACAACACTTTGGTAGCCTCAACCTTGTCGTCATAATAAATTTGTCCTTATGATGTCACAGTGACACTCAGTTTATCACACTCCATGCGAATGATAAAAATTATTGTCACTCTAGCCGAATAGATGTTTTATTTTATTGGTAGCACCGCATATCCCACTCTCCACTGTTTCATTTATATAATAAATTTGAGTATTGCCACATTTAGACATTATCAGAAGCATTGATGATTCCTCAAAAGGTAAGCATGTTGTCTAAATTGTTTTCATTTCTGTGCCTACCACAGCGAGGAAATTTTCTCCAACTATCGACATCGTCACGTGGTTCCCGGGAGTCGTCCCCACCCCGGAGATATAGTGGAGGCCGGACCTCTAGCTGTGAGTTCTGTGATTTCTTAATCTTTCTTGATTTTATTAATGTTGGTAGAAAACACAAGTTAAAAAGATCATTGTTGTTCCTTTTGGACCAGCTTAAAGTGATTGTCTCATTTACCATTCATATTTGTCTAATCTAATTTGTAATTTGCAAATAGCATCATATGTGTGTAACTAAAGTAGTGTAAAGTATCAGTGATGTATTTTATAATTTCTTGAATGATAAAATGACCAGTTGTACAACATCATCATCTATCTAAAATAATATTTGGGTTTATAGATCATTAACAAATTTGGAAAACTATTTCAATTGTTAGAGGAAAGATTGTTGTATGTGATGAAAATATTTTCTGGCCTACAAAATATAAATTTGCCTTCCAACAATCACTTTAAATTAATAAGAGAATTTTAATAACAATTTAAAACACATGGTACTTTTTTGCCATTGAAGAAATGATTTCAATGTCTCAAGTTTCATGAAGAGTGATATAATTTACCATCTCAGGAAACAATGCTTTATTTCTTAATTTTCATAGGCAATATCACTTCCAAAAGAATATTACCCAATCACAGACACCTATCCTAAGGAGACAATCGGAGATGGCAAACTCAGCAGTCTTCAACTGGAGGGAATTATACATGCGGTAAGTTTTGTGATAAAGCACACAAGTAAAACATAATGGATGTCCATTTGTATCCTTTTGATAATCTATCTGAAACACTAGATTGAAAAAGACAAAACTTACGCCAATTATTGCTGAACTTATCTGATAACAACCGACTAAGCTATTCACAGGGAACTGCAGGATTGTCTTCTGTTTCAGTGTCAGCGTCACTCTGTTATTCTACCCAATGAGCAGAGAGCTGGTTTCTTCATCGGAGACGGTGCGGGGGTCGGCAAAGGCAGACAGGTATGTTCCTGTTTTCTTTTAGTTGGGCTCCTTTCGCATGTTCAAAGTACTCCCAGAACTCTGCTCTGTTCTCGTCGAAAGGAATATTTGAGAGCAAGGTCAAGGGTAATTTCTTAAGTGGTGTCATTTGTTGAAATCAATTACTATTATCTTTATCACCATGACAATGTACTTTAAGATAAAGCCGTTTTCATGATTTTATGAAAGATGTATTGTAGCTTATATTGGGGATGTCATTCATAGGTCAACATCTTAGTTGCTCTGCCTGTTCCACCTGTTTGCAATGAGTAGCCAACTCTGAGCACTGTCCGATCGAGCTCCTTTCGTTTGGAGGATCCGAGTAAACTTCTCAGCTGAGCACACCCCTGTTAACTGCTGAAAGGGTGACCATCTCAATGTGCGAGATTCTCTATATATGTTGTTTTGTTCAGATTGCAGGTATCATCATGGACAACTTTGTTCGAGGGAGGACCAAGCATGTGTGGTTTACGATATCTTCAGATCTGATTGTGGACTCTCGGAGGTAATAGCGTTAGCTTGTAACTAATTTCAGATATTATTGTTCATTTTTATCTCCAAATGAATGTAATAATTTTTAATACTTACCCTACTTTTACTAGTGCATATTACCTATATGATCCGATGAAGGATTGAAAACGTGACTGAGACAGGATCCTAACGTAACTGTAGTGAAGTGTAGACAGACTGGCTCTAGGGCACGTCACTACCCGGAAGTGTAGTGCAATCCACACATAGCTGCGCGCGCAGTGATATGAAACCCTCACATTTCCTATATCGCTCGATACGACGGACGTGTTTTCTGAGACAGAAATTTATTTTGACTGCTTATTTTGCTTCCTAAACCGTGTGGTTTAGCTATTGGTATGTCTTTTCCCTATTCTTGTATTGTGAAGTGTAACATGCGTAGTTTCACCTACCTCGTCGTAGAAATTTTTTCTTCATCCTTCGAGAACGATGTTTTTCTTCGCTCATGTCGCCATTTGCATTGGTTTTCGTGAGCAATTTGACTTCTATTTTCATGCTACGCAGCTTACTGTACCGTTTTATCGTGTTTTCTAACACTTTTACGCGTTTTGGTAGCTATTTTCGTTGTTTTTTCTTCGGAGCACGTTTTCGTTCGCCATTCAAAATGGCGGCCTCCTTCGTCTTGCTCGATTTGTTGTGATGACGTCACGACTTGTTGTTTACCGTTTTGGTTTGTTTTTTTTTTTTCCATATTCTTGGATAATATTGCTTGTTGTTTACATTGTGTACCTTTGGTGTAAAATTTGGCTATTTATATTCGCTAATTTTACATTGTAAACTTTTTCTTGTTGAAAGTTTCATTTGTGTTTACATTCCATGTGTATGAACTTTGACCACAGCGGTTATCTCCCTTTTAACCTTGGGTCTGTGTAGTTCGTATTCTATCTTGTTTTGTTTTTACTTCAATTGTTTTTTTCTTCATGGGAATTTAAAATTTTTTGGTATTAAAATTTCTTTGTAAATTTTTCTTTACCAATCTTTGTAATTTTCATGCTTGATTTAAGCATTCTTTACTCAACCATTCTGATGTTAAAGTATGTATTTTAACATGTGTTGGTGGTTTTGCTTGCTTGATTGTTATGTTCACTGTTTCTTCTTTTTGTTGACAGTGAACTTTCTCTTGCATGCCGCGTGTCTTCTGTGTGGCCTGCAAATCGTCCAAATCGGCTAAGGACCCACACCCCCTTTGCCCGGACTGCCTGGTGGACTCACCTTGCGAGTGGACATCTCGTTGTCAGCATTGCTGTCATCTTTCGGCATCTGACTTCAAGGCGTACGCAGTTGCTAGGAGGAAAAGGTTCACTCAGAGACGGTGTAGAATGGCCTCTTCGGACTTGGACCAGGACACGTTGGTCATCTCTGAACCAGTCGACGGCCTATCACCAGCGAGGGATCACCCACGGGATGCGTTTCCCTCTACTGGAGAGTCGGGTTCGTCGAAACCTAAGGCCAAGCGTGTACCCAAGGAACACCTGGACAACGCTATCAACCCGGGTGCTCCACCCATCGCGCCTCAGTCCTCTGACCTCGATCTTGACTCGGCCGAGTCCCGGCGCCTGGAAGACCAACAGCGCCTTGGCGAGCGTCAGCGCCTGGAGCTCGAGGTTCAAAGGGAAGAAGAAAGATATCAACGATCTTTAAGGGACCTCGAGCGTCTGGAGGATGACAGGCGCCTGTCAGAACTCAGGGAGACTAGGAGGCGCCAGGAGGAGCGCCGGCTCGACCTGAAGCGACAGGAAGAGCACCGAAAGGAGATTGAGCGCCAGGATAACATTCGGCGCTCAGTAGATTCCCAGCGCCGGGAAGTTGAACGCCAGCGCCAGGAGGAGGAGCGCCAGCGTGTTCAGTTGGATGAGGAGCGCCGCTTTCGGGAGGAGGAGCGCCTGCGCCTCAAGAATCTAGAAGAGAAGCGCTTCAGGAACTGGGAGCGCCAGCGCCAGGAGGATGAGCGCCGGCACCAGGAAGAGCAGCGCCGATCTCTTAGAGATTCTGAGGAACCCTCTCATGACGAGCGCCCAGCCAAGGTGCGTCAGCTCTCGAGGGATAGAGCACACAGAGAGCGGGACCAGGATGTTAGTGACTCTCCACGCCGGGACAGATCCTCTGTGAGGTCCCACTCCAACGACAGGTACCTTTCACGAGAGAGGGAGGGTCCCTCTGTGGAAGGTTCACCACGACACTCGCTCTCTATTGTCGACGACAGGTCTCTCGCCCCTCTCTCACCTTCGAAGTCAGTGGACTCTAAGGATCCCCAGAAGACACATCTACCGATGGGAGAGGTGTATACGTGGATCGCTGACAGACTGGTGGACTGCCCCTCTCCGGGTTCGGAGCAGGATACTGCACTGGCTGTTTGGAGTGAGCCTGAGCTGCTCATTCCCCCACATCCGTTGGTTCTCGACACCATCGAGTCTCTGGACGAGGAGTTCCAAAAGTTGTCGATCAATCCCACTTTTCGTCCAGCCAAGAACTCCACTTCGTCTTTCAAGGTCCACTCTTTGCAGACGTATGATCAGGGGTCCCCACAAGATGACTCATGTTCAAGACTCTCGGATGCGCCGCAAGGAGTGTATAAAGTCCAGGACACCAGGATGTTGGCGATTGAGAGGGAGCTCAAACGCACTTTGAGGCCGTTGTCAGTGTTGGCCTCTGCCACGGATGCTTTGGCACAGGATCTGTTGGAAGACAATCCCTCCAGACTAGAGCACTTATCCACGATGTACAGGTGGCAGTACAACACGCTCTCTGTCATCATGGACCATATCCGCTCAGCTTGGGCCACTACTGTCCTCATCCGCAGGAATGGTCTCCTTGCCCCGTGCGCCTGGGAGGAGGAGTTCAAGAAGACCCTCATCAGAGCTCCTCTCTCTACTCCGATGTTGTTTGCGGACAAGATCCCGACAGTGTACAAGGAGCATGCCGCTATGGCTCAATCGGACTTTACATTTCGAGCCATCAAGTCACTGTCGTCATCTCTCGGTCCCAGGAACTCGAGAGTTACCCAGGTGTACGAGGCACGACGCAACGTGGTCAAGAACGCTACTCGTGGAGGACGTGGTGGAGGTCGTGGCAAGTTCAGCAGAGGAGGCTACACCTCCCAGAAACCTCGCCCAGAGTTTGACCAGTCCAAGGCACCAAAGACTCCAGCCTACAAGAAACGCCGCTGAAGCGTTGGATTTGCACGACTGGCGCCTCCCGCCTCCAGTCGTCCCTTACCAGCTTACACCCGTAGGCGGGAGACTTGGGATCTTCTGGCCGAATTGGACAATCCTAGAAGATCCCTTCGTCACCGAAATTCTCAGGGTTGGATACAAACTGCCAATCTCCAACCCTCCGCCTCTGACCAGCCTGCCCCGGCCATGCGTGTACTCGCTAACCCAGATCGATCAGTTGTCTACCAACATCATGACACTGCTGGAGAAGAAAGCAATAGAAGTGGTTACAGACCCCCACTTCTACCCAGGATATTACGCCCCAATTTTCCTGGTTCCGAAGAAAAATTCAGACAAGATGCGGATGATACACAACCTGGCAGCATTCAACGATCTATACATGCCAGAGCCCCCGCATTTCACAATGGTTACCCTGGATCTGCTGCGTTCCAAGCTTCAACCCAACGATTGGCTGGTCAGCTTAGATCTACAGGATGCTTACCTCCATGTACCAGTTTTCAAACATCATCGGAAGTACCTCAGATTCCTCTTCCAAGGGGTACATTACCAATGGAAGGTTCTCCCGTTTGGAATATCTACGGCCCCGTGGCTTTTCACTCGCATTACGTCTCCAATAGCCAGGTTTCTCCATCTTCGGGGGATAGAGTTCGACCCCTACATAGACGATTGCCTGATGAGCCACGGGGACTCAACAGTGCTACACAAACAGACCCTATTTGCCTTGGACCTGCTGCGACAGTTGGGATGGCTCGTCAATACAGAGAAATCGCAACTAGTCCCATCCCAGCAGCTGACGTTTATAGGAGGTCTGTTTTTAACCAACTTAGATCTTCTCCGAGTACCTCCAGACAGGTGGGAGAAGATAGAACGGCTAGCCTTACGGGGTCTTCATCAGGCCTTGTCAGTTCGCCAGTGGCAGTCACTTCTTGGCCTGTTGACTTCAGCTCAGGCTCTCACTCTCAGAGGCCGTCTCATGGCACGCCCTCTTCAAGTCTTCCTCATTCCGTTTTGTCAGGAGGACGATCCCAGGGAAAGCGTGCGGCTTCCACTGCATTTGCACCGGTACCTCAGGTGGTGGACGATCCCATTGAACGTTTGCGAAGGAGTCTCTTTGACAGAGTTCAGTCATCACCACGAGTTGTTCGTGGACGCTTCACATCAAGGATGGGGAGCCCACCTGGGACAACGCACGGCAGCAGGGTTGTGGGCAGAACATCAGACCGGTTGGCACAGCAACAACCTCGAGTTACAGGCAGTCATCTTGGCCATCGAGCACTGGGTCGAAATCCTCAGAGGCTCTCGGGTTCGAATAGCGTCAGACAACTCGACAGTGGTTTACTTGATCAATTTCCAGGGGACGACTCGGTCGCGCCAGTTATTGAAACAGACATTCCAACTGTTCGAGTTGTCAGACACCAACAACATTCTGATCAGGGCTCGTCACATTCCGGGTTGCAGGAATATATTGGCAGACGCTCTGTCCAGACCAGACAAGCCATCGCCAACAGAGTGGATGCTCAACCCGGAAGCCTTCTCCCTGATTTGTCAGTTACACCATCGGCCTCTGCTGGACCTGTTCGCCACAAGGTTCAACAACCAGTTGCCAACTTACGTCTCTCCCCTTCCAGACCCGATGGCGTGGGCAGTGGACGCCTTGTCCCTGTCTTGGGACGGTCTAGATGCGTTCGCGTTCCCTCCTCCAGTTCTGCTACCAAAGGTTCTGGCCAAGATCAGGGAGACCAAGTTGATGAATCTGCTTTTGGTCGCGCCCTTTTGGCCGGCCAGAACTTGGTTTCCAGAACTGCGTCTTCTAGCGGAAGGAGAACCAAACCCATTGCCCCCGTGGTCAAACCTCCTTCTACATCCTCACAGTCGGCAGGTGCATCCAGATCCACAGCGGTTTCATCTGTGCGTTTGGACCATTTGCAGAAGACTTTAAGAGATAAGGGATATTCGGCATCGGTGGCCAGCGCCATTACTGGAGCACACCGGCCTTCGACTAGAGCCCTTTATGATGATAAATGGTTGTCTTTTGAGAACTTTTGTAGATCCCACAAGCAAGACCCGTTGTCAGCCTCACCACAGTTCCTGGCAGATTTCTTGTTCCATCTCCGCTCGAAGAGGCACCTTAAGGGTGGAACAATTTCTACCTATCTCTCGGCCCTCAATTCAGTTCTCGCTGTTAAAACAGACAGGAAGATCTCGAAAATCCCGGAACTAATAGCCATGCTGAAGTCTTTTAAGCTGGAAGACCAAAAAGTCAAGTTTCGTCCTCCAGCTTGGGATCTGAACCTGGTTTTGAAGCACATTCGTGGAGCTCCATATGAACCTCTGTCGGAGGCTTCTTTTGAGAACCTCTCCAGGAAGACGGCGTTTTTACTTTCTTTGGCAACGGCTGCCAGAGTAAGTGAATTACATGCTATCGACGTTACGAGGGTTCGGTTCGAGCAACGGCGCAATGGTTCAGTGCATCTGGGTCTGTTGTGGGATTTTGTAGCGAAAAATCAACTGCCTGGTCAACCTGACAGATCTTTTGTTATTCCACCGTTGTCTTTAATTGTGGATGAATCGGAGTCTGAAGAACTCTCTTTGTGCCCAGTCCGTGCCTTGAAGGAATACATCTCCCGGTCCACGGACAAGAGGGCTGGGCGAAAGAGATTGTTCATTCCCTTTTCTTCTGCAGCTAAGGGTGAGGTAAACCGGAACACGCTGGCTCTATGGTTGCGAACATCCATCTTGGCAGCTTATGATGCAGCAGGAATACCTCACCCCTCCGCAAATAACCCTCATGAGATTCGGGCCTTGGCTTCTACTATGGCTCTTCACAGGAACTGCTCGGTGCCAGACATCATGAAGGGTTGTTTCTGGAAATCCAACACTGTGTTTGCCAGTCACTATTTGAGAGATGTCTCCGTGGAAGACGTACAAGGACTCCAATCTTTTGGACCTCTCGTAGTGGCTCAGCAACTCACCTTGCCCGCTTCGTCTTAGGTGAGACCTGGTTTTTGTGGATTTTAGGACTATTTCTCGGTTCGTCGAGATCTCTCCTTTCAATCCTTTTAGTGGTTTCATATACTGATTTGGGTTTCCTGTTTGTAGGTTTCCGCTCAGTTGTCACGTCCTACTCTTGCTAGTGCTGTGGAGGTCCTCGCTGTGGGTCCTTTCCCTCCGTCCGACTGTCGAATCAACATGCACTAGTAAAAGTAGGGTAAGTATTAAAAATTTGTTAAAATCTAAATATTTTAGATATTTAAAAATACTTACCCTACTTTTAGGGTTTATACCCACCCATCGTTGGATCAACTACCTCCCCGCATTTAGGACCTCGCTCGGACTGACTCTAGGAAATGTGAGGGTTTCATATCACTGCGCGCGCAGCTATGTGTGGATTGCACTACACTTCCGGGTAGTGACGTGCCCTAGAGCCAGTCTGTCTACACTTCACTACAGTTACGTTAGGATCCTGTCTCAGTCACGTTTTCAATCCTTCATCGGATCATATAGGTAATATGCACTAGTAAAAGTAGGGTAAGTATTTTTAAATATCTAAAATATTTAGATTTTAACAATTTTAAGGTTATTTCAATGATTTTATGTTTTTGTCTTCAGAGATCTCAGTGACATCGGGTGTCATGTCAAAGTTATAGATGGATGTCAGGAACTTGATAGAGAAACAAGGTAAATCATTTTTTAGGATTTTATAATCAATGATAAAAAAGATTGGATAAACAAATGTGAACATTATCCACGAACATCTCACCATCTATCCACTTTTGATTGATTTTTCTGGGTATAAACAATCTTTCAAAAAGGCCTTGTTCAAACATTGAAATCAATTTCAGAGTGCTTGGACTTCCCGCTGATTTCAAAGAAGGCGTCATCTTCAGTACATATGCAACACTGGTATCGTCCGTACAGAGGGGAGGTAACTGTTGATGTCTTAATTTCAGCTTCGGAGTCTCCTACTTAGCTGCAACTTCCCTTCACAAGGCATAACTGGTGCCAGTCGCCATCATCTAATTAAGATTTGCCATATTTCCTTTACTTTTCTGTGCTAGTGAATCAGAGTCAACTATGCAGTTCATATGCAGCACGCCACTATGTTAGCCCAAGAAATTAAAGGAAATGTAACAAGGTTTAATTAGCCAGTGATGGAGACTGGCATGAGTTATGTTTTGCGGAAGTACTGTTGACCATTCTATGCTTCTTCAATCTATGAAGCAGTCTGACAAATTTTTAAGAATTTTAATTTTAAGTAAATTCTGCAGTTCATTTTCAAAATTCAAAAATGGTAAAAGTTCTGTTCCTTAACACCTATCTGTAACTTTTGTAGAGCTGAGTGAAAGTACTTAAGAAAGCTAACTTCTAACTGGGTGCCTTCACTTCTCACTGTTTTCTGCTTGAAATGAGTGCTACTCTCTGCAAATCTAAAGTCGCCTAAATGTTACCCTCTGTAATATGTTTCTACTTAATTATGTTATAATCATGTATTTAAAACATAGTATGTACATACAGTATGAAACAGAAATGATTATGTTCCCTGGATTTTGTTTTAATAAACAGCCCCATAAAACTGTCTTTAAATCCAAACTGTTGTTATGCCCTGGGTATCAGTGTTCAAGAAACACATCTTGTGATATTACTAAGTTTTTATGATGTATTTCTATTCCAGGAGCGTTCAGCACATCCAGACAGTCCCGCCTCCAACAGCTGATCGACTGGTGCGGCGGGGCCGACTTCTCCGGGTGTCTGATATTCGACGAGTGTCATAAAGCAAAGAACTTCATTCCGGTAGAGTCACCCAGTTTTCATTCTGAGCATTGCAAAACGTGGAATAATGTATTCATCATCATCTGTCACTATTTATTCTTGTTGAAGCAATATCTCATCTTGTAGCTTTTGTACATGATTATCTTCAAATTACGATTAAATATTTTACACTGATGCCTTCGGATTTATAGAAACAATGTTGAATAATAGTGGACAGAAACAGTCTTAAAAGGAGGGTTCTATCGCAGTATTTTTTGTGGAAATGAAATTCGAGAGGATATTCTCGTTTACACATATATGTTATTAATACATTTCACGAAATGTCAAGAAACCAAGATGGCGGATGCTGCAGATAGATCGGTGATAGAACTTTCACTTTAAGGTGTACTTTCTTTTTTTACAGAACAAGGAACAAGCGAGCACTAAAATAGCTCTTTCCGTCACAAGCATACAAAGGTGAGAATATATGTCACAGTTTTGTTGAGATAATACACATTTAATTTAACTTACCAAAGCCTTGGTCTTCAAAGCTCTCTTAGTGTGAAGATAGTCTCAAGTACTATAAGGATGTTATGACCCACTAGCTTTAAGAGAGTTTCAATTTTCAAAGCTCACTTAGATAATTGTTAATTTTTAGCTCATCAGGCCTGAAAGGCCCGATGGGCGCATGGCATGGTCCGGCGTCCGTCCATCCGTCCATCCGTCTGTCCGTCATCCGTCCACTTTTCACTTTTACGACTTCTTCTCCAGAACCAATAACTCCACAGAGCTGAAAATTTATGTGCAGACTCCTTGGCAAATGGGGATTCTAAATTGTAGATTTTGTGACCCCATGACCCCATGACCCCAAATGGGGTCACAGGGGTCACATCCTTAAAAACCTATTTTCATCTTCTTCTCCAGTTCCAACAGGTCTAGAGAGCTGAAAAGTTGTGTGCAGACTCCTTGGCCAATGGGGATTCTAAATTGTAGATTTCGTGACCCCATGACCCCAAATGGGGTCACAGGGGTCACATGTTTAAAAACCTATTTTCATCTTCTTCTCCAGTTCCAACAGGTCTAGAGAGCTGAAAAGTTGTGTGCAGACTCCTTGGCCAATGGGGATTCTAAATTGTAGATTTCGTGACCCCATGACCCCAAATGGGGTCACAGGGGTCACATGTTTAAAAACCTATTTTCATCTTCTTCTCCAGTTCCAAAAAGTCCACAGAGCTGAAAAGTTGTGTGCAGACTCCCTGGCCAATGGGGATTCTAAATTGTAGCTTTCGTGACCCCATGACCCCAAATGGGGTCACAGGGTTCACATGTTTAAAAACCTATTTTCATCTTCTTCTCCAGTTCCAAAAGGTCTAGAGAGCTGAAAAGTTGTGTGCAGACTCCTTGGCCAATGGGGATTCTAAATTGTAGATTTCGTGACCCCATGACCCCAAATGGGGTCACAGGGGTCACATGTTTAAAAACCTATTTTCATCTTCTTCTCCAGTTCCAAAAGGTCTAGAGAGCTGAAAAGTTGTGTGCAGACTCCTTGGCCAATGGGGATTCTAAATTGTAGATTTCGTGACCCCATGACCCCAAATGGGGTCACAGGGGTCACATGTTTAAAAACCTATTTTCATCTTCTTCTCCAGTTCCAACAGGTCTAGAGAGCTGAAAAGTTGTGTGCAGACTCCTTGGCCAATGGGGATTCTAAATTGTAGATTTCGTGACCCCATGACCCCAAATGGGGTCACAGGGGTCACATGTTTAAAAACCTAT
Source organism: Gibbula magus (assembly GCA_936450465.1). Lineage (NCBI taxonomy): Eukaryota > Metazoa > Mollusca > Gastropoda > Trochida > Trochidae > Gibbula > Gibbula magus. Next base: position 28,065,248 of record OW388306.1, read on the forward strand.
TTTCATCTTCTTCTCCAGTTCCAAAAAGTCCACAGAGCTGAAAAGTTGTGTGCAGACTCCCTGGCCAATGGGGATTCTAAATTGTAGCTTTCGTGACCCCATGACCCCAAATGGGGTCACAGGGTTCACATGTTTAAAAACCTATTTTCATCTTCTTCTCCAGTTCCAAAAGGTCTAGAGAGCTGAAAAGTTGTGTGCAGACTCCTTGGCCAATGGGGATTCTAAATTGTAGATTTCGTGACCCCATGACCCCAAATGGGGTCACAGGGGTCACATGTTTAAAAACCTATTTTCATCTTCTTCTCCAGTTCCAAAAGGTCTAGAGAGCTGAAAAGTTGTGTGCAGACTCCTTGGCCAATGGGGATTCTAAATTGTAGATTTTGTGACCCTGTGACCCCAATCTAGGTCACGGGTCATGACCGAAAAACCTATTTTCATCTTCTCCAGTTTATATGTAAAGCTCTAGAAAGGTGAAATGTTGTGTAGGGATTCTTTGGTCAAAGGTGATTCTTAATTGTAGGATTGGTGACCCTGTGACTCCAAATATGGGTCACAGGGGTCATGATCTAAAACCCATATTTTACTTGTTAACAATGTATTACTTGAGATAACTTAGATATTCAACCTTAGATAATAAATCAATGAAATACTGATGAGCCCATGGCTCTATTTTTTTAAACATGCAATATAATTGATTTCAGGCCGCAAGGAGGGCAAAATCCTGTCTTTTCCATTTATTTGTCTCAAAAAGTATCCTTACACAGCTTTTGAAATTTGAGTAATTATGAATTTTTTTATTCATCATAACAGTTATTGACATCTTCTCCTCAGAATGTTGCCCAAGGCTCGAGTTGTTTACTGCAGTGCTACCGGTGTTACAGATGTGAAGAATATGGTATGTATTTCTTAACTTGTATAGTGTCAACTCTGTCATATTATTGTGCGATTGACACCAATCATGTTCCAAGTTACTCTTCATAAAATAATCATAGTGCAAACTGTCACACACATATTGTGTGCCTACGTTTCAATAACCATATCTAGACAAGCTTGGTATGGAAGAGAAATGATTCAAGTACCGTATTTCCTCTAAAAGAGGCTCCCGACCTACAACCCCGGCCGGCTTCTATTTGAGACCCGGCGTCTACTCGATACAGACTTCTATTCAGCTTTGGCATATAAATCACCCGACTATTAAACGTATAGCAATACAATCAGGACAAACTTTATTGAATTTGAATTTGTTTTGGTGAATATTTATTCATTATTAAAAGTGGAAATGTTTTTCTTTAAGAGGCATCATTAACATATAAATTATATAAATAAACATTGCATTTAAAAAAAACTTTGCTCATCTTATCAAAATACAGTAAGTAAAAAACTAAGACTGAAGACACTGCATAGCAAATATCACTTCATCAGATAATGTGACATTATAAACAATTCTATGTGATGAGTTGTCTGCCTACAGTTTGCCGTATTTTCCTCCATTCAACATCTTCGTTAATACATGTATAAAGACATGCTATGTCATGACTCTCGTACCTAAATATTGTTGCATCGCTCTGGCTTTGAGAAATAACATTTTGGCGCTCAGGTTTTAAAGCGCATGGGCATTTCCTTTATCTTTATCCATCCTAGGTTATCAAAATGTAACTGAAGTAATTACTTTCAGGCTTTCATGGAGAGGCTTGGTCTATGGGGCGACGGAGCTCCGTTCAAATCATTCGAGCATTTCATCGAGTCCGTTCAGAAAAAGGGTCTTGGTAAGTAATCTGAGGAAAGCAGTTTAGAATCTATCAAATATCTTACCTGACTTGAGTCTGAGAATTAACCCCTTTGTGCAGTGCTGTTATTATGCTAGTGCCATTAAAACCTAAGGATAAGATATGTATTGAGCAAGAAAAGTGGTTTGAAGATGGTGAGGTGAAAATGTTCCCTTTAGTCCAGTTTGTGATGGATAGAACAGTTTGTGATGGATAGAACAGTTTGTGATGGACTAAAATTTGAAAAATGGTAAGCAAATCCTCAAAATTGGATTTCTATACACTAGTAGAACTAATCATTAAATGAGGAAAATAAACTTCCAGAACTTCATTTACATTCTCTCAAACAAAACAAACGAGTCTGTAGTTGCAAACAAATCCTATGAAAAGGAATTAAATCACCCTAAGCAGATCATGGGCCACAAGGGAGCAATCAAACAGAGACAAAGGAAGTTTTCCTTCAATTTGTCACTATTCTTTAAAGTTTTATTTTAAATTACAACACATTAATTTGATATTGTAATAAGCTTTGAATAAAGTATTTATAAGTCAACATTGTTGATGATGTCGTGCCTCTTGATGTGAAGAATAAATGTGACTTTTTCAATTTCATAAATAATTATAACCAACACAAGCAGGGCGGTATGCCTTTATTTCATGCTTGTAGGTTGTGTTTGTTTAGTTTTCCTTTTATTTTCTGCAATCGGTCAACTGATGTCAGATAGGTCAATTTTCCATTTAGACAAACTGGATTCATAATCGTACATGTCCGGCAAATAGACCGATATCTGCATCCCTGGTTAACAATTATGCAAATCCTCCATCATCATTATTATTACCATCACTGTTATTGTTGTCATGTCCACTAACATGTATCCCAACCACAAGAATGAATCAACATATTGGCAAGATGAGAAACCGATCTGTTACTTATATCATCAGGAGTGGCTGAGATGCTTGCTATGGAGATGAAGGCTTCTGGGATGTACGTGTCTCGCGGACTCAGCTTCAAACAGGCCGAGGTAAGAGTAACAATGATGTTATGATAAGACTTGTGTTCAGAGATTCTTGAAGCAATAGGCTACTGAACTCTTGACTGTTCTTATTCCCAACTAAGTAGGCATTGACAGGGGGGGAGAAGTGTGGGTTCTCCTTCTACTTTCCAAAATCCTGGACCTGCCACTGGTATATTTGACCTTTAGATGATCGAAAATCGAAACCTTTTTTCTTCTAAAACAGTTATTTATAAATCAGGTTGCTTCATGCTTACAGTAGTTACTGTTACTGCACAACACTAACTGGTTTTATAGTGTTCACTTAGTTTTTATCCCCCGCCGCGCGTTTAGCGCGAAGCGGGGGATATAGTATTCGGCTGCGTCCGTCCGTACGTCCGTACGAAATGGAATAACTCAAATACCATTCACTGGATTCTTTTCATATTTTGCATATGGGTTCATCATAGGAAGAGTAATGTTCCTACAGTAGTTTGAGACCTTGACCTTCATTTCAAGGTCACAACGAGACTTTGTCATTTTACCCTTGTCAGCGGGATATCTCAATAACCATTCGCTGGATTCTCTTCATATTTTATACATAGCTTCTCCAAGGCAAGACGACGGGTTGATTAGATTTTGGTGACCTTGACATTATTTTCAAGGTCACAGCGGAACTTTGAAGTTTTCAACATGTTAATGTACATGTAAAGCTTGTCAGCGGGATATCTCAAGAACCATTCACCGGAATTCCATCATTTCTTGCACAAAGCACCTTCTAGGGATGATGATGGGCTGATTAGATTTTGGTGAAATTGACATTATTTTCAAGGTCACAGCAGCACTTTGAAGTTTTCAACATGTTAATGTACATGTAAAGCTTGTCAGCGGAATATCTCAAGAACCATTCACTGGAATTCCATCATTTCTTACTCAAAGCACCTTCTAGGGAAGACGACCGGCTGAATAGATTTTGGTGACCTCGAATTTATTTTCAAGGTCACAGCAGAACTTTGAATTTTTCGACATGTTAATGTACATGTTAAGGTTGTCAGCAGAATAACTCAAGAACCATTCACCGAAATTTCATTATATCTTACAAAAAGCAAAAGGACTGATAAGATTTTGGTGACCTTGACATTATTCTCAAGGTCACAGTGGAATTTTAAATTTTTCGACATGTTGATGTACATGTGTGTAATACTTGTCAGCGGGATATCTCAAGAACCATTCACTGGAATTTCATCATATCTTACACAAAGGGTAGATTAGATTTTGATGACCTTGCCATTTTTCTCAAGGTCACAGTGGAACTTTGACTTTTTTAACATGTTTGACGGTCAATTTTGCTGATCTTGACATTATTTTTAAATTTTGAAGTATTAATTTGCGGCGGGGGATCATGTCACCTTAGTGACAACTACTTGTTCTTTTCATTTTTAAGTACCGGTAAGTAAAATCTATTTTTAGTGTGTCACGATACAGAAAGCTCACGATACAATAATCACGATTTCCCAAGATTGTATCGTAGGTATCGATGAATCGTTACAGCCCTAGACACAGTGACTGAATAGGTTAGCTGGGTGGCGACTGATCTTGACTCTCAGGTTGTGGCTTCAAATCCTGCATCCAGAAGAAGTACAAGAATGTGTAGTATTGCTCTATAGTGTGATTTCAGATATAACATTGTAACACTGATTGCTTTTAACATCAAATAATTCTTCCATGTCATGTTGAAATAATTGATTATTCCCACAATATCTGTTTCAGTTTGTAACTATTGAAGCACCTCTTGACAAGGAGCAGAAGAAAATGTACGACACAGCAGCTCATGTGTGGTGAGTGGTAGAGTGGTAGAATTGTCTTCATTTTCAGTTTTTGTGCAGTTTCCATCGCCGCCGCCAGCACGTTTTGTATTCGCTATAACTTTTTTCCTATTAGGTTTTGAGAACTCATATACATAACATCTTACTTATACCCCTGGGGAATTTTTTGGACATGTTCACATTCAAGGTCAAAGGTCAAGGTCATGAGTTCTGAAATCGCTAAAAAAATCCTTGTAAACACGATAACTTGAAAAATACTTGTGCTATTAGGCTCTTCTTTGGTGTATATCAACTATGGAGAAAGGCCAAGATTTGTAAAGGTTTTCGCTAACATCCGTCAAAGGTCAAGGTCATAGCGAGGTCACAACCTAAGCATGCTTTTGCGAAAATGTCTTATTTCAACTATTAACACTTTAAATCATTACATGATTGTGATACACAATGAAAAGTGATCACTGATTGTGACCTTGAACGGTCAAGGTCACAAGATATGGTCATGCTGACCAGTTCTGAAATCACTAATTAACTTTTTTCCATGAAGATATTAACACCTCATTTAGATAGCTTAATTTCTTTCTTATACACCTGTCGAATGATTTTGACATGTTCACATTTAAGGTCAAAGGTCAAGGTCATGAGTTCTGAAATCACTACAACAATCCTTGTAAACATGATAACTTCAAACTTTTTTGTGCTATTAGGCTCTTATTTGGTGTATATGAACTATGGAGAAAGACCAAGATTTGAAAACGTTTTCGCTAAAATCTGTCAAAGGTCAAGGTCGCAGTTAGGTCAAAACTTAAGCATGCTTTTGTGAATATGCCATATTTTAACTATGAACACTTTGAGTCATTGCATGATTATTATACGTGATGAAAAGTGATCATTGATGGTGTGACCTTGAAGGTCAAAGGTCAAGGTCATGAGATATTGGTTAAGGCCACGTTAATCCTTTGATCAAATTTTGAAAGAAGAAATAGGTTTTAAGAACAAACTTGTGAAAAGTGACCCCAGTGATGATTAGTAATAAATCGAATAATGAACAAACTTTTGTTAAAAAGAATTGCCATTTTATTGATGCTGACGAGAGCTGCTCTGCTTTTGCGGTGTCCCGCAAACGCTAATCTAGTTTATTAAGGGGCGGGATAGCGCAGTGGTTAGCGCATTCTGCTTCGGATCAAGAGGTCCGGGGTTCCAATCCCGCCAGGGGCACGGCAACTTTCTCTGCAGTAGAGAACTGTTCTACACGCAGTAAGGTTTGGGTGCAATGCTACACTGAATTTCAGCGTAGTACAACCCATGGTCAGCAGCTCACGTGTGGTGAGTGGTAGAGTGGTAGGATTGTCTTCATTTATTAATGCAACCCAAATATGAGAATGAAGAATATGCTTTGTTTCTGAATACACTGATGGAGAATTTTCACAACTACTTCTTTGAGATGGAGCTCTATATACCCTGACAACGTTGTAGCGGGGGTTATAATTTGTGGTGTTGGGAATCGGTTTAATTTTGTAATCGATCACCGGTTGGCATGGTAGCATTTTACTGTTTAAAATTGTGTTCCATACTTGAATTTGAAACTTCTGTATTGTATAACAAGCAACTTTTGACCAAATTGATTAATCGGAACAACACTAATAATAAGATTTATGTCATTGAAAATTCAAATCTCGATGAGAATATGTTACTGGATATAAGAAGCCTTGAAAAGCAAATGTTCAAAACAAAATGTTATTTCAAAGACATCTACCCTCTCAATTGACCGACACCACTAAATGTGATGTCGTTTGACGGATTGCCCATATTCTTTCCTACCACATGGTTTATAAGATACTTGAGTTTATTAATTTTATTAATTTGAAATAAAGACACAACTTAAAATCGACCCACACTGCAAAATGAAGGAAGTTTGTCATGAAAATCAATGTTGCCTAACCTTTTCGTTCCTTTGACACCATCTTTGCTTACAGTTTACAGGTTGACCCCAGTTTACACAGGAAAATAATAGACTCTCTCAGTTTAGGCTGCAAAGCACCTTTCAATATAATATAAATATCTTTTCTATGTTTAGGGGTCGAAAAATCAGCGAAAAATATGAGATAGTTTTGTTTTTTTAATTTCTCATTCTTTTTCAGAAGGGATCCTCCTTGGGGTACATATAGCATAAAAATCCTATTTTTTGAGTTATGACAGTTAGAATTTAAGATTTTTAATAAAATAACCGTAAAAAATAATAAATTACTAAAAAATAAACATTTGGACCACCCTAAGTGGGCCCCCACCCTGGCGGTTGCTAGTGACACCAAGGGCAGATAACTCTAACTCACCACTTATAAATCTGTCATTCGAGAGAGAAGACGTTCCAGAATTTGTTCAGTGTCGCAGATTTTCTTTAGAAATTGACCAAGATCTCAATACTGTAGGAGTGGTAACCTTTTCTTATATTGTCTCGGCAGAGTTTCTCCATTTATTGTCGCATTCTTTACCTCGTAATTACGTTTTTTACCTTGTCTACGTGGTCAGTTTGACAACGTGGCGGGAAAAAACGACCATCATGGCGGCCCTTTTGTATTTTTCGTTTCTCTTTCCCCAGAGTTCAAAAGTGTTTTTGGGTCGTTTATGTTGGTGTACGATAGGTTTATGTAGGATGCACGGCAGTTTCCATCCCTTTCTGGTCAGTTTAGCTTTCCGATCGGGATTGGCACTTAGTCGTTTTTTCATGTCAGCCATGTTTGTTTACATGTTTTTTCATTCAGGCATCAGGTACGTATCAATGGCTTGCATTTATTATTATCACTATGCAGGACTAATATAACTACCTCTGCCGGGGGTCTTTTGCATTTGTTATGTTTACATATGCACTTTCCTACCCCAACCCCCATTGGCCTCACACTCTGACTGTTGGATTTTCAGTCCTTCACTCAGTGTTCGGGGTGTAGCGTTAGACTACCTCCTGCTGACAAGCACGACAAGTGTCTCAAGTGTCTAGCAGAGGATGGGCATGACGACAGCAGATGTAATGTCTGCCTTGACTTCACCCCCAAGACCAGGAAGTCCAGACACCAGGACTTCCAGTACTTTTTCAAGTTGATTAAGGAGGGTACCGACGTTGCAGCAGTCGATCCCCCCTCTAAAGTTAAGAGGAAGTCGGGCAAGGGTAAGGGCTCTGGTAAGGCCCGTCCCTCAGATAAAGCTCTCTCTTCTCCTCCTCCTACACTCGTTAGAGAATCAGAGGAGGAGACTGAGTTGCAGCCCCCTGTCTTAGAAAGACAGGTTCCCTTCCCACCTGCACCTTTTGATCTAAATCAATTTTCACAATTATTGCATGAGCAAATGAAGAGAATGGTGGCTGAGGCGGTCTCGGGGCTCTGTAAGGAGTTCCAGGCCCCGAGGTTGGCAGACCCGGATGCACCAGCGCAGCCCGGAGTCCCTAGTGGCTCCGGTGGCGCCGGGGGTGGCGGCAACCAAGGCTCCGACCTTGCTATGCCGTCCATCCCCAAGCTCCAGGCTACCGAGCCCGCTCGGAGCCTTCGGAGCCAATCCAGGGTGCGAAGCGCCAGGGTGCCATCGGCTACGCCGAGCAACCCTGAAGCCTCTCGGCGCCAGGAGACCCGAGCCACGGAGTCGGGCTCCGAGCCTGGGTCCACGGGACCGGGTTCGGGGGTGGTCACGAAAGTCGTGGGGCAGACTGTGCTGACGCCCATCGTTCGCATCAGGTCTTCCTCTCCCATCGATTCAGTCGTCGATTCCTCTTTGGAGGTCTCCGACGTCTTGGATGTCCCCCTAACACCTAATTTCGCACTGAGGCAGATGCGCGATAGAATCGCTATTGCTCTGCCTCAGGTGGTGATACCGCCCCCGGCCCTGATCTCTAGTGGATTTCGCCTTCCGGGGGATACTTTCTCCGCCCCGAAGGCACCACAGGTGCAGCTTAGCCTGCTCCCTTCCCTCGAGGCTGAGAGCATTACTCCTCAACTGGTCCTCGATAGACCTCAAGGACGCATATCTCCACGTCCCAATGCACCCAGAGTTCAAGAAATATCTGAGGTTTGCTTTCGACGGGACGTGCTATCAGTTCATGGTTCTACCCTTCGGCATCTCTACGGCGCCGAGGGTGTTCACGAAACTTATGTTGATTCCCGCTCAGGTCGCCAGGGCACGAGGTCGATTTTGTCACCCGTACCTGGACGATTGGTTGGTCAGGGCGCTGTCTCAGGCTTTGAACCAGGCGGCCACCATGGAGATTATCAACTGGTTGGTATCCCTGGGCTGGATAATCAACCTGAAGAAATCGGACCTGAAGCCCTCTCAGGATCAGATCTTCCTCGGGGCCAGGTTCCAGACGGATCTGAAGACGGTATCTCTCGCTCCAGACCGAGTTCTGAAGGTTCAGAGGGCCACGCTTTTGTTCCTGGAGTCCCACAGTCACACTGCTCGCAGATGGCTCCAGCTACTGGGGTTCATGGCGGCAACAGTGGACGTGGTTTACAGAGCTCGACTTCAGATGAGACCAGTTCAGCAGGCTCTAGCCAGTCTGTGGTCTCATTCCGAGAGTTACAAGAAGCAGCTCGAGACTCCGGGGTGGCTCTCGCCGCATCTTTTATGGTGGACCAGGTCAGAGAACCTCGCGAGGGGTATCTCTCTGGTGACGCCAGTGCCCTCGTGCACAGTCCAAACAGACGCTTCGCTCTCGGGCTGGGGAGGGGTCTTAGGGCCCCAATCGGCGTTCGGGGCTTTGGTCCCAGGCCGAGGCCAGCCTGCACATCAACGTGTTAGAGCTGAAGGCAGTCAGGCTGGTGTTCGAACGCTTTCAACAGAGGCTTCGTCATCAAGTGGTTCGTCTAGAAATGGACAACCAGACAGCCATGTCGTACATCCTGAAGCAAGGCGGGACAGTGTCCCCAGTACTTCTTCAGGAGTCATGGGAGTTCCTCCTGTGGTGCGACAAGTTCGACATCACAGTCCTACCGGTTTATCTTCCGTGGGTGGACAATGTGAGGGCGGACGCGCTATCGCGCAGAATCCTTGCCCCACACGAATGGATGCTCGACCCGGAGATATTTGCAGCTATCTCCCGGTTGTTCGGGTCATTCCAGGTGGATCTGTTTGCGTCAGAGATGAACAATCAGACCCCAGTGTATTGCTCCCGGCTGCTAGACCCAAGGGCGGTGGCTGCGGACGCATTCGCGCTAGAATGGACCGGCAGAGTACTGTGGGCCTTCCCACCAGTGCCTCTGATTTCCAAGGTCCTGTCACAGCTAGCGGTTCAGCCAGCTCGTCTGCTGGTGCTGCTCACGCCGCTGTGGATAGCGCAGTCCTGGTTTCCACTGGTACTCAGGTTTCTGGTTTCGCCACCTGTGCTGTTACCGTGTCGACCAGGACTGCTGGCTCAGGAGGGCAAGCCACACCCCAAACCAGAGGTTCAATGGGTGGCTCGGCCTCTATCCGGAATCGCCTCCAAGAGGACGGTATTCCTGCACGAGTTGCAGACACAATACTGGCTTCGAGGAGGGATTCGACAAACGTTCAGTACGAGGATAGATGGGCCTGTTATGCGCGCTGGTGTAGAGGTAGAGGGCTGCCAGATCCCTTTTCTACGTCTCTAGTGGCGGTTCTGGAATTCCTTCAATCCAGACTAGATGCTGGCTTAGCCGCATCGACAGTCAGGGGATATTCCACAGCCATCTCTGCTTTTCACATACCGATGAATGGTGCCCTCCTAGGTGCCCATCCCCTGGTCCAGCGCTTCTTAGCAGGTGTGGACAGAATCCGACCTCCTGTGAGGCGGATCAGCCCTTCATGGGACCTATCCATAGTACTAGATTGGCTGTCAGGACCCAAGTTTGGGGACCTGGCAAGCCTTTCCCTGCAGTTACTAACTTGGAAGACGGCCGTCCTTGTGGCGGTCACATCCGGCAGGCGGGTAGGAGACATCCATGCTGTCTTTCACAGAGACAGAGTCAGCATTAGACTGCCGGACTCCTATCGCCCGAAGGTCGATCATTCGTTTCACATTACTGCTCCTATTGAGCTGCCCGCGCTACACCAGCCGGCAGCCTCGGGTTCAGTAAGTTCTCGCCCCCATATTCTGGACGTGCGCAGAACTCTTAAGAAATATCTTTCCCGTACTGCCACAGTCAGACGGGATAAGCAGCTTTTCTGTTGTTATGGGGGAGCCAGCCCAGGGGCTCCCGCCTCCAAACAGACGATATCGAGGTGGATTGTGTCGGCCATTATACTGGCTTACATTCATAAGGGCATGAGCCCGCCTGAAGGTCTGAAGGCTCATTCGGTTAGGGCAGTAGCGACGTCAAAAGCGTTCGCTGCGGCCCTGCCCATCGAAGAGATCTGCCCGCAGCTATCTGGAGCCGTTCGAGCACATTCATTCGGCATTATCAGCTGGATAAGCACTCCAGAGAGCGTGCTCGGTTCGGTCAGACAGTTCTCTCCAGTGGGCAGAGTCATAACTCCTCTAGCTGAATGAGCTTTCCGAGGTTGTTTTTAACTTTGTCACTGTTGTTGGTACTAACATCACGAAGTGCACTCCCGAAAAGAGAATCAAAACCCTGCATAAGAGACAGGGGGCTGCTTCTCAGGGGTTTTAGTAGGGGTGTTTTTGCCATTTTTGTACTCCTCCAATAGTCCTTTTCCAAAAAAAGGGGGGGGGGGGGTGCATTTGACTCAATGCTAAATTATGCCTGTTTTAAAGGCATTTTGGTTAGTATTTCCCTGATCCACTGGCATGTCCCATCCCTTTGAGTCGGCCTTAGGATGTTCAGGTTAGTTGTTCCTTTTCCCTTCTTTAATTTTAAGAAATTATCTGCGAGCATCTTTATTTTTTACAGTCTAGCAGACAGAATTCCACTCCCAGGACTCTTCTTTGGGAGCCTGTTTTATGCTATATGTACCCCAAGGAGGATCCCTTCTGAAAAAGAATCGAACCAACCTGCAGAGGTTGCAGATTCTTTGAAGAGGATCCTCCTTGGGGTAGGGCCACCCGCCTCCCCTTATTCTGTCTGCCTGTCAGATTTATAAGTGGTGAGTTAGAGTTATCTGCCCTTGGCGTCACTAGCAACTGCCAGGGTGGGGGCCCACTTAGGGTGGTCCAAATGTTTATTTTTTAGTAATTTATTATTTTTTACGGTTATTTTATTAAAAATATTAAATTCTAACTGTCATAACTAAAAAAATAGGATTTTTATGCTATATGTACCCCAAGGAGGATCCTCTTCAAAGAATCTGCAACCTCTGCAGGTTGGTTCGAATACTTTTATTGATTGATTGTACTTTAAATCTCTGACACTCTATTTCTCCAGGAATGAGTTGCGGAAGGCTCTAGAGAGTGCACTGGTCAGGACTAACAGTTCCAACAAGCGACCCTGGGCTCAGTTCTGGTCCGCCCATCAACGCTTCTTCAAACAGCTGTGGTGAGTGCTTAGTATTTGCAGAATATCAAGATATGAAAGCAAAATCATAGACTACACAAAGGAAATTGGAGTCTGAACTTTGCATACTAGGTCCTAGAAAGCTGAAAGCTCAAATTTTGGTTAATACCCGCATTTTTAAATCGAGTCTAAGATATGTAAATTTGATTGTCTGTGTTATCAATTCTCTATTTTGCCTTTTTTCAGCATGGGAATGAAGGTACCAAGTATTGTGAGGGAAGCCAATGAGGCCCTGGAATCTGGATACTGTGTTGTGATTGGTCTACAAACAACAGGGGAGGTAATTGATGTTTTATAGAATTTTAATCTCTAAAGAAATCACCTATATTTCAGATTCTTTCAATCTACCGTATTCTCCGTAATAGAAGCCCTGGGCGTTTAAAAAATTGGTAAAAGGGGGCGTTTATAAAAATGACTTTAAAAATCGTAAATCGTTTATTAAAAAATTGTCTGTTGATGTCCAAAAGAAAAAGAAACATTGATCTTATTTCAGAGTTTTAATAAAAATAAGTGTATGAAATAAATGTAAAGAAGAGTTAAATGTCCCAGCTTATTATTTGTATCAAATTCAAACCAGTACTGATACACAATTTGCAATGGAAATTTAAACTAATTAAAACTCACAAAGATACATTGAGTGATTGAATCCGCCATCTTGTCGTGTCATTACTCTTATCCAATGAAACGTTAGTTCGCTAGGAATCTAAATATAACCACCAATGAACGGCAGCATAAACGCAATCAGCTGATAAGCACATGGTGCAGAACTAGTATGTAAACACTATTTCCGGGTCATGATATTTTTTATTCAAATCACAATAAAGAAGATATTGTCGTCATTAGAAGCAAAGACACATATCACATCTAATTCCTTGTTAGAAGCAAGAGACACAAGAGGTTGATAGCAATATTGAAAACTCTTCTTCAGTGAAATATCAGTAAGGTAAGTCGCTATAAAAGGGGGGCGTTTATTAGGGGTCATTTTCCGCGAGTTAAAAATGGCTAAGGGGGATGTTTATTAGGAGAGGGCGTTTATTAGGATGAATATGGTATATCAATACAGAAAACTTTCACTCAGCATAGGAAATTATTAAATGATAATAATTTTAGTAATCTCCACATATGTTAATCTTCTCAACTTAGTTTGATGGTAAAAAGTGAGGCGCATAGTTTCGATAAAAGTGGTAACACACATTCGATCACTCGAGTTCTTGTTGGGTACAGTCTGAATTATGTCCTAGTTTTAGTTATACGATACCAAATTATATTATGGATATAATTGACAATGATTAAATTATAAAAAAATAAAACAAGGGCCTCAGAAAAGACAGCCTCAGAAAAGAAACGTTAGTAAATCAACCACTGTGCACAGAGTTCTTTACTGAACAGAACAGGCAGTGCAATCGATCACTGATTCTCACCTTTTTCATCCTCTTATCGCCATATTTGTTTCAAGTGTGCAAGTTGACTACCATGCTTTGCACTGGAAAATAATCGGTTTATATTTTGGAGACTACTATTTCATATGTGTTTGAGATAAAAATAGATTGAAAATCATATATTTATTAGTTTAAATGAAATTGAATGCCACTTCAATGTTGTTCAACCATGTAAGATGTAAAGTTGTTCTTTTCCCCCTTTTCAGGCATCTCTCGACAGTGAATTGAGTAAAACCAAGGGGCGGCTTCAAGGTTTTATATCTCTTTGTCGAGAAATTCTGTCCAGATTTATAGAGCAGAATTTCCCTACACATTTTGAAAATGCTGTAAGTGTCAACAATTTAAAAAATAAACCATTTTGATGATAGTCGACTCATCATAGGGATGATGTAAAGATAAAAATTGGACAATGCATTGTGATTGACTCACATCAATTAGTCAATTATAAATTGTGAAACTTATTTACAACAGACAAAAAGACTACCGGTAATTAAGATTGATAATGTTTAAAAGGTCATATAAGTACTGTGCATGTAAATGGGACTTGTAGTTTCAGTTTCTGCACATTTATAATGGTGTTGCTTGATATTCATTGAAAACTAGTCATTATGATATATTTTTCTTAATTGGTGATGAATATGTAAGTTGTGAATTTATTGAACTGACATCAACACATTCAATCATTTTGACATGTGTTATAGTCAAATGAAATATTATGAAACACACTAGATGTCACTTTAAAACATTTAAAGATAAAATATCAGTATCATCAAGTAGGTGCTTGTCGTAAGTTTAAATTCTTTGTTCATCAGGGCACGGTCACTGTTGATCAGTGGAGTCTGCAAGCTAAGACCATGTTGACTGACTTCAGTAAGAAGATCCCTCTACCAAACAGGTTTGATATCCCATACACTATAATGTTATTAATCAAGTATTGCTGTATGCTCTGTGTAACTGTGTGTAAGTCCATCTGGAACATTAAACCCCATTCATCTAACCTCACCTCTGCTTCACTGATTGTCTGTTCATCTGTCAATAATTTTGTCTGGAGCATATCTCCCAAACTATAGCTGTAAGTTTTATGAGACCAGATACACATGCCAACCATGATCTGCCTTTAGTTAGTTGGTTCTATATGAGAATTTTGTTTCTTGTGGTATGCTGTAGTAGGACAGCTGTTACGTATGAGTGTTAAAAACTTGAACATATTTGTTTCTAGCACAGTAAAGGTGAGAGTGCTAATCTACTAGTGCTAGGCACTACGTATATTCTGAGCCGAGTAATGTGTTAAAAGTAGGTGGCTAAAGGGGAACAATATTTATAAGAAATTCATCAACTATTGATTGTTATATTCGACAGCCCCCTAGACGAGATTATTGACAGTTTGGGAGGTCCGAGTAATGTCGCCGAGATGACAGGCAGGAAAGGTCGTATTGTGAGGCGTACTCAGCGGGATACGCCAGAGTACGAGCAGCGAGGCCTCGAGTCCGACTCATCTTTGGAGAGCCTCAATGTAAAAGAGGTAATGCCTTTTCACTTTATGTATGATTTATTGACAGTAATTGATATGATTAATCCAATGTTTTATCATCACCATTGAAGTGTTGATTTCGAATATATTATTCAACACAAATTTTGACAGTAATCTGTCGTTTATTTTTTCAGAGAAACATGTTCATGGAGGGAAAGAAATTTGTGGCGATTATTTCTGATGCTGCTAGTACAGGTAATGATGAATATGATACCAATATCATTCAGTTTGATTCTAATCCAAAAACTGTCAACTTAAGATTAACCCAATAACAGGAGATGTACCATATGAATTATATTGAAGTTTATAAATGTTCAACTCGCAGGTATTTCACTGCATGCGGACCAGAGAGCAGCCAATCAGAGGCGTCGGATCCATCTGACTGTGGAACTGCCCTGGAGTGCGGACAAGGCGGTGCAACAACTCGGGAGATCACATCGGTCCAATCAGAGCAGGTGATCTGTTGAGGATATAGTCCTTAAAGTCTCCATTAGCTGACATTGAAGCTCTTCCATAGCCAATATCAATGGAGACATATTTAGGACAGGGTTTAACTTACAAAGTAACTTCCAAACTATTGAAGTTCAGTTCTTAACAAACTGTTTTAGATACCTGTTTTAACTCAAATAATTCATATCATATTTATGCTATTTTAAGAACTTATATTTTTTAAATGCTTTTTGGGCACAAAAAACTTAGAAACTCTTGGATATGTATAGAAGGTTGTACATCAGTTGAAAACTCTTGACGTGTATCTTCATGAACTTGATATGTTTTCCAGCGGTCCCCTGTATAAGCTGTTGACGACGGACCTCGGAGGAGAAAGACGATTTGCTGCTGCTGTTGCTCGTCGGTTACAGTCACTTGGTGAGAAATTTTGAATGTCAGTTATTCACCTATGGCTGTAAGGATATTATGTACTAAATATATTTTAAGATGATTATTATATATATTGTTTGCAAACAAGAACATCTGGCCAACTGTCCAACAGAACGCTCATCCAACTGAGCTATTTCCCCGGATGATAGTTATATTTACAGTGTTCTTTCCAGATACCACAATAAATACCCAAATTGATAAGTAAGGAAATTTTTTCAGACTTTAAAGATTTACTCTGACATTACTCCGGAACATGATGTGAAAAATTATTAATTTTTGGTTAAATTTCCTTCCAGGTGCTCTAACTAAAGGGGACAGGAGAGCAGCTACCGGGGCTGATTTAACAGAATTCAACTTCGACACGCCGTACGGGAGAAATGCTCTCCGCACCATGTACCATTGTATTTGTCAGGTATAAGTTTCTGGATGGTTTTCTTATTTTATTGCTAATATAAATTCAATAATAATACTTACCTTGCTCCACAAATGCATCATCAGTCCTATCTATCAAAGCCTGACAAAATTTGAAATAGGGTGAATTGTATACATAATTTGTAATGAATGATAAATCTGTTGTTGCATCTATAAGTATCGAAAGTAAATATTTTTCCAATTCTGGGGCAGATCCAGGATTGTTGTTTGGGAGGGGTGCACCCCTTCTAAAAAAAAAACTTGGTCCAGGGTGGAGACCCACACCCCCTCTGTATCCGCTGCTGTGTTCATTTATGCCTTTATTGAGAACTTATTAGCTCATCAGGCCTGAAAGGCCCGATGGGCTTATGGCATGGCATGGCGTCCGGCGTCCGTCCATCCGTCCATCCGTCTGTAAACTTTTCGCTTTTTCGACTTCTTCTCCAGAACCAATGTCTCTAGAGAGCTGAAATTTTATGTGCAGACTCCTTGGCCAATGGGGATTCTAAATTGTAGATTTCGTGACCCCGTGACCCCAAATGGGGTCACAGGGGTCACATCCTTAAAAACCTATTTTCATCTTCTTCTCCAGTTCCAAAAGGTCTAGAGAGCTGAAAAGTTGTGTGCAGACTCCCTGGCCAATGGGGACTCTAAATTGTAGAGTTCGTGACCCCGTGACCCCGTGACCCCAAATGGGGTCACAGGGGTCACATCCTTAAAAACCTATTTTCATCTTCTTCTCCAGTTCCAAAAGGTCTAGAGAGCTGAAAAGTTGTGTGCAGACTCCTTGGCCAATGGGGACTCTAAATTGTAGATTTCGTGACCCCATGACCCCAAATGGGGTCACAGGGGTCACATCCTTAAAAACCTATTTTCATCTTCTTCTCCAGTTCCAAAAGGTCTAGAGAGCTGAAAAGTTGTGTGCAGACTCCCTGGCCAATGGGGACTCTAAATTGTAGATTTTGTGACCCCGTGACCCCAAATGGGGTCACAGGGGTCACATCCTTAAAAACCTATTTTCATTTTCTTCTCCAGTTCCAAAAGGTCTAGAGAGCTGAAAAGTTGTGTGCAGACTCCTTGGCCAATGGGGATTCTAAATTGTAGATTTCGTGACCCCATGACCCCTCCATGGGGTCACAGGGGTCACATCCTTAAAAACCTTTTTTCATCTTCTTCTCCAGTTCCAAAAGGTCTAGAGAGCTGAAAAGTTGTGTGCAGACTCCTTGGCCAATGGGGATTCTAAATTGTAGATTTTGTGACCCTGTGACCCCAATCTTGGTCACGGGTCATGACCCAAAAACCTTTTTTCATCTTCTTCTCCAGTTTATATGTAAAGCTCTAGAAAGGTGAAATGTTGTGTAGAGAATTTTTGGTCAAAGGTGATTCTTAATTGTAGGATTGGTGACCCTGTGACTCCAAATGTGGGTCACAGGGGTCATGATCTAAAACCAATATTATTTTGCTTGTTAACAATGTATTACTTGAGATAACTTAGATATTCAACCTTAGATAAAAAATCATTAAAATTCTGATGAGCTACAGAGCCCATGGCTCTATTTTTTTTGGAATGTTATAAGCATTTGAACTTCCTTTGTGTCAATATGTTGAATTATTTCTTTCTATTCAACAGAAAAAGCCGGTACCAGGAGTAACCATTTCAACAATAACTAAGGGAAAATATGACTTTGATCGGTTCAACATCTTACTACAGGTATAATTATAAACTTTCTTTCAATTATTTTCAAAATTAAGTTGGTTGTACTGCGGAAACAAATGAATACATTCTTTTTACAAAAGCTCCTAAAATGATTTTGATACATTTTGAAGAAAGATATGCTACTCAGAATCCATTAAAAATGTTGTCAAAATTCCAGATTTAAAAAAAAGAATATTTATCAATTAATTCATCAATTCTTTACCTATTGTACTTTTCTTAGAATTTTCCTTAAGGTTCAGGCAAAGTTTAATTTACTCTGGCCAAATTGTCTTCCCTTAAATGCTTTAAATGCTTGCCAAACATGTCCTATTCTGTGGAAAGAAATTTGGTAAATGAAACACTTCATTATGACAGGAGAGCCTGGTTCTGATGGGGCTTGTGGATGTGGACATTGTCAAACACGGAGCGGCCGTCAAGGACAAAGATACTGGAGATGTCGGCAAGTTTCTCAACAGGATCCTCGGACTAGGAGTGGAGAAACAGAACCTGGTGAACCTTGTTTAGATAACTCACTCTAATAGAGAAATTCTAGATCTCTGGGGATTAACTGTACCTTCAGTCTCATTAAAATCAGATCAGATGTAAAACACTCCTACCCCGTGATCTGAGGACTGGTCAGCAGGGGTCATGTCTTGTGACCTGTCACTTTCCTTAAAATCAAACACACAGCCCCGCTTTGATATTGAATCAGACTGAAAACGTCCCAACTCATTGCTGATTGGCTGGAGTGAAAGGTCACGAGACTTGACCCCTGTGGAGTAACACTCAGATCAAGATTGATTTTAATGAGAATGCTGTACCTTATGAAATTTTTAGGTGTTCTGAGATCTTCCATTGATATAAAATCAACTGTCTTTCTTATTATCTTTGTTCTATAGTTTATAGTTTATTAAGTTAAATGGCATGGCTTAAATGATATAGTTGCAGCTCTTTAGGTCTCATATAGGTTTTTCAAGATGCCAAATTTACCTGCTGTTAATGGGTGCAATATTTTCAAATAAGCTTTCAACTATGATGTTTCATATCAACCATTTTCATGACTTGACACTAGTCAAACTGGACAGTCTAGTCAAGGACTCAATACAGCAATTGAGAGTCTATGTTCTTATTTCAGATATTTAACTACTTCACAGAAAGTCTGGCTGTCATTGTACAGAGCGCAAAGAAGGAGGGAAGGTAACAAGTTTATGTCTTGAGTATTTTAAAGAAAAACAGGATGTGTTTGTTAATCACTGATGCCTCTTATATAAGCACTGTTTTGCATTATAATGTCAAGTATAAGAGGCCATCACTGACCAATCAAATGTTTTCAAAAATGCTTCCTGTGCCAAGGTCCGGGTCACAAAGTACAATATTATGACCTCATAATCACAATGAATGCACATGTTATATGTCAAAGGCCTATCACTATCCAATGAATAGTTTTTGCGACAGACAGACAGACATTTGGACAGGTGAAAATTAGTATACACCTGGAATCTTTGATTCAAGGGCATAAACAAATACTTGTAAAGTTATTGTCATATATGTTTTTCTCCTCTACCTCCATGCAGGAGCTCGCCGCTAATGGCTGCAATACTGCCGAAGCGGCGTTAAACAATAACTCATTCACTCACTCACTCCATGCAGGAAGTTTACCTGGTGCTTTAATTAGTGCCAAGTCATTCTAGGGTGACAATTTACAGGAATCAAACCTCGTTAACTAGGGCAAAAATCAGGATTGTCCTTGAGCCAACACTATTAATAGATTGAGAGAAAAAATTGTACAATCAAGGACAAACTATTCAAGCTGAAAATTATCAAAAAGCACCTTATAAAAAATCATAGTGGGTACTGTCATGTGTATTGTAATTTTATCCCTAGCTTTGAAAGCAATATTATTCTAATTATTCAAAATCCCTCCTCTTTTCTCCATGAAGTGATGATATAATCCCCCCTAGAAATGAGGGGTAGTTAAGAGTTGACATTATGTCAATACTTTAAATGGTCTGGCGAGAACCTGCAGTGAGATCTCTATTTAATCCTACGCAATCTCTCTGTATTTTTCGTCTCAGATACAACGAAGGGATGTTGGACATCACAGCCACGTCTGTCAAACTGGATGGAGAGCCAAAGGAAGTTTTCAAAGATTCTGTTAAAGGTGGAGGAACGACCAGGTAAAAATGTTATCTATATTTTAACACTCTTCATCAGTAAATTTTTTTATAAATAAAAAGTAAACTTAGTCCTGTTTAAGATCATTTCTATGAAACTTGTGCATAATATCGGAGCTAACGGTTGTTCACTCTTCAGGTAACAAACTACTTGCTCGTTGCATAAAAATGTTAAGTGGGACGTCGTTTTAGTATTCTTTATTCCTGGATGATATTATGGGATACCTACAGTATACAGACCTAATTACCGACTTAATTACTAGACACAGTTTGTGCAGACCTTCATCTTATATCAAGAATGAGGTCTTAGCTCAGGGTGTGAGAGTATAACCATCATTTTGCAGATCTATCAAGCTGACGGTGGACCGCGGGATGAGCTGGGAGGCAGCCAATGTGAGGCTAGAGAACTACACTGGTCCCAATGATGGATTCTACATCTCCAAGCGCGACATCTGGGGCAGCAAACATTACATCCTCGCTACACAGAAAGAGAACTCGACTCATCTCTTCAAGATAGCCAGGTTGGAGTTTTGTTATATTTTAGGGAACATTTGATGTTTCATTGCCCATGGGTTTGTGGTATCTGTTAAAGAAGTCAGTTGGATGTTATTTTCTGTGAAACATTTGAGAATTGCTATTTACAACTTTTCTGTATTTAAGATGTTCAAGATGGATTAATGTTAGTTTTGACTTTACTAAAATACAAAAGCATTGTGTAATACATATAAGACACTAAGTAGTAAATGACTTAGTTATATGATATTTTTTCACAGACCAAACACAGGGTTATCTACCTTTGATGAAGAAAAAACTGATCTCTTCCACAAGTACACGCCAGTGTCGGCAGAAAAAGCAGGTATGTTTTTTAGTAAAAATTAATATAAGCTGTAACATTCCGTCAAGGGTGATGTACCAAGTTATCATTCCAGAGTTATGCAAAGAGCCAAAGGCGTGTCAAAATTCAGCAATTGTATGTCATGGGTCAGAGTCACAAGATGGAAGTGTTGATTTGAAAACATGCAACATCAATCGTGTGAGTGCTTAGCTCCAAGCTGTATAATTTGACTCTAATAACAATAAAGAGTAAAATGTACAGCCTCAGTATTTCCATTTTAGAAACTTAGATGAATAATTTTACTTGCTTACATTTCCTTGAAAATATTTCAGAGGCCGGATGGAAGAACCAGCATGAGACCAGCCAGGAGTCGTGTATACATGGGAAGACGTGTAAATCCAGGCTCACATGTCGAGGTAACTATTTCCTGTCTCACATTTTCGTTAAATCTTCATAAAACCTTGATCAGAAATATAGGCTGATAAGGTACCCTTGCAAACATTGTACAGAGAATCCAGAATTCCTTTTCACTTTTGATAAGCCAGAATTGATATTGTTCATGGTGAAGATCACTAGTTCAAGCCTATGCTCTCAGTTTCACCAAAGTGTGAAAATGACGTTGCGGGATTTGAAAGCGGTGTTTAACCCCAACTCTTACCCCACTCTCACCTCATGGTGAAGAAGGCTGTAATATACTGTCATTGTGTGGCATCCTGTTACTAAAGGTTAAAAAACGTTAACACGCTCCCTTTATATTTTAACGTCCATGTTGTTACTTGATCTATGAGATGATGCTAAGAGTTATCTTATGATAATGTTGAAAGGCATTCTTATCAAGGGCATAGTTTGCCTCAACTGTTAATGGTTAAGGAGTAGTAACAATTCAGAAATTGGTGAAACATGGGTCAGTTGTGCACTTGAGTCTACTTATATAGTGCTGCAGTCAGACCATGCCTCTGTGGAAAGTCAGAAAGATGATGGTCCCAGTATCTTGATCCCAGTACCTTGACTCGCTAGTTAACTAATGTAAATAAAACTTGGCTTCTCATTAAGCCTCCCTGACCTTGATTTGCCATAAAATATTTTTAATAAGGAATTATGTTTTTCAGTGGGAAGCCGAACCTATTCCCTCCATCTGTTGTGTGGAAACATTGTCACGCTGATGTCTGTACTCGAAATTACCATCAACAAGTTCTCTCTCCGGCTTGGTCTCAGGTTTGTTGTAATGAAATCATCTCATATCCAGTCTCTATTCTAGTTAATTTGTTGCCCTGCTTTATCGGTGTAACAATACATCAAACTCAGCGAGGGGCGGGATAGCGCAGTGGTTAGCACGTTTGGCTTTGGATCAAAGGGTCTGGGGTTTGAATCCCGCCAGGGGCACGGCAACTTTTTCTGCAGTAGAGAACTGTTTTACATGCAGTAAGGTTTGGGTGCAGCGTAGTACCACCCATGGTTCGCTAGTTCCAGCCGATGGTCGCAGGTTTCACAGCAATGCATAGCCACATGCCGTTGCAGGCTTTATCCCAGCTGTAATACTAGCAGCCGCGATATAAGTGAAATACTCTTGAAAGCGGCGTTACACCCCAAATTACCTCACCTCATATGTGAAAAGGGACCCTTACATATGAAATTTTCTGTATGTTCACTATAAAAAATGAAACATCTTGCTTTTCTTAACAAATGTACGTACCTTAGGCATTATTTTCCCAGACCGAAAATCTGGTACCTTTTAACTGTCCAAATTTCGCTGACCAATATCTCATCAGTAATGATCGGCTGAGATATAAAAAGTTCTCTTTCTGGGGTTCGCCTGTATTATTTCTATCTCTGACTAACCCGGTAAAGAGTTAATACTGATGGAATGAGGCACTAGAGAAACTAAACACAGTTGTGTGATCAAAGGTGTGTCATATCGTAGTTATTTGAGTATTCGGAGATTTTAAAGATTTTTTCAAATGTAAAATATCTTTTCAGTAAATATGACACCCAGTTACGGGTAGTGCGAGTCGAGTTAGACAGCGGAGAAAGATTTGTGGGGATTCGTTACCCAGAGGTCCTCATTCAGGAAGTGGAGAGGACACTCAAAGATCAACAGATGTTTCTACAGAATGGAATGGTGAGTTGTGTGCAATCTTAGGATCCGGTAAATCTTCAGATTTTATGGGTGCGGTCTGGAATTACATATTACAAATGAATTGTTCATGAAAGTGATGTTAAATAAAAATTGCCTCCCCAACACAAAATAGCCTGTTTTATGATAAATTCATTGCTTGACGTCACAAATATCTTGATAAAATTAAGACAACAATATTTTCTGAACATTTCAGAATTTGCCCTCAAGCCAGTCACAAATTCAGCCTCAGCCACCACAAGCTTCCCAACAAGTTCCTCCCAAACAATTCCTCATCACAAAAGAAGATGTTTCACCTGTCATTCCCAAGTGCTTTTCACGTGCAATAAACCCCCCAGTCACACTGAAAAACTTCTTTAAACCAGTGTCAAAGGTCACTAGCGGAGAATGTTCAAGCCCTGCGACAAAGGTCAAACAGGAGGTCAAGGGTGAAAAATCTGAAAGATCATGTGTCAAGGTTGAAACATCAGAGGTCAAGGTTGAAACATCTGAGGTCAAGGTTGAAACAGCAGAGGTCAAGGTTAAATCACTTCCTAAAACAGACTCTGATGACGATTTTGAAGTTGTTGAAAAGAATAATTCTAGCCTTTCAAAAAAGCCAAGTCCTACAAATAGTATTAAGAGTGAAACACCCCAACCCAACTCAAAAGACACAAAAGGATCATCACGGAAAAGGCTGTCTTGCGGAAACACATCTCAACCAGCAAAAAGAGCAAAACAAGCTTCCCTCTTTTCATCCTTTGCAAAACAGACTAGCATGAAAGAAGAAAAGAAAAAAGAAATGAACTGTCCTATTTGTAGCAAAGACTTTCCTCCAGGAACATCAAATGATGTCATAAATCAACACGTTGACAACTGCCTTATAGACTAGCGTAGTTAGTAATGATCTGTGATACAACACTGCGATACTTCAGAGACATTATTGGTGTTTTAACCATTGTGCTGTGGCATCCAATGTCTCGTCAGATGATTGGTAGTGTTAATGGGTTTAAGGTCTGTAAAGCTTGGACAATGATTAATTAACCTTTAACATACAGGTACCGGGTAGTGTTTGTTTTTGACCAACTCCCCCCTCAAGGTCTAACTCTAAGAAGTCCAAGTCTCTATCACTGAGTGATTTAGGTCTTGCTGCATTTTGTCAGCTATTCTGTGCTGCACTAGGACTTGATAAAATAATCAGAAATCTCTGGCACAGAAAAGGCAATAAAATACCCATAACAGGGTAATGGCCATGGATACTGGTTCCATTTGAGATAAAAATTCAAATTCGTTAATAAAAATTACGATTTACTTTTACTTTTATGATCTACAAAATCCTATGTGTTTAAAAAAGTGAAGAACATCTTGTTATTGAACAATGGCATATGTTATACAATATTTTGAAGTGTGTATTCAACTGATTTTATTGAAGGGTTAAAGAATGTTTTGCAGCTATTTTATTGGCAGTGCCTGGGTTCATTTAAATATAGTCAAATTATGATTCTCTTCTAATAATACATGAAATGGACCTGGAAAAATAGCAAGTTTAAACATTTTACAGGTGCCAAAATTTGCCAGCTCTGAACATGTTTTGATACCTGTTCTCACAGTACAATAGGTTTTCAACTAGTATCAACCTATATGTGCTTCGGTGGATCCAGCAATGATTACCGCATTCAGCTTCAAAACAAGAGGTCTGTGGTTCGAATCCTGCCAGGCGCTCATTAACCTTGCTGTAGAGAACTGATCTACATGCAGTAAGGTTTGAGTGAAATGCTATACTGAATTTCAGCGCAGTACCACCCATGGTTCGCTAGTTCCAGACGATGCTAGCAGGTTTCACTGCAAGGCATAGCCACATGGCGTTGCAGGTTTTCTCCTTGCAATAATACCAGCAGCCTGTGATATAAGTAAAAGCGGCGTTAAATCCCAAATGACCTCACCTCACCTTCAGTGGATCCATGGATACGACTATGAAGTTGAATGATACAAGTTGTACCTATAAATCGTTCTGTGAGAACAAGCCTTTAACAAGAGATTAACTGTTAAACAGACCTAGTTTCATGACATATCTATGATTTAACTTATTATTAATGTGGGGCGTGTCAAAGTAACCTTTTACTGACAAATGAGGACAAGTTTTATGTCTAACAACTTCTCTATTATATGTAGGCAATGTTTCGACTAATGGCTGTGATACTGCTCAAGCCTCATTAAACAGTATATCACTCACTGGACATAGATTCTAGGGTCATTGTTCAGCAGGTGATGACAAAAATCATCACTTCCTCATCAAAGAAGTTTAGAATCTGTGTTGAAACGTCACCTACAAGTTGTTATCTTCATTCTCCATCACCTAAACTTCTAATGCCAGTCAAATAAGTCAACTTTTACTTAGGTTAACCATTACTCCCTTTCTTTATAGTTACTGTAGGGATTTAAATCTCATCTCATATCAGCATTTTGAAAAAGAAGGTTCTTGAAAAAGCCAGACTTAAAAGTGTTTATATTTGTGAGTTTTAATGACAAGATTCAAGATAAAGTTTTTAAAAGTTGGCTGCCAAGAGCATGTATTGGAAGGATGGAATTGATAGTTCTTAATTTTCCAGTTCAATTTATTTTGTCCAAGTTTCTGTTGTAAAAACTTTTAGGGGATCTTACATTAAAGACTGAACGTTTGACGTATGTATTTTAGTTTTTGGAAATTCAGTTCTTCTACTCTCCTCATAATGAGTTTCTTCTTCAAAAAGTTCTTTCAATTTTAGAATGACCATGTTTATAATAATTTTAGATGATTGTATATCTAACTTATGAACTGTTCAACTTTATATCTTTATGAAGTGCAATGTGTGTGATTGAACAGTAAATATTTTAACATCAGTTTGTGTTGTGTTTATTCTTTTATCAATTGACCATTTAAGATGCTGCTAAATCTGTACTAGCCTTTCAAAACTCTCTAAAGCCCTGCTGTTTATACGACCAACTTTGCACATATGCAATATTGCTTATGGTAGTAATATACACACATGAGTAAAAGTAAATTTACTATGTGTTTCATATGCGTTTAATTTCTTCCTAAGCAAATGGGCTTCCAACTCTTTAAATATATGAATAGAGAATTCTTAAAACATGCCAATTAATATTTATTAGATGTAAACTAAATAAATGACATTAATTCATATTTGTCAACATTGTTTTGACTATATCGCCCTAATTATATAATGAAAATCGGATAATCAGATAGATTTTGAAGGTTATCACGTGCAAGAAGGAGATTATCCAATATAGAGAATTTGAAAAACAGTATTAAGAGTTTCTAAAGTTCTCTAACATATTTTCTCAACCTGTGTGAAGTCACTATGTCTGTATACGACGAACTTTTACAAGAAAAGTAAAAATACCATATTTACTCACGGTAGAGAACATTTGCACTTGCCCCTGACTAGGTGCAAATTTGCTTACCATAGTGAAAACTTTGCTTATGGTAGTAAAATATACATATGTGCAAATGCGTCCATACTGCGAATTTTGCTCATATGAGCAAATTTGCATATGTGTAATGCTTTACTCATATGCAAACGCTCGCTGTATAATAATTGACTATTACACACAACTAAGTATGCCATACAACTTTCACACATGAGACTGTTTAAAACCACTGCATCTTGTGCAGACTGAACTCTTCTTGAATGTAAAGGGAACATTTGCAGATGGAGCTTTCTAAGTAGTGAGGGATCAACTCACAATGAAAAAGTGTACACATTGTAAACATGAGTTGTGTTTCACCATGTGGAAAATTGTTATGCTATGTGGGTAACTGGATATCTGGATTCTGAGGGTGTAGAGTCCACCCTGGTACCATGTATTTGTATCCGAAAGGCTTCTACAATTATGTGATTGCTTAAGAAGCTATGTCACAGTGTAGTATAAATATCAACCAATAAAATGATTTGAAATCAAGCAATATTGACCACTGGAACTCGATATCGTAATTAAAACGTAGGTAATAAAAACATACACCCTATATCAAATAGAGTAATAGATACAGGGTGTAGATTTTTATTACGTACGTTTTAATTACGATATCAAGTTCCTATGATATTGACAGAGTCCAAATGACAACGCTGATGAGCGAGGATCAACTTTAAAATATAACGGTACACAAGTAACGATAGGAAAAACAGCATTCCGCTTTAGAAAACTGTCTGAAACCATTTCCTAGGCATGGAATCTTTCCTGCAGAAGTCAAGTTATGCATACCAGTGAATTTAGCTACACTTGAGCAAGGTGTCGGGTAGAAAATGTGGATCTGTCCAATCCCGAATACCTTAGCATTCGCTTATGACACTACATGTATATTAAATCTTACACAACTTCCAAAATGCAGAGAAATTGCATTAATTGATAAATGAGTTTTCCAGTCTAAATATACATCAAGTCTATTATTTTCAAACGCAGAAAGAACAAAAGAGAAAAACAGTTTATGAGTACTCAAAGAATTAGAGTAAATAGTTTCATGACGTTTATGTATTTACCATTTCATTCAATTATTTAGTTCCTACATGTTATATAAATGTATTACACAACTAGGTATGTTGCTTGAATTGGATAATCAATGTGAATATCTACATAATATTAACAGGTAAAAAGTTAATTTTGTATATTCATAAGACATTTAGAAACGTTAATGCAACAATCATCACATTCAGTAATGTGTGGCAAGGGACGAAAACAGTTAAGAGCAAGTTTCGCGTTGGTTGAATTGCTATGGCGATTTGTGAAATTGACAAGCCTTCATGCCTCGAAAACGCTTGTTGCTGTGTAGAAATCTGTTCATATGGTGTCAGATTCTTTTGAAGCGGATTAATCTAATCAAATCTGTCTTTGAAACCAAATTTTGCTATGAAAAATATTTATCATATGTCATGTTGTAGATAAAATACTTCTAGCGATTGATAGGTATGTTTTCAAAAAAAATATTGTTGTATTTGAAACATTTACACACTCGATTGCTCTTTAAAGCAGCTAAATATGAACTGATTAATAACTGAAAATTAAAGTAATTCCAATCAAAACAGAACAGTATGTTGTACGGAGGCGTTGATGATCTATATTTAGCAGCATTACAACCCCACTTTTGTTTACTTCATGGATGTTATTGCCGGGATCAAGAATGTTGTTAAGTGTAGTGAATACAAAACCATCAGGTTTGAAGGATACTTTTTCTTAATACAATTTCAAATACAGAAAATGAACAACACATGATGAAAATCAAGTTTATTATCCAACAAGAGGGGGACTAATTGTATTTGAAACTGTAACTGCCGGGGGAACTGGAAATAAAGGTAATTCAATGTTTTAAAAACAATCAATGATTTGTAATCAGATGTAAGCAAAATATCAAAAATATTATATGGTATAATATTTCAACATATGATGTCAGTTATTTCAAACAATTTAAAATATTTACAGCAATACATCGCTTTACATTGCCGTTTTAGTTACATCCATTCTCTTCCCACAGAGGTTAGTCCCTACAGTTTTCCGGTTCTACCCTCTGTTACTTTACGCTTGAAATTGAGAGCAGAATCTAAGTCCCCTAGCGGTGGAAAGAGACATCTCATACCGTATCCCTGGTTCTTAACCAATGAAAACTATTCTTTATCTGGCCATGTCGACAGAGTAACTTCATAGATCGAGGCATTTTACTCTGAAGGGTCTTGTTCATTAGCATATGTCATTCGAATATGTCTGATGTAAATAACGCAAATGAACTGTTTTTGGTATTTGTCTCTGATTTGGTCTTCTTTATTTATAATTATGTTTATGATCAATAGTTTTCACAAAATCAAATAGCATAGTTCGAGGAAAACACAGGAAAACGAGAAAACGTTGGCTTTACGTTTATTTTATCATTATGACGTGTCATTGGCAATGTCACTTTTACAACGGCGTCGCTGATTGCACAACTAGATTCAATTGCAACCAATCAGGACACTCCCTTCCCGCTCCCGATTTCAAGCGTAAAGTAACAGAGGGTAGAACCGGAAAACTGTAGGGACTAACCTCTGTGGGAAGAGAATGAGTTACATCGTGAAATTAGAAAATTGAAAGTGTACGTTAATAGAAATTATATTTCATTTTGGGCAATTAGATATCAAATTGAGGTTTTGATGTTATGAAAATATGTGAAATTCTGCCGAGTCTAAAAACGAGAAAGTGGTATATTAAGTGTTTACCAATTATATGGCTGCCACAGTGTGTATTTTGACCTAGACATTTGCAGATCCAAACTGATGACTGGTCGTCCATGGTGATTTCATCAATATCAGTATACCTGCCAAAAAATATATATTAAATTTCAAATTCAAATATATGGAGTGTTTCCCCTCTGAATCGTGTTTAAACACAAATATAAAATACAATGCAAGTTCTCACTGACTACTATTGGTCAGTCAAAATAATAGAACAACTCGGATGTTATTACCGATTGACTCTGCGCCCTCGCATTGGAGAGTTGTTGGCAGGATAGATATTTAACTGAAATAAAATAAAAACGTTGTATTACCCCAAGTAGCATTCATATGTTACGAAGTATTGTAGTGTGTATCGTTACTCTATGAACATGTTTGAAACAGTTTGTGCTTATTGCATAAAACTCGGACTTAGGAAACCAGGAGGATCCTATCACAAATCAACCTTTATTAAGGTTAACCTTAGCTCCACGTCTTCAACATAACACTATTGTGGTTTGGCCTCAGGAAGTCGACCCTCAGTCGTGTATTCACGGATGGGTGAAGAAAAAAGGTCGATGTCCTGAGTTTGTCGATGTTTCAGCAATTTAAGTTGGATTATAAACTTTAAGACAAAGACGCTTGGACATGTTGTTAGAAGATGATAATCCGGATTATGCGGATGAGAGCGCGCCTAATGAGAAAACATGGCACGTAAATAGTGTTTTACTTCACATAGAACATATACATTGAAACATAACATAGTTCCATAGTATTATATATTTTTTTATTTGAGTGTATTAAAACATTATTGTTTACAGACAAAATAATAAGGGTACGTAATTAAATACACATATACATATACATTACATATATAGACATGTGTACATTCATTTTATCAATTTATCATATATGTACTATTCAGAATGATTAACACGGAACTACATTATGCATATACAGTTTGATTTGTTCATTTAAAACATTGGAGAAATATAAAAAAAAATACCTTAACTAGATGCTTGTGTGTATACACGAGTCAATAGCGCATTATTCTCTATCAACCGTCCAGCAGTACTACTGACAACGCCATATTGCATCATTGTTTATTACATGTACACAAGTAAAAGCAGTGTTTTTATTTATGATAAATACATCTTAGAAATCGCCGCAAATGGCTGCGATACTGCCGAAGCGGCGTTAAACAATAACTCACTCACTCATCTTGGAAAACACCAACTTGCTCAATTATAAAGAGAAAGAAGATAATAAGATGGTAGATGGTATTGGCGACGCAGGTTCCAGTTGGTCTATATCGCGAGTTGAAATAATCGGTCAAAATAATTGTTAGTAACAGGTCTCCAGGGAAAGTCCTGAGATATTCGTGTTGTAAAACTTCATCGCTCTAGTAATTTGTACAAATATATTTTCGATACTTAACATTACTTTTAAGTAATGCACATGATGACGTTTGCAAAATTTGACATTACAGACAATGAGTGCCAAAATGCTAGATCCTGTCTATAATCCCTTCAAGGTAAGATAAAACATTACCTGCACAGGAGACATAACATAGTGTTTCCACATTTGATGTCCTAGAGAGTCGGCCATTCCTTTAAAGGTTATCTCATACACCGCTGTTGTTGTTGGGTTGGTGCCCAAGTGTATTTTGGTTGTGGTAGTCACTTTGTTTAACTTCGCGTCCCAATCTTTTGCCCAAAATCTTGCAAAGCAACCATCGACTCCGTCTATAGAATCTGAAAACAGAGCCCCATCCTTGATTCTATAAAATATCAAGGTGTTGTGTATATAGTTAACCCTTAGCGCAAATATGTAGCGGAACAGAGGTATATAATCACTTTTCTTTCCGCTTTAGTTGGCAAGGGAATTATGATAGTTCATTCGGATTATCATCATGATATTTAAGATGTGTACAAGAATATTTCATGCAATGCCTGTCACCCTCAAATGCATAACATTCGTCCATTTTAGTTACAAGCAACTATGGAATTATATATACTATATACGCCATATTCCCTACATCATGAAGATGCATACTATAAGCGCGTACACTTACCTTTGATGTAGTCGAAGCATCACGCTGTTGGTAGACATAAATATATACTATCCCTGATATTGCTTTAATATCAATGAACAGTTTCTGTGTCGTATAGTGACGGACATGAACCTGCGCATTATGTGGAATTCATTTCCAGAAAAAAATTCAAATGACTATCGAATGGATGGTCATTAATTTTCAATTTAAACTTGACTGGCAAAAGCAACTTAATATACAGGGAGCGATAAGTATATATAGTATAGTATTTATCACGCTATCTTTCCTGTAAGATCTAAATACCGCTTGAACCATCATATACAAGTACAAATAATGGATCCGAACTCAGACCCTTCACGAAATACCAAGCACCGCCCCACCTACCCGCATCTCGACCTCTGATCATCAGCTCCATGTCGAGTTTACACAATACGGAGGGGACCCGTGAACACACTGGGGGCAGTGTAGAGGTCAGGGTCACCGTCACCATGTCATTTTCACCTGGCAGTTGACTTTGGAACATCTACAACATTATACGACCCTTGTTTTCTTTGGTACAAGTACATTCGAAAACACATTAGGCGAGTTTACATTTTCACTGGTATCAAAGGAGTAATGTCAATGCTCCATAGTTGATAAATCTAGATAAACTCCTAGTTGAAATTGTTATCCCCTTTTGCAACGACCCAATCACAACCCAATACCACAGCTATAATATGATTCTTGGTGACCATTTCTTCAGGTCCTGGAGCTAGTGCAGATTGTCGGACTATTACCTATAGATAGTAAAGGATGTCAAGAAACAATATTTGAAAATATCAGTTACGGATAAAAACTAGACCCATGTGTCGATATTATTGAAAACATTTAATCTTATTAAACTTGATAAAAATCGTGAACTTTCAAAACATCAATCATCTCAAAGGTTAATCTTAATTTCAGGGTTGAGTAGTATACAAAGAATTTCAGTCCACACATTTAAGATAAATAAAGTATAATGTATGATTATTGCAATTGCAAATGTTGTCCTACCGTGACTGTCCCGTGGTATTCATTACTTGTCAAGGGCGCTGTTTTAGCGTTATTTTTACCCGGAACGACCTGTGCTTCCACCATGCATGTAAGCTGAAAAGGAAAAGTTGAAAAGTCGTTATATTTGCACGAATGCAAATTCTATAAAGATAATATATTTCAACATCAGTGTCGGATCAGGGAGTTTGAAACCCCACTTGAAAATGAACCATCCCCCTTTAAATACACCGAGGGGCAAAATAAACGATACTTCATTTTCACAAGAGTCAAACACAAAATATTTCTGCCGGATGAAGTCGATTTTGAATGTTTGTGATGAGGATATATCTCGTAAAGAGATATACAAAATTCATTCATGAGATTATATGACACTTAACATTTTATATCGTTTCAAAAACACACAGGGTGCTGACGTTGCTTTATATTCTATATTGTTGACGCATCATGACTGTAGGACGTCATAAAACAAGCCAAACAAACTCTTGTTGACACTCTTATTTCGTCTAGTTAAGGATATTTAAAAACGATGATTTCTTAAAAGCTCTTTTTTTATTAAATTTTTGGGGTACAAACAACAACATCACATCAAACATCAACTATATAAAACCAAGTGCCTACATCTTGCAATTGTATTATCTTGACAATAATGATAAGTGTAATTAAAGAAGATAGGTAAAATCATGATATAGTCATCTAATTTATCAAGTTGCTTTCAGTCAAATAAATGATGGTAATCGGACCAAAATACAACAAATTTGGTGTAGTTGCAAGACGAGATGGCATGTGTTTTCTCAATATTGTATACATTAGTTATTTCATTCTTAATCTTATCAAAACTATGCGTACATTTGTATGACCTTATTTTGAAAAGTGTAAACTTGACAAGAGGACATCGTTCCTTTTTTCGGAGTATCCAAATATGATTTTTTTTCTTTTTAAAAGTTCTGTTCTTCAGAAATATGAACAGATATATTGTTTTGAAAATTCAAATTTAGTTAAGTTGGTTTCTCAAGACGTGAATACTTTGCAACAACCCATCTCATTGAAATTCATATGATCTTTTAAAACCAAATAAGACGAAAATCATCTAATTTGAAAAGGTATTTCCCATTTACAATATAGAGAGTCTATTAATTCCCTGTGCAAAATATTGTCAACTCGCACACTATAATCAAAGATGACGAGAAGATGATGAATAAGGTATACAGTACCAATCGATTACATTGCCTATCTCCAGGAGGCCTATTGACAATTGACATTTAAAGATGTTGAAAAAGGAATTTTTTAATTGAAACACTAAAATATATTATTAAACAAAATTAGCTGATCATTTTCAGGTTTGAGGGAACGAGCCAAAAGAGATGGCCTGTTTTTCGAATTCGGGATTCGAACCCTCATCTCACCTTCTTGCCGATATTGCCTATCCAGTCTGCTGACGATATTCTGGTTTTGTTGGTCCCTCCCGTCAACTCGAGACTTCGATGTTTGACCCCGTCAAACAGCCACGTGACCCAAAAAGCCACATGGGGGTCACTTCCAGTATAGCCGACGTCACAATCCTGGACAAACTCAGTGTGATCCGCAATAAAACTTGGTGCATGTAAGACGGGTCGTGACATTACTGGAAGCGGATCTTTGAGAGAAAGAAGATATGAGAGAGAAAGCTTTAGAGAAATCCGCTTTAAATCGAGAGTAGAAGCAAATTTCCCTAGCGGAGGAAAGCTGAACTTCATCCTCTATCACTGCTTCTAAAACAATGAAAACTCTTCAGTGGCAAAGTCGACCGAGTGACTTAAAAAATCTTGGCATTTTACTCTTAATTAAGGGTCTTGCTCATTAGCTCATATGTCCTTCGAATATGTTTGATGTAAATAACACAAATGAACTATTTTGGGTGTCTCTGATTTGGTCATTTTTATTTATACGCATGTTTATTATCAATACTTTTCACAAAATTAAATACCATATTTCGAGGAAAATACATTAAACATGAAAATGTTGGTCTTACGTTTATTTTATCATTTTGACGTGTCATTGGCAAATGTCACTTTTACAACGGCGTCGCTGATTGCACAACTAGATTCAATTGCAACCAATCAGGACACTCTCTTTCTGCCGCCGATTTCAAGCGTAAAACAACAGAGGGTAAATGGAAATCTGAAGGGAGTAACCTCCGTGGGAAGAGAATGACAAGTATCTGGTTATATCATCAATAACTAAACATGGTGTCTTCAAATGTAAGTAACATTGTCTTTGGTCAATAATATATCCATTCAAAACACCAAAAAAAATATCCATTTACAAAAGTAACATGGTTCCAATCTGACACCCGGAAATATCCGCGTGCTCTTCTCCGGTCTCCTCTCAGTTTCTCTACAGTGCATTCAAATGGAACGGGAAGTTCCAATTAAAACCAAATGGTTGAATATGTCTGGAGATTGTCATGTGACTAATACACAAATTAACCCTTTTCTGTACAATACACCTCAGAATGTTTAAGAATAGATAATCTATTCACATACGTCGATTTCGTATCAATCTGTCTTTTCCATGAAACAAATGTTACGAGTGTTGTGAATGTAACAAACTTAAGTTCAGCAGCTGTAAACTAGTTATCAACTTCCCAATGCAAGGCATAACTCTTGCCCGTCTCCATTACTAGCTGATGTAATGGAGACTGGCAAGAGTTATACCCTGCGTTTGGAAGTTGACTAGTTATATGACCAATATTAAAATAACCCCTCTGTACTATATATTATCATTAAAATGGTAATTTTCAGTCAGTACGTCTTGGTAAAATAACACCATTAATTGACAACATTTTACATCTGTGACTTCAATAACATATCACTTTAATTCCATTTTAATTTTGTCACTTTAATTCCAGTTTGAATGACATATTTTTATATATGATGATACACCGTTAGAGAAAAACAAATCTAAAAGTTAAGTAATCTACCTGTGCATGGTTCAAATCCTGTCGGTGACGTTTGGCCATTTTTGCAGGGAATGTTTATGTCTGGAATTAGGAAAATTAAATCATTGAGAATACTTAGGAACCATAACTTATAACAATAATTTCATTTTTGAAATAACTTATTTTGTATTTAATTATCTGAAATATTAATTTTGTATTTGTGTTTTTATTGACAGTTAAGATTTTGTTCAACATTTGACAAGAGGTAGGCCTACTTCAAAACTCTTCTTCATCGTGTTTGATAATATAATACAACGTAACTAGATCACTTTAATTCCAAGTCTAATGATATATAAACGGTTTGATTTTGATGAAATCTAAAAGTAGATTAAGTAATCTGTCCGTGCATGGTTCAAATCCTGTTTGTGACGTTTGGCCATTTTCGCAGGGAACTTTTATGTCTGGAATTACGAAAATTAAATCATTGAGAATACTTAGGAACCATGCCTCTTCTTATAATCATTTAATTTTTGCAAGTTTTTTAACATACTGATTTAATTTGAATATACATTTTCTATTTATTCAAAATTGACAAGGCGTGCTTCAAAACTCTTAAACGGTGTATTGAGATCGACATTCTATACTTAATAAGAATTGATTGAGATCGACATTCTATACTTAATAAGAAATGAATGCGCCCTATGTTCTAACATAAAGTGAAAGTACACAGTACATATGGTGTGACACATCATGGTTGATATACTGGATGGTTAACTCCGGGAACATGCTTTGTAATATAAGTTGACAGGACCAACCCAATGCTCAACATCGGAATTTTCAACAGCATAGAATTATTTATGAACAAAAACAAACTGATGAGTAAAAGAATCAAAAGTATAGAGAATTTCCCTCTAGTGTCTTCTGATATTAAATATATCAACACGAGATGATACAAGTAAGAAATAGCCGTGTAGTCCAGGCAATGTCAGCAACCAGCAAATGAAATATCTTAAAATCCAGCAATATATATATAGCATTGATAAGATGAGAATACCCAATGAGCAGTCATCACACTTTAAATCACAACATGTCATCAATGTCCTTCCCACAGTGGTTAGTCCCTACAGATTTTCTACCGTAACCTCTGTTGCATATAGACCACAGTTTGCATATTTCGCATGATCCCCTGGCGGCGAAAGTTTATAACACTGGTAACGTTCTTATTTGTGCCCAACATTTATTACATCTGCGACCGAATTATATCTTGTAAACAAGATGTGCACAGAAGTCCATTTCGACGATTATGGAATGCTAAGTTTGAAACAACATCGGTGGTTGACAACTACCTTCTGACACAACCAATCAGGATTCTCCATTTCTAGCTGAGAATGTGCTCGATATATTCATGGATCCCTATATCCGGGCTAAGCCCCGCCCCCCTTGGTTACTGTTGCTAGTTCCCACATGTTACGATAGAAAATCTGAAGGGAGTAACCTCTGTGTGAAGAGAATGGATGTCAATGGTTGACAAACTACATGCTATTAATGCCAGTGAGAAACCAGTTCGTAACGTTACGAAGCACGAGCTGTGTAGATAATCAGGGAACGGAAGTCTACTCACGGAAACAAACACCGCGATGTAGCAGGA
Organism: Gibbula magus; assembly: GCA_936450465.1. Taxonomy (NCBI): domain Eukaryota; kingdom Metazoa; phylum Mollusca; class Gastropoda; order Trochida; family Trochidae; genus Gibbula; species Gibbula magus. The sequence goes on from OW388306.1 coordinate 28,102,238, forward strand.
GGCCGTTTCTATTGCCCGATTAATTACTTAGTACCGACTACTGAGGTAGTCATTTCGCTTTACCTTTATATATATAAGAGTATGGAAGGTTGATCACAGGGGTTCGAATCGCTATTTGGACAATATCTTCCAAATTCAAACTCTAAAAATTTTGCAATCATTTACCTGATTACACTGATGTGGTAAGCTTATATTCCAAATTTGATCGTTATCGGTAAATAAATAAAGATTTCAGATAAATATCCCCGCAAGTGATTCGGAATATAAGTCCACCACCTCATATATAATCAGCATCTGATTGCAAAATTCTAAATTTTGAATTTTGAAAATGCTGTCATAACAGCGATTCGAACCCCTGTGGGTTTGAACATATACTTGACAAAATAAGTTAGGGATATTTTTAATATTGATATTTTATCAGTTTGTCAATGAATGAATGAATGCATCACTATTCATAATTGCAAAAGTTGCATATATCCCTAACTATTTGTGTCCAGTAGATAGCTCGTTAGCTTGCTCACACCTGTACATGGTTCGAATCCAGTTGAAGATGTCTGACCAGATTTACAAGGAACTTGTTTGGCTGAAAGACAATAACAATTGTTAAAACAATGCTTTAATTCAATTTTTAAAATGTTTAAAGAATATCTTCCAACAAATCCTTTGAATTTTGAAGTTGTAAATATAACAGAATATGAGTGTTCGTCGTTATTGATTCAGCGTTTGATATCCTATGTTTTCGATGTTGATATGCAACACTTTTTGGGACTTAACTTAAGTAACTAGGTAATATATAGAAACATAAATAAAGTGTTTGTTTACTAGATTTGAGAATGTGTAAAATGTTTAATATGCGTTTCAATAACATTCAAACTTTGTTACATGCTATGCGATGAAGAACTATATTTTTTAAATTAGAAAAATATTATGTTCACTTCAGTGAAATATTTATCTTCGATTTACTCTGAAAATATGCATGACTATGATCATACAATGGTATTACGTCAGCGCAACAATATAATGGGGACGCAACCCCTTCCTTGGTGAAACTACTGTTTTGGCGTGAAACACTGTATTTTCCAATACTATTGCATATCATAATTCCACTGTTATGACTGTGTTTTAGTGTAATAATAGTAAAAGAAACGTTCCAACAAACATGCAAGATATGATGATAAAGACGACTGAAACATAGTTACTTACATATTGTTTACAGAAGCCAAATAACCTACATTTTCTATACTTTTTAAACATTGTCTTATTACGTTCCTGAAAAACACGCCTTTAAAATCGTTGAAATTTCTTTAACCGAGCGAGATAAAATAATGACATAGGGCTTTTTGGCTTAAGTGTTTTCCCTCACACATGCTAGAAGTACTAACGATGCGCCAACGATTCAAAGTCGAAGAAGTTAGATTATGTCGACAACGTCTTTTATTAACTTAATTTCCATATATTATCAATTATAAACTTAAATGTATAGCAATTCGTCCATAAACCTCTTGAAAAAAACGATTTCAGCACTCCATCGGGGTTCGAATATATATTTATATATAAGATGAGAAGAAATCTTGTACTTTACGAAACATGTACGTAACAAAAACATTCAAGGTGGATTCTGTCCCGTACAAGTATTTTGACGCTAGTATATTACTCATCTTTCATCGAATGACGGGGTAAGACCTTGTTTATATATATCCTCGATATTAAATTTTTACTCATACCAGTGCAAGGTTCGAATCCGGTTGGTGATGTTTTGTCGGGCGGACAAGGGATTGTATTATCTGAAATAGAAAAATAGAGCCATTGGCTCTGTAGCTCATCAGTATATGTATTGTTTGCAAAACCGAAATAAATTGTACTCAGCTAGTTCTAGAGCTTTTCATAATGGAAAATAAGTCACAAATAGGTTCTACAATGTAATATCCCCATTGTCTAAAGAGGACTACACAACATTTCCGCTATAGACCTTTTGGTACTGGAGAAGAAGATTAAAATAGGAATTAGATCATGATCCCTGTGACATGGGGACACGAAATCTACAACTTAGAATCCCCATTGGCCAAGGAGTCTGCACATAAAATTTTAATTCATTAGACCTGTTGTAACTGTAGAAGAAAATTAAAATATGTTTTTAAGGTTGTGACCCCGGTGACCCAATTTGGGGTCATGGGGTCACGAAATCTACAATTTAGAATCCCCATTAGCAAAGGAGTCTGCACACAACTTTTCAGCTCTAGACCTTTTGGTACTGGAGAAGAAGGTGGAAATAAGTTCTTAAGGTCGTGACCCTTGTGACCTTATTGTATTTCACTCGCCTGTGGAAGATATTGAAATGTGATATTTGAAGGGTTCGGGGCTAAAGTATGAAAACCCACAGAATTGTACTTTTGAGAAAATCACAATTTAAAGTTTGGCACTGCAGGTCAAATCAGGATGGGGCCTTTTTTTGGAACAATACTCATCATTACATTGACCAATAATTTGAACTTGCACAAAACGTAGACCACTCTTCGCGCTATATTTATATAAAGAGCATTTCAAACCGTTTCTTACCAGTGCAGGGTTCGAATCCGGTCGCTGATTTTTGGTTGTTTTTACATTTTGCGAGGTTTCCTGCAATAAATAAAAAGCCACAATATTCGCAAACCTGTCATTAAGGTTCTTTCTCGTTTAATACCAGTAAGCAGATCTAGATACCCGTATTGTAAGCATATATAACAGGGACACTCGTATAATACACACTATACGAGTACTGTAAAAACAATAATTTTCGAAATTCTGAAAGTCTTCAAGTACATGTTGATTTTTCATGAGACAAACACAAGAAGAATGTTAATTCGTTTGTACTCCAGTGAACACTTGGTTTAATAAATTCAATATTTCAAAAGAAATGTGACGCATTTGATTATGACATGAATACAGTAAAACATATCTGCAATATATTGGCGTCTGGTTAATGTTTAGTTAAAATATCATTGTTTAATGTACACACGGGCAAGAAATGAAATTTACACCAATATGGCCCTTACCATGTTTATAATGTTGTAAACGTGTGCAGAATGAGGCACATTTATTGATGTTCTTATATGTCGAAGAACCGGCACAGACAAATGGTCACCTGATGACCGTTTACTTAATTACCATCGCTACAAACTTGATGTTAGATAAGTAAATGTTAGTAAAATGTAATGACTTTTGTTCATGGTTCCATGAAATTTTACGAAAGAGTTGGGTATATAGATATGCACCGATCCACACCGTAACTTACTGCGTTTAACCCAAACACTCCACACCGTACCTTTTCGTAAACCATAAAGTTGGACAATATTTCTTGCTTTCTTTCTTTCAAAAAGTAAGCACCTGACAGTGTGCATATACGGTACAAGAAGAAACAGGTAAGATAAATAATGTTAAAGGGCTTCGAAGAAACGTTTAAAATCACATAACATTAGATAACAATATTTTCTGGATAACAACTTAACTGCGAACATACACGTTTGGAATGTATGCTTACTTCTTCATCAGGTGAAGGAGTAAGCATATAGGTGAGGTGAGTTGGGGTTTAACGCCGCTTTCAAGAGTATTTCACTTATATCGCGGCTGCTAGTATTATGGCAGGGAGAAAGCCCGCATCACCATGTGGTTATGCATTGCGGTGAAACCTGCGAGCATCGGCTGGAACTAGCGTACCATGGGTGGTACTACGCTGAAATTCAGTGTAGCATTGCACCCAAACCTGACTGCGCGTAGAACAGTTCTCTACTGCAGAGAAAGTTGCCGTGCCCCTGGCGGGATTCGAAAGTAAGCATATACTCGGAATCGTCGTATATATTAGCAATAAAGTAGTTGTTATCCAGGATATCTTCTTTCTTTACATATTCCACTTCTAAAAACATGAACCTTGATTCAAAGACCCAATCAAACAAAAACAAGTACATAGTAGATCACAGTTTAAGGAGTTGTAGACCAGAAGACCATCACAGATGGTGACATTGACTTGAAAGGGTCTTAAGAAAGCAAATAACATTTAATGAAATTTAACATTTACCTGTACAGAAAGCAGAAGGACACAGCAGATCGCCCTTCAAGAAGTTGTAGACTAGAAGGCCATCACAGTTAGTAACATTCACCATAAACGAAAACAGGCAGCAGTTTCCAGGGTCTCCGTGATTTACACAGAAGCTCCTCTCCAGAGTCTGACCAATTTTTGGCACGGGGTCCTTCATCCAAACCGTCGATATGGTGCCACAGTGGTTATGGGGAACACATGACGTCGCTATTTCGTTGGTTCGGAAACGGTACCATCCGTCTGGGAATGTGTCGCAATGCGCATGCGCTCTGTCAACTTTGTGGTCGTTTGTTTCAGATCTGTTAAATTCTCCAGGAACTGTATTGTGGTAGATGCATTGGTCTTCATAGGACAGCGTTCTACCTGGAAACATCAGAATAATGCTTATTTTGAAAGTATCTTTACAATTTGACGAAAAGACATGATAAGTGTCCTTGTGCTGTGTTGCATTCCACATATCAGGGAATCTTTATAAGTAGAGAGTTTCTAATATAATGCTTACAGCTATGAATCCTATCGTGGAAAACGGTCATCACGCCTTTAACATTACTAAATGTAATATTATAGGGGAGTCGAATTTCTAATGTCCGCTTCGAGAAACGCTGCCAAACGATTCCCTTTACTACATTGTATGGCCATGTCATTGGCTCTGTAGCTCATCAAACTGTGTGATTTATTATGTAATTTTGAAGACATAATTTGAAGAAAAAATATCAAAAGCACCGCCCCTCTGGCACCTTGAGGTGAGGTTGAACGATAACCAAATTGTCAATGTCCGTAGCAAAATTACATTGTCAACGTTTAATAGCTTTTGTTTTGAAGCAGAGATTAAAATCAGCAACTAAAGCTATGCTCATTATTAGATCGTGTCGGGGTAGCTAAATCTACAATTTGTACCTCCCATTTAGTTTTTTAAACAGAAATTAAACTAGTTATATTTTAAGGATTAGCCTCTGAAACCTCTATTAGGGATCGAAGAATCAAGAAACGGTTTAATGTCCAATTGCGAGGTTAGTTGTACACACGGGTTCAGTTCTCTGGGAACTGTGTTTTATATGATTAAGGTCGGGCAGTTACCTGACGCCTTGTCGTGCAGAATTCGCGTCGAGTTACGATTGCCATGTTCGTTGTTATAATAAATAATTCCAAAACATTTTGTTCACTTGTATATATGACAGTTTTAGATCAAATGTAAATGTAAATGTAAGTATGTAAGTATGTAAGTATGTAAGTATGTATGTATGTATGTATGTATGTATGTATGTATGTATGTATGTAGGTAAGTATGTATGTATGTATGTATGTATGTATGTATGTATAGTTACAATGTAAAACTGTATCCTCATATGCCGCTGTCTGCGGCCCGAGATTAATATAAGGAGAAACCATGATACCGAGGATATGGAAAGGTTGTGGACCCGATAGGAAGGAAAAACCCGAGGATGCGAAGTTTTCCCCTGACTATCAGGGTTTACCATATCCTCGGTATCATGGTTTCTCCATATTATGAACCGTTTCTGAGTGTATGACAGGCTTTTTAATTGTTATCGCGTTATATTGAGGATCCCTGGTAAATAGAGTCGTTCATAAAATCCCTGTTTGGGGGGGGGGGGGGGGGGGGGGGGGGGGGTTTGATCTAAAACTGTACAATGATGTAAGTCCCTCGTACCGGGTGTTGCGGTTTAGAAAGGTCGTTTCAAGTATCACGTTATATGGCTAGAAGGTTGATAAATAAAGTTCAGTTATGTTAAAGGGTGAATGACCAGCAATCTATCTCGACCTCAATCTTTTGCATACATTTTTTAAAATTTGTAACTGAAATGTTCCTTATCAGATTATAATTAAACGTCTTTTCTTAGGTCGTTAATTCAATGAAGGCATCTGCAAATGGTGGAGAAATCAATACTTACCAATCGAACACAAGAATAAAAAGCATATGTTCCACATTATTCTGTCCTATATTTAAAGAAGATAACGCGTCAGAACTGCGTGTAAATGTTCTCGTAAATACTCTTATCTCAATGTTGTACATAAAGATAAACGGATTTTTATTGGAAGAATACCGTATTTACCCTAATTTAATTGAACATTACATTCTCTGTGAAGCCTAATTTGAGAATCATTTCTAATCACAATACAGTTTTGTTGATATGACTTCAAAAATGTATTAAGATTATCAATAATTGATAAGTTAACACATACGATATATATTATAACAAAATAGTATATCAAGAGTCATCAGAAGATGACATATGTATCCCAGCGGTCCCACATAATTTGCAATTCACCTTTCAACACATTGTTTTTCTTTAAGTACCACTTCAGTTAGTATGTAATATACACAGTTTCAGGAAGATAGGATTAAAGGTTTATCAGTTCTTTTCCGGAAACGAACCTCTCCCTGAACAAAGTCCACAGCATACGTGTTTCTATAGAAATGGAAAAAAAAGAAATATCAAAATATCAAAATGAATAACTTCAGATAGTGGGTAATACACATGCAAAGATTTAGGAAGATATAATGAAGGGTTTTGGGGTTATGCTCCAGAAACGAACCTATCCCCGAACAAGGTTTTTGTTTCAAACGCGTTTCAATGGAAACGAAACAATTTGTTTTCCGAAATCTGAAAGAGAGCGAGACTAACTTGTGAAACAGCCGCACCATTTTCTAATAAACGTTTCGTCATCTTTGCCAAATATATATATTTTCTACGTTGAAACTAATTTTTATTACCCGAAGGGCGAAAATTTAAGTCTACAAGGGCATGTTTACATTTATATATGTACTTCTTAAGAATAGTAAACAGGTGCTTTATTAAAATGCTTCCATAGGGGCCTCCAAGTAGGAAGGTTGAGAAGTTGTACAGTTGGTTTTTTGAAGGGGTAGGACGCAGTAAAACTACCTTGGTGTGCATGTAATTCAAGCTCGAGTAAGATTTCTTGAATTATTTCTTCTTGTCTATGAATATTGCTTAACTATATGCGGTATATTCTTGCCAAAGTATCTAAATGAGTGAAATAATTTTTAAAATGTCATGTATACATAATAGGATACATAGTTTCTGAAAGTAATGTTTGTTGAAAGTATTTCTCAAATCTAAGTGGAGATGTTCAGAAAATAGAGCATCAACACCAAATCAAATTCAAAAATGTTTGTCAAAACATGGGATCGAACCTTGGGAGTAGTTTCCGACCAAGTACAGTAACCATTTCCATAGCAAAACATTTTCAGGATTGGGATTCTTAAAATGCCTCGATTACAAAATTATCAGCCTTATTACTGAAAATAGATCCAGCTATAAAAGGCGATAGGGCTAAAACCACTGTGTATCATCGTACACCGGCAGTAGAGGTGTACATCGATATATGTTATGTTTGAAGAGAGGAGTAAAATCGATACATTTACAGCTTTATTTGGAAATAACTTCAAGGGCGGATAATTATCACAATAAAGTTTGCCTTGAATTTGGCCCTTTTGCGTATAGATAAAGAACAAAATTGCTAGTGGGTTATCATATACACGTATATCATTGTATTATCGCGTTGCTCAGTCTGGAGGTTGTATTTTGAATGCCATATGTTCACATATTTTAATAATTAGGTCGTCAAGACGATTGTCTGGAAGACCTATTGTTATTACTATGTCCTTGAAGACCTATTGTTATTACTATGTCCTTGAAGACCTATTGTTATTACTATGTCCTTGAAGACCTATTGTTATAACTATGTCCTTTTTCTTATTATTTTTTGTACGTTTTTGGTGCGCCCTACTGTGAAGTAACGGCTGAACCGATTCGCATGAAACTTGCAGGGATGATAGCCAGCAACAATATCTAGGTCTGTATGATAACCGAATTTTGATTTTCGACTTCTCTCCTGAGTTATCTCCCCTTGAAGTTGAAACTTCAAACCTTAAGAGGTCCAAAACTAAGATAATTTCACAAAACTTTCACCAAAATGTGGGCAGCAAAATTCCCCATCGATTAGAGGGCTATAGCGGTTTTCGGCGGTAATAAAAGATTTTTTGCGATTTCGAAAAAAATGAAAATTTTGTGAATTTTCGCGGTTTTTAGGGTATGCGTGTTTGAAAATCTTCTAAATAACGGCAATACATACAGCTTTGTGTGATAGCTCATTTTAAATGCAAATAAAATTCGAAGGGCCTGTAAGAGCCCGAAATTGAAATTTCCTCCTAGAATTTTAATAATGTCCTTGAACTTGGTCATTTTTAAAAAGTGCGTTTTTCGGCTCCATGTTAAAAGGGACATTTCTCTATAACAAATTGAGTTACGTCAAACATATTGGCTTCAATCTCTTTCTCATAACTAGTTTAACAATTCCATAACATATCATTATCATGTAAAAGTTGATAGTTTCGGCACAATTTGGACAGTCCCCAAAAAAGTAAAATTTTGAGATTGAGACTTTTCTAGGGGTATTTTCTTTGGAGAATTTTTTATTGTAAACTACTGAAGATACAATTATGTTTAATACGTCATTTTGAAGCACAGATGTCCTTTTTTAAGAACAATAAATTTAAAACATGAAATTGTCCTACTTTACGTGTGATAAGTCTTAGAAGATGTAATTCTTTTTCAAAAAGGGCGATTTTCAGCAAAGTTCAAAGGATCACAACTGTTTAACCGACTACCCTATTGACATTTTATTTGCACCTGCGTGTGCACAATTTCAGGAACAACTTTTCTGTTGAACCCTTCCATGAACAAATTGATAGTTCAGTTTCAAACATAGCAAATGTCGTATAGGGGTCAAAAATAAGCATTTTTGAGTATTTCTATTTTCTTAAATATTCAGTACAGTATAACGCATTAATTATGTATGTAATCTATATTATGATTACATCATCTTAAATGGAAATTCAAGGACAACATTTAATATGGAAAACTTATGAAAATATTAACCATTTTGTTTTAATCATTAGAAAGATCATGTAGGGGTCCTTTAAGGATGTCCGCTCCTTCCTGTTGAACTTCAAAAATGAAATATGATTAAGTAAAGATTTTTTATCTTTATTTACTTCATGATATTCTACATCATATACATGCTTTAAAAAAACAAATGATTTAAAGAAAATGTGACTTTAGAACCTCTAAAAAGTGCTTAAACAGCATAAATGGCCTAAATTTGACTAAAAAAGGGGGTTTTCAGATACATTTTGTGTCAAAGCTTAAAAAAACCCACACTACCATATATATTTTTTCATCGATTTTGGTAGGGTAAAATGAACTTTGTAACATATCAAAAAAGGAAAAAAAGTTTAATTCTAGAAATGTAGTATTTTAAAGTTTTTAGCATTTTTTTTTCATTTTCCCATGGACTCCCATGTTAAAATTTACTATCTTACAGGCGTCATATCTCGAAAAAAAACCACACTACCCCCTATTTTTTAATGCTGATTTTTCAATCATATACTTTGATCATCTAAAAAATATAAGTTAGAAAAAAAGTTTAATTCTATAAATTTGAGGAGCGAACATCCTTAATAAGCGATTGTTCAATTTTCAGAGGGTCATTGTCTTTGGGGAAGTTTTGTAAAATAACTACTTAAGATAGAGACATGTTTGATAGCTCATTTTAAAGCAGAGAAACTGGTGAATAACCGAGAGTCCAACATGGAGTTCAAGGTCAAGCAGAAGTCTTGAAGACCTAAGTATTGACGCGTCAATCCTAGTTTAAAAATATATGTTACATTTTGATTCACACACGCGAGAAATGTCTTAATTAAATCACCACAGTAACCTAACAGTGAATTCTATTAATATGTTATTCAAGTTGGTTATTTCAGTCTGTAAAACATTGGTGTGGATTTCCCTTTGTGTACAATTTGTAGATATTTTGTGTACCGTTGGTAGTATTTTTACGGAATACCGTAAATCATCCGTATACCTTATTTAGGTCTCAAAGGGGTGACAAATTATATATTCATTATGTATATTTTAAGAACTGTGACAAGGATGATATGCTTTTTATGACATTATCAACCATGCCTTAAACACACACCCTGTAAGAGAAATCGTGATCAGGAAAAGATTGAGTAGAGACATTCAAACTTTCCTTACATAATAATATCAGAAACATGTTCAAACAATGGAGAAACATTCCATCAATGTAGATCAAGAATCTGTCCGTGTTTGCAGATTACATCCCTCCAGGGCATGATGAAAAAACCCCAAAGTACACGGTGATCACTGGCCACTGGTAAATAATCTTGACTCAAATGACAATAATGTTATAGCTAGATATTCTATGAACATCGCACATATTTCAGTAACAGAATCTCGCTTTTGTAGTCGAGAGTACCTTAAAGTCATAACAGATACGTTACTGTGTTAAACTGGAATGAATATATTATGAATATATATTTATTATATGATTGCAGGTGAAATACCGGGATCTATCAATGAAAATAAACCATGTTATCAGTCACTAGTGAAAATAACAATGGAACGTGTTATCAGCCACTAGTGACTGATATAACAATGACCTGACGTCATAAAACAATGCTCCGACGTCATGACACGTTCATGACGTCACATTGTTGCTTGGGCGACATGCTCATTCTGGAGCCGACTTAACGTAAATGCAAGTCTATTTCGGTGAATATGCCAAGATTTGGTCATATAATAAAAAGAAAATTTGTCTTTTCTTGACAAATACCATGTTTATCTCATCTCGTGAGGTAAGAAAGTTATATATTTTCACTCGTGGCTGCGCCACTCGAGAAAATATAACCTTTCTACCTCACTCGATGAGATAAACATGGTATTAGTCAAGACAAGACAAGTATCCTCTAAATATTATAATTGGGTAACACAGGATAGATCTAGCCATTGGTCTTTTATAAAATGTCACATCAAATAAGATAGAAAGAAAGAGGGAGAGAGCATATATATATATATATATATATATATATATATATATATATATATATATATATATATATATATATATATATATATATATATATATAATAATGGAAGTTGCTGTTACATAGAAAAGCGTTGATTAAAGTGAGTAAAATCTAAAAGTTAAACGAGACTTACCTGTAAGTTGACTGTGGTTCTATCAGCTAATCTACGTAAAGGAGGGGTTACATGAGATTGCTACTGCGCATGCTCGAATCAGACGTTTAAAGGGTTTAGGAGGGAGTATCCCCTAACCTGACACCAAGGGGAGGGATATACAGTGGTGGGCATGTAACCCCTCCATTACGTAGATTAGCTGATAGAACCACAGTCAAACTTCAACTTACAGGTACGTCTCGTTTAACTTTTAGATTCTATCAGCTAATCACGTGACAGTCAGGCTTCCCTGAGACTTCGAAGATGGATGCTCACTCATAAACAGGATCCCAATCAAACTTCATAAAAAAATCCACAAGTTTGATACAACATATTAGGACTTTTATTCCTTGAACACATACATCCATGGTTCTGTTTTAAGGTTTCTAACCTTGTTATATTGAACACAACAATGATTTTCAACTGAAATGTGTGTACATCTTCATGTATTAATCGACAAAAAAAAATTCCTATTCGGAAACTTGTTTCATGAAAAAGCATTAAAGTCTTTTACAACTTTAGAGAACTTCAAGTTACATTTCTAATTCAGTAACGATTACTCCTTAGATCAAGTAGTTTTCATTGCAGGATTGCTTCAACAAAACCATCATTCCTTGCAACAATAGGTTTGTTATAGAAACTGGCAAAGGTATTCTCGTTTGACCAGTCTGCTTTCTCAAGTATTGTCCTCACTGGCACTGAAGCCAAGCGCGCTGCAGATGTGGCTGCTGCTCTAGTACTGTGTGCAGCAAACACGCTAGTGTCAATACCTGCTTGAGTCAAGCCAGTCTTTATCCACCGTGACACAGTGTCCCTTGACACTGCTTTATGAGGCTTGATATAAGTAATTAAGAGTTTGTCCTCAGAACCTCTCAAGTCTGCAGTCCTTCTGATGTACTCTCGGAGCACCGTGACAACACACACACGATTATCTAAAGGATATTCCTTGAGAGTCAAAGGTTTAGCAAGTCTTCCAGGCTTAGACTGCTTGATTAGGTCAGCAAAATGAAAAGTAACGCCACATTCCTTCTCGGTCATGTTGCTTAAACTTAAAAGATGTAAAGTCTGGCCCCTCTGGGCAGTTGTCAAAGACATTAACAATACCAATTTTATGGTTAAATATTTCAGAGAAATAAGCACAGTCTGCATATTTTGCAGATATGTAGGTACATCTTTAACACTCCACACCTCCAGATATTTTGGAACTGGTGGGTATCTTGAAACACAGCTTTTAGAAAACGAGATACGTACTAAATAGTAACCTACCCCTAGGTTGATATGTTAAATATTTTACCTCGAGCGGTAGCGAGAGGTTAAATATTTAACATATCAACCGTAGGGGTAGGTTACTATTTGTCATACACACAGAGGAATAAAGGGTCAATTGTACAAATACTGTTTTCATCATTGTTGTTACTATTTCAGTTCATTCAACCATTTGTACTATTTTGTCTGCTAAATAACATGGGCACTCATTGTACAACCTAACGAGCAGAACATGGCAAGAAGAACGCTTTGCACGTGCAAAGTAAAATGCACGAGGTTTTCCGAGTTTGACTGTTGTCAAGCTTTCCGCATTATCCAATCAGCAAACAATGATACTGTGACGTGCGCACACGTGTAAGAAAGCACGTGGTATTCACAATTCACTTGAGCGACTGGATGGTCGGACTGGTTTCAGCTGTGATACAATATGGCGAACACGTGCTTATCGGAATACTCTTATTTACAAAGAAGCAAACATATGGATAATAATTGTGGGCCCAGTTTCGGATGATGTAGCGAAGATTACTCGTAAATGTTGAAAAGAGGATTGTGTAAATTAAATGTGTTATTTCAGTAATGAAATGCTCAATTGCATAAACAATCAACAATTGCATATCCTGTGTCTTGTTCCTGTATGCTGCACTTGGATTCTTTGAATCTAAAAAAGGATCAGCAACGCCTCATCTCTAGAAGTAGAAGACCGACACCAGGCCTGCATATTTTATCAGGGCCCTATTCTACTCAAATCGGCCGTGTTGCAGGTAAATACTTTCACTACATCAAATGCATCGACTTGTTCATAGTTTTCGGGGCATTTTTACATATTCATATTTGATATTTATAATATAATAAGTTAATGTAGTATAAAAGCAGTCCATGCCATGATCTGATTAACCGTAAAAAACGGTGTGACGTACAATTACATAGGAAAATTGCTAGCGGCCAGTTTAGTGTAAACACCTTTTAATAATTCAAGAATGAGGAAAAGGTTTTGTGTTTCTTAACCAAACCGTTAGACATGAGCTGATGAGGCTGGCTAATGGCTGCAATACTGCCGAAGCGGCGTTAAACAATAACTCACTCACTCACTCACTGATGAGGCTGAGCATTTGTGATGTCTGTATGACATTTCTCATTCAATTTGGTGCGGTTTTATGATTGACAATATACCTTTTTTCTCGCAACGTGATGCAGGATATGTTGGGCAAGAGAAAACATGTTATTAAAGGTATGATTTCATATATGTTTTGTATAGCTATGTAAGCTGCGTTGATTCGTATTTCATTGAATTAAGTTCTTTTCTGCAGGTATTGAACACTTTGGATGAAAACAAGGTTGAAACAGTCGGTTTCCTGACACATCTCTCAAGGAATACAAAGATCTACCCTTACAACATATCAAGTATCATCGCGTCTGTGTTTGAAGACTTGCATAGCAGTGCATATTGTTGTTCTTCATGACATTGAATTCGTTTGTGTAAATGCACTATTTTGTTGAAAGAATAAAACTATGAACACTTGTCCTGTTCTTTCTCCTATCCATTCGTTAGATTAATCGGCAAGGTTGATACTAACATATTAACCTAGGGAAATATCAGATATCAACCTTTCATGACGTCACATAACCTTAAACATCTTTATGGAAGTGTTTTTAAAAGATTACTCGAGGCGAAGCAGAGATTAATATTTTAAAAACTCTAACGTGTTTTTAACCGAGGAAGGATACTGAAAGTCGAGGCGAAGCCGAGATTTTCAGTATCCGGACGAGGATACATTCTTGCAGCTGTGACGTCATCAGTGGTTGAATATCTCATAACTCCCTAGGTCGATATGTACATATCAACCTCCGATGACGTCATGCCAGGTTGATATGGATTATAAACAGTCATCCGTTTCAATGGCCATATCATCCCTAGGTGTGTATCATCGGATGATTTCCGCATGGTTGACCATTGAACATTACACAAGTAGATAAGGCACATCTTGCAGTGTGAATAGAACTATAACTCAGTCCAGACTTGACTAGAGATAGTAAGAAGTCAAAAACATCTGTTAAAGACGGCGAACTGAAATTAACTTCCCTTTCTCCATCTTGTGAGGTAACAGGCGTACTGCTTGCGTGATGTTTTCCTCCAAGACTTGATAAGGAAGGTGGCTGCCTCCTCAGAAATTCCTCTGTGTGAAGCAATACCGGACAGAAGGCAGGCTGTCAGTCTCGGCCTCCTCGCTATGGGATGTGGAAGGCCCTCCACACTGGATACCAGATCCATCCGCGAAGGCAACATCAGGGGTCTGCAACACAACAATTGCAATAAATGAGCAAACCAAACTTGAGTAGGCCACCATGGGACAATAATCACCACCCTAGCTCTATCAGCTTCAATTTTCTGCAGACATTTTGATAGTAAACAGAAAGGTGGAAACATGTATGCATATTCCTCTGTCCATGACACGCATCAACTGCTATTGCTTCTGGTTCAGGTCTCCAACTAACAAATCTTTGCAGTTTCTTATTTAATCTGGATGCAAACATGTCTATTGTAGGGTTTACCATGAAACGGTCCATGATTTCTTTGAATGCTTCAATATTCAAGGACCACTCAGTTCTATCATTAAACTTTCTGGATGCTTTATCAGCCTCTATGTTTTTTGAACCAGCTATGTGAGAGATAGTAAGCCAAATATTTCTTGTTATGCACCAAAACCAGATCTCTTTAGCAATTTTGTTACAAAGAAAGGATTTTGTACCGCCCATAGACTGAATATAGGAGACAGCTGTTGTATTGTCTGAAAGGACATGAATGTGTTTGTCATTGAAAGAATTTGTTAGTGAGAGGGCTTGAAGTGCCATTAAAATGGCCTTAAGTTCCAAAGCATTAATATGAAAACTTTTCTTTTCCTCAGACCATCTTCCACCAACACTAGATCCTAAATTTGCTCCCCAGCCTTGTTGACTTGCATCAGTTGCCAATACAAAATCAGGCTTCTGGCAGGGACAAACGTCCTTTAATGATCCTAAAACATTAGTCTTCCACCAGACCACTTCTTGTTTTGATTCAGCTGATAGATACATAGTGGCATCAAAATCACCCTTATTGTGTTTAAGAGCTAGAGTTTTCTCCATTTCGAGACATCTATAGTGTAGTGGCCCAAATGTAACAGCAGGGAAGCATGACACTATCAATCCTAGCAATCTTGCAATATCTCTTATCACGTGATCAGTGTTTTCGAGAATCAAGGAACATGTCTCCGTAATGTGCAGCGCTTTATCTTCTGGTAACTCAATTTTCATACTTTCTGAATCCAGAATAAAGCCTTAGAATTTTATTCTCTTTGTTGGTTTGAAATTAGACTTTTCGTGATTTATTGCAAAACCTAAGGTTTCAAAAAGGTTTGACATACTCTCTACTGACGTCTTGCATTCAGTTTTTGTTTCTGCTTGCGTATAAGTATCATCTATATAACCCATACATTGGTTGCCTTGCAGTCTCAAATTTGAAAATACTGGCTTCAGTAGTTTAGTGAATATTCTTGGGGCACAAGCTAGACCATTCGGCATACATGTAAATTGATACAGACACCCATTCCAACGGAATCTTTAAAACATTTCTATGTTCTTTGTGAATGTTGACGGAGTAGTAAGCGTGAGTTAAATCAACTGATGCCCATTCTCTTCCCACAGAGGTTAGTCCCTACAGTTTTCCGGTTCTACCCTCTGTTACTTTACGCTTGAAATTGAGAGCAGAACCTAAGTCCCCTAGCGGTGGAAAGAGACATCTCATACCGTATCCCTGGTTCTTAACCAATGAAAACTATTCTTTATCTGGCCATGTCGACAGGGTAACTTTACAGATCGAGGCATTTTACTCTGAAGGGTCTTGCTCGTTAGCATATGTCATTTGAATATGTCTGATGTAAATAACGCAAATGAACTGTTTTTGGTATCTGTCTCTGATTTGGTCTTCTTTATTTATAATTATGTTTATGATCAATAGTTTTCACAAAATCAAATAGCATAGTTCGAGTAAAACACAGAAAACACAGGAAAACGAGAAAACGTTGGCCTTACGTTTATTTTGTCATTATGACGTGTCATTGGCAAATGTCAATTTTAAAACGGCGTCGCTGATTGCACAACTAGATTCAATTGCAACCAATCAGGACACTCCCTTCCCGCTCCAGATTTCAAGCGTTAAGTAACAGAGGGTAGATCCGGAAAACTGTAGGGACTAACCTCTGTGGGAAGAGAATGACTGATGCCATATAGACATCATTTTTCATCAAGTGAATCACCGACTGTAAGTTTTCCATTTTAAAGTGGTGATATTCTATGAACTGGTTTAATTGTTTTAAGTTCAAAATCAATCTGTATTTGTTATTTTTCTTCTTCCTAATGAATATATTTGAAATAAATTGATCTTCAGATTCATCTGTCAATTCTATGACACCAAGTGTTCTTAAAGTATCAATTTCTCTGTTAACAATTTCCTTTTCTTTAGCATTAAATTGTATTTGTTTGGGTTCTGTAAATTGTTTTGGAGTGTTTGTAAATTCTATTTTCAGACCTGACAATGATTAAAATATGCTTGTCATGGGTAAGCTTCTGCCACTCAGATAAACACAAAGCTATTGAACCCACGGCCGCGGCCTCTGCCTCTACCTCTACGGGCAAACTGAGTGTTGTATGGCATAAAGCGAGTGTTCTGCCGATATCCACGACCTCTGCCGACTGACTTCCCCAGGTGACTGGCCATATTCATATCCTTGAGGCTTTTGGAAATATCATCACCGAACAGGTAATCACACGAAGTGGGTGCTGTAGGAGCACAGAGAGGTCGATACTGGAAATTCAGATGTCGCCTGATGAGTTCCTTTCGTCTCTGGACGATTTCTCTGTTGGAGTATGCGACCATTGTCAAAGTGTCAGACAAATGGTTGACTATTTCTGAATAGACGACAGAAGGGACGTCTTTCTTGTTTTTCATCAGAACTTCAAGTGAAGTGACTACACATGTTGCAGCTTTAATCACGCCGGTTTGTACCTTTTGCATACGACAGTCCGTAGACCTAGCACCGGGATTGATAGAATCCCATAAGAGTTTATTTACTTCGGGAGTTTTCAACTCGAGACAGTTTCCAGGCTTTTTGATGGACTTAAGTTTTATCGACAAGGACGCTTCGTCCGGTTTCGTCTGAAACAGTTCAGTAACCAGTTCGGCCAGTTTGGTGTCGATAGGTTCGCCGTTCGGCTCTTCGAGTAGCAAGTTGGAACGGACATCACTCAAAAAACCCATCTCGTCAACACTAACACTCTCACCGGAAGACAAACTCGCTTCCTGGCCATGCGCATGTAGCAGGGTGTAATAACTACACTTCCTGAATTGAATAATTGGATCAATTCAGGAAGTGTAGTTATTACACCCTGCTTCATTCACCCCCCTTTTGGGAAATGGCGTCCTCGCCATTAATACCAATCTTTAAGATTAGCAAAGGTGAATGTAGTTGAAAAACTGTCACGAAAATCGGAACAATCAAAAGTGACCTAGACCCAGACAACATTCTGCTTGACCTCCCACTGACCGTCCTCCATCCACTTCGGTTTTGAACGTGAGCGCTGCGGCCGACGCACCAAAGAAGGATCCGATTCAGGTTCGGTCAAGTCAGAAAGTGCTGGGTCTTCCTGCCTCGGCGCTGGTACTGGTACTGATGGGGTCAGCGACAAAGTATCATTGTGCTGATCAAGATCCAGGGATGTGTCTGACGGCTGGGTTGATGACCTGTCAGTCTCTGAAGAATTCAAAATTCCAACATCCAGTCCGGACGAGGATGACTCCAGAAGTGACTGAGACAAATCAATCGATGTGTCAGACACATTCAACTGTGGCGAAAGACCACGCGGCTTGGGAATTGGTCTACCGTCTGAACCAATCGGGAGAAGCATGTTGCGATGGAGAACACGACATTCAGCAGCACCTTCCTTCCGGACCTTGAAAACTGGAATGCCTGAATTCGGTTGTGCCTCCACCACGTAGAAAGTCTCTTCCCAACGATTGGCCAGCTTCTGTTTACCTCGTATGCCAACGTTACGTACCAACACCACATCGCCAACCTTGACTGTTGCACCACGAGCTTTGAGGTTGTAGTTCTTCCGTTGTTTTGCTCGGGCCTTTTCAAGGTTTGCTGATGCCAGCTCATACGCAGAGTTCAACTTGCGCTTCATATCAGCAGCAAACTGCGTATAGCTGGATGGAGGTGGGTTAGCCAAAGATAGGCCAAAGGCAACGTCGACAGGTAGCCTAGGATGTCTACCAAACATGAGGTAATACGGGGAAAACCTGGTCGACTCGTGAACTGTGCAATTGTAGGCATGGGTCAAATGGGATAAATGATCCTTCCACCTTGCTTTTTCACGGTCCTGCAAAGTACCGAGCATCCCGAGAAGTGTACGGTTGAACCTTTCAACCAAGCCGTTCCCCATTGGATGGTAAGGAGTGGTACGAGACTTCTTTATGCCCATAATGCCGCAGAGCTGTTTGATTACCTCGCTCTCGAAATTTCGCCCCTGATCGGAATGCAGCTTGCCTGGTGCACCGTAGTGAACAATAAAGTTCTCAAACAGTGCCTTGGCAGTTGTCCGTGCAGTCTGATTCCGAGTAGGTATAGCGATGGCATATTTGGTGAAGTGATCGGAGATCACCAGGACATTTTCGAAACCACCCGTAGATGGTTCGAGTGAAAGAAAGTCCATACAGACCATTTCCATTGGTTGCGATGTCTCTACATTCACAAGAGGCGCTCTTTCTGTCTGATTGGGAGCTTTCCTCAGGATGCAGCGTTGACAACTATGGATATGGTCCTCCACATCACCCATCATACCAGGCCAATAGAACCTGGTACGGAGAAGTGATACAGTCCGATCCCTACCCAGATATCCCATTCCATCATGAAGGTGTGTGATGATAGTTTCACGTTGAGGTTTGGGGACAATCGTCTGAAGGTAGGGGTCGCCACTGTTACCCTGTTGCCTCACCAGAAGGTTGTTAACGAGGCGTAGTGAGTCCCACTGACGGAGAATGTTGGCTGACTCTCGATCGTACGATTTAATCGCTTCCTTTGAAGGACGATCACCGGTGCGAAGGAGTCCAACAATCGAGCAGATTGAAGGGTCCGCCTGCTGAAACGTCAGCATTTGGTGATCAGCGCCAACATCGGAAGAGCTTGAATCGACGGAGGTCATATGGCACAACACGTCATGGGTCAGTGACAAGGTCTCTATGAAAGGAGTAGTCTGCTGTGAGTTACAGATAGCAGAAACTGACTTGATGTCGATTTCCTCACGGGGCAGCCGGGACAGTGCGTCGGCATCCCTTTTCCTCGCGCCTGGAATGTACTCTATAGAAAAGTCGTAGGCAGCGAGGGTCGCGAGCCAGCGATGCCCACAGGCATCTAATTTCGCGGAGGTAAGCACATAAGTCAGGGGTTTATTATCTGTCCAAACAGTGAAATGGTTACCGTACAAGTAGTCATGGAACTTTTTTGTAACGGCCCATTTGAGAGCAAGAAACTCCAATTTGTGAGCAGGATAATTACGCTCAGAACGAGAAAGCCCTCGGCTAGCATAAGCTATCACTCTCTTCTTATCCTCTTGTGTCTGGTACAGAACAGCACCGAGGCCTTCGCCACTAGCATCAATGTGCAGTTCGAAGGGACGAGTGAAGTCAGCGTAAGCCAAAACAGGAGCACTACTGAGCTTGCTCACAAGGTCACTGAAGGCAGTTTGTTGTTCTTCTCCCCAATTCCACTGCGTATCTGTCTTGATGGTCCTGCTGGTCTTCTTTCCGCTGTGCCCAACTAACAAACTTGTCAAAGGTTTAGCAATTTTGGCGTAGTTAGGAACAAAACGGCAATAATACCCAGATAAACCCAGAAAACGACGAACGTCATCCACATTCTGTGGGACGGGCCAAGTATTGAGAGATGAAATTTTCTCAGGATCGGTGGTGATGCCGTCCTCAGAGATTACATGACCTAGATATTTCACAGAGGTCTGCAAGAATTGGCACTTTGAAGGCTTCAGCTTCAGCCCATTCTCGCGCAAACGTTGAAAGATTGCTCGTAATCTCTCTAGATGCTCGTCAAAGGTCTTAGAAAATACGATGACGTCATCTAGATATATGAGGCACTGAAGAAGATGCATGTCACCCATACACCGTTCCATGAGACGCTGAAAAGTAGCAGGAGCATTTGTCAGACCAAAAGGCTGTAATGTATTGATATTATAACCTTTGGTATAGAGGTTATCACGTGCAGTAGCAACCGCATGGCCGGGTTTGGAGAGTATCATTAAGAGACTATATAAACGAGTGCGTGTAATGTGACGTCACTCGGCGGCCATATTTGAACCTGTGATGTTGTACCGAATCTCTTGGGGTTAATTAAAGTGTGTGAACTAAAGAAGATGTTGTGTGGTCTTATGAGAAGGTGATATACTACAATTGGCGACGAGGATAAACTTCACTATCCTAGAGCAGTCAAATAATGGCGACATTCGGTTCTATCAGCGAATTCAACGAAGACGACGACTGGTTACAGTACACGGAGCGTCTGGTTCATTATTTTGAGGCTAATGGGATAGAAGAGGAAAAGAAGCAGAAGGCTATACTTCTCAGTGTTTGTGGTAGTAAAACCTATTCATTAATGAGGAATTTACTTGCTCCAGCAAAGCCAGGAGACAAGAAATACGAGGAACTCGTGGAATTAGTGAGGAAGCACCGGAATCCCCCACCGTCAGAGATAGTGCAAAGGTTCAAGTTTCACACACGCCGTAGGAAGGCCGCCGAGTCAGTGAGTGAGTACGTGGCAGAACTAAGGAAATTGTCTGAATTCTGTAATTTTGGAACTTATTTAGAAGATATGTTGAGAGATAGGCTTGTTTGTGGCATAAATGATGAACGAATTCAGAGACGTTTGTTAGCAGAAGATTCACTGAAATTTGAAAGAGCGTTGGAAATAGCACTAGCAATAGAAACTACAGCCAAGAATACTGCAGATTTACAACTTCCTTCTTGACTTTCTACTTCTATTCATCATGTTAATCACCACATTCAGCGGGGAGGACATAGAAATCAGAGGGGAAGAGGAAATTATTCAAATAACAATCATAACATCGACTGTTTTCGTTGTGGAGGTAAACATTCATCATCTGTGTGTTTCTACAAGGATTCAGAGTGCTATATTTGTCATCAAGTTGGACACATTGCTCAGAAATGTAGGAATAGGAATCAGGGAAACCCACGTACTCCCACTAATCATCGTTCAGGTAGAAACCGAGGTACATATCAGGGCAGCCGAGGCAGTCGTGGTGCACATGCACATAGAGGTAGTAGAACACATTTCCTTACTGAGATAGATAGTTCTGAGGAACCAAACATGGATTTAGCACACATGGATGTATACAGTGGAAGTGAGTGTGTTCAGGATGACTTTGGATACAATATGTTCATTTTTGATGAAGAGAGAAGTGACCCCTACATGATTAAGTTGACAGTGAATGGTCAACCACAACAGTTTGAACTGGACACAGGAGCTGCGGTTTCTGTAGTAGATGAATCAACATTTAACTATTTAAATGTGCAGAGGAATTTGAAAGTTCAACAGTCTGAGGACAAGTTTAGAACTTATTCTGGAGAAGTGATCAAGGCAGCAGGAGTTTGTGTAGTGACAGTTAAGTATCATAACCAGGTTCTTGACTTGCCTCTTCGTATCACCAAAGGTAAACGTCCAAGTTTGCTAGGAAGAAATTGGATTAAAGTGCTCCAACTGGAACCGAGGGATATTGCGAGGATATTCACTTTAGATCAAAGCAGGATGATGGAAATTAATCAAATGCAGTCAGCATCTGTTGAAGCGTCCGAGGAACTTCACAACATTGTAGATAAGTATCCAACCTTGTTTACAGAAGGGCTAGGAACATTTAAGGGGGTAGAAGCAAAAATTTATGTTGAAGCTGAAGAGAAACCACTTTACTTCAAGGCTCGTCCAGTGCCTTATGCTCTGAAGGAGAAGATTGAAAAAGAATTGGATAAGTTACAAGCTGAAGGTACTATTGAACCTATAGAATTTTCTGAATGGGCTGCTCCCATTGTTCCGATCGTCAAGAGTGACAATGAAATCAGGATTAAACTAGAGCATTTCACTGTGATGGATACCAACAGTGCAAGAATATAAATATAATATTTAATATATATATTTGGGTAAAAATGGTATACTTAAGTGTGGGAATGGATAGTTTTAACTTAGGTGGGAGGAGTGTAATGTATTGATATTATAACCTTTGGTTTTGAGGTTATCACGTGCAGTAGCAACCGCATGGCCGGGTTTGGAGAGTATCATTAAGAGACTATATAAACGAGTGCGTGTAATGTGACGTCACTCGGCGGCCATATTTGAACCTGTGATGTTGTACCGAATCTCTTGGGGTTAATTAAAGTGTGTGAACTAAAGAAGATGTTGTGTGGTCTTATGAGAAGGTGATATACTACAAAGGCATAGAATTACACTCATAAAATCCTAAAGGACCAACCGTGAAAGCTGTACGAGCCTTGGAATTGATCCAATTATTCAATCATCATCATCATATCATTTCAAATCCATTTATATGTTCAATGTTCATTGTCTCTTATTGTCTACGTTTGCCGTTGAATGCCACCTCTATTCATTTTCACCTTCTCTCTTCTGCTACAGGAGCCTTAACAACAAGGAGTTCCCTTCACTTCCTATCTATTTTTAACTGTCACCCACCTGGGCTTCCCCTGTTCTATTTATAGGTCACATCAGAGGTTTCCTTTGATGTGTCACCTGTCTCTAATTGGCTGTTGTCCTCTGACAGGCCCGTAGCACCGTTTTGAAAAGTGGGGGGGGCCGAAATTTAAAAATTTGTAGCTCAGTGGGGAGGGGGGAGGGGGGGGGGGGGGGGGGGGGGGGGGGGCTGGAGAGAAAATAAAATAACATTATAAAACAGGTCATATTTTATTCTTATATAAAAGTAACTAACCTAATCTATAATAGTAACTATGACACCAGAGCCACTGAATTAGTACTTTTAAGTTTACTTTACTATTTTTTTTTCAATACACAGGAAAGATCATCAGACAGCTCTTAGCCTAACCAAGCATGAAAATAGTTATCATTTTGAAATCAACACATTGAAAACGGGGTTTTAAAAAAAAATTTTTTTACCAAAATTAGTGGGGGGGCCGGGCCCCCCCCCCTGGCCCCCCCGCTTGCTACGGGCCTGTCTGACATCACTTTTTGGCTTACCTTTCTGTCCAGCTCACTCCTATGCTGTTTGTCGAGCTGGACACATCATTTCTTGTTCCAGGTATAGCCATATTTCTAATCTGTTTCCATCTGTCTCAATACTTAATAAATTTCTTCAATAAGGTGCATTATGTCTTCCAAATAATATTTCTAAACTATTAATGATAATATTTAATTTGTAAAATATAAACTTAATTGATATTTTCAGTAGTTAATAAAAGTAAAATAATAATAATGGTTATGACCATGTGCTTTCTGAAAGTACATTTTCAAGTGCAATATTTCTACTTCTATTAAATTATGTACATGTGATATCTATTTGCAATATTAATGTGATAATTTCACAATATTCATTGTTAAAATTATTATTTATCTGAATGTTAATTTTATGACTCCTATGCTGTTTGTCGAGCTGGACACATCATTTCTTGTTCCAGATTGTTGCTCGGCAAACAGCCTCATCAATTCATCACAAATAAATTCATTATATCATCACCCATTCTTGTGTCATGGATGAAGCGGCCCAGAGCCGAACCAGTAAACCCGGCCACACGCAGGCTGCGCGTCAAGCAACTGGTTTGCAATTCCAACGCAACCGGTTTCAGTTGTTGGCCTGTCATTTCGATTCTGACTCGGTTCAATGAAATCACTGTCGTCCTCTTGGATATCAAATTGGCCATATGTTTGGTCTTCATAATAAAATGAATCTATTTGTTCTTGAAAACGACCTAAACTAGTGTCCATAGTTTTTCGCATGTTCGGTCACGAGTTCTGAAATCAGACTTGTTTCACTGCGAGACTAAACAGTCTCGGCTACTTCGCTACTAGCACTAATGCCCGGAACAGCACTGTTATTGTCTTTCAATGTGACTTTCTTCCCATGACCTGAATTTTCACCACCAGAAACAGTTTTGGTTTTATTTTTTGTTGTGCCATGTTGGCTTGAGTGGTCACTGTCGTGTGACGGACTTGTCAGGCAAGCTTCCGCCATTATTGTGCACACGTGGTTGTTATATTAGTCTCAAATGGGACAGTTTTCACAATCGACGATTGTTCATACACTAATTATAGCGATGCTATGAATCTACGTTGCAATTATGCAACTGTGAGTAGCTAAGAAATCTCAGGAAAACATTTTCCGGAGCGGAGATACGTGTCTGATCTGCTCGAGATCACAGATTTGCACCGATTCGAGCATGCGCAGTAGCAATCTCATGGAAGCCCGACTGTCACGTGATTAGCTGATAGAATGCATCGATTGTTCTTATGTCTTTCTTGGACAAGTCAATTGAATTCTTAATTATCAAAAGCGTTAACATGCATTTAAAAACAGGTAACTCTAGATCATTGAACTTGATCAAGACCGAGAACGCACAGAGTGAGCGTTTACAAAAATCCGAATTATCACATGGCTAATTAGATCCAATTAAGTTCATAATAGTGGCGACAATTAAACCTACAATGAAATGAGTGAGTGAATTGCTTAACGCCGCTTCGGCAGTATTGCAGCCATTAGCGGCGACAATGAAATGTATTAGTGCTCAATATTTCTGAACAAAAACGTGCTTATCATACATGCTCGTGTCAATCACGACGTTTATGCTGTAGCACGACTCGTGCGTTCTATATAAAATGTACGCCTCAAACACCTGACAAATTAGGAAATTCAGTGCTCAGTGACAAAGATGACGTCAATGTCCCTACAATTGGCATATGAAAATGAGAAATGTCAGTTTTCCTTGTGTTCGGGATGAATGTTTCCCAAATTTGTTGACAATTCAGTTGAAAAATATTCATTTAAAGACATCTTTTTCACAACTCAAGCATTTGACTGCTCCAAGATAGAGAACTCGTAGCAGTACGTTATCGGGATATACATGTACGGTTTTGAGTTGGGCTAACGCCTCGCCCAATCCTCTCAAAACCGTACATTTATATCTCGATAATGTACTGCTACTCGTCCTCTATTACGAGAAGTGATTAGCCAAATCAATACTCTTTATACAATAGAACACGAAAGAATTGTGGCGCGAATTGACTTGGGCCACAATTGATGCGCTTACTTTACATATACATTAATATACAAAACCCTTGAGGGACCTATTTCTTTGACTCATGTTTGTGAAGTGTTTTGTGAAGTGTTTTGGTTCAAATGAACATCTGTTGTACATCCCATACTCTTGAATACCGTTTTTCACATGCAATATCCGGTTGAAATTAATCATTAACTTGGCAAGGAGGTTTGGCAATTTCGTTTCTTTACATTCTGCTGAAATGTGTTCGCTCAGCGACACTCCAAACCCTCCACATTCAAAATATATATTAATGAGGAAATCAACAAGAGACAGTTTCTACAAATATTTATTGGCGAGTAGCTACTTTTGAGATCAGATCCAACAAACTTCTGGCGGCCCGTGACTTCACTCCAGCTTGTGTGGAAAAATCTGAAATGGAAACAGAATTTGCCTCTGAAATAATTTAGAAATAAACGTAGGTTATTTCCGACATTGCTGCAGAATCTCCCATGAATATTTACATATGACAATGCATCGCCAATGAGTCAAACACAATTTTAGAATCTTATTTAAAACGGACAAAATAACAAATATGGGTTGATCATGTTGAATAGGTCATATAACTACTGTGCATGAAAATGGGACGTGCCGTTTCGGTTTCTGCACATGCATAATGATGTTACTCGATTTTAATTGGAAACTAGTAATTATGATATATTTGGCGATTGGGGATGTATATGCAAGCTTAGTGAATGTGTTCGTTTTTAAAAAAAAGGATCTAGAAAAAAGGTTCATAGCGCTGTAACTATTGACTTAAGACCAACTATACCAACATTTCATAATCAAACTATCCAGAAGCCAAACGTTATCTGAATGAATTATTTTACTCCTTTAACTGCCAGATCCCTATTCTTTTATTCCATATGGTTACTGTTACCGACAAATTATCTCTTTGCTGTGAAAAAAACGTGGGGGTGCGTTACTTTCCATATGTATAAATAAGGACATCTTCGCTATCACTTAAACAGCATAGACCTCAATGATTGCGACTCATGGCTAAACCTACAAGCAATTCTCTTGAATGCATAACTTTCAAAAATTGTTTCAAGATATCACTAACCTGTTGATCGACGTTTGCGTTCATCTTCACAGGAACTCTGAAAAAATTATTCAATATTAGAACTACAACATTTTCTAGATAAAACATAGTATAATATTGTAGTCTATACCACGTTACCTACTAGATCTAAACTCTCGGTACATTGCATGAAGGTCTGCCTCAAACAAGCCGGATATTACCGACTTGTTATATATTCGATAATATACTGGACAATTAAGTATATTTGGAAAATATGACATTTTGAATAATGATAAAAATTACAATATCCTAACTTATTTGGTATATTTACACTTTATTTAAGAATTTGTTACTTCAGTAGCACGTTTTGTCGCTCAAATAAGTCGATGAAATGTATGTGAAAAATAAATGTCAACAATAGTAAAATACCCTTCTCTTTAGGGAATCAAGTTAAAAATGTGTGTACATGGTTTGGTAAAGCCATCGGAATCGTTTGTTATTCGAAATAAATGTTCACATTAAAATGGCTTTACCGTTATTACCACGGCGCAACACCGTTATTACCACTACGCATAATTGGTTGTGTAATGAGATGTTTTACGCTCTAAAAATAAATATAAATGACAAATTATAAATGGAAAATTTGAAAAAATAAATTTGCAGAACCCCTTTAACCACTAAGAAACCAGAACGCTAATACATTTTCTGGCCTCTGTAGAGGCCTGTAGGGGTGAGAGGGTTAAGAAAAGACTGCAATGATATATGTAAATTTTACTAAATTTCAAAAATGTTTTACCCCATCGCATTTCTCTTCGCAGGTAACAAACTTGCATCGGAACATGACTGTGGGTTTGAAGTTTATTCTGAAGGCTGGGAAGTAAGGACTGCGAGTTGTCTGCCCTTTGGTATCAAAGCCATCCTCCTTCCTCAGTACAATGCCGTCTCCACATCTGAAAATATTTACATCCTGGTGCATTGTATAAATATGCAGAACACTTACATAGGCATCAGGGAGGTTTATGAAACATTTTATACAAGCTGATATAAACAATTATGGGAAGCCAAAACAATAGAACCATAGCCGCCAACAGTTTTGACAACCCTTATTAAAACATGACGATTTCGCGTTTCTTAGGTGTTCAGTTTACACAATTAAGGTCAATGTAGGTTTGTGCTTACTGTTAACATGGGTCAATTGTAGAATTGTTTCCACTATGAAGGATGTGATAATTCCATGAATTCTTCAACATCAGAAAAAGGAGCCAGACTATCCACATTCCAAATGTCGTACCTTACATCTGTCACAATTCAGAAAGTGTTTCAGTTTTCACTCACCCTTTCCGTAGTATGGCATACGAGGCATTTCCTTCAATGGCATAGCAAGCCACAGGTCGAATTCCAATCTCTCCATCTTTCGCTAAAAATTCAGTTAATGTCTTAGTCAATCTTTATTCAGTTGTTTAAATGTTTCCATGAGTGATCCGTGGTCAAACTGTAATAACCATCTGAACAGCATATGAATTCGAACCCAGACGAGTTGACGTCATCAGCAGTATGTTTTTTTTAGGTCATAACATGTTTGGTTTGTCAATTATATTGTCGATACAAATATCAATACCGGCGCCATGATAATCTCTTAATCATATCCTTGAAAATAATTCAAATGCTTACTTAGCAGGTGCTTATCTAAATATATGTAAACCTCGTAATCCGTTACCGATTTTAAGTTGAGGAATGAGCTTATACGAATCATACGGGTTAGCAAACTTCGTGACAATGGGGCAAGACATTCGTAACTTACATCTGACTAATACATATTCTTGCAAAAGTATTGAATTAATTTAACCATTAAGCAAGATTGGGTTGCAGAAAAGTCACAGGTCAAACCTTGAGCTTTCCCCTGTAGCATCATGGTCCTGCCCAGGTGTATATCTCGTCCATTGAAGGATTCGCCTACCACGTCTACAACATCCAGAGTGAAGAAAGACTTGCTCTCAGGCCCCATGTTGGAGAGGAGTTCAGCTGGAGCGATACACCTGTAACACATACATTGAACAAGAGGTCAATTTCCAAACTTTGGGAAAACTATCAAGTTGAATCATTAGGATCATTGATAAGTACAAGTCAATTCGTGTTTGAAAAAGTACAGTATTGGAGAGATGCCTACATTTTTACTTTTCTAAAACTAATTCAAAGTTGCCATCACAGCAAGTCAGTTGAATGACTGTCATGAAAGCCGAGCATAGAGCCAGATAGTACAGATGCAATGTTGAAATTGTCCACGTTTAATCCCTCACCCTTCAACAACGCGGTTTGTCTTAGACTGTCCATTAGAGTTTGGGTCAAAGGTACAGGTTACTGTCCAGTCGTCCTCGTGGGTATGGATCAGACCCGCGTCCTCCCCGTATGCAACACACACCTTCACTGTAAACACCATGGCGTTTATCTTTTTCTGAAAATAAAGAATACGAAATGGTTTATATCAGTCTCTAGTCTTGGATATTTTGGCGATTCAGGATATTAACTCAAAGTCTGTTATGCATGTAGGTCTACTGCACTAGCAAATGGAACATTATTCCACTACTCATAATTTGACCAAACTACCGATATGAAATCTTTATCTAAGAGGATTATCATTTTTTTTCCAAATAAAGATATAAATAATTATGTTTGGTTATTAAAAAATGAACTCGCCAATTGACATGCGATCACAATTCAGTGGGTTAAACATTTTAATAACAGGATATCCGTAGACCTTTTGAATTTCAAAATTGTTTCATTCATAACAAATACTTACATTGAACACACATGGTTGGTTCCCTTGTCCGGGGTAAGAGACCGGAAGTTGGTAGTTGACCGCATCCGTGGTCGTGAACTCTACTTCAGTCATACCTGCGCACACCGCCTTGGCCGACAAGAGTCCGTCTACCTTACAGCCTACAGTAAAACTTGACATTAGAAGCTCAAAATTACATGAAAAGTAAAATTGCAGGTACGTATGTTAACCCAAGTTCGAATAGACGCGACAAATTTGGGATCATGGAGTATTCTTTGTAAATTGTTTGTAACCAAAACTGGTTAAGTTTGTCTTGTACTCCGTACTGAGATGGTAGCCATACGGCATGGAGTCCTAAATGCTATCCGCTATCGTGTTGAGATCCATCATCCAGTAAGGTTAGGTGCATGGGCAGTAGTTCCAGAACTAGTTTTGAGGAACTTCCAAACGCAAGGTATAACTCTTGCTAGTCTGCATTACTGGCCGATTTAAGCCTTGCGGTATTTCCATCGCTTTGTTGTGCCTAGATAGTGAATCGCTGCACCAGAAATGCATAGTGGGACTGGATTTCTAAACACAGATTTCTTCAGGAAATACTGCAAGGCCTACATCAGTCAGTAATGGAGTCTGGCAAGAGTTATGCCTTGCATTGGGAAGTTGAGCCGAGTGGTGAATGAATGACTACCTGGACAGACCATTCAGTGTATGTAGCGATCTGCTCTATCCCGATCTTAATCCCATTGAGCATGTGTGTAGCTGGAGCATAGTCTTTCGAGAGCTTCTGGTCAACCATAGACTCTGGATGACCTTGATATTGCACTCAAGACAAGTGTGGAACAATCCACCCAGTCTACTTAAAATCTAATTTAAGGAACATTACTGGCTCGTACAGCCTCCTTCGGAAACTTCATTTGTTTAATATAACCACACATTTATTGATTTATCGTGAACATTCAACATGGCATTTATTAAAGAAAATAAAAACTATATGCGTTTTAAGCGAATAGGTTAAAATAGCGTTTTCAGAAGTGTAGGTTTTATTTTTTAAATTTATTTTTAAAACCCAAAAGCGATTATATGATAAGCTGACGTTTTCAAACGGTGGTCCAACTCGTATAATGACGAATTGTGGAAACTCGTGGAACATTTCCTATTCTTCACTTCTATAATACTCTTAAATAACACCAAGAAAAGGTTTTGAAAATGCATTTAGCATCGATGTAAATTAAAGCAATTCCCTCCTCCCGCTCCCATATGTAAATGTAGCCATATGCTTAAGTGAATCTATGAAAAATGAAAGGCCACTAGACATAACCCCTGTCGAGCAGTTGTTAGACGACATGCACATGCAGACGAGAATTTGTTGGATCCGATTTTAATGAGATCGTTCCTTTAGACTTACCGTCACACATGGCCTGTAGATGCGCCAGGTCCGTAACAACCTTGATAACAGCGTCATCCTCCGCACCCTTGCCACATTCCACACTCACTGAAACAAACATTGTATTTCGTACGAGGTATGGCATATCCCTCATCCTCGGTTACCCAGGGTTTTGTATATGCTCCGTTACTCTCCACTATATCACCCATGGGAAATTTCATCAGAGAAATCTGTACTCAAATTACTCGCCCTTGGCCGGAGTTAGCCAATCAAACCGCTACGCAGCTTGGACCTGCGAGCCAATGACAATTCATATGCACTTCATTGCAAAGCACGCGAGGTCATTTTGTTAGCCTTCCGTCACCGGTTATCGTCCCGTGACCATTTCCGTATCGAGTATTTTCTTTGGTTACTGACTTCGTCACGCCGACCAAGGGCGGGTAATTTGAGTAAAGATTCTCCTGATAAGGTTTCCCGTGGGTGATATAGTGGAGAGTAACGTAGCATATATAAAACCATGGGTAACCGAGGATGCATTTCACTCAGATAATCCATCACCTGTTCATAACATGAGATCTACGAGATCAGTGACCAAGCAATACCTTCAAGTTTGCTTCAAATACAACTGAACCTTACACTTCGCATCATGGGTTAGTTGAAATGAGCTGTATTATATGCTTGGTCTTGATCTTTCTATGATCACGACGCCTATTTCAATCATTAACCATGTGTGTACTTTTAACGGACGTGTTATGTGAAAACAATGTACTAACACTTGAAGGGGTGCTTTCAAGAAGGGCATATGTTCTATGTGCCCTTTGTTAATGCACCCATTCAATTAGTTTCTGCATTAAAGGAAATGCATGTTCTTTGGATGTTACTTAAAGAGACATCAAGGATGTTGATGAACATATCGAAAATTTTCCAAAATTCTATCTCCGTGAAATACACTTAATTTTTCCCAAATGTTTTCAACTTAAAGCCGAGAAATTACATTTATTAGTAAAGGTGTTTTCCAGTCTAAATATAGATCCAGTCTATTATTTTCAAGCGCAAAGCATTATGGTCTAGCTCATCACACAAGTAAACAAAGACACGGAAAGAAAAAAAAAATGAGCAATGAAAGAAATCGAAATATCTTATTTTTTGGCGGTTATTTATTTACTATTTCATTTAATTATGTATTTGCTGCAGATATTGGAATAATTGATTTACCCAACTAGGTATTTTTCTTGAATTTTATAATAAATGAGTAAAAATTTGTCATAATTTGTTGATCTTATCTCAATAAAAAGTACATTAAACAGGAAATAATTTGTATATTCTCAGGACATTTAGAAACATTGTAAAGCAATCGTCACATTCAGTAATGTGTGACAAGGGTAACTTGCAAGAGAGACACGTGCAGCACGTGCAGCACATGGGTTGTTATGGCGACTTGCGCTAGCGACGAGCCCTCACGCTTCGGAAGCGCTAACTATTAAACTTTGTGTAGTACGTATTACGCACAAAAGGGAATTCTGTTTATATGACGTCAGATACCCTTAGCGAGCGCGCGCTAGTCGAAGTGGTACTTCTCTTTGAAACCAAATTGCAATACATTGTCGTGATATGAACATTATTTAACATATGCCATGTTGTAGATAAAAGATTTCTCTGGCGAATGACTTTTTAAGTATATTTTCCAAAAATTTGAAACACTAACATCCTTGATGGCTCTTTAAGAATAACTTGGCAACATGCTTTCAAATACACAGGATGGAAATATCCGCACACGAGGGTGAATATCTCCACACACGCGAGTCTAATTGAGGGTAAAAAAAACATTGTCTCCTCTCTCCATGTCACCAGACAAGGTTGTCAAGTTCAGAGACATTCTCCGTTAAGTTTAAGATGTATATACTAACCATCAATGATGTAATCGTCTGGAGCTGCGATAGCCAAGAGCTGCAATCATTTAAAAGAGATGTGTACTCGGTTTTTCACTGTGAATTGCCAAATTTAGACTTTTTTCAAACATTTGTAACTACGCTCGCAAGTAAAAGTACAACAATCCAAGATATTTCAATCAACGATCAATGAACAAGAGAAACAAAGTAATACCCGTCTCAAAAGACAACTAGCATTGATTTGTAATGGTTTAAACATTATCCGTTTCATATTTCTGAGAAAAACGGCTTTAAAATCGTTAGAATCTCTAACCAGGAGAGATAGAATGAACATTCTTGTGTTATGTAGTCATACAACGACGATGCGTCTTCATTAGAAGTCCAAGATGGTACATTATGCCGACAGCATCTTGGACCAACAATTTCCATGTCCAAATTTTACCTTAATGCCAAACATTAAACAAACCTTTGAAATAGCAATTTCAGCAACCAATGTGTGATAGTTACAGATAAAATATATATAAAAGATTTAAAAAGTATCATACTCGTATGGATGAAATGAGTATCTCTTTACGAGATAAAGTTTCCGGACTTTTAATCAGGCAAAAATAGTTGTGTTATTTTAAAACACCCAAAATCAGTTTTATCTTGGAAATAATCGGGTCAAGGTTCATGCTTGCAATACTCACCAAAACGGTCTGCAGAAGAATCACTATAGACAATGTAGTCATTTTGAAACTGAAAGACAAAAAACAGACCCCAATAATTTTTCATCATGATTGTCACGATTAAATCGATGTTGACAAATCTGGAGTTGAGAAATAAGGTCAAATTATTATCGGACATGTGAAGCCTCGAGGTCAATGTGAGTTTATTAAATAAGAAATGTTCCTGTAAATGGTAGAGATAAATTTGGCATTTACAAAGGATCTATAAAAAGTGTAATGTAGACTTTGCGATTGGAGTGAGCGAGTGAGTTGGGGTTTAACGCCGCTTTCAAGAGTATTTCACTTATATCGCGGCTGCTAGTATTATGGCAGGGAGAAAGCCCGCAACGCCATGTGGCTATGCACTGCGGTGAAACCTGCGAGCAGCGGCTGGAACTTTGCGATTGGACGAGGTTTACATTACATACAGAAATTATCAACTAAAACAGGCAAAATAGACCAATTTTGGTTGATAATGTTTAACAGGTCGTATATAACTACTGTAAATGTAGGTTTCGGTTTCTGCACATGTATAATGATATTTCTAGATTTCCAGTGGAAAGTAGTGATTATGATATATTTGGCAATTGGTATGAATGTGCAATAGGAGTGAAATCATATGCCGGGACTGAAATCAGCACATGGTATTTTGGTACGTATTTAAGCCAAGTAAAATCGAAAAAAACCCAATATGGATGCATCTTTAAGGTTCAATAATAATAAATATGTCAACATTATCTTTAAAATTAGATACATCACAGAATATATATTACTCAACCATAGTTTCTATGCTACGATTGTGGGAGAAAACCACTAACTTACCTGACAAACACTCTTCTATAGGGTCGCAAAGTCGATCTGTCAAATTGCGTGCACGTGTGTATTTATAAAGACAAGTTGCACGTGCAAGGTACCCGGATGTTAACTGGGGTCAGTAGGTGCATGTCAGCCTGCTCCCGCCTGGTGGGTCGTGGTTGATTTCCAGTTTACGGTTTGCATGAGACATGTGTTTATTTTTTGATCGATTGAAACACACATTATATACATTCAAGAAAAGGATTCGACACAAGATATCTAACTTAGAAAAGTCCTCTCCAGTTAGGTTGTGTATGCATAATTGTAAGTAAGGAATATTAGGAATTATGATGCAACATTTCTTGATCAAATAAAACAAATATAACACATTAGTCCATTTATAGTGCGCTTATTCAACGTAGGAAACATGTTTACAACTCACATTGTTCAGGGAGAGAGATCAGATAGACTGGCATTTAGCATACTTTTTTTTTTTTTAAATAATTTTTTAATTTTTTTTATTTGTTCCCAAAGGTTACAAAGTTCAGAATACAACTGCAATGTGTATACAATATATAATATATAGATATATTGACATGTAGCTTTTTGGATCTATATATATACATCAATTTACCTTGAGCTGAAAGGTGTCTGTCTAAAAACAAAAACGTTAATAGTTGAATATTGGAATTAGTGCTTTCCACTTTTTGTTAAATTTGTTCATTTCATTGTTTCTTTTGAAAATGTATTTCTCAACAGGATTTTTTGGTAATTACTGAATTTTGGTTTTGAATTTTTTATATTACATAAGTTGATATATTTCTTTGCAGAAATAATAATTTGATTTATCAAAACATTGTTGTATATTGTGACAAACCAAATCAAGTATTTTGAGATTGAATTTTTTTTTTGTAAATAATTGTTTGTCCAAATTCAAGTTCATTCCAGAAAGTTGTGGCTACACTGCATTCCCAATATACATGACAAATGCTCTAAGAAGCATCATTGCAAAAACTACATAGATCATTGTCAACAAGATTCATTCTCAACCATTCTCTTTTTGTATAAATAACTCTTTGTAGAAATCTATATTGAAAAACAAAAAGTTTAACATCCTTCAAACCATGTCTATATGAGTTAAATATATCATTCCAGTCAAGGTATTGAGCAAATTTGAGTACAGTCATAAGTCACATGGACAAGAATTCGAGAAGGAAAAAACCTTCTTCAAATGATGCTCGTGGGACAGACAGCAGATTGTGTGTGTCTGAAGGTGGATATAGCTTGGGGGCATGTGGCTTTAGAGGGTCACATAATTAAGTCCTGGGCTCGTTCCATAACAGCGAGCGCTTATAATCGCTCATTGATTGCTCAATGTAGCGCTCAAGTAGCGCTCATTCTCTCCTGAACGACACGGTGCAAAACCTCAAAGTTCGCTCGCTTTGCTATGTAGCTCTACATTGAGCAATCGCGTTCAAGAGAGGTTTAAAAGCAATCGCTAATTGAGCGATTACTTTGAAACCTCTCTTGAACACGGCCCTGGTTTCTTTATAGACGCACTTGTAACTGTAGACGGAGCATCTTGAACATGTCCCTCAAACAAACCATCAGATTCCTTCATTAAGTTAAATACAGAAGGACAAATGACACAATGCAAGAACGTCCTAAACATCAATAGGGACCTCACTCCATCGTTGGATACAGCGGTTCCAGTTCTTTTGAACTAATTTATAAAAAAAATTATAGATGTTTTTGGTAAATCGCAGTTTGAGTTTTCATAACTTGCTTTGTTCCCACAATCTCAGTAAAATCAGATCTAACGTAACACTCATACCTCGCTACAAAACAGGTGGCTGTGCTACATGTACGTTCGATCTCATTTTAATGAGATTCCTGCACCCCCTTTGAAGTTATGATTTCAGAAAAAGTTTGTTGAATGTCATCGATCAGCGAGTTGTACATTCACATACAGCATGACGTCAACAATGGAATATCGCTCCAATCGATCCAAAGTAACTGTCTATTTTCATCGATATCACACATGACATCAGCACCATATCGTCAAATACCGGTGTAGGTCACTCCATCCTCTCCTGGGACGGTTTCATCAGTCTGCTCCACGTACATACACCGTGGGGCAAATGAAACGATACCTTATTTGCAAAAGAGTCAAACACAACATATTTCTGCCGGATTAAATATATCTCATAAGAGTATATCTCGTAAAGAAATATACAAAATTTCATTCACGAGAGTATGATACTTGATATGTTATATCTGCCTTTTCAAAGGGGCGCTTGGGCATTATTTTTGGTATTTAAGGTAAATGTTCATGAAATGAGGACGTTTATTTTTTTTACTAGATGTTGTCGGCATAATGTACTTTAATGGACTTTAAATCACTCGTTGCTGTAGACCAGAAAGCCATATTTCACTTTCCTCTCTTGTCCGGTTAAGGAGATAACAAAACACCAACTTTTTAAAAGCCGTGTTTTTTTCCAGAACTGTGAACTGATAATGTTTCAAACATCAAAATTAAAGTTGAGTTGGCTTTAAGCGACATGGTCTACATATATTTCAGTCGTGTTTGAGGAAAACATATTGCATTTTTGTCGGTATCGTTTCTGTTGTGCCTGGGTGTATAAGGACATGCAGCGGACCGAAAAATGGTCCGATACGGAAATATGTAATAACAGTGTTATGATAAAAAGAAAAGAACACATATAAAATAAATATGTATAAAATAATAACGTTTAATGACTTGATGAATCTATAACCAGGCACATAGTTGTATTATGATATAAGTTTATATTCTACACATATACAGCAAGATAAATTATAAATAAGTTAGATTTTTTTAACATGTTCACATAAGTATATATGTGAAACATTTTCATTTTTCATTTCTATCTACCATTCTAATTTGAAAAGCTTTTCAAAGAAAAACCTTTTAGTTTTCATGTATGAAGTTTGTTGTTTCTAACGTGAATTTTGTTACAAAAACAATAGATTAATATGCTACATGCTTGGAACATAAACAAACAATATGATTAATTTAATGAACAGGAATCGTTTGTCAAGTATCATATTCGACTTTCAAATGACACGCCTTATTAGCTTAAACATTGATGACGTCATAAATGACTATTATAAGATAACTCGATGAGGGTTAATTTTGGTTAAAGCGACCAACATGATTAAAGTTTACATGTTGAATATCAACACTAGTACACATACGAAATTTACCAATTATTTAAGGCAGCATATAAACAATGGAACAGAAATTAAGAGTTCCTATACATTATCAAAGCTTAAATACAATAAGTAAGCTTAAGGCAATATCTGACACAAACACCATTATTTGTATACGAACTACTTCAACTATTTCTCTGAAATATTATTAAATGTAAATGTACAGAAAATTGCTTCACAAACCGAAAATACCCTACTTCAATGAAAAGAGTTAGAACAAATTATTCAATTTCTTAAATTGTGATGTTTACCATAATTTGTCAAGGAAACAAATTTAAAAATTGTGAACATTCAAACAAGGGATTGGTAAAAGGCGACAAGGAGGCAAATCAACAACATCAAGTTTGTTCTTATCAAACACCAACAAACACCCAACGATCAACAATTTACCCTAAATATGATATTGAATAAATACATGATCACTGCCTCGATATCATCCAATTAAAGACACACATCTTCTTATAGCACTTGAGAACACTTGATTTCCTGGGCATTTTTCTATGCTAATGGTTCGCTCTTGGTCACAGTACATGTAGTAATTGTTGATGGTTGGCACCGCTTGAATTCCGTTCTGGTAACCGACACAACTTGGATGGCGTTGCTGACAAGGGGCGCAGGTATGGGGGTTTTCGCAAAGCTGTTGATACTGAATGTAGTCACCTGTAGATGAAATAAAATGATATAGTTAGAAAAATTACAATGGTTACGGTTTTTACAGATTTTCCATAAAAATAAAGTACCTTGTGTAACTCAATGTACCTCGAACCAATAGTAATTAATTTTGGAAGAAATAGTATCGAAAAAGGGAAATATTGTAAAATTATCATAAAAAGCAAGGACAGAGAACATGGCCATTGATACATTGATTGAACATTGATTAAGTTCAGACGATGTTCCTTCAGTTACTGCTACATATTCTAGCCATCGTATGATTGATAATTTACCTAATAATAATACGTCCCTTCATATGGATGATATTGGTAATAATACTTCTGAAATTAGAAACCTACTCTACTCCCATGGATTCGTTTTTTCTGGCTATCGCAATGTATAGGGAACAGATTGTGTTTGTAAACACTTTTAAAACGAGGGCTAGAGATATGTTCTACCAAAATTGGCATTCAACACTAAATAACAGTACGACAAACGATTTCTACAGGGAATTTAAAAGTGTGCTAGCACCAGAAAAAATATTTGTTCGAGATTGTAGATTCAGATTTCGTAAAATTCTTGTTAAATTTCGATCGGGGCTTCTACGTTTAAGCATTAATGAAGGTAAATGGCAGAACATAGATAGATTTTTGAGGATTTGGCTGGTTTGTAATAATGGAACAGAAGACGAATTTCACTCAGTATATGTCCATTTTATAGCGAATCAAGAAAAAATTACCTACCGAAACATGTATACGCAAACATTCATATGTTTAAAAACATTCGTACTACTAATGAGCAATCTATAATGACAACAATTAAGTCATTTTACTTTTTACGCATACGACAAACGATGTTAAAAGCTTAATGAATCAGTATATGTTTAATTGTGTGTTTTCATGTTATCTACCTTTTGTAAATGTATAAACTGTTGCATCCTGTATTGTACAATAATGTATATGAATTGTGTATCCCTGTATTTGGGCCCAGGGGCCTATATACTTGAAATAATAATGATGATGATGATGATGATGATGATGATACGACTCTTTAATACATAATCACGTTTAAGAAAACTAGAGGCATGTCAGATTTCATTTTGTGAATAAAACTATGTTTATAATACTGTAACGATTTCGAAAGAGAGTTTCTAACTTTCTACTCACAGGGGGCTCTGGGGACGGGTTTCTGACCGCAGTTGACCATGCTGTAGTGGACACACTGTCCGTGCACCTCGGAGAAGAGTTGGGGGTACGGACACTCCATGACGTACTTAGCGAACTGACCACCGGTCGAGACTTGTGAACAGTCGAAATACTGAGCGCAGCTGAGCTGGCTAGCTAGTTTAGCACGTGGCCGCCATTGGCAAACTGGATCGAAAAGACCTGAAAAGCAAATTTTAAAATATAAAAAATTTTCACAGGCTTGATGGTTTATTACATTATTGATTACAGAAAATGTATAGAAAGTCGAGTCACATGTCCTCATAATATCCATGTTCTGCTGTTAAAATTACGCATCACACTCACCAAGAACAAGTAATGAAAGCTCACCTAGGGGATTGTTGGAGCATGATCGGAGATCAACTTTGTGTGGCCAGTCACAAATGCTATTCATCTTATTGTATACCGTCCCAGAGGGGCACTGAAGGGGGAACCCAACTCCGAAATTACACATGACGTAGCTGACACACTCCCACGGATGGGGAAGTGTGTAAATTCCCTCTTCTGTACACAGCCAATTAAACATCATGACGTCACTACCAAACGGGAGTACAGTAGGCATGGCACAGGCCAGTATTAAAAGATTCACGCCGTAGTTGAGTTTCATATCTTGTCGTTGATGTTCTGAAATGATAAACGGAAATGTATTCTTAGTCGAGCATATTCAAAGGTAACAAATTCGGTAGATAGGTACCTCGTCTGGTGATATATGACTGTTAAAAGGAAAGTCTGAATCAAACGAATAGCAACTCGAAAGAACCATATTATCTGTCCCGTCTACGCGTATGTCATAATACGTATGTAATGATAATAATGACTACTTCTTGTATAGCTCCATAATTAGACTTTGTACATTATATACGACAGTGTATACTTTCGGAGCTACGATAAGCGCAACACGCAGCCATGTACAACCGTTTTTACCCAGGTACCCATTTATACAGCTGGGTGGACTGAGTGCAATGTGGACGAAGTGCCTTGTTCAAGGACACAATACAGTAAGAGACCCTGTACTAAAGTAGGGTACCAACAACTGGATTCGAACCCAGGTCTCTGAGGTGAGAGATCAGCATGCTATCCACTAGACCACTACATCACCCTTATCCATAGGTGAGGTGACATCAACCCAAACTCTTGGACAGGGTTGGACATAAAGAACGGCAAAGTAATTGGCTTCAGCATACCTTATGAAATAACCCGGTTTCGCTGTCTTCCTATTCGTTATATGCTTAGAAGTAACAAGAGTTCTGACCCTGTGGCGCAACTGACCGTGATTTCGTGATTAACTCGACATGACAGCCTGTCGCACACGTTCAGCAAGTGTTGCGAGCATCGTTCTTTATATACCTGATATGTAAGTAAATCATTGTATTAGGTCATCTATATACATCCTATCATGAGTTATAGATGACTTTATGTATGTATTGGAAACGCGATCAAAGAGGCCAATAAGACAATAATGGTTTACTCGTTTGTCGAATTACATCATAATCTATATCTATTATTGCAAATGAGCTGAGTTTTACTTTAGCAGAAAGTTTTTAAGATTTTCAAATAGTTAATAATCTAATTTAATGACACCCTATATTCACCAGATATGTGTACGACGGATAATGTGATGTTGTTGGTTTTTAAACGTTATGAAAGTTTATAACAATTTCAACAGTTTCCGAAACAATTTATCAAATGATATGAAATTGTCATTATTCATTAACACCATTTCCTTCAAAAGAAGTGTTAAAAATTGCTACTTTTAAATCTCTCCCAAAACAACTTCATAGACAATAATTGTTTCTAATAACCTTCAACAATTCCCTTAAACTATAGTGTAAACAATAATTTCGTTTTAAACCTTTCAAATGTGGCCAGTTAAACCAGTTCCTGTGTACACATCACGGAGCCATGACCTTCGTTATAGAGATTGTTAAAGTCATAACATATAAGAAGTACATTACCCTAAATTGCTTATAAAATACCGTAATCAATGTACTCGTTTCCATTCGAAATTAATGTAAGCAGAGAATTCGTTTTATAAAAAAAAATACCATTATTCACAAAACATCCTTCTTTGGCATATCACGAAGCGACCACTGTATTCG
This sequence comes from Gibbula magus, assembly GCA_936450465.1. NCBI lineage: Eukaryota > Metazoa > Mollusca > Gastropoda > Trochida > Trochidae > Gibbula > Gibbula magus. The sequence goes on from OW388306.1 coordinate 28,143,842, forward strand.
TGATGGTCTACTACTGTAGTTTGATGTACAGCTTGGTACATCATCTTTTCCGCTTCAGTGGTTTATCAACATGGCAGCGCATTTTACCTGCCAGGATTATAGGTTAATTAACCGTAGGTGTCAGAAATACTTCACTCCTGTCTGCAGTGGATTATCCAAGGCATCATAGTTGTACTATATCTAATTTATAGACATAAAACAAAAAAAAACAATGTGACATACAAATAATGAAAAGTAAACTTGTTACATCTGGCATTACCTTTCTGCAATAATACTAATGTATGTATTTCGATGATTTCGAAACAGTAATGGCTGAACGTTAAAGCTGTTGAGTACTGCCTGACTCTTGTTTTTGGGCTTTTGAATAGATTAAACATTGTTCAACTAAAAATGAGTTTGTTAAGGCTTATGTGTTACATGTGTTTTATCATGATTTATCACCAAAATGTTAACATAAGCAGTGTTATTTTCAGACGTGCACACATTGTTTCAGCACAAGTTCCTGTATTAAAAAACATACGTCACTGACTAAGAATCGCACGTTTCCTTGCTGCAAATTGTGAAACAATTACGATAAGTTCGTTATAACCAATTCTATTCAATCTGAATTCCTAAAGATAGCCACTGAAATTGTGCGCAGTAAAGTCACGTACACGTCTTTTATGACGTCACAGACGTAAACATATGGAAATGTCATACGGTAACATGTATATGCACACATTCACAAACTGAATTTATGGCACATGTTATCTCTCTCCTTATGAGTAATAAACAAGTGACCATGCACCTAAAGGGGCAGTAGCACGTTTTTTTTGCGAAATTTATTTTTTCAAATTTCCCATTTATAATGTTAGTTCATGTCATTTATATTTACTTTAGAGGGTAAACCATCTTATTACACAAAACAATTATCTGTAGTGGTAATAACAGTGTTGCGTATAAAGCAAAAAATGCATGGCGGCCATTTTATTGCGAACACATTTTATTATTTTGAATAACAAAAACGATTCCCATGGCTTTACGGAACCATGTACACGCATTTTTAAACTTGATTATCCGAATTAATAAGGATGTTTTATCATTGGTGACATTAATTTTCAAATACATTTCATCGTCTTATTTGAGCGAAATAATGTGCTACTGCCCCTTTAAATCATGATGTTTCCTCTAGCTAGTCATACTGCAACAACTTCATTACAAGACCATATACATATTTGAGTTTCTTGTTAATTGTTAACGAGATCATTAATTGACCCGTGTCCAAGTACAGAAGTTGCTTGTCTTGTAACCCTGAAATGAGCAGCATCGCGATTAGGTCAAGAGGGCTGGCCAGTCACGTGACGCAATATAAGATGATCTGGACAAACATGTATTATGATCACTAATGGATTGATGTAAATGGTCATCCATCAGACAACCTATGATAGATAAGCTTATCAATGACAGGCATAATTTACTTTCGTTTACTCGAGAGGAAATAGTGAGCACCTGTGAAGTTATCATGAGAGGTAAGAATGTCAATGACAGAAATAATTTATTGTCTTTGTTTTAGAATAAAAAATTTAAGTTTTGGACATTTCATTTTTATGTGGATTTATCAGTGGTATACATAAGTTATTATGGTTGTTGTGTTATATATATTGATAACCTTTCATTATATACAAGGTTATCAGTGGTATAAATTCATTTAATTTTTTAGAGTTGTTTTATAATAAAAACTGATAACGTTTCATGATGGATAAGGTTATAAAAAGCAAAAAATAACTTACTGTCGTTTAGTATTATAGAAAAAAACACTGATCACATTTGACATGTTCACGTCTAAATTTACAATATTTTCGAAGCTTTTCGATACATTTACAAATGTGAATTTGTTTGATGTTTCATAAATGTAATGTAAGTCATGTTGTTTGATAATCAACATGCAAGTTTAAAACGGGAGTTAATTTTAAAACCTACTTTTCATCTGTAACGGAGTTTATAAACTCACGTGCAAAAGAAACGTCTCCATACACAATTAAAGATATTTCAATCCACGGCCGATAAATACGACAGAAACAGCATAACATCGTGTCTTCAGAACCCAACAATACTAAATATGAATTTGCAAAGCATTATCTGTTCACGTTTACAAGAAATCGTCGTTTTGGAATCTCCTAAACAAGACGAGATAGAAGCGTCAAAAAGCGACGTCCTACAGCAATGATGCGTCAACAACTTTAAATCCATGAAGGTTAGAGATGTCGACGAGATCATGTATTAATTAAATTTTTACTTTTTAAATTTATTAAACTTCAAAACCAAACATTGTGGCCAAAACATCTTGAAAAAGCGATTTTAGCATTCTCGTTGATATAATGATTGCTACATTTGAATAGTATCTGGAACAATGCCTCTGTGAGTTGAAATTGGAAAACAACGATATATTCATAATCTCTGAATTATAACCTGAAAATAAAATATTAAATATTTTAAAGAAAATACATGATAATTTGTTAAAACTGTTAATAACTGTTGATATGATAATAATTCGATTATGTATAATCTCCAAATTTGCATTCTTACCTTTTAATACGCCTTTACTCTTTACTCGAAGCAACTTAAGTAGCAGGTTAAGATGTGACACTCCTAAAAGTTAATTGTTTACATCAATGCTGCACGCTTAAGAGCACTTCGTGGTGCGCTTGAAAAAAGGTTAAATTTATAACCAGTCACTCTCTTTAAAAAAAAGTTACATAACTCTTTACCGGAAATAAGAGGCTTCCTGTTCACAAGTGCACTAACGTGTTCTTTGAAATATAGACGCATACTCCTGGAATGTAAGGCCATGCAGGTTTGCTTAAATTTTCTATTTTAAGAATGAACTTTATCTAAAAAATGTGTCCCTTTTGATCTTAGAGAACATTTACTTGTCTGAATTGTATTCAGGCCTAGTGCAATGACATAAGAAACGTAGTCCTTGGATATTTGGTCACATGCTTAAACATTTTTTTTAAAAGGAATAAACATTTATGTACATTGGGGAAGCGAAATAAAATTATTATTTATTTGTCAATGATTAACAGTAGGTTCATATTTTGTGAATTTGACTAACAAAATTTAAAGGTAAAAAAATCAAATTGCATTTTAAGAAAAATACTTCATTAAAAAATTTAAAATCCAGATTGTGCATGGAGATAGATCATATAGATAAACACACTGCCCCACACTAACACGTAGTAATGTACTGACATTTGCATTTCAATAAAGAACATCATTTGAAATTACATTTTTACCTTTAACTGGACCTTAAACTGTTTAAATAAGGAACATCATTTGACATGAAAATGTGACCTTAAACTGGACAGAATCTAGGTTTGCCAAATGACCTGGGCACCGGCCCACTTACCCATCTCAGCCCTAACACAATCTTAGCCAATGTTAAGAAATGGGTTTACTATTGATCTTGGGGCTTATGTACGTCCTCTGCTGATAGTAAGTCACTAGGAAGATGATATTTTCCGAAGAATTTTGCCATTCAACATACCTTTTGTTCTAGTTTAGCAGTTATTCTTTTGAACCAGAAACAAGTTTTATGAACTTCAACTTCCTTGTTGAATGACTTCGACGTTTCGGTGCGGAGACCGACACCAATGTCAGACAATGGATCACGGTGGTGGTATCAACACGAACACGTCACAGTCTTAACATAAAGAAGTTGTCATTCCATTCAGCTCTTTGATTCATAAATAAGATGTTATTTTTCTTATCGATTTGATCATGGCTTTAATACCTCTATTTACGTTTCATTATGAAATCATCATTGTTTCACGATAGTGTAGAATTATCAATAACTGAATACAAATTAGTTAAATATAATGGTTATGTATTTTGTTTCTCTAAAAATATTTGTACGCATGAAACGTATAATATAGCGTGTCAAGATATCGAACAAACTGACTTTCTCGATAAAATTAACCGTAAGGGCCACGCGTGGAGTTTTTACTTTACTATACAATATACTATAAAATGCATAAATTAGAGTAACAGTAAAACGAACACAGTGACATTTTTATCACTGCAGTTCGTGTGAAGAAATATGTTCTTTCTTTTGAAGAGTTGTAGACATATTTATAAATGTCTCTTTGGAATGTGCCATTCTAAATTTAGAGAAACATAATTGAAAAATTACACTCACATGTGACGTCACATTCGCAACATGAAAGATATGTCAGTGATATGCTGAGTATTTCAAACTTTGTATCAATGGTTTCTAAAGGATTTACATTAGACGAAGGATTATATCCAACTTTTATGTGAGGGCTGAGTATTGCACCAAATTTGGTATTGCGATATATTGCAATACATACAACCTGTATTGCAATACGTATTTCAATATATTGAGTGAATTCTACATTCAACTTTTATACTTTTGTTTGCAGTTTAAACATTACACATTTTGTAAAGAGCCTTTAAAATCTTTCGAAAAATAGACCATTAGTCAAAATGATAAGTTAATTCGGATGGCATATATTTAGAAAACTTTTGTAATCCAGTTCAACACATATTCTTGCACCCTGGTAACTATGCCAAAACAAGATACATATGAATACATTTCACTAAAAATGCGTTGGTGCGACATACATTTGTACATGTATTGCGATATGAATAATCGTATTGCAATAATTGTAATGCCCACTCTGTATTGTAATACATTGTATATTGGTATTGCGACACTATTGCTCAAAGAACAATTGATTATGGGACCAATCAATATGAAATTGCCTTTCTCTCACACAAAACATACTATAATTACTTTTCTATGTATGACTGTTGAGGCCAAACTGTTGCTACGTGTTTACCATATCATTTAGATAACTATATAAATTAATCATTTTAGATAAGTCATGACTTGAAAAGATGATGGAAACAAAGCTGTCTGAACACTGAACACATTATAACTAACTCAAGAGTTATGATCAGATAAAATAGTCTAAACAATAAAATCATACATACACTATTTTTAGAACAGGAAACTTTTCTGAATAACAACTTATTTAATGTGAGAATACACGACTTTTCGGGGTATACGCTTACTCCTTCATCAGATGGATTGTATCAAAATTGGGTACATAATACATCAAAGACGACAATGGTAAAATGAAACTCATCAACGTCGTGTATTTTCACAATAAAGAAGTTGTAATCCAGAAAATCGTTTTGTTCTAATGTATGCCACTTCTAAACGCCCGACAAAGAATTAATATGTAACAAGCGATAAACGCACATCTAACATCTAACTATTAACATAAATTTATAAAGATTTACAACTGCAGCTGAGTTTTCAAATTGAATGGTTTGTGCGTTAAAGGTTCATAATCATGTTGGTGAGGTCACAATATGTCCAATGTTATAATTTGTGTTATTTAATTAAGAATTATCAACTTAAACCGAAAAGTACCAGTTTATGGTCAATCAGTTCAGTATTACGAAAATACAACCATTCAAATCTTGGTCATGATCGAAAACCGGACCTTGGCTTGCTGCAGCCATTAAGTCAAACGTAATTTTGAAAACTTTAATAAAGTAGATAGAAAGACAGATTTGCTTCTTTAGCATTTAATAGGTCATATAACGAGTACATACGTGGCATAGAGCCATAATTGACGGCTACTACACATGTATGAGACCGTTCCTTGGTTTTCATTGAAACATATACATATTTGATATATTTAAGCATTTGGGGATGAATATCAAAGTGATGAATATCAAGAAGATATAACCTAAAAAGCACATTTTGTGATATGGTACATGTTAGAACCAAATAAAGTACCATGCATAATTGATCATGCACCTTTAACACACACACACACACATGTAGCTCAACAATATATCGAGATGCTGGTAAGCACTTTGTCCATGAATAATACCAACGTATATGTACATGAAAGTGAAGCACTGGGCCATGTATACGGTAAATAAACTCACTGATAAACTCTATATCAATGACTGGTCAAGAACCTACCTGGGACTATCTGACCACGGCTACTCCAGGTACAATGAGGTCTCGGACACTGGTCTGGCTATTTTAACTGACCGGTTCTACGTCACATGTACGATGAGGTAACCTGATGTATCACCCTATGCGCAGTTTCACGCATCGCTGCTCTTGGCGGGGTCACAGGTCATCCTACATTCGGCTATAGTAAACATAATATATTATTGTAATCATGAAATAATCAATAATTGGTCACCTTTGGTGGTTGCCTGATTATGTGTGTATTGTTCAGATGACCCAGTGGCCAAATCATCATGCTATTACACTAAATGTGACTTATATTACTTGATACGTGATTTAAATACAGTAAAAATAAGGCAAAAGGCATACGTATTTCAAGACATAGAAGAGTGACTTTGTATACAAATAAAACAAGTTTTCCCTTCAAAATAGCAAGTTTCTGTATGTATGTTATTCAAAGTGTAAGAAAAGTCGTCAAATAACGATTTAAAAATTTACCAACGTTCGTTCAAGTATTTTTAAAAAAATAAGAAAATGCATCTACATGATGTGTGTAAATATCTGTAGTAGTGCCAACATAACAACGTGGACGAAGTTAACGGCAAAACATAATTAACTTCAAATTCTATTGAATTTTTTTTTTATTGTTGCATTTTGACTGATATTGATCAATTTTCACCATTTTATTCTAACTCGTTCCATTTTATGTCATTTCAATTGAGTTGTGATGGTACTTTTGTATTAATAGTATTTTGTGTTCAAATTTAAAATTGTAGCCTTCAAGCATGCGAGATGCTTGCTTTCATATACTTACCTCTGCTCACTCTAATAAAAGCGTCCAGCATCTACACACACTCTACTGGAGATAACTAATCACAATACATACCATTTACATATTCCACATGATATGTGTTCATTCCACATTATACATACTATTGTCAACAGAACGAAGAAGACGCCCAGACAATTTACCTGAGTTCAGGTGAGGTGAGTGACAGGTAACACTATTTTAACATGTGACAATGTGAATGTGACAATACTTGTTGGTATAACTCTCAACGTTGTTTTAGCATACAATAGCAGTATAATTATAACCTAAAATAAAGCTATTATAATTAACAGAGATTCTAGTAACTAAACTGCATGTCCACATTGTGAAATAATTCTTCTATTTTGAAAACATTTTGTTTAGTTGTGTTAGTTTCCAGTAATAAATAATTATAACTCTTTATTGTCCGCATTACCGTGTGATTTTGATATTCATATTATGTATTTTACACATTGCAGCGCCTAGCCTTATAATACTGTCAAGCAAGGAAGTAAAAACTCCCATCTTTTAGCGTATGACGCTAAGTAAAAAATAATTTTTTCAGGGTTGATTAATGTATGTATTTATATTTCGAGCTCTTAATTTTATAATTTGTTCAAATTTCGTTTCATTTTGTTTAAATTATCTCAAGTTGTTCAAATGTCGTTTCATGTTTAAATTTGCTAAATAATAAATAATTTTAAATTGTATTTCAATTAATCAATATTTACACGACAAGCACATAGCGAGGTAACTAGTGAATGTACATGATCTACATGAGCCGCCCAGACTAAATCAAGGTGTGTGTAGCGACAGGTAACAACCAAGTGACATTACCTGAACCAGGTACATCCAATTTACAGGTGATATGACCGTAGGTAATGTCTACTGAGTGGTCAGTGGTCATATTGGGTAGCGAAGACAGATGACCGCGGTCAAGCGTTGTATCATTTGGTCACTTCTCAGTAACATGACTATCATAATTAGTGTATAACTCCTGCGTGGAAAGTACTACTGTGTAATATATCTACGGCAATATTAACTAGTGTAATACCGCTGCAAGTATGAAGTCACAATACTGTGCAGTTTTTACTTCATGATGTTCGTACCAAGGTCACAATGGCGCAATAATCCCGAAGCACACTGTCGGCAAATGCATACTTTTTGTCAATGTGTTTAAACTAGTGAAATATTATTAATATTAAAAATTCTAGATTACAAATAAAAAATTTGGAATCCTAATAAACTGGGAAAATTCCATGTTTTATACATAATTATAAGATACGGCTAATGATTAAGCTCTGAGAGAAATTCGAAACGTTGTTGTATATTAATTTTGTCCGCAGAGAAGCCGAAATGTATTTAATATGACACAGTATAATTTTAATAAAATTGAATTTAGCTTTGATAAATACCAAAATACCAGCTGTGCTGAAGTTCAAATCATCTCACTCGACTTAAAGCCATTCCCACATACAAAATATATATATGTATACGAACATAATTTTTTCAACGACAAACGGCCTTATGCGTATGTAGATGCCGAAATTACACGTATATTAACACCATTTATATGACCTGTTTAACACTAAAACAAATTCTGCCATGGTGTCTGCTATAAATAACTGTCAATAATTACGTTTGATTAATTGGTAAACGCGTACTGAATCGATTAGCTTTAACATGGTACTATTCATAAAAAAACATCGAACAAATAGAACCATTGGCAACGTTTGTCATATGTGACCCCAGGAAAATATTCTACCACATTGTCACTTATAGTCTACATAGACATTTTCAATTATCAAGATAACCTTAGTAGCCGGAGCTCGTAAATTGGTAAAATGTGTATGAATTTGAAATGACATTTAGAATTGCAGAATATCTGCAAATAGTTCATGAGGTTCTTTATTGGTGGTGTTATTGAATTAAAATTTCCGATGACAGGTTACGATACAAATCAATATATACGTTCCTTTGATATGCATTTTAGAAGTAGGATTGACAAGCATTAAGAAACTTCTATGACAACTTATTTTTGTCGTCGTACAAAATCCCCTTAAACAGAATCCCCAACAGAGTAGGACAAAATCCCCAGGATGAAAAAAAGAACTATAGAAGTTGATAACAAAAAAATATATTTTATATATCACTAACAAGCACTTCAATTATTTTCAGGCACTATTGAAATATTATAGTTTCAGTGGAATCGTATGCCTTTAAAACATCTGGCACTGTCATTCGTCCAACCCGAAATGCAAGGCAGCTCTTAAAATAAACTACTTCTATTGATCAAATACAAATTATTACTAATTATCAAAAACAACATAAAGAGAATAAAGCCGACTCATTAAAAATACCATAATGTAATGAGTCTACTAAATTTTATAAAGGCATATTCTAATTGGATTGTTGGGGATTTTGTCCATGTTGTTGTTTTTAGGTTGGGGATTCTGTCCGCTGGAGATTTTGTCTTCGGGGATTATGTCCTTGGGGATTTTGTCCAGTGGGGATTTTGTCCGTCCACCCTTCTTTATACGTTATATGCGACATTTCGAAACAGATCATTGTGTCGTTATCAAGCTAGTATTGTGTGTCGTCATCAGCTTGATAAATACACAATGATCTGTATCGAAACATCGCATATCATGTAAATATCCATATAACTTTCTCAATTTCAATATATACATATCTGTACAGGTTCTCAGTAAAATCTAGTTTGTCCCTGCTTGTGTTCACTTAGTAATCACTACATTTTGAGACTGGATGACTCGACGTATGACCACTGACCTGCGGTCAAGGGATGTTCTGGACATAGTGAACATATGTAGAAACCATGTACCGCTAGTGTTCATATTAATCAAATCAACAGCCTCTACAAGAAAATTCCAAATGAAGAGTACGTACAGAGTGTATTATTGAGGTCAAATTCAAGCGGATACTCTCATGAGTATGTATAGGAAATGGTGGATGAAGTATCCTTACTTTGGAGCAAAGACTTGTATCCTTAAGGAGAGATGGGAGCCAGCAATCTCAAATTCAGAAATTACAAATTCAGCCTATAAGGTAAATAACAAGTTGACCAGAATTTCCTAAATTTTCTGTAATTACAAGCTAAATTTGTGTCATATTTATCTATATTGTGCTGTAGAAATATTGATTAATCTAAGTAAAAGATCATCTTAGTCGATGCACTCAGCTTATATTTTATGATTGTGTAAATATTATAAATTATAGATTTTATTACAAGTTATTATTTTATTTTTTATTATATCTGATTTCCCTTTCAAAACAAATTAAATCACAGTTTTAATCGTGCGAAGGACGAGATGGAACCTCGAAGGCACCAGGAAACCAACACGAGTTTGCTCTCTCTCTCTCTCTCTCTCCTTATCACTGCCAATGCTATTGCCGAAGCGTGAAGAACTGCACCGGCGGCCATACGACTGTTAAAGATGCATTTACGAATGGGTCGATTGCTTGCGATCTTATCCGAGTTTGAACATTTTCAAATTCGCGATTCCATCTTTTGTCAAATTTGGCACAGTGTGATAATACGATTTTTAAATAATCGAGCCACCCAGTTGTATTTCCGTATCGAATGATTCCGAATGCATTCAAAATGGAGATATTTTTGTAAAAAGTTACGCTTATATACGTCCACTTATGACTATATTTTGTCTGTATTCGTGTGATTACAACACAAAATTATTTTTTTTCAATAAAAATATTCGTATTACTAGATAAATCAAGTAATATAGTTTTTAAAAAGAAATTCACACTATGGCGTCATACATTGATGTGCTCATTATCAATGTGTGTATGTTTTGTCACACATTTCCAGATCATGTAAACGTTCCTATAGAATGTTTATCACCTTAATTCGGTTGTACTACTGACGTTTATATACAAACTCATATATTCACAAGACATCAATCGGACCTCAACAGCTGTAAATTAGTCTCACTCAAAAGGTGGTATACAAGTTTTCAGGTCCGTAGACATGATCTATATCTATACAATATATCTTTACATGATTCCACGCCTGGGTGAAATATACAACATGCATTGATTGACAAATGCGGGGAATGAAACCGTAAACATTGTACCTTTCGTGCACGATTTACACGGGTAATGAAACATACATCTTGCATTGATTGACGTGTAGCTTGCAACACAGGCTAAATAAGTATGCTTCTCGCCTCCGAGCATATCGTTGTAAATTTCCAGCACAATGAACATGTCCAAGTAATGTGTGCACCTTGCTAAATTGACATCAACTACATGTGTGCCATCGAACTCTACGTGTTTGTAATATCTTACTCACTCGTAAAATTTATAAAATCGTCACGCCGCTGACAAATATACAAAATTGATAACATGTAAAATTGTCAACGAAATTTACTGTTGTGACTTAGAACAAAAATGGCTCTAGAATACTGCTTAAATTTGTTCACCTTTTTAAAATAAACAATCGACATTAAAGTCGTTTAGGAGTTAAAAATACAAAAACAACAATATTAACTGGATAACAACGTTCTAATCGTGTAGATACTTATATCCTAATAGAATATTGCAGTTTGTATCTTCATGAATGATTTGCCATCCTATGAAAAACATGTTGGTGTATTGATTGGCATGAAATCCACATCTCATACACTGTTATCACATTTATCGCTCATATGTCAATCATAAAGTGTGTTTCATCATAACCCTTGTAAACGCTGTGCCTGACACGACAGCCAACAAGCTCAAATCATATTTGAATTTATTGGCACCATAAATTTCCGATGATGACATATTGACATCGTCCACGCGCACATAAATTTCAATCTTACACAACTCGTTATGAAATTGAATAGAAAGAAATCATATTACATGTGGGTATTATTTGAAAGAGATAACAAGCCTTACGATGACACGCGAAATAGAACGGAGTTTATATAACAAAAAGAAGACTGATATTTATAAATGTCATGCTGATAGTTAACTCATCATATTTGGATAACACATGGAATAATTACGTTAAATATGATATTTGTGGTGGTAGGTAAATATTTCAACAATCAGCGATACCATACGTTTTTCTTTGGAACATTTCGCCATGTAAGGCAGAGAGAATGATGGTTTTGCTTTGACAAATTTTGCATTTGTTATCTCAACTTTCATTATCCTTAATGTCAATTAAATGTCTTCGGCACAGTTCCATTAACTCGATGTTATGGCTATTGAATAATAGTGACGTTTGATATCTTCGCCTACGAACATTAATTGAGGAAATCCCAGTAATGAAAATAACTGATTGGAGAAGGAAGCAGCCGTTACATGCACGTCATTGCTACCGTGTTATTGACGTGTGTAGAGTTAGTTTGTTCATCGACCTGTCTACTGAATCCACATGCCTATCAAATGATTTATTCATTTCTACAAATTCCCGCCACTTGTGTATGCAGTCATTCTCCCACAGAGGTTACTCCCTTACAAATTCAGATCCCGACCTCTGTTCTTCTATGATAACTTTCTGGGCTTGACAGGGAGTGTCCTGATTGGTTGTATAAGATAAGATAAGATAAGATAAGATAAGATAAGATAAGATAAGATAAGATAAGATAAGATAAGATAAGATAAGATAAGATAAGATAAGATAAGATAAGATAAGATAATTATTTAATGTCCATTGGAAATTTGTTGTACACTGTTTTCAGGTAAAACAAAAATACATAAAATTTATATATCACATAGAGATAAATATAATATACAATACACACATGTATAAACCAAGTTACATCATTCATTATTAGATCACAGTTAAATCAAGTCACAAATTAACCCACCCCACAAGGAATGGTATGCAGTTGCTACTTGATAAGTGTGGAAATACCACTCCTTATACTATGTCTTGTGAGAAGCTTATAATTAAAGAACGAATTTAAATGATAAATCTTACATCACCATCATGTATACCAAAATCCTTATCAAAACTAAAACTATCCACTCAAGCCAAGTTTATTAAAGTTGTATTTATAAGAAACTCGCCATCTTGAAATTAAGGACTTGGTCTGAATTTCCAAAATCAAAGTATTTAATAAATTCAGTTTATTTTATTGATCCCAATCTCGTTTAAATAACATATTTGATTCGCTCTCAATGTGGGTTGTCACTAGGTCTAGCCTTGGGAACGAATCAAAGATATGATTTTAATGAGATTATTATTGATCCATGTTCTACTTAAATGCTTAATATCTATATATTATATACATTGAAACTCATCATGTATGATAGTGTTTATCACCTGTCCACTAAATTTTCGATCGATTAAATTAATTGATGTGTCTATAATAGAATTCACAAAATGACATAGACATTTGAATACAAATCTTGAAAACAATCTCCTACTTTGGTCAAAATACACCTGACAGTCGATAGTGACAGTATCTTCAAACGATATGATTATCTATTTAACGTTGGTATTGTGCATGCTATTAACACTGAAATTGACGCCTTCATGAATATCTCGATGCCGTGACAAATGAAATTGACACCTTTTGGAGTCATTACGTGCCTTTTTTCTATAAGACGTGATGAAATGGACATATTTTGCACTTATCACGGACTGTGTGGTGAAAGTGACACCTCTGGCCTATTGACTCGTGTGTTGAGTCACGTGACGTGTTTGTGAATGCTGTCACTGTGTTGTATTGTGAAGCGTACATATTATGTTATAGTATTATCATTATTATTATGATATTGTTATCTTTTCAATATTGATTAGTTAGCACGTGACAGTCGCACATTACGATACTACTCCTAATGACCCTTAACCCCTTTGTGACCCCATAATGACTGACAGTATATGCGATAGAACATTTTAACATTAGCGGGGTCAATTTGTGCATTTGATTTGATTTAAACATCTTTATTCATTCAAATGAATGGATTGACTGCAATTCAAGTTGTCGAATTGAAACCTTATCTTTTAACAGTGATACATTTAATAATGAAACATTATATATGTGCAAGAAATTATAGAGATATTTAATAAATATGCACACAATTAATACAGATAAGTATAGGAAATAATCGAAAACATATCGTCTTAAAGTAAGCCTGGTAGATAGATAGATAAGTCTCACACAAGATACTAAAATATACATACATGTACAAAGCGTATACGCTACAAACACGTAGTTTCATGACAATAATATATGTAACGTATCATTCTTAACATAGTTACAGGACAAATATAACGATAACTTTCAAAATATAACTTTTTCGGAAAATTTCCTCGATGCGTCTGCTAGGCATACTTGACATGAATATGTACTTGCATGTTATCTGTAAAATGATATCTAAACATTCTTTGTTTACTTTTAAACGGTACAAATGTTTCAATCGAAAATTCGAAACAATTGTTCGATAGAAATCACTGATGATTGGAAAATAATTGTACACCAATACATTTGTTACAACGAGAACAACGCATCTATAATCTATTGTATTTATCTGTTTCTTATGAAGCATATGACTAGAAGGAGTTCACTTATTTGTTTTAAAAATCAGAACATGTGGAGAACATGATTCAATAAGTAAGTTTATTTTACCAATAATTGAATATAAGAATATAAAGTTCTCACAAAAAGGACTAAATTGCACCCATACGAATAAAACGTAGTTTACTTTGAATTCATATCGTAACTCACATTATAAGTACGAGAAAACACTGCCGCCGTAATATAAATATATAAATATAAATATATATTTGACCTACTTGTGACCCATTTTCATATGACTGACAGCCCCTTTCAATATATTGTTATAAGCAATGATATATGTGCCATGTGCTCAGTTTATTGTGTCAACTCATTATATGATGTCATATTATCTGTGTCATGATCAGTTAACGTGAAATGTGTTGCTCGTGATTACTACCCAATTTACGTGAACAATCATTCGAAGGGAAAGATACGAACCAACACGTTAAATGTCTTTATTACCAGAATTGAATCTATTCCCATTTAAATCGTGTAAAAATAGCCAGGAAACGGCACACCTCTCTTGCGACGGCAAGCTACAGTGACGTCACGAACCATTGTTTTATGACGTCACAGACGTGCTAGGCAAATGGCTGCTAGGCAAACGTGATATGTGCACATGTGCTCGTATCGAAAATATTAACTCGGTTGTTTGTAACCATATGGGTAGTAAAGTTGTTATGTCATCGCTTATGATTTTACCAGCTATTCTATGTCGTCGTGTATCATTGTCAAGTTTTTTTATGTTATCATTTGTTATATTATCAGGTTTTAAAAGTCACTGTATGTATTATCGTCAAGTTGTGTATGTCATCGTTTGTTATATTATCATTTTTGTATGTCGTTGTGCGTTACCCCAAAATTTAGTTTTCCCCAGTGTTCATTATCGTGTTGCCCATTGTTATGTACCGAACTCCCGAACTGCGCATGTTCACCTGTCCTCAGTCAATGAACCTTTCTTCCATGACCTACTTTTTTATCCCCTGGTTTGTTACGTATTCGAACTACTAAATCTATCGGTTTGGTATCAGGTTGACTAAGATTATGTCCGGACTCTGGGGTCAATTCGTTCTGGTCATCCTGACCGGCCTCTGTACTTGTAGTCAAGGAACATGTGTGAGCGATGGGACTACTTTGAAAATTCGTGAAATTATTCTCGGAAGATGCATCGATTTTCAAGAAAATCTACACCCAGATCTATTTTGTGACAAAGGGTAAGTGATTGAAAAGTATCAAGTACATGTCTTACTTGACACGTGCCCTTCTCAATATATGAACATTATGCACGTGAATGTACAATATGCACGTGACTTATCCGACTTATTTAATTACTGTAAAAATAGGTTATAGACACATGATTATTCAGCCCTTAGTTTTAAAACCATGTTAATACGTCAACTTCGTGACTTTTCCAGAAAGACAGGTGTCTATACGAATATCCAATATAAAGAACATATAGATAAAGTTAATGAATGCTTAAATGTGTTGATATTGACAACTTATAATTCAATGTAATAAATGGGATTTGTGGAGCACAGAGGTGCTGTGGTTAGCGTGCGTGCCTCTCATGTCAATCGTCTGGGTTCGAATCTTGCTAGAAACATAACACATTTGTACTCTGGGTCTCAAACTGCGCTGTGTCGGATAGCTTGCTGACGACTACAGGGAATAATACTCTGACGATTCTGACGCAAAGGGACCAGACATTAAAGATCATTTGACTTTTCATTCACTGTATTTAGTGCATAGAGTATTCAATTTGGGATATTCCGCTTTGATGAAAGGTTGAATATGTTGTCATATTCAAAACCACTGGTGCTTAAAGTTGTCTGTGAAAGACTGTAGGCGTTCTTCCATATAGGTGGTAGTGGACGCCAGCGTTGTGTCCAGGCAAGCATTCTCGATATACCTTCCCATGAGTGTACATACTGAATGTGTAAGTCCTGAGTTTAGTCTTTTAGCAGACGCAGGAAAGTTTGATGTGCTCTTTACACACGCTGATTTAACTCTCTTGTGTGCCAAAGCCTGTTTTAATATTTAAAAAAGAAGATGGTGTTTATATAAGTAATACAATTTTTATATCTGTTTATTGCTATATTTACTTTTAACCTTGTAATGCTACCATGATCAATTTTAATGCAAGTTTTATCGTTTATTAACCCTAAATTTTTGTCTCTCGTAATTTCTATGGATTGGCTTGTGTATATTTGTTTGTTATATAATTCTGTGTATATGTTATGTATACGCAAGGTGAGTCTGTCTGTCTATAAACTGTGTAGATTCATCGGAGTGTATAATCTGGATTATGAAGAATGCCCAGCAAGGCACTTTATCCACATTGCACGGGTCTATACGGTCACGCGGTAAAATATCCCCTGCGCTTTGAGCACGATACAAATACAAATAGATTATTTTCCACCGCCATCACAATAGCGGCAATTTCTTTTGAATAACGTGTGTCATGTGTCAAATATTGTATTGGGCTATATGGGTGAAATAGCGACCTCATCACTCGGCGTTCGCTGTGATATCACCCGCGAGCGGTAGCGAGAGGGTGATATCACAGCGGACGCCGAGTGCTGGGTCGCTATTTGCCATACACAACAAGGCCAACTTTGTCAGCCATAGCTACGATTTAATACGTGATATGCATGATATCAATTTATAAGTTGATATAGTCGTAGACGTGTGATCAGTTTGATGGTGAAACTCCAGAGGTCAGATACGGATACTGTGTATCCAACAACAGAGGGAAATGTTCTTCACGAAGTACGATACTGATAAACATGCGAGGCTCTGCCGAACATGTTTATCAGTATCGGACCGAGGTAACGATATAAAAAGAATGTTATTGGACAGGTCATCAAATTATGGGTGAAATAGCGACCTCAGCACGAGGCTTTCGCTGTGATATCACCCGCGAGCGGTAGCGAGAGGGTGATATCAGAGCGGACGCCGAGTGCTGGGTCGCTATTTGCCATACACAACAAGGCCCACTTTGTCAGCAATAGCTACGATTTAATACATGATATCAATGATATCAATTTATAATTTGATATAGTAGTACAAGTGTGATCAGTTTGCTAGTGAAAGGCGGTTTTAGAAACAACATGTATTTTATCAATTTTAGAGGTCAGATACGG
The DNA here is from genome assembly GCA_936450465.1 of Gibbula magus. Lineage (NCBI taxonomy): Eukaryota > Metazoa > Mollusca > Gastropoda > Trochida > Trochidae > Gibbula > Gibbula magus. Next base: position 28,161,323 of record OW388306.1, read on the forward strand.
ATACTGTGTATCCAACAACAGAGGGGAAAGTTCTTCACGAGGTACGATACTGATAAACATGCGAGGCTCTGCCGAACATGTTTATCAGTATCGGACCGAGGCAACGATATAAAAAGATTGTTATTTGACAGGTCATCAATTTATTTCTGATTTACTGCAGATAGTTATCAATATCAAACTGATATTAATTTTATGTATGTATGTGTGTATGTGTGTGTGTGTATGTATGTATGTATGTATGTATGTATGTATGTGTGTGTGTGTGTGTGTGTATGTATGTATATACGATGTATATATGTATGTATCTATGTATGTGTGTGTATGTGTGCGTGTATGTGTGTATGTATGTATGTTTGTATGTATGTACGATATACATGTATGTATGTACGTATGTATGTGCGTATGTACGTACGTATGTATGTTCATACGTATGTATGAATGTATGTATGTTTGTAAAGATGGATCATGGATGGGTGAATGGATGACTGAATACATGTATGCATGCTATGTCTAGGCCTATGTATGGATATATACCATTTGTATGTATTTAAGTTCATGTATGTGAGCCGTTTCGACAGTTCTTAGTCTCAGTATGAAGACGCTGACTGATCCACAGAAACAATATTGTGTTATTACATAAATTTATTTTAAAAACAGAAACATTTAATATCACAAAGAAAAAAAAGAGAGAGTGACAGTATAACATATTGCACACTTTTTGCATTTCATATTTTATCAAGTTTACCATTTATGAATTTATTATCAAAGTTTATACAATACATAGTTACTTCAGAGGGTAAAATATCTCATTACATGACCCGATAAACTGTATCCATAGAAAACGGTTATCCGTCTTGGAAGAAAATGGTGCGACGCATAAAGCGACAGTGGTTTAAAACCCTTCAGTGTAGATTTGTATGCCTCATGAGAATTTGAGAGTTCAGACAGCAAGATTGTTGACCATTCCACTATTGTATCATATTTAAAAGTTTACGATGGGAAATGGACTCACATGGCTTAACCGAACCATGCACATTCATTTTAGAACTCTTTTTTTTTGGATTCAGGAGATTTATTCTGTCATTGGTAACACTTATTTGTCGTTTTGTGAGAGCACTTTATTTCAGTAAGCAGAACGTGCTATAACGACTTAAAAAATATAACATTTATTTATGACATTTATTACCTATAACACGAAGTAAAATTATAAAATACATCCATTATACAAACACACAGATATGCACGCACATGTAACCAGGAATACATATACACATACCTGTATGCATACATACATGCTAGCTTATACAATTGTCCTATTTCCATAAGCAATAACTATGCCGGTTAAAACGCGGTTTCTTTTTTAAAAATATGTATTCTCCAATCAAATCATAATTCAACTACAGAAGTAAAACACAAATGTATACCAATACCTATCATAACACTTTCCCCATAAAACAAAATGTATGATCCTCGTAAAAATTACTTTAAAATTATAGTCTTAACAGTAACAATATTCACCCGACTAAAAATCATATGACTGACGTCACTGTCGCAGTGGCGCAGTTGATAAGCTGCTAGTTTACAAATCCGTAATTTGCTGGTTCGATTCCAGACATAGACACATAAATTTGAAAGATAGATACTTTCCTCCGGTGTCATATCTGATATCGTGCGGGCAGTTTAGGATATCAGGTTGATATCGGACTCAGTGGTGCAGTTACATGAATTCAAGTACCTCCAAATAACGACACCGTGTTGTGTATATCGGATGCCTCATGAGAATTTGAGAGTTCAGACAGCAAGATTGTTGACCATTCCACTATTGTTCCATATTTAAAAGTCTACGATGGGAAATTGACTCGCATGGCTTAACCGAACAATGCACAAAAGTCATTCATTTTAGAACTCATCATTTTATGGATTCAGGAGATTTATTCTGTCATTGGTAACACTTATTTGTCGTTTTGTGAGAGCACTTTATTCCAGTAAGCAGAACGTGCTATAACGACTTAAAAAATATAACATTTATTTATGACATTTATGACCTATAACACGCAGTAAAATTAGCAAATACATCCACTATACAAACACACACAAATGCACGCACATGTAACCGGGAAATGATCGGATACATACACATACGTGCATGCATATATATGTTACAGTAAATCTTTGAAATCAGTAAATACGTGTATTTACTAAAACTTATAGGAAATACGTGTATTTACTTATAAATGGAGGCCAGTAATTACATGTAATTACTAACCATAAGTACAAACAACAGAAATATAAAGAAAACCACTCTCTTTAATGAAGACACTTTGACAAAACATTACAAAACAACACAACTTTATTTGTTACAACAGTTAAGGCTATTGTGACATCTGGAATTGCACAATAGCTTTGATTTGAAACATTTGCATCGGTTTGTCTGACATCTCTTTGGGCCAGAGCAGGAGCATTTGTTGAAACCTTGACCACCAGAAGAAGATTGTTCCGTGACTGCAGACCTAAGTGAATTATTCTTTTCACGGCAAACATCATTAATAGTTATTAGATGTTTAGGACACAGGTCAAATTGGTTTCTGGAGTATTTTCCATTGAGAATACCAGATCTCACAGCAATTCTGTACTGGTCAGACTCTAAATCCCTATCAACAATAACCCCAAGTATGTTTCTAGGATCTCCTCTACCACGATCAACCATAGGTATTGGTACTGCAACCACAGGGGCTTGTATTGTCGAAACTAGCGATTACAACGAATATGAAGTCGACGATCCAACCCCATATACTATAAAAAAAAAAGTAAAGGGATGTACCGGGGTCAACACCCCATGTCCGTTTGAAATTATATTTCAGAATGTTGTCATCATATTATCATTCAATGTTATATACCACGGCAAAGCCAATACATTTGTCTTTAAAACAAGCCATCAAACGTAAAAATCGAACGGATAATTACAAGGATAGGATTTTTCAAAGCCAAAAATATTAGCACATTGCTCATGTGAGCCATTTGCCTAGCCCACCAAAATGATAAAATATTCGCTTGAAAAAATTATTATAAAATACTTCATAATATCCTGTCAGCTAATAGTGACCAAGTTACAAAGCCCAGTATTTGGTGCATCAGATTGCGCAAGAGTTATAACACGGGGTGCACTGTAATTGACGTACCAGGGATTTTAGATAATCTCAAATGTGTTTCGAAACATCGTTTGATAGTGAGACGTCCATATTGAATGACCTTGGCATTGGTCTATTTTTGGAAACGAAATTTTGTCATAGGGCTATTTGTTAGGTGTTTTCATGTAGATAATTTCCTGTTGCAGACAATCAACTCGGAAGAACTGTACGGAACTGACCGATCTATTCTTATCGTCCTTCGCCTACCAACGGACCTGTAACGTGTCCTTTGCTCGTTTTGACGACTTCATCGAAAGAGCTCGATATGACGTCACATCCGGAAAGGTAGAAAACAATTGATTTTCCTAAAAAAGTGAGTTAAAGGTCTCGAATTTGACCAACGTACTTTGCAGATCAATATGACCTCACATCAGCAAAGGAAGGTCCAAACGTATACGTTATACTTTTTCACAAACATTTAACTAGTGTTTAATGAATACTCTAGAATCACGTGTGCAGTCAGCGAGGCACCAACTTATTGTGCCTTTTCCATCCTAATCATAACCATTTTGTATATACCAATCATTGCTTAATAAGTCGATGCGCAGAGTATGTGATGATGATAAGGTTTGTTAACATTATTTGATAAATTAATGTTAGCTTCATTTGACGCTCTATGGGTAAGCGATTACTATTTCGATTGTCAGTTAAAGCTCTCGTTACTGGATATCTAATGGTCATGTGACTTCTCTCGTCCAATCGGATGAATGAAAATTATGTTTTGGTGGAGTCTAATAATTTTACGATTTTGAACTTCACGTTGTAACGTAACCTTTTGGTTGTGTATATAATATTTTTCATTATTTCAGTCCCTGTTTTATTCGGGTACGGGAAGTTTTGCTCGCAGTTACAGCAACCAGGGCAAGCGTTACACAGCTCTTGAAGATACCCTCATTGGTATGTGGTCGTACTACATCAATGTATTCAAACTGAACATCATAAAATATAATTAACCTTGGAACCAATGTTTCTGCTGGCTTGTATTTTATTATAATCTTCTTTTACGATATTATAAAACAATATTGAACGTGACGTCATTGCATAACGCAGTACATAAAATAATAATCACACTCCAAGTGTACTTATTCAAAGAAGCATTGGAACATTATATTATGTTTATACGTTCTCGGATAGGGCATACGGATTTGGGCATTCGCAAGCTTGTCATTGATATTACAAACCTCCAATGACGTCACACCACTATACTGCCTATAAAATTATAGTCAATAATTCCTATGTGGATGTATTATCTCGCGGATTATCACATAATCCCCGGGATTGTAACGTAATTTCCCTCTTCCCTGGGCAATTATCTTTATAACCCCCCTCTTCAAATATCTATATTAAATACTGAGATGATAAGTTTAGGTTAGTGTGTATATGTCTAACTCTATTGAAAAGCAACTGTTGATTCAAGCATCAATCTGCAAATGTTTTTCAAATAGCCCATCTCGAACCCGAAACCTCCATACTCATGCACATCAAGCGCAGCGATGATACCACTATGCTATAGGGACTAGCCTGGTTGAGGGTGGTTCGTAGTTATTCTTATACCTACGACCTTACACTAATGGGGATATTTTACGGACGATTCCGACTGCCGCGGTCCATCTATCCGAGAACGTATGCAAATAATCAGCTGTTCCCATAGTTAGTTCTTTAAAAGGAGTAAATGTTTGTATATATAAACACAGGGATGTGTTTCGTTTTGAAATAGCGTTAGAAAGACATATACTTTTGACCCTACCCTAGACCAAACCCTATTATCCTTTTATAGGAAGGCCCCAGTCAATCTGAAGGTGTATCAGCTGATATATACACTCGGAAAAGCATGTACAAAAACCACTTACACCCCACTTGAGTCGAGTTAATACAATTTTATATATTACCGATATTGTTAATTTGTTAAGTTTTCAAAACCTTGGCTAGGCCCCGTTTATCATGCTACGCGATTTGATCATTGATAATTTTCACGTGTGACACCTTGGTAAACGCACGAGCAATGCGTGGTTATGTTATTCTCGTGAATGAACGCACATTGGTGCTCACGTTGTTTGGTTGTCAGCACAATCACCATGTGTGTTTAGACGATTTTCCCGTCTTCTTGAGCAAGCAGCGTTTTTACCGACAATTAATCTTAGAGATACAAACAGCTCTTGGTAGCCTAATGGATAAACACATTTTCTCATGTAATAATTGTGTATGTCACATATGGTTACAGGATATATGACAAACGATCTGAACTTCTGCGGGCAGGAGAGTGAGCCAGGAATCAACTTTGATGGGGAATGTCCAAGTTTCTACCCGGATGAAGACTGTACACACCCTGCTATGTTCTCGTTTTGGACCATGGCTTCAAAGGATGTACGTTTACTTTGAAATTAGTTTAATTGTTTATTTTAAATATTGAAATATTTAAGGTTCAGTCAACTGCCCATGTAAATACCTGCACAACTCACCATGACCATTATTCACACTTACATCCATTTCCAGATCAAGTCATTTACTGATATTATACAGACGCTTCATATAAACCCTTATGCGTTGTTACGCTTTCACTGTGTTATGGGTTCCAATTACTTACTCTCTTACTCATAACTTGAATTGGCATGAACATGTTTACAAATTAAATACCAAAAAGACAAAGGTGTGTATTTGCAGCCTGTACTTTATATGTTATAATATCAATATAAATTCACACATTTCATTGTAATATCTCGGTGTGTAATTTCTAACAATTTTTTCAAAGAAGTTTAAAAAAATATTTCCCTTTGTATATAGGTGAATTGTTAAAAAATATACGTTATGTAATTCGTTGCCAACATCTCTATACATTAAATTGGTCAATTTATACACCATATACAAATTAAACTCACGGGCAAAAGAAAGTATATCTTCTTTTCAAAAGAGTAAAACGCAAAATATTTCTGCTGGATAAACTCGGTTTTGAATGTTTGTGATGAGGATATATCTCGTAAAGAGATAGACACAGATTCATTCATGAGCGCATGGTACTTTTATATCTGTTCAGACAGACAATGGGTGCTGAAATTGCTAATTGAAAGGGGTCTGGTATTTAAGGTAACATTTTTATGAAATATGGCAATTATTATAGTATACACATGTAAGATTGTGTCAGCATAATGTGCCTTCTTAGACTTAAATTTGATGACCCATTTTTACTGTAGGACGTCTATAAAAAGCAAAAAAAGCAAACCTTTTTTACTCTCCTATCTCGTCTGGTTACAAAGATTGGAATAGGATGGTTTTATTCTCAGAAATACGAAGAGATCATTGTTTGAAATTTGAAATTTAGTTTAGTTGACTTCTGAAGACATGATGCAACTCCATTTAAGTCTTATATATCGCTCGTAGATTGAAAGATATTGTATGGTGTATGGTTTCGTTTCTTTTGCCCCTCGCTGTAGTGGTGACAATTTACAACGAGGATAATGTTCCATTTTGTCTTCTTGTATATATATAGGCATTTGAGCATCGCACTGAGGAATAACCTTTTGTCTTTCTGACGGATTCTTAAACAGTGAGCTTGAAACATTCAAGTTGATTGCACAACAACATTGGATTGCAACCAATCATATTATGGATCGGTTGTACAAGACAACAATAATTATCCCCCTGTATACATATAGCGCTGCGGCCGTCCGTACGTCCGTACGTCCATACGAAATGGAATAACTCAAGTACTATTCATTGGATTCTTATATATGTTACATATATGGTTTTACATATGTTGACCGTCATTTCAAGGTCATCACGAGACGGGATATCTCTAGAACTGGTAACTGGATTGTCTTAATATCTTACACACACAGCTTATTCTGGGGACGACAAAGGGCTGATAAGATGGTGACCATGTCATTATTCTCACGGTCACAGCAGAACTTTGAATTTTTCGGTATGTGAAGGTAGCGTAGTATCTCAAGAACTGTTTATTGATTCTCATCATATCTCATACAATGCTTCTCTTTTGGAAGACAAATGGCAGATTGGATTTTGGTGACCTTGACATTATTCTCAAGGTCACACCGAAACTTCGAGTTTTTTGACACGTTAAACTTGTCAGCGGGATATCACAAAACTGTTCATTGGATTCTCATCATTATCTTGCATGTACTCCAATAGTTCTGTTAACGAAGATTCATGGGCGCAATCGATTTTTCTGATCTTGACATGATTTTTCAATTCTGAAGTATTGATTTGCGGCGGGGGTCATGTTACCTTAGTGACAACTGCTTGTTTGTAGCATATCTTATCATAAAATTACGACTTCAGTAAACTTTGTCTAAACAAATTTTCGCATGCATGGGGGTATTATTGAACTAATGAAAACACAAAATGTTGAATATAACTTTATGAAATAATGCGTTAAATTTGCATGTGATTAGGCTATCGTCGTTCATCTTTATATTGTTTATTTTTTACAATTTTGTTTCATTTCTTCAAAATTTCAGTTTGCGTCATCAACCCAAGGGGAGGCAACTGTGATGCTGAATGGAAGCCGCAGCGAACCGTTCAGGCTTAATTCGTAAGTACAACATTGAAATATATTTACAATGATCAATGTTTTTGTAGTGCAAGGGTTTTGTTTAAAGTTAGTCCCCCCGAACATATTCAATCTGATATATATATATTATATAGTTATTTCAATATAATAGGCTTCAAAATTTTGTTATTTTTAGTTTACCTTTTAGATATAAGTAATGTATCTTATAATATATATGCAATCGGTGTTCAGCCATAAAAGCCACATTTGAGAAAAATAATAACCCAAACCGCCGGGAGACCAACACCTTTTTTAAACTCATTTTCTTAAATTTGGCTTTCACGGGCTGTAACCATACAATCCTGGCTTAACTTGTAAGTCTATACATGTAGGTAAGTACATCTTGTCCGGTTACTTATTGCACGACACAGCAAACATTTCAATGATAACGAGTATACCTATTACAATAAACAACACAAATCACATAGTTTTAGAACATGTATGTTTCTCATTTATAATTTACAAGAACTGTCATAGATTTATGTAAATTTAAAGATGTTTCGTTTATAATTTTCAGATTCTTTGCGACAGTCGAAGTGCCCTACCTGAACCCGAACAGACTGACCAGACTGAACATTTTAATCATAAACACTCCTGGTCGAGAAATAAAGTAAATAATATATATTACTTTTTAACAAATAAAGAGACCTTACTCTCTTCTCAAACTCAATGAAAATATTCCACATAACCCCTGTTACATTACATTACTCCTCTGTGGTGCTACGTCTCTCCTGATTGGTTGGACTGTTGTGAAATCAGCGAACTGGTTTTTTAGACAAAGTTAATGAAAACTGGTATACATGTTAGATTTTCTAAATTTATCAAAAAACATGTAAAGCGACATAACATTAGTTGTAGAAATTAACAACACGAAATCGGAATACCTCTCTTGCAACACAGATGTTCGTCAAGGGTGAAACTTGTCACCCCTTTTGTTTAAATCAATTTGAATAACCCTAAAACTACCTAACCTAGAAAGTGGATGTAGTGCTATCAGCGCTGACCCGACACATGACCAAATGGATTAAGCTACTTTTGGATACTGACGATACAGTTCCATCTGTCGAGACCCGAACATTCACTCGACGAGTTTAAAAAGGATTGTATACTTTGGAAACCACAAGTCAATATAATGAAAACTAAACTGGTAACATTGAGAAGAAAAGTAAATTGTCTTTTAACTATGGAGAAACTAGCATTGAAATCGATGACACAGACGTATATCTAGGCATTAAACCTCACCGAAATAAAAAGGATGGTTACATGTATTACACCAATGGTTGAAAACGCGATAAATGTACAGATCACGCTATAGAGGCTTACCATTAGACTGTACATCATCCGCTTTTGATACTTCCAATTTGGCGGTCGGACTTTAAATTTGACAGCATGATAAAAACGCGCATTTGTTGAAAAATAAAAACAATCAGAAGTGATGATTTCATTGGCGTTACGAGAATAACTGCCCACCAAACCGATTCAAGCAACACATAGTAAACTTCCTTTGTAATGGTTTCTCTGTTTCAGATCGACTTGTAAAAGCGATAACATTGGGATACTAACACAACGATTGTCGGACAGAAATATAAACTATAAGTGTGTTGACAGTCCAAGGTAAATACATACCATAAGTGTTAGTATTAGGCCTAAAAAAATGTTTCTGGTCTTTACAAGCTGACAAAAATGATGCGATGACGCGATTTTGTTTTTATTTACGACATTATTTTTTTGGAATGAAGAGATAAAAAAACAAAATTTATACAAATCTTATATAAATCAAGCTCAAACCCTCTTAAATAAGTGTTATTATTATTGATCTGAGCCATGCAGAGGTTATGTCAGTTGACCGTCACTGTCACCTCAAAGCCAATCAGACGCCTTCGTAGACATGGCATGGCATGTGGTTGGTTGGAGTAAAGGTCACCTGACATGACCTCTATGGTGCAGTACTCAGATCAGAAACGCAGCGAGGTACGAGTGTTACGTTCGATCTGATTTAAATGAGATTGCATTTGTCCTGTATTGGTCAAGTTCTCTAATTTTTTGGTTCAGACTATATTACTATATTTCAATGAATGCCTCTAATAGTTCACATATAATTCATTGAAATAATTCAAAATAATTAATCTTTTTAATTTTGTTTTAGAGGTCCACAAACCATGATATGCGCCGATTACCCGGATGCAGAGGATTGCAAAGGAGGGACAACTGCAAATAGCGCAACTCACAATAATATACCTCAAGTTCTGATTTGTTTTCTGTGTCTTGCTTTGATGCGGCTGTGATATTATGTGATCTGTATGTTCGATAATGATATTCTATACCAGTGTCTTTGTTTGTGTCAGATGTTTCTGATAAATAATGCTTCATATAAATATTAATGTATCAAATAGATAGAAATAAACTCATCGGCAAAAGGAACTTATCACCACCTTTTGTCGCTCATAAAAAAGGCAATAAGACAGATATGATATGTATTATTGTCAATTTAATTACACGAATAATGTTTTACCACAATATAAAGCCGTCATTGCTCTATCAAAAGTAAATTTATTATAATGTTGAGCAAAAGTGACATGGGGTCCAAACAAAAAATAACAGACATTATTTACAAAAAGGTAGCATAATTCTACAAATAAACAAACATGTTCTCAGAAGCGTGTGTGACCACTCTCTGCATCAATGCATCCTAGAACACGTGTCCGCAGGGATGACGTCAGTCGCTGGATGACGTCAGCAAGAATTCTTCACCACAAATCACACAATATTAGTTCAAGCTGCTGTATCAGTCCTCGGCAGATCACGTATCCGTTAGTCGACCCTATCGTGGAGGGTCTTGGATCTCGCGAGTCTGCTGACAACAATTCAACAACTTGCTAATAGTTGCTTAGCTGCAGTCCCCATGTCTGCCATGCCATTGGCTCTGTAGCGTTTTCATTGTGAATGTTTTGGCATTTCTTTCGTGTTCTTATTTATACTGCATCATTGTTCTTATAGAAGTCGGTATTTGTGCAAATATTTCTCACGTGCAGAATGAGAAATCCAATTATTCTGTTTTTCGCCTTTAAATGATTGCACGGAATTTACCAAAAATCATGGAACAATCACTGTTACTTATGCACAGAATACGTTTTGGTGAATGTTTTCTGCATATTTGAAAATTTGAGATTAGAAATATTATTCTTATATGTGTATATAATTCACGAACGACTACCCTGAAAGTACTTTTGACAAGATATTTTGCAAAATATTGTCATTTACATTTATGTATGTGAATATTGTATCACTCCAGCTATCGTTTCAATAATAAACCCCTTTTCAACTGACTTCTTTACCTCGTTCTCTGAACTGCATACTGCATTAACAATAACATTTACAATAATGTTTGTGAGTGAGCAACTTCCCTAGCAAGGTATAACTCGAGCCAGTCTCCTTCACTGGCTAAATTAAGACTTGCAGCATTTCCATTACTTTTCCATTCTCCCTTACTATCGTTATATTGAGGTTAAGGAAACGTGACTATAGATAGTGTTGTTAAACGTTTCATTGTCAGGTCCTTTGTGGCTCCGTGGTAGAGCGTTCAGTTCAAGGAGCGATGGGATGCACGTTCGAATCTCATCATGTCAAGTGTTAAATTTTAACTTAGAATCATTTTCGATTTGTTCTGTGATTGAAATTAAAACATCAAAAAGGTTATTCTAGTCTACTTTCAGGGCCAGGGATATTCTATAGAATGCCCAAGGGAGTTCTGTATGTCCTTGAAAGGAGGTTTACCTGAGAAAAAAATTGCCTCCAAAATGACACAAATATGACACCTTACATGTAGGTTTATATGAATAAATAAAAATGAGTTGTTTCTCACATGAAGTAAGGTTACCTGTAGAAAAGAGTAAACATCCCTTGGCTTGACTAGATAATTCTTCCTTAAAGGTGCATCCATTGTGTTTCATAAAAAATTATTTGGCTTTAATACGTTCCAACTCACCACATGTGCTGTCTACAATACAAATAAATTCACTCAGCTTGCATATTTATCCCCAGTCGCCACATATATAATATAATTACTAGTTTCCAATTAAAATATAGTAACATAATTATGCATGTGCAGAAACCGAAACTGCACGTCCCATTTACATTCACAGTCGTTATGTGACCTGTTTAACATTATCAACTCAATTTTGTCTTTTTATCTGTTATAAATAAGATTCCAACATTACGTTTGACTCATTGACGCGCGCCACATGCTGTGCATTGTCCGGTTTTCGATCAGAAACCACTACTTTTACCTTCATATCGTCAATATGCTAAGTCTACTATCATCAAAATGATAATTTTCAGTAACAGTCGGCACTTCTCGATAAAATAACACCATTTATAACGTTTGGAATATGTGACCCCCAACAACACGATGGGTGTACCTTTAATACTATGAGCTCAATTCGATGATTTTATTCTTTTCAAGTTTAATTTGCGAAATTATCACGTTTTGTATGTCAACGTTTGTCATGTCATCAAGTTGTGTATGTCATCGCTTATGATTTTATCAGGTTTTGTATGTCGTCGTGTATCATCATCAAGTTTTGTATGTTATCGTTTGTTATATTATTATATAAGTATATATACTATATATATTATTCCCCAATGTTAAATAAGGTGTTGCCCATTGTTAAGTATTTCCGAACTGTAAATTACACCTGTCATTAGACAATGAACCTTTCCTCCATGACCTATTTATATATTATCTCCCCTGGTACGTCATGTATTCGAACTACTAACTCTATCGGTTTGGTATCAGGTTGACTAAGATTATGTCCGGACTCTGGGGTCAATTCGTTCTGGTCATCCTGACCGGCCTCTGTACTTGTAGTCAAGGAAAATGTGTGAGCGATGGGACTACTTTGCAAATTCGTGATATTATTCTCGGAAGATGCATCGATTTTCAAGAAAATGTACACCCAGATGTATTTTGTGACAAAGGGTAAGTGGTTGAACGATGTTCAAGTGTGTTTCTCTCTTGTTGCATGTCCTTCTAAGTATATCAACATTCTGCACAAGAATGTACAATAAGCACGTGATATACCCAATCATATCGGTAAATTTGCTTATTCTTTTTATTCAGCATTTGCTGCATGACTTTCTCGTGTTATCTATCCTCATTAATGAAACGAAATTCGTCAACATATCAAAAACCTGGTGGTGCATCTGGTGAAAAGTGTGCTTTTAACTGACTCATGTCAAATGCGGCACCGAAAGTACAATTCTAATTAATAATACAAATCGTGCTCTTTGATTGTGATAGAAATACCAATGGATTACTATATTACATTAAAGGATTAACCAAATTAAGCGTGTGGCTGGAGGCCATCAACACCATGATGGAGTTCAAGACTGAGAAGCGTGCACGTATTATTTATCTTGAGTTATTGTCCTTTTACTGTAATTTTTTACTTTTTTAATTCATTGTATTTCCAAAAGGGACAGCTTTTCTCAGAAAATGTTTAAGATAGGATAACCACATTTGGTGTAAGGCTTGATTAATACCTTGAGTGATTTCGAAAATGAGAAGGCCGTATTTATTTCTGAATTATTGTCCTTGTTTCGTTTTGTTTACTTCGTTTTTCTCAGAAACTGTTGAAGAAAAGATTACAGAATTTTAAATGTACTTAATGCCATCAATATGACGGCTATTTCTTTTGAGTAAAGTGTTTCTTGTGTCGAATATTGTATTGGGCTAAGCCTATATTCCTAAACAGAATTCAATGATTGATTTGATGCGACATTCACATGCAAAGAAGTACACGATTAGGACTGATAACAAGTTGACCTAGTATTTACCGTTACACACCGACTGAGAATGTAAAGTGATATGACTGTTTATAAGGTGTTGACACAGATATGTAAACATAGGGGCCATCTACGTTCATATCGACTCGAGAGTTAGAATTTCTGGCACATAACTTAGTTGGTTAAACAACTGGGTATACCAAACCACAGACGATGTACCCATCCCGACTGACATACCATCGTCGCGGATACTAACGGAAACATAGTTGTTGGCCTTTACTTCTCAATGATTATGTTTTAACACCTTTAGAATCACCGAAAGGATAGCAAATCGTGTCATTATTACACTTGATTACACAATTTTCAAGTCAAAATGATCGTTTGTGGAAGTTAAGGTACGCACACAAGATTGTTCCCAAAGCTTCGGGAACATAGCGCATTTTATTACAAGAATCCTTTGGTTTAACCAATAAAAACATTTCAGTTCATACATAAATGAATAAAATAACAAAATATTTCCTCCCTATGCAAGTGCATTTTTCAAACCTTGAATCGTTGAAACACTACTATAAGTAATAGTTACTTCCATAGTTTCCGATTTGTATCGGGAAATACCAGGACATTTTGTCCGAGAGGCCCTGTCCGAGGCCTTTGACCGAGGACGGGGCTCGATGACAACTGTCCTGCTATTTCCAGATGCAACGAGTATTTTATTCCCAACCGTTTTGAGTATCACATCAAATAAATGTTATGTTATGTCATTGTCGTTGATAAACTATAACTAATCTTGTTCAAAAGTGGTTTTGAAAGTGTCGGTGCATCAGATATCAGGACTGCTTGGATGAAACAGTCCTGATATCGATAATGAACAAGACACTTTTATGAATGGTTGTTATGAGGAACGAGGTCTAAGTGGGATGTCACATTGTGTAACAACATTCATTACATAGTATTGACATAGTTGCTATTACAGCACAATAATGCACCATCTGTCTAATAAAAATAATATTGATTTTGGATAATTAAGCTACTTTGAAATGCCTAATTAATGTTACTGCATTGATGCCAAAGCTATACAAATACATGAAGGCATTTCCGTAGTGGGAACAGACTGAAGCTTGTTCAACAGCCCGAGTACTCGATTGACATTCACGCTTGTACATGTACACGGGAATGCTTGCTGAAACTTGAGTTGAGAAATACACCCAAAGATGGTTTCAGGACATAATCACCATTCTGAAGAATAGCTGCATGCTTTATACATAGCAACCTGTCAAATTGCATTATCACTATTTTATCAATACTTTTTATAGAACAAAACATGAGGTAATCAAACTTTGTGACACGCGACCCCATCTTGATCGTGTCTACTCACTCAAAGTATATATTCACGCGTGTATTCTCAGGTACCCAGGTTCAGGTTCACGTTGTCTTGTATCATAAACGTATGTACTTTATGTGTGTTTACTTCTTCAATGGTTGTTTTTTGTTACTTTTATGACTCTGTGAATGTAAAAAGAGTGCCATTTCGGGTATTAAAATATTAACTTATCTTATCTTTTCTTTCAGAAACGGATATTCGCAAATCTCGCGAGTAGTTACACTGCTGAATTCTCCTTAGGGGCAATATATTCATGTTAATTGAGACTTTATAGTATCCGAGGAAATGCGTCATATATATTTTTTACGAAGCGAGCGGTATACATGTATGTTGTATTACGCCGAGCATGAGCGAGCGTCAACTTAAATTTGCAGGAATTTCGTTAAAACATTTTGGCACATCGGGTGTTATAGTTTCTAAATTATCCATTCTATTCCATTTGAATTGGGTGAAATAACCAGAATTACTTTCGACAGGCTACACTGATTACATCGACAGTACAACGAAATACAAGACTTCACACAGAAGCATCAGGTGCTAGGTAAAGATGACACCGCTTGTGTAATAAAAACGTAAAAGTACGGTTGTCATAAAGATGAACATGACAAAAGCACCTAATACAATGCTTATTGTAAACTATATATCTGTTTATTATTAGAAACCTATCGAAATCTATGTTTGGTTCAAAGCTCATTAAAATCACTCGACTTGAAACCCACGTATCGCCACTAAACCAATTGTTCGTTAGTTATTCCACTTTTAACGTTGGGACGAGGGTGACGTCTGCAGCAAAAATAACAACAAAACTTGATAAAACACCTTTTTACAAGAAATCCATGTTCTCATAAGTGATTTTGTAACGTGTGTGTAGACTCTCTAGCCTTGGATGTTGTCTGTGACACCTGATACTTTGATACTCCTTGTGTGTAGATTGTAGTATTGCATATTTGAACCAAAAACGGTGTATTGTATCACGATACTTGAGGATTTGTTGCAGCACATATCACGATAATATTGTCTTTCATAGAGGTAAAAGAGAAAAAGTGTTATCGGTGAGTTTAATAAGTCTGTATGTTGTTGAATAGAGGGAAAATGCTGTTAAAATGTGCATTTTTAGTGTTTTGAATAGTGGATATTGTAATGAAATTCGTGCAAATGGCTTCAAGAAATATTTATGCATTTCCTTGATGAAACAGATATTGCTAAAATTGCATTTTTATTGGAAAATATTATTGCATTTATTCGACTCGTTTGTACTGCTGCATTTTGGCCAAGCAATATGCACAGTATCTCTCTCCCCACAGTTTCTCAATTCATTTCTTCCTACGTAACATCTGTTATAAGTCTTTAGAAATATAGAATCCCAATTTAGTGCAATCGCATTCAAATATGCATATCAGCAAAGTTGTTCTAAACTGAACATTCTGTAATCGTTGAGAAGACTTGAGTTCCCTCCCCTGTTCTACGTTGAATGCGCACATATTTCTTACAAGACAGAAGCCAGTTGGAGACGAATGACCTATTGTAAAGTTTCAACGCTTGGAGAATGTGTTGGAAGCGAGACCTAAATGCCGCGTGTAACAGAGGTCACGTGGGAGAAAAAAATACTTGAGTCAGCTCTATGGGAAGAGAATGGCTGTAACTATTCGCGCAACCCTTGACGTTATAATTCCATGGTATATGGTCGGTATCCATGCATACTTAAAAGGAGAGTTCTATTGGGATATTTTATGTGGTAATGAAATTCGAGATATTCCCGTTTACACATATATGCGGTTAATACATGATTAAACACAGTCAAATTAAAATATATAAAAGAAGGTAATATTTTGATGACTTTAGTCACAACTTGATAAAGACAAGCGCGCATTTGTTGAACAATAATAACCTAAGCCGTTCATCGGCGCTGGCGAGTGGGAAAAACTTCGCTACGTCATGTGTCACCATGTGAATATTCTATCGGTGTATATTTTGTATTATCTTATATTAATTGTAAAATTAGGTACAATATAGCGTGTTTTCATTTCAAGTAATGATAAAAAAAAACCAACATGATGGCAGATTTTGCAAACATAACGGTATGTAAGTAAAGGTAATTAAAATTGCAATTACGATATTGATTTTTTAACACTTATCCATTATATTATATCTGATTCATAAGATGATTTCCTGTTGCAGACAATCAACTCGGAAGAACTGTACGGAACTGACCGATCTATTCTTATCGTCCTTCGCCTACCAACGGACCTGTAACGTGTCCTTTGATCGTTTTGACGACTTCATCGAAAGAGCTCGATATGACGTCACATCCGGGAAGGTAGGAAACCTTTTGATTTCCCTGGGAAAGTGATTTAAACGTATCGCAATTTCTCGTTAATTGACGAATAAATTCTGTGCAGATCAACATAGCGTCACATCCGCAAAGGTAGATCCAAACATTACATTATACTTTTTCAAAATATGAAGTTTTTAATGAATGCTCCCGAAACATGTGTGCAATCGCTGAGGACACTAAATCAATTTGACTTTCCCATCCTTATCACCATTTGTATTGTATGTCAATCAATGCTGTCGTCGATGTGCAGAATAGGTGGTGGTGATAAGGTTTGTTAACATTATGTGATAAATGCTATAGCTAGCTTCCTTAGACGTCTATGTTTTGCCATTGATAAATCTTTCGATTGTCAGGTCAAGCTCTATATATCTAATGGTCATGTGACTTCTCTCGTCCAATCAGATGAACGAAAATACTACATGTCATACCCTGGGCAAATAAAGTGAAGCATCGGCCAAATATACAATGATTGAGAATTAACTTGATCCCAATTTTAACTATCACATAGTTCAATATTGAAAATCACGGTGCTCCGTACCGTTTTGGTTGAGGTGACACATTTTACAATATTAGAATTCATCATGGTTTTCTCTAAGCTTTTGGTTGAGTCTAATAATGTTACAGTATTGAACTTCACAGTGTTCCGTAACGTTTTGGTTAAATATATAATATTTTCATTATTTCAGTCCATGTTTTGGTCAGGTACAGGAAGCTTTGCTCACAGTTACAGCGACCAGGGCAAGCGTTTTACAACTCTTGAAGATACGCTCATCGGTAAGTGGTCGTACGTGATTTTCGTATTCAAACTGAACATGCAGCTTTAATCAAATATGATTTAGTGAAATTTGTCAAATAAGATCAGTTTTATTTCTTTCTTTTGTATTTAAAAAAAACCCTTTAATTACTTCTCTCAACGTCTCAACACGAGTATTACTCATATATTATAATGTGATTCTTAATTCACAACTTATTATTCTTATAACTGATTATTCGTGTACATCTGCAACATTACTGGGAACCTTTGTTTCTGCAGGACTGTCGCCTTTATGGCATAACAACAATATTGAACATGACGCCACTGCATAAAACAGTGACACTTACTTTATGGTGGAAAATTGGAAATACATAAAATAATAATCATACTCGAAATGTATTAATTCATGGAAATATGAGAACACCAAATTAGTTGTGTATGTTTTCGGATAGGGCTTAACCCTCTGAAACCCCTCTGGATCCGCCACTGACAACATGACAACCGGTGAGTGTTCTGACCAAGCCTGGTCAAGATGCGGATCCAGGATGAATTAATTTCCATTCCCAAGGTTTGTGTGAAGTCTCCAGAAACATCCTCTGTGAGGCACGAATGGTATCACAATCTTCCTTCCAGTGTACGACCTCCTGCCTTCAAGAACTCGACGGTTGCAAATTGTGCCACTCACAAAATCCCCAATGACACTGTTGCAAATGCCCAAACACTAATGCCCCATCAGAGAACATACACACGCTCATATCTTCCCCTACTTCTTTGTATGAGTATATTTCGATTGTGGTTATTTCTATGTATTTTTCATCTACCCCAAAGTTTCAATATGACCTTGTCAAGTACGTGCATAGTTACTTTTTCTTCTTTTGCCTATTCAGACGCGAGAAAATGGTCTCAAAACACACATTTTATGTCATTCTCAAAAGCATTACGGCTGCAATCAACCATTGATCGATTTCCTTGGATGCTCAAAACTTTCCTTTATTGAAATTGCCCATGATATCAGGAATAATCTGATGTTTGGATGCTGCAGTTCATTTATTCGCAAAGATATTAAATTATCAGGTATTCCCATACTTCTTTGAAGGCGTATCCACTACTGAAATCGGGTTAATGTTCACATGTGTACACACAGGGGCGTGTTTCACTTAGAAATATTATTAGAAAGACATATACCTATAGACCCTACCTTAGAGCGTACCCTATTATCATTTTACATAGTAATGGGATAGGGTCTACAAGTGTAATACACGATCCTGTGTAGGTACAACTCTCACTGCGTCTTCGATCCGTATGTCAAATGAGACAAATCGTATAATAATTTATGTTACATGGTTACAGGATATATGGCAAACGGTCTGAACTTCTGCGGGCAGGAGAGTGCGCCAGGCATCAACTTTGACGGGAAATGTGCAGGTTTCTTCCCGGATGAAAACTGTACGCATCCTGCTCTGTTCTCGTTTTGGACCATGGCTTCAAAGAATGTACGTGTACTTTGAAATTAGTTTAATTGTTTAATTTAAATATTGAAATATTTAAGGTTCAGTCACGCACAACTCACCATGGCCATTAGTTACGTTTACGTTACTATCTATTTCCAGATCAGTCATTGATTATTAAATTTTGAGATTTTATAGTCTCTTCCTTTATGACTTATTGCGTTATAACGCTTTCAGTGTGTAATGGGTCGGAGGCCCAATTACGTAATAAACAATAATTACCCTACTCACTTTGAAAAAAAATCAAACCTTTAATACAACTTAAATTGTCATGAACAAGTTTAAAAATAAAATACCAAAAAGACGAAGGTGTGTATTTAAATCCTGTAGTTTATATCAATATCTTAGTATACATTCAGACATTTCATTGTGATATCTCTTTGTGTAATTTCTAACAATTTTTCAATCAAATTTAAAAAAATATTTCCCGAGTTTTAAAGTTGTTTTTCAGAAAATATACGGTATGAAATTCGTTGCTAACATAATATAAACATTAAATTAGACAATTTAAAAAGTATTTATACGCCATAAGATATATTTTCATTTTGTACACCGCATTTTAAAGAATTTAGTTTGGTTGATCGATAGATGGTTGATCCCAACAAAAACAATTGAACGTTAAGAATTTGTTCTGTCCTTTATAAAAAGAAGAGTCGTAAAATGTCGCATACTTTTTCTCAATCAGTAGAGAACAAGAGAGGAACAACATAACCCGATAAACTATTTGCCTTAATGCTGCTTTAAATGATTAAATATAAAACCATAATATACGTACAATTTGTACATGTACATTGAGCATGAGACATTTGAACGCCATGGTCAAAATTAAAGTTAAAATCCCTGATATGTTTACGGAAGTGAATACATGGAAGAAGCTGACATTTACTTGTATATGAATACATCCCTGGTGGTAATTTTGACTAATCTCTCCCAACAGAGGCTTCTCAAGTTATCCCTGTGTCTTGCTACAAAGCCATACAGTATACTGATATCCATGTGTCTTGCTACAAAACCATACACTATACTGATATCCATGTGTCTTGCTATAAAACCATACAGTATACTGATATCCATCTGTCTTGCTACAAAACCATACTGTAAACTGATATCCATGTGTCTTGCTACAAAACCATACAGTATACTGATATCCCTGTGTCTTGCTACAAAACCATACAGTAATACTGATATCCCCGTGTCTCGTTACATAACCATACAGTATACTGATATCCCTGTGTCTTGTCACATAACCATACAGTATACTGATATCCCTGTGTCTTGTCACATAATCATACAGTATACTGATATCCCTAAAAAAATTCTACACAGAGGGACAAAAGATACGATAGCAAAGTTTCAACAATATTTCTGCCAAATAAATTCGATTTAGAATTTTTGTGATGAGGATATATCTCGTAAAGAGATATACAGAACAAATTGCTATTTCAAAGAGGAGGTTACATTTTTTTTAATGAAATATGGAAGTTATGTTAGTTTACACATGTAAGATAATGTCGGCATAATGTACCTTCTTGGACTTTCTTCACAGGTGTGTTTCTCAGTAATAGGAACAGATGATTTTTTGAAATTTCAAATTTGGTTTAGTTGGCTTTTGAAGACATGATGTAACTCCATGTAAGCCTTATATGTCCCTCGTAGATTGAAAGATATTGTATTTTGTATGGCATCGTTTATTTTGCCCCGGGTGTAGAGGTGACAATTTGCAACACGGATAATCTCCCATCTCTACATTCGATCATAAGCCTTTTTGTATAAAGGCACGTGCGCAAACAAACATCAACAAAATCGGCGCATTACTTCTCAAGCTATGACGTAGGTCAACTCCTCCATGATTGTTTAGGCAGGAGCGTTGGGTCCCTTTCTTTATTTATTAGTATAGGGTGTACCGTATCGAAGTTATTAGGAACTGTTTGTTTTCAGCAATACAAGCCCCTGTGAATTATCCCCTGTATCACGTATAGCGCGAAGCGAGGGATGTAGTATTCGGCTGCGTCCGTCCGTACGTCCGTACGATGAATAACTCAAGTACTATTCATATGTTACATATAGGTTCACCATAGGATAGTAATGTCCCTACAAAGTTTCGTGACCTTGACCATCATTTCAAGGTCACCACGAGACTTTGTCAGTTGGATTTCTCTCTGGATTTCTCGAGTTTTTGGACATGTATAACGTGGATTCATCATTATCTTACTCAAATTGTTTATTTTAGGGAAGATTCAGGGCCAAGTCGATTTTGTTGATCTTGAAATTATTTTTTCAATTCTGAAGTATTAATTTAATACGACTTCAGAAAACTGTGGGGGTAGTATTGCTCTTCTGAAAATACAGAGTGTTGAATCCAACTTTATGAAATATTGTGTTAAGTTTGTATGGTATGAGGCTATCGTCGTTTATCTTTATTCTGTCATGTTGTACAATTTTGTTTCATTTCTTCAAAATTTCAGTTTGCGTCATCAACCCAAGGGGAGGCAACTGTGATGCTGAATGGAAGCCGCAGCGAACCGTTCAGGCTTGATTCGTAAGTACTACATTGAAAATATATTTACAATGTTCAATGTTTTTGTATTTTAAGCTTTTTTTTAAACGTAACTTTCCCCGAATACTTTCAGTCTGATATATATTAAATAATGTCATTACAATACGCCAATACGTTTACCTTTTAGATCTAAGTAATCTAAATTAATGCAATCGGTGTCCAGCCACGAAAGCCACATTTGAAAAAAATAATAACTCGAACTGCCGGGATAGCAACATGTATATATATTTATATATTTATATTCATGTAAATAGTCTCTACGAAATTGTCTAAAATATATTTCACTTTGTATGGTTTTGTACACGAGCCAATGGCCTCCCTACCGAAATAAAATTCATTCAATGTAGATAGCAACACCGTTTGTAACCCCAGTTTCTTAAATATTGCTTTCACATGCTGTAACCATGCAATCCTGGCTTAACTTGTAAGTCTATGTAAGTCTATGTAAGTCTATGTAAGTCTATGGGTAAGTATATATTGTCTGGTTACTGTCACTTAACTGATATTAAAACGTTTAAAAGCTACTATTTCAATAATGTATGTTATATTACAATAAATATAGAAACTCACAAAGTCTTGGTACACGTATGTTTCTCATTTATAATTTACAAGAACTGATTTATGTTAAGTTAAGAAGATGTTTTGTTTTAATTTTCAGATTCTTTGCAACAGTCGAGGTGCCTAACATGAACCCGAACAGACTGACCAGACTGAACATTTTTATCATAAACACTCCTGGTCAAGAAATAAAGTAAATATATATATTACTTTTTAACAAATAAAGAGACCTTACTCTCTTCTCAAACTCAAGGAAAATATTCCACATAACCCCTGTTACATTACATTACTGCTTCGTGGTGCCACGTCTCTCCTGAATTGTTGGACTAGTGTGAAATCAGCGAACTGGCTTGTGAACAAAGTTAATGAAAAATGGTGTACAATGTACATTGTAGATTTTCTAAATTTTTCCAAAACAGGTATAGCGACATAAAATTAGTTAACAAGAAAATGGAATACCTCTCTTGCAACACTGGTGTTCGTCAAGGGGGAAACTTGTCACCCCTTTTGTTTTTAATCTATTTGAATGACCTTAAAACTACCTTTTAGAAAGTGGATGTAATGGTGTCAGCTTAGACCCGACACATGATCAAGAGGCGTAGATATGGATTAAGCTACTGATACTGTTGTACATGTATGCTGGCGATAAAGTTTCAGGATTATTGATGAGTGGAGAAAAGAGTTATAAAGTTACACCTTTACTAACATTTTATGACAACACCTGTAAGATATTATATTATATTATATTATATTATATTATATTATATTATATCATATCATATCATATCATATCATATCATATTATATTATATTATATTATATTATATTATATTATATTATATTATATTATATTATATTATATTATATTATATTATTATACCCCCGCTACGAAGTAGTCGGGGGTATATAGCGGTCGGCACGTCTGTGCGTCCGTCCGGTTTTTGTTCCGCTCATAATTCTGAAACCAGTTGCTCAAATTTTACGAAACTTGATATGTACAATCACCATGATGTGTACATCTGTCTTTTGTATGTTTCAAACCCTCATTTGCATAATTTATGCAAATTTTCTCCGTTTTTCGACTTTGCCATTCACAGTTTTTGTTCCACTCATAACTCAAATACTAATTGTTCAAATTTTACGAAACTTGATATGTACAATCACCATGATGTGTACATCTGCCTTTTGTATGTTTCATACCCTCATTTGCATAATTTATGCAAATTTTCTCCGTTTTTCGACTTTGCCATTCACAGTTTTTGTTCCAATCATAACTCAAATACTAATTGTTCAAATGTCTTGTAACTTGATACATATAATCATCAAGATGTGTATATCTGCCTTTTGAATGTTTCATACCCTCATTTGCATAATTTATGCAAATTATCTCCGTTTTCGACTTAACCATTCACACTTTTTGTTCCACTCATAACTCTGAAACCAGTTGTTCAAATTTTACGAAACTTGATATGTACAATCACCATGATGTGTACATCTGCCTTTTGTATGTTTCATACCCTCATTTGCATAATTTATGCAAATTTTCTCCGTTTTTCGACTTTGCCATTCACAGTTTTTGTTCAACTCATAACTCAGACACTAATTGTTCAAATGTTACGAAACCACTGATGTGTACATCTGTCATTTTTATATTTCATACCCTCATTTGCATATTTGTATGTTTCATACCCTCATTTGCATATTTAATGCCATTTTTCAAATTTTTCAACTTTTACTTCTTAAACATGCTTACAAGTGTAATACTTACTCTGCTATAATAATACTTATATATAATGATCTGTTCATACACAAGTTTAAACATTGATGCCCTTTTGCTATTTTCAAACATTTCTCTTTGACCAATGTTAAAAGCGGGGGTATCATGAGTGAGCTGTGCTCACTAATTCTCTTGTATTATATTAGCATTTTCTCTTACAGTATTAGAAATAATATCAGTACAAAATTTTCGTAATTTTCGTAATTTGTGACGATAGATTATTGTAGAGATTTCTGCCCATAGGGTCACTTATCATCTAATTATGAATTTAACTTATTTAATTAAATTGAATTTAATTATTTGATTATTCTTGAAATAGTCAAACGTATAACTTCATATCAACTGATATGTTACGAGAAAAACTGCCCACCAAAACGATTCAAGCAACACATTGTAACCTTCCTTTAATGGTTTCTCTGTTTCAGATCGACTTGTAAAAGCGATAACATTGGGATACTAACACAACGATTGTCGGACAGAAATATAAACTATAAGTGTGTTGACAGTCCAAGGTAGGTCCATACCAAAGGTGTTAGTATCATAAGTATTTGTCCAGCTACCTTTTCAGGGCTCTGTTGTCCCAATCTCACTTAAATCAGATCTAACGTAACGCTCGTGGTCACTCTGAGTCATGCAGAGGTCATGTCAGTTGACCTTCACTGTCACCTTAAAGCCAATCAGATGCCTTCGTAAACATGGCATGGAATGTGATGCTTCATATGTCAACTTACATTGGCCAGATGAGTTTCTAGCTACGTCGCTGATTGGCTGGAGTAAAGGTCACCTGAAATTACCTCTATGGTGCAGTACTCAGATCAGGGAGGTACGAGTGTTACGTTCGAGCTGATTTAAATGAGATGTCCTGTATTGGTCTAGTTCTGTAATTGTTTGGTTCAGACTATAAATACTATATTTCAATGAATTCCTGTGATAGGTAACATATTCTTTCATTGAAGTAATTCAAAATAATTAAGTCTCTAAATTTGTTTCAGGGGGCCACAAACCATGATATGCGCTGATTACCCGGATGCAGATGATTGCAAAAGGGAGACAACTGCAAACAGTGCAACTCACAATAATATGTCTCAAGTTCTGATTTATTTTCTGTGTCTTACCTTGATGCTGCTGTGTTACTAAAAATAGTGGCTGACGAGTGTGATCTGTATTTTCGATAATGATTTACCATACCAGTGTTTTTGTTTGTGTCAAGTGCTTCTGATAAATAATGGTTCATACAAATTATAATTTATCAAATAGATTGAAATATAAACTTAATAACCGTCACTTATTATTTGAAAGAAATATCATTTGTAGTATTGTATATAGTTCACGGACGTCTACCTTGAAAATCCTTTTGACAAGATATTTTGCAAAATATTGTCAGTTACTTTTATTTTTAACTGTTTGTCCATTTTGTATCATTTTGTATAAACCATTCCAGCTATCGTTTCAATAATAAACCCTTTTAAAACTGACTTCTTTACCTCTGAGCTGCATACTGTATGCACAAGGTCCCGGGTTGGTGCTTTACCCAGTCAGCTGACAGTGCCCGAACTATCAAACACATTTGACTGTATTTCCAATCTGACCAGGTATTTTATATTGTGGATTATATCCCCTTTTGGAGGTCGTAAATAACAAAACTAAATGCAATTAAGTAACACATTCACTGGTTTCCCTGACGGATTCATTACATGAACATTAGACATGTTAAATGAGGTTAATTCGAATTTTACTGCACATGGAGATAACAATACGTATGTTAACCAAGACAGGCGTGAGAACGTTAACATAAGGTTGCGGCTATCCTAGTGGTGAGAGTACATTTCGCAAATCAAGAACCATTGGCTCCAGCTAGTTGAAATATTGTGCAATGATACGTTGGAGCTGTATGTCACCAGATACGTCATGATGTGTTCAATAAGTGACAAGTCTGGCGAGCCTATAGACCGTTTTCATTTAAGACGTCGAGGTTGTTTACCAATCCCGACATGTCGAACGTCGTTTAATTAATTTGAATCGGTAAAAAGGTTTGAGAACAAAGTACTTTACTCCTGGATTGTGTTAATGCTTACAACATGTATATGACTCCAATGATGTCGCTTTGTGATATATTCTCCAGCTGTGAAAGCTTAACAAATATCGGCATTCTTGTTTATTGATTTTCTGTTATTAACAGAAAAAAAACATGAGCAATCATGCTTTTGGGTACATCTGTAACAGCCCTGTAGAAATTTAAAATTTGAAGTTTCAGCCACTTAAACTTTGTAAACCATTTTATGATTTACTCTCAGATGTCTTTGTAAGTTCGAAAGATGTTTTCCCTTCCAACCACGTCTTTCAATTGTGTCTCTACTTGAACTTGTGTCGATTACTAATAAAATTAGTATACAATGCTTTTTTAAAACTGGCTTAGTATATAACGACTACAATATAATCTACGATTGATGTTAGGTGTGGCTATGATATATCTTATCAATTACTCACTCGTTATTTAATTCAATCTCGTTGATTTATATATAGGTAAAATTAATTTAAATTCTCTGTTTAATTTCCAGTGGTATTACAGGTACGCCATTAAATGATTAATACATGTATTTGCCCTTTTTATCCATTGGAATCCGTTTGTGTATACCGCAATCGAATACGGAATATTTAAAGAGCCATTGACTGCACTGATCAAAATATACGAAAATTGACAACAATCTATCTAATTAAAATATATAGTAATTACACATAATGTTTCGCAGATTCTTTCAATCCAAAATAAGCCAAATGAATTAATCGCTTTGTAAAGATATCTCCAAGTCTAAATATAGATCAAGTCGATTATTTTACCGCGCAAACCACTGCGGTTTACTCGGTATAGTCCGACACTGAAAGAAAAGAAAATTGGAAAATAAATGTTTTCTGACGTTTAGTTCAGACGGAAGTTCAGAATCGAAATTTACTATGACAAACTTAAGTACTGTAATTTGAATTTATATGTCGTACCATTTTCGTCCAGTGTGGATAACCGTTTTCTATTGATACGGCTTATCGGGTCGTGTAATGAGAGGTTATATTGTATATTGTATATACAATATATTGTATAATCATCAATAATAAATGAAAATCATAATTGAAAGAAACGTGCTACAGGGCCTTTAAACATCAACAATATGCATATTTACAAAGATTTAGAAATTAAATTTTACAATAGTCACAGTCAGAAGTGACTGAGCCACACGAGAGAGGAATGAGCTTCTATAAGTTCCACAACTTGTGCCCAATCCATTTCTTAAATGAATAAAATATGTTTTCAATCATTCAAAGTAAACTACAGAGCGGAGAAAGTCAAGAAGATCGTTTTACGTGAGTTGCCATAGAAACTGTTAAATTTACCCTTGAAAACCCTTTTAATTGTGTTATTATAAGGAGAAACCATGATACTGAGGATATGGTAAGGTTGTGGACCCTGATAGGAAGGAAAAACCAGAGGATGCGAAGCAACCTTACCATATCCGAGGTAGAATGGTTTCTCAATATTATCAACCGTTGAGGATCCCTGATAAATAGAGTCGTTCATAAAATCCTTGTTTGGAACCTGAAATCAGTCTGTCAACAGCCGCGCTATATAAGTTGCTTTTGCACCGTTGAATCTCACGTACTACAAGGAATAGTTGATACGGGTTCGAAACGCACATTCGCTGTTCATATTCGGTCGTAAATTTAAGAAATTGTTCAAAATTTGTCTTAGTTGGTTTCTTCAGATATTTACTTTCAAGCTGTCATCTTAGCAAATATATCAGGGTTTACAATCATTGTAATTCCTTCTAACAGGGTTTACAACTGTCTATTCAAACCCTCCTGGAGGGACTTACAATGTACCGGGTGATACGGTTTAGAAAGGTCGTTTCAAGGATCACGGTATATGGCTAGTAGGTTGATAAACATCATAAATTACGCAGAATACAAGGAACTCCATATTAGGATATCACAATTAATGGCGATCTAATCGAAAAGGTAGCGTCTTTTAAAAAAAAGGTTATGTAGGTTAGGACACACAATTAAATATCTCGTTTCGTCACTGCGGGTACAAAGAAACTGGTGAATCATCAACTGGGGTCACATTCCAAGAGTGAGTAAGCAGCCTTATCTCGTACATACATGTAGACATAAAACTGCCAGGCAAAAAGAAAGTACTCGCCTCAGTTGGTTTAGATTAATTCAATATTTAAACTAAATCAGATGCATGTGACTTAGCACGATACAATAATACTTATATTAGCTGCAGTAGTTTGAAGGAATTAATTGGTGACTGTGGTTAAATTTTAGTGAAAATATCTTTGTTTAATGAAGACAGGGGTAAGAAATGAAATTTACACCAACATGACCCCTACCATGTTTAAGATGTTGTAAATGTGTGCAGAATCAGGCATTATTAATTTTCACATAGAATATGTCTTATATATGTCGATTAACAGTTGTGTAACATCAAAAATAATAGTTTAAGACATATTAAAAGTTAAACACACACACACACACACACACACACACACACACACACACACACACACACACACACACACATATGTAGAAGTATATTTTGACTGCTGACTAAACACTTATACTTTTCAGTTGAAAACTTGAGATATTTGCAATTGAAAATCACACATATGATAAAATCAATTGAGGTGAGTACTTTCTATTGCCTGGCAGTTTATATATTGTACAACAGAAGGCATGTCCGGGCCACCCATTAACGGTTTTGACGAATACCTGATTCCCGCTTGAGACGTTTTTATTTGGCAAATATATCACTAATATAACGTATGTAACACTGTAAATAAAGTTGGAATCAAGACACGATTTTATCCAATGAATCTTGCTATAGCACTTATTATAACGTATATTCACTATTCATCATGCACTTACTATTTGCTTGCATTTCATCATGTATTAATCATCCTGCATGCATCTAGTATTAATTATTCATTCACTATTGTTATTCATTAATCTACACTGGGCCAAAAAAGAAACGCATCACAGAAAATATCAGTTTTATTTATAAATTTACATTCATTCAGTATTATGCATCCTTTCATTATTCTGCAATCATTAATTATTCTTCACTTGCGTATTCATCTAAATTCATCCACTATTATACATACATGTAGTTTCATTATTCAACATGTATTCACTATTTTGCATGCATAATTCTAGATGTATTCGTTACCCTGCATTCATCCTTAGTTTTATATTCACTATCCCGCATGCATTCATTAGTATACATGAATTCATTATTCTACATGCATTTACGACTAAATGCATTGATTATTCTACATGCATTTACAAATCTAAATGCATTGATTATTCTACATGCATTGGTTGTTCTACATTCATTCATTATTCTACATGCATTTACACATCTAAATGCATTGATTATTCTACATGCATTTACAAATCTAAATGCATTGATTATTTTACATGCATTGGCTATTCTACATTTATTCATTGTTCTACATGCATTGATTATTCTACAAGAATTCCTTATTCTACATCGATTCACTAACTTGCATGCATTTATTATTTTTCCTTTATAATATTGTGCACACACAATTCTATAAACATTTTTTACCCTTGATGCATCCACTTCAGACCACTTGTCATCATTCACTATCCTGCATGCATTCTAAAATGTTAATGCATTCATTATTCTGCATGAATTCATAATTCTTGTTTCATTTACTAGTATGCATGTATTCAGATCCATTTACTATTCTACATAATCACATTAAGTGACAAGTGACAAGTTTATTCTGTGAAGAGGCCTCGTGGCCAAAAGCACATACAATACAGCTCAATGTGGCGCATGACAATTTACGCTGGGAGATTTCTTTTCAAGTATATGGACATATTTTTTATGTATTCAGGATTGTTAGAAGTCAATAATTGATACAATTTCTCCCTTGAAGGGGATACAAAATAGTATTCAGGAATAAGTAAATCTCGTAAATGGTTATAATATGGACAAACTAGTAAAAAGTGATACTCATCTTCTATAGCGGGCATAGTACAATTAGAGCATAAAAGTTGGTCAGTATCAACAGCGCTATCGTACCGTAATTTACAAAATAATCGTAGAAGATCCTTTTGACTAAACAATTCTATGACGTATCTTTCCGTATTTAACAGATATTTAAAGCTAGAATAAAAAGAGAGATCACTTCTTCCCGATAATCTACCGTGCCAATCCTGAAACTGAATATCCCTACAGCGTGTCGAAAATGTATGCATAAATAAATCATAGTTACCAAAATCCTGGGAGATCCAAATAAAAGAGAAACCCATCGAAAACAATAACATACGAACTCCTGTCACCTAATTTACTTTACCGTTACTATCCTGCAATTTTAACATTTAGTAGCACGCCTTAGGATTACGACTGCTTTGCATACAGAGAAGCCTGCACCAAAATCCAACACCGCGACTGAAGTAATTTACACAAACTGGATGTCTTCCAACATCGCCCAATACTACACGAGTTGGTGAAAACCTAGAAATATTTAGACATCTCTTAAAGAATAAACTTTGAACCTTTTCAATATTTCCCCTGTAAGTAAAACCCCAAATTTCAGAACCATACAACAATATTGGCATTATTTTTGTATCAAATATTTTCTGAACAACACCATATGGAAGGGAAGGGTGAAACTTTGATTAGTTTATTAACTTGAAACAAAGCCTTCCTAGCCTGAAGTGAAAGAGTTTCACAAGCCTTTGACCAAACCAATCTTGAGGAAAATATGTTACCAAGATACTTATAATATGTAACTATTTTTAACTCTTTTCCCGAATAAAACCATTTCTCAACGCTCTTTAGATATCCACCATTTCGGAACACTATTATGTTAGATTTATCTAAGTTGACCTCTAAACCCCACTTCAAGCAATAATCGTGTAGAAAATCCAGTTTATGCTGTAGACCAATAATTGTATCATCCACTAATACCACGTCGTCAGCAAACAACAACAGAAGGATATCTTCGTTTTCCTGTGAAACAAAAATACCCCTTAAATTACTATTTGTCAACTCTATTGCCAACTCATTTATAAAGAGGGTGAACAAAACAGGGCTTAGCATACAGCCTTGACGAACGCCACAAGATGTTGTGAAAGACTCCGTTTTACATCTATTAAGTACTATACAAGCCTTAACCTTACTATACATATCTTGAAGAAGATTATACATCTTACCAACAACAGCCTTATTATGCAAAACATACAATAATGTATGCCTGTCTACAAAATCAAAAGCCTTACGGAAATCTATGAAGGCGGCATAAAACCGATGCCTTGACTTGCGAAAATATTTTTGACACAAAGATTGCAGCACAAAAATGTTGTCGACAGTGGAATATTCCCTCCTGAAGCCAGCTTGAGACTCGTGAATAATAAAAATTTGTATCTGTCCAATTACGTAACCTTGAATCCATAATTGATGCGAAGACTTTGCCCAATATGTTAAGTGACGAAATGCCCCGATAATTATTGTGATCTGAATCATCACCCTTCTTAAAGAGCGGTATAATCATGCCAATACTCCAAGCATCAGGAAAATGCCCTTTATCCAAAATTGAATTGAATAACATTTCTAAATAGGGAATGATAGAAAGGCCCCTTTTAAAAAACTCGGAGGGGATACCATCTGGACCCGGCGCTTTACCAGACTTCAAGGAATTTATTGCTTTCCGTATTTCACCTTGTGTGATAAGATCTGACAAAATGCAAGTATTATTACAATCAATACATTCAACTGAGTCGTGATTTGTAATGAAATCAGAAACATAATCTGCAAATTCAGAAGTTACATTCTCAGGTTGAGGATTTAACAAATCTTTAAAATAGATAAACAAAGACTCAACCGGTATATTGTTGCAGCTACTCGAACTTAACAAAGATTTAATTTTACGCCAAAATACTTTACAATTTTTCTCTTTCGTTGCACACTTAATTTCCTGAACAATATTATTTCTATAAATCGCTTTTTTTCTCTGCAAACATTTCGGTAAAGTTTTTTCGCTTGGAGATAACCTTTCAGATTTTCTTCGGATTTGTAATTTCTCAATAAATCACATTAATTAGGCATGCATAATTCTATATTCTAAATGCAAACTTCTATTCTGCTGATCTGACTCATAACTTGCCTCTTAATATTTAGCTGAACTTTGCGCGAAGCCGAGACATAATAACTTTCCTAAAAGCACATCTTCATTATGGCGGAGACAAAGATTCCCCTTTTACCACATGGAAATAATCGTTGCTGTGAACCAACAATTAAAAGTCACATTTTTAGCTCATCGGGCCTGAAAGGCCCGATGGGCTCATTGCATGGCATGGTGTCCGGCGTCCGACCGTCCATCCATCCGTCCGTCCGTCTGTAAACTTTTCATCTTCTTCTCCAGAACCACTTGGTCTAGGGAGCTGAACTTTTGTGTGCAGACTTGGCTAATGGCTAATGGGGATTCTAAATTGTAGATTTCATGACCCCATGACCTCAAATGGGGTCATAGGGGTCACAGCCCCCAAAACCTATTTTCATCTTCTTCTCCAGTTCCAAAAGGTCTTGAAAGCTGAAAAGTTGTGTGCAGACTCCTTGGCCAATGAGGATTCTAAATTGTAGATTTCGTGATCCTGCGACCCCAAATAAAGGTCACAGACGTCATGACCTGAAAAGCTATTTTCATCTTGAGATTTTGTATGCTCTGCAAAGGGAGGTAATTTTAAGGAAACAACAATAATGAATTAAATCTTCAAGTGTGTGTATTTTATCTCCTGCCTCAAAGATAGGTCAGAGGGCTAAGGACCTAAAGTCCTATTTCCTCTTCTCCATTTAAAGTGCTTCCTTTGTGTTGTACCTAGCTCTCACCTAGATTTTGAATTAGTTAATATATATATTATATATATATATATATATATATATATATATGTATATACATTATGAGCTACAGAGTCCATGGCTCTATTTTTCTTCATAGAATCTCGGTTTACTAAGCCGCATGTATTTATTATTCCACAAACGTTCACTCTCTTGCTTATTCAGTATTTCGCAATCAAATTGTACACCTGGTCTGGTCCATTATGGAGAATGTATATAACTACGACATGTACATATTTTAATATCAAATTTGAAAGATGAACAACATATCTCATAGAATGTGCCACGATTTTTAATTCAAAGCATGAACAGCATATAATTCACGTGAGCCTTTTAAAGGGGGCTGCTTTATGCCCAAGTTGGTCAGACACACTGAATCTGGTGGTCGATCATCTCTTTACTCTAGCTGCGCTATGTCTTCACACAGTCTCTATACTTTGGTAACCGTGATATATGCAGTGGCCTCATCCCCGGGGGGTCAGGCCACCTGCCTACCCCCTGGGACTACTCCCGGGATTAAAGGGGTAATATTAGGTCGGTGTCTGGAGTACCAAACCCTTATAAACCCCCAACAGTTTTGTGACAACGGGTAAGTGAAGATTTAGGTTTGTTTTGAAAATATATATACGTGTTTTTATGTTTAAGTCATGCATTTCAGGATTGTATGACAGACTTGACCTGTCCTATTTACATATTTAGAGATATTTCGTTGTTCCTTCATTGCGACATTCGTCACGCAACTGTTATACCCTTGAGCAACTATCAAAAGAAGCCTGCTTATGTCTGACTATTTTTATGCGAGGAGATAAAGTCAGCTGTGGGGCTCAAGGTTTTGGGGGTACCTATTTATCACTTTCATAAAACTAATTTAAAGTTCAGTTATTTATTTTGAACGGTGGAGGTTAGGTACAATGTGAGCTATGTGGTTATCTGTTGGAGTTGTACTTATGTTTATGTCTCCTGTTTCAATATATATTGGCAACACTGTTACGTTGTTATGTTGTCATTGTAAAGCTTGAACACAGCTTTAAAAACACGGGGTCATTGGCTGACCAGGGTCCCGGTGCACGAATGCAAAATTTTGAAATTATAAATATTGATGTATGCATTACTTGACATACTAATGAAATATTAATCATAAAATATATAATATCCATAACATAAATTATTGTATCCAGTTTATTTTACGCAGAAACCATTTCAAGATAATATCAACGTATAGTTTGACAAAACAATTAAAAGTACAAATCTATGATGGGCTGTAAACGTGATAGAAAACTTTTCAGTTTGTTTATTGATTCATGAAAAAATAAAATTGTTTTTGTCTAACTACAAGGGCATAAACGTCATAATTGCAATATAAATCAGTCAGCTTTTACATTATATTTTGCTTATATTATGAATATTCATGACAAATCCATCACACACTTCTCATCTTGCCCAGCGCATGCATGATCACGTAGGCCTACATATCTGTTCCAACCAGAACGCCGGCCAAACAATTGTTAATGCTTTTATATACCCGGGTATGTTTATCAATTCGCTGAATCCAGGTCTGTGTAATATGATGGGCCATATTCCTAAATATAAGATACCAAAGGTAATACAACACAGGCGGTCAATGGGACCGACATCATGCTTTATGAGACAATAAAACATGCTCGTAATTTAGGACGTCAATTAAAGCGTTGCTTAGCAAATGACATCATATTTTACTCGTCTTCTATTTCTTAAATACATTCAATCAATCAATCGTTATTCAATACTGAAAGCCACAGGCCTTTTGTACATTATGTAAAGGTACATGTTAATACAAGTCATTTTTATTAGCTTATTTGTTATGATTATTTTCTCAATTTCATTGCGTAGTATATGTACATAGCAAGATTCTAAAATACATTATGATTAGTACAATTTAATAATGACGTAAATATGTAGATAGATGGACATAATAAAATCCTTAAAGATGTTTTCTGCGTAATCCATTGTACAATGGACACAGAAGCTGGGACATTGATATATGTCAACATAGTGCCTGAACATTTAAATTCGATATTCATGAAGTGATGGAGGTAATTACTTTGTATGTCTCTCCCTCTACTCCCCTCTTTCATTCGCTCCTTTCCTTTCCCTCTGTCTCTCAATACCCTCCCTAGCTCTTCATTTCCCCCTGTCCCCCTATCCCCCTTAACCTCAATCGCTCCCTTATTACCCTCTGTCTCTCAGCCCCCCTCCCTCTCACTCGCTCCCTTATTACCCTCTGTCTCTCAATCCCCTCCCTCTCACTCGCTCCCTTATTACCCTCTGTCTCTCAATCCCTCTCCCTCTCACTCGCTCCCTTCCTTTCCTTCTGTCTCTCTACCCCTGTCACTTTCATTCGCTCCCTTTCTTTCCCTTTGTCCCTCTACCCCCCTCCCTCTAACTCGCTCCCTTCATTTTACTCTGTCTCTCTATCCCTCCTTCGCTTCCTTCAATTCCCTCTGTCTCTCTATCCCTCCCCCTTCCTTTCCCTCTGTCTCTCTCGATCTATCCCCTCTCTCACTCGACCCTCCCTAACCCTCTGCCCCTCTCCCTTCTCTCTCCTCTTATCTGACCTCCTGTATAGTTTGCCGTGTCATTCATGTTGGAAACTATTCTGACTACATAAACTTGCTCTTCAACACTGTAATGTAACACTACAGGTGTTGATATAGAGCTATGCATGGCTGTGTATCCACGAAAAGGTCTCTGCTTTTAGTTTGTACACACTTGCTATACCATCCCTGTCGAGCCTTGCTATACCATCCCTGTCGATCCTCGCTATAACATCCCTGTCGATCCTTGCTACACATGTCAGTGTTTTCGTGCTCAAAATGCAAACATGCTTAATGTCATGCATGATTTATTTACAAAACGATTAGTCGAGTCACTATTGATAAAATGTTTTACATTAACGGGTATGAAGTGCCAATAACTTCACTGTAATGAATAGATAGTATCAATGACATTTTAAAGAATAACGGAGATGAGAAATTAGTGTCAATGACATATTTTAAAATTAACTCGGAGAAGTAGGTGGTACGTACGATATAATGTATACATATTCCCAGTACATGTCGATGTTCTATTCTAGTTATAGTTAGTTGGATATGTATAAATCCTTATATTTTTTCTCAACATGTCAACTTGTCTGGATCAGATTTCCATACATCACTTCAACTAGCTGTAATTCCTTGTCCCATGCATTTCCATGTTCTACCTCAGAAGATATATATCAAAACCATTAATGACTTCTAACATTTCAGACAAATTTATTTCATTTCGAAAAAGATATTAGATAAAAAATGATGTTTTGAAGACTTGAATAATGCCGCGACAACGCTAGTTAGGCTATGACTCTTCTTACGATACGTGTATATTGCTTCTTCTTACAGAGAAACTCCGGAAGTAAACTGCAACAAGCTGGCAGATTTGTTCATGAATGCATTTTCCTACCAGCCGACTTGCAATGTGATGTTCGAACGATTTGATGAGTTCATAACAGCAGCCCATTATGACGTCACATCCGGTCAAGTAAATACGTGTTTTACTTTTTAAATATATTTGAGATTTCTCTTAATGTTATAGGTAAATACTGTACATACAATACCGATTTAGTGTTCACAAAATGCTGTCAGATTGAACAATGCTATTCTATAGTTATTTTGTTATTTCACTGCACTCGCAATCATATCGAAGGAGACAACGGTATGTGATCAAGCTATATATCCCTGGAGAAATCGTTTTGGTAGTAGAGTTTGCATCAGCGTCATGACATCACAATGCTATGACGTCAAAAGCCTGCTTAAATCACAATAGTCATAACATGCCCATTTTTACCCCAAAAAGCTATGAAGTCTAATAACAATGTAAATTTACAATTTAGAATACCCATTTGGGAGGAGTCCGTACACACAGGGGCTTGTATTGCTGAAAACGAACATATCCTAGGTTGAATACTACGATACGATATACCTATACTTATAAAAAAAGATATCTTTTTTTTTATACGAGGGGCGTTCAATAAGTGTTGCAACTTCAATATAAAACCAACTCGCGTAGTCAATTTTTTTCAATATACTTACCCTTCACCCCAATACACTTATTCCATTTCTCTTTAAGACTTTTGATGCCGCTTTTGTAGAAGTCTTCCGTTTGCCCCCCCCCCCTACCACGCCTCTGTGGCAGCTTTGACGTCTTCGTCATCCCGGAAGTGCCTTCCACGTAGGGCGGATTTCAGGTTTCTGAACAGGAAGTAGTCACTGGGGGCTAGGTCTGGGCTGTAGGGTGGGTGGTTAAGCTGTTCGAATCACGTATAGCGGCCTGTGCAACTCTTGACTTGTGGACTGGAGCGTTGTCATGCAAAATCAGAACACCACGTGTCAACATTCCACGGCGTTTCTGTCGAATTGTCTTTCGCAATTCTTGCATTAGGTTGGCATAATATTGACCATTCATTGTAGTTTTGGTTGGCAAGTAATCAATTAATAATATGCCTTTTGCATCCCAAAAGATTGTCGCCATAACCTTGCCAGCTGATGGTTGAGTGCGAAACTTCAGGGGAGGCGGTGAACTCGGGTGCTTCCATTGCTTGGATTCCAGTTTAGTTTCCGGGTCCCAGTGGTGGATCCAGGTTTCGTCACCTGTCACCAGACGAGACAAAAACCTGGCTTCATCCGCATTAAACCGATCCAGGAGCTCCATGCAACTTTCGGTTCTTTTCTGGCGATCTTGTGCTGTGAGGTTTATGGGTACCCATCTTGTAGATACCTTGGACATACCAATATGGTCATGAATTATTTTTTCAACACTTCCAACTGATATCTGGAATTCCAAAGACAGTTCAGAAACTTTAACACGGCGGTCAGCTAAAATTCGTCTTTCGATAGCGGCAAAAACTTCCGGTCGGGTGACTTCAGATGGCCTGCCTGACCGTGGGTCATCGTCTAAGGACTCCCTGCCCCGCTTGAACTGAAGAGACCAGCGACAAACTGTTGAAAAGTTAGGAGCATCCTCACCCATCACATTACACATAC
The DNA here is from genome assembly GCA_936450465.1 of Gibbula magus. Classification (NCBI taxonomy): domain Eukaryota; kingdom Metazoa; phylum Mollusca; class Gastropoda; order Trochida; family Trochidae; genus Gibbula; species Gibbula magus. The sequence goes on from OW388306.1 coordinate 28,199,703, forward strand.
GATTATGTATTTCTGTAGCTTTGCATCCCTCTTTAGTAAGGAACTTGATCACAGCGCGTTGTTCATGTTTGAGAGAATCCATGATTATGGAGACCCCTAGGTCAGCGAAGCTATTATATCTAAATAATTGTTATGTCTAGAAATTGTTTTGACATGTGTCAATGTTATGTTTTGACTATAGTAACACCTGCTATAAGCTGACACTGTTTATGTAAACACCAATGCCCCGCTTGCAACACTTATTGAACGCCCCTCGTAAGTATAGGTATATCGTATCGTAGTATTGAACCTATGAACTGTTTGATTTCAGCAATACAAGCCCCTGTGTCCGTACATAACATTGAGCTTTCTAGGCTTTGCCTTCTGGAAAAGACAATGAAATAAGTTTTAAGGTCACAGAATAATAAAATCAACCATTCATGATCCCCATTCGTAAAGGATGGGAAAACAGATTTCAGATGAACAGATGGACACACACCATATTCCTTATGAGCTAAAACGGTATTACATATGGGTTCCGTTCCATAACAGCGAGCGCTTATAATCGCTCATTGATTGCTCAATGTAGCGCTTAAGTAGCGCTCAAGTAGCGTTCATTCTCTCTTGAACGACACTGTGAAAAACCTCAAAGTTCGCTCACTTTGCTACGTAGCGCTACATTGAGCAATCGCGACTGTGTCGATCGTCGCTATTTTGAATTTGTTCCGAATGTAAACTGCGATTTCATTGGCTGTATGTTAGCAGATGGTAAGGGACGTAACACACAATAGGTGTCGCTGATTTGTTTCACCACTTCTGCCTATGTTGAAGGCAAGGTAAAAAATGGAGAAATCTCGATACATTTTCACCTTGCCGTCGGAAGATGTGTCTTCTGACGAGGATGTGTTTATATAGGTCACTAGAATGCACCTGAATTCTGTGTCGACATTTCTATTAGATCTGAAACGTTAATACTCGCATACAATGAAGATCGGCGTCAACATATGTGGCTAGTTTTCATTAAATGTATTGACTTAATGTATTGTCTTTTGAAGTCGTTTTGGTCCGATGTGTATGGAATCATACAACGCTACAGTCAAAATGGTCTGCGGTCAATGCCTCTGGAAAGAACTCTAATTGGTAAGTAACCGTAGCCTTAAATGGAAAGTTCTATCGCCGATCTATCGGAAGCATCCGCCATCTTGGTGTTTTGCCTTTACTTTAAATGAAATCATGCTTTATTTTACCTAATGTATTACTTTCTCATAATAAAACATATGCGTTGATAGAATATTCAAATAGTAACACATAACATATATTCACTTCTTCACTTCTCATTGTTTTTATTTTTTAACAAATATGTGCTTGTCTTTATAATTGTCAAATATAGTCATCAAAATATAACCTTCATTAATATTTTTCTTTTAGAATGATTTTAATCATGTTTTTACAGCATATATATGTGTAAACGAGAATATCCTCTCGAATTTCGTTTCCACATAAGATACCCCGATAGAACCCTCCTTTTGATTTTAATGTCAACGTAAAATAAAAAAAATAAAAAAGTTCAATTCTATTTCTTTTCTAAAATTCTTTATTCATTCTTAAACATGTGTCCAGTTGATCTAAGCTAGAATGTTCTGACACAGTGTTCTGATACCAATATTGTCCCCATCTGTTTGAGAAGCATTTTACAGTTTACAGAGAAGATAGTGGATTGTATGGACGATCAACTTCTTTATTTGACAATGGCGATTTTTCGGTTGATAAGGATCTATACCGAAACGTCACCAGTGTTATATAAAGAAGTTGTTCATTAATAGTTTTCATTGTCCTCTCAATATTTTCTGACCAAAGAAACTAAAACAGATTTGTTGTACAAAAGCGATTCTACGCACATGAAAATAACAATGAGCAATCGCGTTTGCATGCTTTGAATGCAATTTCATTTTCCAGGTTATATGGCCGACGGACTGCGGTTCTGTGCACAGGAAGCGGAACCAGGCGTTATCTTTAACCGTACATGCGCAAACTATGACGAAACTGACGAGTGTCCACTAAACGCTGAATTTACGTTTTGGGCCATGGCCTCAAGAAACGTGAGGAATGTTAGCAAATGTCTCATGTTTTCCAAACATGATTTCCCTCGTGAGATAATGGCGTATCTTGATATGTGAGCAAATCACATCATTTCCTACATATCGGTATCACTGTAGTCTGGTCATTATGTTACTTTAAGGGCTTTTTATTTTCAGTTCGCTATGACAGCGCAAGGCAAAGTACAGATCATGATGAATGCAAGTCTAGAGAATGCTTACAGGGACTCGTCGTAAGTCTAGTCGTATTTAGACAGCGACATGTTTTTCTTATTCCGTGTACTTGTGTTAACAATTAAAGGGGCAGTAGCACGTTTTTTCGCTCAAATAAGTTGATGAAATGTATTTGAAAAATAATTTCACCAATAGTAAAACATCCTTCTCTCTTTGGAAAATAAAGTTTAAAATGAGTGTACATGTTTCGGTAAAGCCATGGGAATCATTTTTGTAATATAAAATAATAAATTGTGTTCACAATAAAATGGCCGCCATGCATTTTTTGCCTTATACGCAACATAGTTTGTACCACTACAGATAACTGGTTTGTGTAATAAGATGTTTTACCCTCTAAAGTTAATTTAAATGACATAAACTATCATTATAAATTGGAAATTCGAAAAAATAAATTTTGCAAAAAACGTGCTACTGCCCTTTTAAGGCGTCATGGCGAGAAGATGTTTTGCGAAGTTACGAAGCGTGATGTTGAGTGAGGATCTAAAAGCTTACCACCTTCCCGATCTTGCATAATAATAACATCGCGCATGGCTTAACCGAGGCTTCGCTATATACACAACGAATACGCAAAACAACGGAGACGCGAAAAAACGAAGGCGCAAAAAAACGAGGACGCGAATGGAAGAAAGCAGCCACTGAAGGGTAAATCGTTTACTCACAGGTTAAGTGTAGCGCAAATATGTTGCGCAACAGAGATGAACGACCAGTCTTTCCTATGCTCGAACGTTCGCGCAAAGGAAAAAATGGTCGTTCATCTCTGTTGCGCAACATATTTGCGCTTAACTTGGCCTGTGGTTTACTTGACAGGAAGTCAAGATGAACAAGGAGAGACACGTCTTACATGTTTTCAATACATTAATTGTTGTTGCTTTTTTGGTTTATTACTTGCCAAATAGGATAAAGAGAATACTAAACGACCTTCAATAGTATAACATTGTTATGAAATTGGTTAATGATTTTGTATACTCGAGAGAAGGTAATGGCTGCGCCCTTCGTGTTTTATGCTCCCTGCTATGTTTTATTCAACGATAAAGCATGCCAATATTTCTTAATAACATTAGGTTGATGTAGCCGTGTAAATATTCCACTGTGTATCGTCTACGGGCGGGTGATGAAAATGGAGGCCTCTCTCCTAGCCGAGGTAGCCCAACTCATATCTTCAAACGTAACCCCTGTAACAATTAATGATACTCCTGCTTTCTCGAAACCCCCCATTTGCAACACGAGTTATCGTCCTTTCAATCCAATTAATCAAAATGATTTTACATTGAACATAATGGGATTACCAAATTATATACTGTATTCTTCGCGACACGTCCCTGAGATATGTGCGCATCGCACAGTTGAGGAAACTCTAGTCTTTCCGTTGGACCGAGTACCAAGTGTGCAACAACGGAGTATTGTTGTTATCAGTTACAAGTGACGTATAATCAATTTACTTACTGCACGATATATTTTGAACATTTGACGTTTATAACGCTAACGTTTATATTTGACGGATGTTACCGGCAGGTTAAGCCATGTTAATGTTTAACACGGGGTCAACATACTAAATTCTAAAGCTAATATATCAATTTTAGGTTCTTTTAGGTTTAGGTTTGTTACTTTATCAACATTAAAGATGTATTGTACTTATTAAATACTTTTTAAGTTTCTACTGATCCAGATTTTTTGGCACGTGGGAGCTGCCCAACATTAACCAGTCCAGAGTGACCACGATGACCATTCTGCTCGTGCATATCCCTACCCAGCCCGTCAGGTACGTAAACCATAAATTAACAGACATATATGTACCTCAACTCCACAGGGTTTTTAGTGTTGAATGTAAACATCATGCACTTAAATTATAAAATGCGGATGTAGCTCACTTGGCAGAGCGTCCTCCCATCACCTTGAAGACAGGGATTGGAGACCAAGTCCCGCCATACCAACAGAAGTTTAAAGGCGCTGTAGCACGTTTTTCTTACTGAAATAGAGTGATCTCGCGAAAAGATAAATAAGTGTTACCATTGGCGAAATAATACTCCTGAATCAATAAAACGATGGCTTAAACGAATGTTCATTGTTCGGTTAAGTCATGAGAGTCCATTACTCTTCGAGTGGCCATTTTAATGTGTCCACATTAAAATGGCCGCTCGAAGGTAGTTCAAGTGATCTCACCCCGTAGCGATACTTTAACACTCAAAGTAGAGTTTTGATTATGGTACCATGATAGAATGGTCAATTATCTTGCTGTCTGAACTCCCAAAGTCGCAAGAGACCTACAAATCTACACCTCACATTGAAGAGTACGTTCCACGCCACAGTCGTAGCACCATTTTATTTCAATACGGAGACTTATCGGGTCGTGTAGTGAGATGTTTTACTCTCTAACATAACAATATATTTGTATAAACTTTAATGATAAATTGTAGCAAATTTGAGAAAATATGAAACAACGTGATACAGCGCCTTTAAGGTGGGGGTAGTTGCTTCCTTGCTAAGCCACACAGCATTATCATGAGAGAATAACGCTTAAACGTCCTGCTGCTAAGCGCGAAATGCGCTCAAGAACTGCCATGGCTAAATTGCATAGTGCTGCAATCATGTAAATATTATAAAGATGCAGCCATCTATTATATATGCAGCCATCTCTTATAGAACAATGTTTTATTGAAAAATAGTTTTTATATATATTTATGTTTATTAACATGAAACAAACGAAATTTGTAGGTTTATCGACAAAACATTACCAGATAACTTAATCGTAACACTATACAAAAACGTTAATTCCGATGATTTGTTTTGTTTGTTTCTCATTTCAGAACTACTTGCGGGAGTGACAATATTCAACGCCTTCAAACTCTACTTGCCGCCAAGAACATCACGTCGATTTGCGAGGATGCGCCATGGTTTGTTTTCAAATATGGCAATATATACTTATATTTAATTGGAACTTTTCAAAACCAGATTAAGCTAAAGGGAATCGTGTCAATGTTAAAGCCAAACACTAAATATGAAAGTAAGACATAGGTATAAAAAAAATAAGGCCTACCATAGGTGCGGATCAAGGCATTTTAGATTTACTGTTATTATGAGCTGGTGTTACCTATGCATCATTATTTTTTTAATAAAGTTATTAAATTGCATCGACTGACCTAGGACCATAAGAAATTTCGTATTTCCTGAGATACAGATTTCTAACAAACACGGTTAATGACAGACTAATTGTGAAAAAATTGTCAAATACATTTCAGAATATAAACCGAAAATAGTTTGACGAAAGTGCGCCTCGAACCCGTATTCACTAAGACCCGTGGATCGTGAGCGTTACTTTAGCGCTTTGCGCCACCGAAGCACATGTGAGACAAACGTATAAAAACAACTTGCATAGCGTGGCTGTCACAAGGATTTCAGGAGGTTAAAATGATTTTACGAACGCGAGCGCGATTACAATTCGTCTTTTAGAAATAAAAACGATTGATAATATAGAGAAATCATTCACCCTCGGTTATAGTAAGATTGTAGACCATTATAGTTCTTCCTATCAGGGTCCACGACCTTACCATATCCTCGGTATCATATTTTCTCCTTATGACAATTATGGGAACAAAATCGAACGACCGTGTATTGCATTTGAAGTCAAGGTGACAGGCCCATGCAGTCCGTGTAATTTGTCATGCAAGTGTCATAATAAAAACTAAATATCAGATGAAGTTTCAATGATAACTTGCTTACGGGCATCACCAAGCATTATGGGTAGAGAAACCCGAATGGAGAGGAATACAAAACAGACACCGCCGCTGGTGAGTCACCCTCCAGTTTGCAGTGACAGTTTTTCCTGAACGTTTGCGAATCGCGTCAAACATAATATTATTCATACGGTGGAACATATCCCATGGAATAGTTTCAATACGTAAGCTAGTGCGTAGTAGACCCAGCGCTCGCCAGATTGCAAGAGGATTTTTCCATTTTTAAACCTTCACGAGATAAAGCAAACATCCCCCGTACGCACATTTCTCAGCAGCCTCTATCACTGGCTAATGTTTATTTTCTTGCATCTCGTCAGTTATTCTGTGCCAGCGTAGCAGCGTTCTGTACCTAGTCTAGGTAGTGAGACTTAAAGGCTCTTAGACTAGCAAGAAAAAAAGCTCATTAATGAATAGGATAATGAAGAACTGTTATATTCGCTAGAGTGTCAAACAACCTTCATCGGACTCGTACAGATTTATGTATTACCCTCGCTTTCGCTCGGACAATACGTTTTTTAAAAATAAAAATGTAAGACACATTTGTCGTGCAACAATATTTATTGAAACAATTCAACGCAAGTCTGTTTATCCCTTATTTAAGTATATTTCTCTGTTTTACATATATTGTTCTATAACATGTGTTTTTGCTTGACAATGTTTATTTGACAGTGTTTATTTATATATCAACAGGGCCCCCCAGACAATGCTTTGCATGGATTATCCGGATGAAGAGGAATGTAAAAAAGAAACTAAATCTGAAGCCGCTGATGATTCCTCCTGTTTGAAGTGTAATCTCTTATTGCTTTTGTTTGGTATCAATTTCATTATCGCGCTGAAATAAGATTTGCTATTATTCATGGAGAATAACCTAAATGTCGGTGTTGATTTATCTACCACATTCAAATATACACTTACACACATGGTTTAAACAGAGAAGATATTTATGGATGAAATTGGAACGATGTTGTACGCTTTGAGCGCGCTTTTTGTGACTTAGAGTTATAAGTATCCTGACTATTATTATTATCATTATTATCAACTTCACTATCCTTACAATTACTAACATACTGTAAATAAGTATCCCACCTTGTTATACCCATATTCCACCTGATGAAGGAGTAAACATAAACTCCAAAACGTCGTGTATGTTCTCAATAAAAAAAAGTTGTTTTCCAGAAAACCTTGTTTTTTTACTTAAAAGTACTCTACATATCCCCTACATATCGTCCTTTCAACGTTCAACACTTAAATTGCCACAACGTTGTATTCGTAAAGCGAAAAATTCAAAAAAAGACCTGCGGGACTACTTTATCACTGTATCATTGCGCAAATATGACACTGCTATCATAATGCTCTTTTCTTAATTGAACTTTTTGAAAACCTTACAACCTGAATTCTACTTGTAGTTTGAATAAAAGTTGGTTAAAAAAACATAAATTAAATACTTTAATCATATTTCTTGTGAATTACGTTTTGCGCGTGGTGACACATAAGTGATGCGGTGTTATTTTGGGCGGAGCTTAGCGCCTGATATAAGACAATACAAAACATTTGTTTTATCATGCAATGTACATTTTTTGCAGAGATATTTTATTTTCAAAAGTTTACTTACTGATTAAAAATCGCTTAAATTGCAAATTGGCACCGAAAGTACGATTCCTTCAGGGTAATAATTGTGTAGCGCCTTGAGCATGCATTGAGCATGGATATGTGCGCATTATAAATATATTAGTTAAAGAGCCATCACGGATGTTAGTATTTCAATTTTTAGGAAAATATACTTATAAGTCATTCGCCAGAGAAATCTTTTATCTACAACATGGCATATGTTAAATATTTTTCATTTCACGACAATGTATTGCAATTTGGTTTCAAAGAGAAGTACCACTTCGACTAGCGCGCGCTAAGAGTATATGACATATATAAACATAATCCCCTTTTTGCGTAATACTTACTACACAAACAGCAAGCGCTTCCGAAGCGTGAAGGCTCGTCTCTAGCACAAGTCGCCATAACAACCCATATGCTGCACGTGCTTCACGTGCCTCTCTTGCAAGTTACCCTTGTCACACATTACTGAATGTGACGATTGCTTTAGAAACAATGTTTCTAATTGTCCTGAGAATATACAAATTATTTCCTGTTTAATGTTATTTTCATTGAGATAAGACCAGCAAATTATTACAAATTTTTACTCTCATTAATTATAAAATTCAAGAAAAATACCTAGTTGGGTAAAACAATTATTCCAATATCTGTAGCAAATACATAATTAAATGAAATTGTTAATAAATCACCGCCCCAAAAAATATATTTCGATATCTTTCATTGCTCATATTTTTTGTTATTCTTTCGTGTCTTTGTTTACTGTGTGTGAGGTAGACCATAATGCTTTGCGCTTGAAAATAATAGACTGGATCTATATTTAGACTGGAAAACACCTTTACTAATTAATGCAATTTCTCGGCTTATTTTAGGTTGAAAATATTAGGGAAAAATTAAGTGTATTTATTTCACGGAGATGGATTTTTGGAATTTTTTTGATATTTTCATCAACATCCGTGATGGCTCTTTAAGTTAAGTTAAGCTGTGGACAAGCTACGGCATTTATACCAGTTTACATATGTAACTTGCACTTTTCAAACCGTTTATAAGCCAGTGAACAAACACATTATGAAATCTACGACACGACAGCTGATATGTTGTATTCTCAGCCCTGTTCTGTACTCGTTGATCAGAGGTAGTATGTCAGCTCTCTGAGCAAACAATGTACATTTACCGCAGGTCGAGGTCAGGTCAGACCGCCGAGGGAGTCAGGTCCGAGAGTCCTTGTATTTCACATAATGATCTCACCATGAGTAATTAAGTGTTTTATTATACCGAAATTATACAATTATACAGACTATAATATGTATGTTCTTATTTGTCAAATCGAACCCATCAGCTGACGGCATCTTGAAAGCGAACGTCAAAACAAACAGTCACCTGACATCTCACGTGACGAGTCAATATCTCAGGTCAGTGACAGAAATTTCTGTCACAAAACTGAGGTCATCACTGGAATCGGAGGTCTATGTACAAATATATGTTTCGATCACGTGGTGTGAACTGGCCAATGGTATTCTTACAAATTTAATAGAGGTATAATAATACACATTATTTCAACCCACGAGCGATTATGTTAAGGAGAAAACATGACTCCGAGGTCTTCTGCTCTGAGAATAACCTGAAGGGAGGGATAAAGCCCCGAGGGCGTTAGCCCGAGGGGCTATCCCGACCTTGAGGTTATTCTCAGAGCAGAAGACCGAGGAGGAGTGTTTTCTCCAGCTTATAAACCGTCAACTATCAAAATTTACGAGTTATAGTTTCGGACGCTCAAAGGGCCTAATTCCTCCGCTTAGACCATTTTAAAAGCAGAAGACGAAGGAGGAATGTTTTCTTCCTATTTATAAACGTCAAATGTAAAAATTTACATTTTATAATTTTTGATTCCCAAATCGTGTTTTTATAAAGGGTATGTCGCCCTCGGTTGCGTTATATCGAGGCAAAGAAGGTATGACTATAAATAGAGTAATTCAACTCCACTCATCATCTCGGTCTGTATAGCCGAGCGGTCTAAGGCGCCAGTTTTGAGAGCGAAGGGTGCCAGGTTCGAAACCAGCTATTTCAACTTGGAAGTTTTTAACTTTGTATAATTTTCGATAATAATTGCTGCTTGTTGGCTATTGCGTTGCAAGTCTGAAAAATTATTCTAAGTGCATTTCCAGGTCTTACTTTAAAAAAAACCTCAGGTTCAGGTCTTACTTTCAAAAGTAAAACCTCATACCGGGTTATTCTCGGAAGTAAGACCTCATTAGAGGTTATTCCAAGAAAAGAAGATACCTACAAAACAACAGACATAATCCGACCTAGGTTTATAATTCTACTGAAAGAGAGTTACATCATATCTTCAGCAATCAACTAAAGAAAACTTTCAATTTTCAAAACATTATCTGTTCATATGTGTGAGAAAGACATAGGAGATAGGAGAATAAAAGGGGATGTTTGGCTTGATTTTTGCCGTCCTGTAGTCATGATGCATCAACAAATTTAAGTCCAGTGAAGTTATTGTGTCGAAAACATATTCTATTAGTTACATTTTATATTTTTAAAACTTAAATGTCACTCTGGCTGAAAACATTTCGAAAATTTTGCGATTTTAGCACCCCAATTTCTATTAGACCAGGGTAAAAACTCCCACATATCGAACGTAGCATCCAGATATTATCGAGGATGGTACAAGGCGGAACTCGGTTTAAGTGAATGTGTCATTTTGTTAATTTACACAGTTATGCATAAGGGGCAATAATTCCCTGACCTATGTCTTTTGCCCTACTCTCAATATTGGGCTTCGAACTTTTTATTGTCAAAGGGATTTCCTCTTCGCAAAGGTCAAAGCACATGGAATTCCCACACTTAATGCGAAATGAAAACAGTGAACAGCAAGTCGATTTGACTTTGACAATGGGAGAAAATAAATACAAAGCTTGTAGACTGAGAGAACTGTTCGCTTATGTCTATGATTATACAGAGGAGCATTTACTATATCCTCATTATTGTATTCTCGTGATTTGAATATAATGTATCAATGATCCGTTTTATTCCTAGAACCGCATTGTCTTGGAAACTAATTTGATAATAATATCATGATACGGTATATCGTTTAAATTATTTGAATAATATATTCCTAGGTATACTTAATAAGAAGTGACAGACGTTTGAAATGTTAACAAACACATCTAACCGAAGATTGGTTTTGATCGGATTGATATAAGGGTGCTAACAAGTATTTCCAATTTGTTTTAATGTGGAAGATATCTTGACTTCAAATGTCAGTAGAGAGGGTGTTGTGATGTCAGTTATCAATTATCAAGTTCAAAGGCGCTGCAGCACGTTTTCCTTACTGAAATAAAGTGCTATTAAAGGTGCTTCCATTGTGTTTCATAAATTTTTATTAGGCTTTAATACGTCCCGACTCACCACATGTGCTGTTTACAGTGCAAATAAATTAACTCAGCTTGCATATCCATCCCCTATCGCCAAATATCATAATTACTAGTTTCCAATTAAAATAGAGTTACACTCACTGTAACATCATTATACATGTACAGAAACCGAAACTGCACGTCCTATTTACATGCACAGTGGTTATATGACCTATTAAACATGATAAACCTAAACTTATCATTTTGTCTGTTATAAATAAGATTCCAAAATTACGTTTGAAGCATTGGCGCGCGCCACACGCGGCACATTGTCCGGTTTTCGATCAGAAATCACTACTTTTACCTTTATATCGTCAATATACTAAGTCCAATATCATCAAAATGGTGGTTTTCGGTAACAGTCGATACTTCTCGATAAAATAACACACTTTGTAACGTTTGGCATATATGACCCCAACAACACAATGGATGTACCTTTAAAAATAAAGTGACGGGCAAAAGAAAGTATAACGCTCACTTGTTTTCGATTAATTCAATATCTTAAAGAAATGAGAAGCATTTAATTATGGCATGATACTGTAACACCTTTTGGCAGTAATTTGAATGACTTAATTGATGACTGTTTTACTTTTTAACTAAAACATCATTATTTAAAGTAGACAGACAACTTGACCCCTACCATGTTTAAAATGTTGTAAATGTGTACAGGACGTGGCACATATTTTTATTTTCACATAGAATTTGTGTTTCATCAAAATCAATTTTGGAGAATTTTGAAAATTGAATTTTAAATTTTAACTATTTTTTTTTAAAAACTGCGTAGAGGTATTCTTTGATTGATTTAATGTTTTGGACTAATTTTCCAAACTCGATATATTTGACTTTGAAAATTATACATATGATAAATACAACTGAGCGATATACTTTCTTTTGCCCGTCAGTGTATAAATAAGTGTAACCATTGGCTAAATGTTACTCCTAAATCAATAACAAGAGTTCTAAAACGAATGTACATGTTTCGGTTAATTCATCGGAGTCCATTTCCCATCGATCGGTCATCACATTAAAATGGCCGTTCGAAGATAGTTTGAGTGATCTGACTTAGGTAGCTATATCTAAACACTCAGAGTAGAGTTTTAAATATGGTACAATGATGAAATGGTCAACCACTTTGCTGCCTGAACTCTCTAATTCTCATGAAACCTACAAATCTACCCCTCACACTGAAGAGTTCCATACAATTGTCGCTTTATACGTCACACCATTTTTTTTGGATACGGATATAACTTTTCTATGGATACGGTTTATCGGGTGGTGTAACAAGATGTTTTACTTATTGATATACCAATATACATGCATTATATAAACTTTAATAATAAATGGCAAATTTGAGAAAACATAATATTCATAAATCATGCCACAGCGCCGTTAACTCAACTTCAATATTATATCCTGCATGTCTGAATTATGATAAGAGAAGATAAATTATCACTTTGTCCATCGAATGAAAATTCTATTTACCCAAAATATATCATATGATGTAATAGGCAATGAATTACAATGTGACGATTTCTAAAACGTGTTAAATAGCCAAATAAACTCACGTGCAATAGAAACGTCGCCACACAAAATACAAGATACAAGATACAAGATACAATATAGGTCAACCCACGAGTGATAGACACGACTGAAACACAGTTACACCTTCTATTGAGAAGCCAAATGAACTAAATTTGAAATTTCAGTATTATCTGTTCATATTTCTGAGAAACACACGTTTAAAGAAATCTTCGTTTTTGAATATTCTTCAATTGACGAGGTATGGAGTCAAAAAGGACTTTTTCACTTGTTATGACATCCTCCAGTAATGCAACTTCCAAACGCAAGGCATAACTGTTGCCAGTCCCCATTACTGGCTGATTTAAGCCTTGTAGTATTTCACCGCGCTTTGTTGTGCCTAGAGAGTGGATCGCTGCACTTGAAATGCATAGTGAGCCCGGATTTCTAAGCACAGAGATCATCAGGAAATACTGCAAGGCCTAAATCAGCCAGTAATGGAGACTGGCAAGAGTTATGCCTTGCATTGGGAAGTTTCCAATAATGATACGTCAACAAATTTAAATCCAAGAAACTTTTTTTATGTCGACATCATCTTTTATTAGTTTAATGCCAACATTTTATAACTTTTTTAACTTTTATGCCAAACATTCAGACTAAAAGAACATTTTGAAAAAGCGATTTCAGCATCCCAAGTGTATTTAACGGACATGAAAATAAAAGTATCATTCTCTAGTGTATGAAATTGTGAGTACTTCTTTACCAAACATGTGTCTGTCGAATACAGTCGAAATCCACATTCTGACAACAGTATTTCGATTTATAATCTCTTGAAAATGTGGGGATGTTTCTCTTGCATGTGAGTATATAAAATTCACACGTTCACACGCAAATAAAGACGTTTTACGGCTGGCAAAAGTTGTAATAAGAATGTCAACCGTGATTAATTTGGATTTATTATCTGACCTGTGACAATCAACTTCCCATTGCAAGGCATAACTCTTGCCAGTCTCCATTACTGGCTGATTTAGGCTTTGCAGTATTTCCAGGCCCACTATGCACTTCTGGTGCAGCTATTCACTATCTAGGCACAACAAAGCGAGGGAAATACCGCAAGGCTTAAATCGGCCAGTAATGCAGACTGGCAAGAGTTATGCCTTGTTTTGGAAGTTGTGTGACAATATGTTTTCAGCATTTATGGTGTCCGACGTTCCAGCAAATGTAGAAATTGTTTTCACAATCTTGATTTCTTTGATTATATTTGTTTGCAGTTTGATTCATACAAAACAATAATTCATCTATTAATTAAGGGGGCGGGATAGCGCAGTGGTTAGCGCGTTCGGCTTCGGATCAAGATATCCGGGGTTCGAATCCCGCCAGGGGCACGGCAACTTTGTCTGCAGTAGAGAACTGTTCTACACGCAGTAAGGTTTGGGTGCAATGCTACACTGAAATTCAGAGAAGTACCACCAATGGTTCGCTAGTTCCAGCCACTGCTCGCAGGTTTCACCGCAGTGCATAGCCACATGGCGTTGCGGGCTTTCTCCCTGCCATAATACTAGCAGCCGCGATATAATTGAAATACTCATTCACTCACTCACTCTATTAATTAAACATTTTATGAAGCCAGATTACATTGAAAATCTTGACCAGTTTGAAATCCAAACCCGGATTGTTGGCGTCTGCTGGCAAACGAAGAGCGCGAAATGATCGTTCCGCACGCGTTGCACGTGCAACATCCGGACGCGTTTTCTAGTATAAAAGCTCAGAACGCAGACGAGATTGTCAGTTCGGTGTGCAGCGCTGTAGAAGATTGTTCGTCAGGTGAGGGTTCTGTCGTTAATTTTTTTTTTTTTTTTTATAGCTAAAGCGTTTAATATTTTGAAGTCGACTGATGACATTCTTACCCTGAATTGTATTCAACCACATCTACTACCCTTTCTTTGTAATTGTATAATCATGCATTGCACATGAAATGTACTTTATTTGAAATGAAATATTGTCTTACACTGATTTTCGACTGATTTATAATTTCAGCTTCAATTATCGAAATGGCAACATTGTCTACAGTGGTCTTCCTTTTCGCTTATGCGGTAAGTGTCTAAACGTTCCAGAACTGCAATTAAAAAGTTGTTCTTTGTCATACAGACTGCCAATAGAAGTCACTTTTTCATAAATTGCATTTTAAACTAGTGACATAATGAGTTCTTAACTGTAACATTAGCTCTTTATCCAACCGATGCTCGCAAGTTTCACCGCAGTGCATGGCCAACATTACGTTGTGGACTTTCTCCCTGCAATAATACTCGCATCTGTGATAATGAACCCTCAGTTTGATAGGGGGGAAAATCCCGAATCATTTTGAAGATGAAATGTTAATGTTGCAGGCAATGGCTGTTGCTGTCTTGCCGGAGAATTACGTGTTGCAAGGTAGAGTCACCGACATGTACAGTAGCTACTACAGTAACGACTATCGGTCATTTTGATTAACTATAATTATGTCGTAAAATGTTTGGGGTCGACTCGTTTAAATTGCAGAACGAACTCTAGCTATATAATTTCATGACTCGTACAACTTCAGGGGTATCGAAAGCCAATTTGCAACACAACTGCACATAATGATTTTGAATGAATTTTCTTCGGTAAAGGTAGAACGCATAAAGATCGGTGTTACAATTACCGGAAATGTAAAATTGTAAACCCTTAAAAAGACCCCTTACTTCACTAATGGATTTACCGTAGCTGTCGATAACTGACCTTGAAAACTTATTCTTTCAGTGACGCCTGTTTGCGGCAAGGGTATTGAAAACGACGCTGTAATCCAGATTGCGACAGACTTGCAAATCGCCGCACAAGCAGAGTGTGCCAACGGTGTGTATGCAAACTTCACACCAAATGACAAGGCGAAAGTAAATTGGGAGCTGTCGGTCTCCTACCCGGGTAATGGCAAACAACCGTGCGTTTTCAAGGTAAAACTTTTCTATTTATTAACGGTAGTTATGAATGTGTTCAATAAGTTTGCTAAAATCTAATTATGTACATAGCTCCAGAATCCCTACTGGATTTTTGAACTTTTGAGATTTTATCTTGGCAAAGAATTTAGAAACTATAGGCATTTACGTTAAACTGAAGATACTTGATGACATTTGGTACATCAACGAGCATGGTTTCTTTGAAAATTTTAAATTGTTCTAAATATAGAAAACTATTTCACATTAAATGTTTAAATTAACCAAAACATTTGATCACTATCGGAATTGTGTAGTAAAGAATGAAAATTCAGATTTCATACCTTAGCAGATTTCATATGAAGGCTGTATAAAATGTTCCTCTGACACATCTTTCTCGAATGACGAGGACATAAGTTTTTGTTCATCATGATATAACTTGAAAGATATATATATATATATATATATATATTATATCACTGTTCCTCAACAGACGGGTAAGAAAAAATTCTAAATTTATTTCAAACTATTTTTAAAAAAGCGGATGCACCAATGCCCGAAAATTTTCATTTTCGTATTTGGCCTAACGCAATTTGTTAAATGTTCCAGAAAAAGACCAATACACTAGTGTTCCACGTAAAGGTGGTTGCAGCTTATGGCGAGAAGCCTGGTCTCGTCCACATGCACGAGGAAGAGTGGACGGTCACTTGCGCCTTTAGCAAACACGGAATGGACGACAGCGAGGAACAGAGCATTGTGGAAGGGTTAGTTTTCAGCTCATCGAAATAAATTTAGACTGTCCTAGATCACAACACAGTATAACCTAATATTTCTGTTGATCTGAATTTATTTAGATTGCAGCTCAACAGACCCGAAAGCCCCGATGGACTTACATGTAGGCCATGCAGTCCGTAAACTTTTCGCTTTTGCAACTTCACAGAACCGCTCACATTTCGTGTATAGACTCCTTGGCCAATGGGATTATACATTTTTGTCATATTTATATAAAGTACTTGAAATGTGTTATACCTGTTAAATACTTCGATGTACTTTGATGTAAACAATCGGCGAATCGCGAACTGTTTTAACATTAGCACCGTTACTACTCATTTCATGACCACCTTAAGTAAACTATAGCGTTTCAAAACTGGTAAACTGAAATCCCTCTTTGACTTTCAGCCTCATCGCTCCACCCGAACTCCTGATCAACATGGGGGCAGACAGCAAATCGACCTTTGACCTCCAGCTCGTCAACGTACTGTTGGAGGATCTACCAGAGCAAAATATTCACCTTGGAAGAATCGTTAACCTCATGGGACAGTCAAAAGGTAACTCGTGAAACCGTGACGTTTACGAATGTGGTTACAATAGGTCATTGCACATGAACTATGAGAAGTCCCATGAAGCGTAAATGGCTAATCCAGAAATAGGAAGCAATGTGTAATGGAAATATTAGATGTATATTCAATGTAAACGACACTGCATGAAGTTTATCCCCGGATATCTTTTCAGCCGAGGGCGGAGAATCTGGAATCAAACCAGTCAACTGTGTAGCCATGGACGGCGAGGCTGCTTATGCCATCATCAGAGGCGGGTAAGTAGGATAGTCCGCCCTACTTTATAAAATATCGATTTACAAAATTAGCATTATTTTTATGCAAATGCTCTATATGGTAAAGCAGTTGCGCACTGAATGCCAACTAATTATCAGACTTTGAACTCGCCTTTACTGCTAACGTGTGACTTGATTCTTTATACTGGACACAATAAGTTAGGCATAATGTAATTTCTGTAATTTCTGTGATTTGTATTTCATAGAGTCGGTTAATATCGTTCAAAATTTCATAATTTACAAATATCTTTTATTTTGTATGTTAAACTTGCTATGTTCACACTAAAAACATCCATGTTTTGATTTCAATATTTCTGAAACAATAGATCACTTGACTTTGGATTAATTGCAATTAATTGCGTTAATGTTTCAATAGTCAAATTATGAAAAAGCTTGCAAACTGTTTCAGTTGTGGTGATGGTATCGTATTCCCCAAGGACAAGGGTTTCATCACCAATGGCACTCGGACAATCTCTCCTCCCTTCGAGCTCTTCAGCATCAACTTCTCCCCAGTCATAAAGTTCAAGTGCGTCTTTGTCACGTGCAAGAACAATTGTGATGGGGTACGTAATTAAGATTAACATATAATCATAAGCACACTTGGTTTTTTTTGTTTTATATAAAACATGCCCCTAAATTAGATTCCTGTGATTTTTTTTTAACATGTTGTCACCTTCCCAACTTCTCCACTACTGGCTGATTTAGGCCTTGCAGTATATCCTTAAGAAATCTGTGCTTAGAGATTCAGGCCCACTATGCATTTCTGGTGCAGCGATTCACTATCTAGGCACAATAAAGCGAGGGGAAATGCCGCAAGGCTTAAATCGACCAGTAATGCAGACTGCCAAGCGTTATGCCAAGCGTTTTTGGAAGTTGGTTTGCTGTCCGAAAACTTGACTGAATGATCAAAAGGCCTACGGTCAAGGTTATCGATAACATGTGTTTTACCTAACACCGCAAGGCATAGCCACATGGCGTTGCGGGCTTTCTCCCTGCCATAATACTAGCAGCCGTGATATTTGAAATCTTGAAAGCGGCGTTAAACCCCACCTCGCCTCACCTGATATGTAAATCGAAACTCTATATATATATATATATATATACACAAAGTCATCAGTTTAACAAACATTTTTTTTTATATTTTCAGAGTTCTTGCCGGGTAGAAAACAGACGCCGTCGATCTGCAGTCCGTATGTATTATTTAAATTCTTAAGAAAATGTAATTGGATAAGAACAGAAACTTCTGAATCTGTTCCATTTACTGCATATAGTAATGACACTTTTGTAAACTTATATTTTCAGATCCAAAGCTAGCCATGGAAGACGGTGTCATCAGTCGGTCAGATACCATCCACTTTGCAGGCTCTGACAATTTATCGGCAAATGATAACAATGTATAGTCTGTAATAAAGTCTTATCTAAATCCATCAAGTGTATTTATATTTGAAATTTCAGGCTCAGATATCTTGAAATGCGTATATGATCTAGTATTGCGCCAATTATTACAATCTCGTGCAGCTAGTTTGATATACTCTTCAATATAGACGGTTAGATGCAGTTTAAATTGAAGGGGTGTATACAAGAAGGGCATATGTTCTATATTCATAACATAGCACATGTGCCCTTATTTATTGTAACCTGTAGAAATGATCGGGAATGATATATTAAACTTGTTACTTGCACAACTCTTGCATATTGGCACTTAAGTAGTGTCCACAGAAAACCTATACCAAATGTTTAACAGGATAAAAACTAATCTTATGGTATGTTTTAATGATCGTTCAAATGAGATGCTTAAAATCGGTATTTTAAGATTTTTTTTTGTAACCAAATAATTTCCATAAACTTGTTTTTACT
The DNA here is from genome assembly GCA_936450465.1 of Gibbula magus. Lineage (NCBI taxonomy): Eukaryota > Metazoa > Mollusca > Gastropoda > Trochida > Trochidae > Gibbula > Gibbula magus. The sequence continues at coordinate 28,218,702 of OW388306.1, forward strand.
TTAAGGTTAACAGACATTATGTACCTTGACTCCCAAAGATTCCAGAATAATGCTTTATTACTAGTTCCCCCCCCCCCCCCCCCCCCCCCCCCGTCGTATCCATTTGCGGACATTTTGCATATTGTTTTAATACTTCACTTTTTATAAAATGTGTTCACATTAAAATGGCCACAAATGTAATTTTAGCTTTTTACGCAACACCCTTATTGGTTTGTGTAATAAGATGTTTTCCCTCGATGGGAAATTTTTAAAAATTTGCACAATGTGTTACCAGTCGTGTCTTGGGTGTGATTGTACTTAAACTTAGTCATCTCAATCGTCAAATATCATTGTTAGTTTTCAATTCATATCGAGCAACGTCATCGTACATGCGTAGAAACTGAAATTTCACGTCCAGTAGTTATAAGACTATTGATCATCTCGAATAGGTCTTTAATCTTGGTTAAATAAGTTTTATAAATTGAGTTTGACTCGTTCACGAGCCTCAATCACGGTACATTGTCCGGTTTTCGCTAATAAATCACTTGCCTTATATTCACATTGTCATCAAAAACATTTTCGGCCACGGTTTCTTGATACAGTTACACCATTTTACAAACCAAGTGACATCACTACACACCGTAGGAACGTGAACGCCTGGAAATCGTTACTCGACGAAGTGAACGAATTTCTCTGCGAGAGGTCATTTTAGTTATGTGCATTTGGTGTTGGATTAATCGGTTTTGAGGTATTTATGAGAAATGTTTCAGGCTGTAAAATGGTAGACACCGGTGAAGCCGTAGACGAAAGATAATGTCATTATGTGCCCTCAGTTGACTGTTACATCACAATTTAGGAGTCGAATTTCGCTTGTGAAACTTGTGTTTTTTACCTTGCTTTCAGAAAATCCATAAAAATATTTTTTTTACCATGTTGTGAAACATCGATATAGACATATATGCCAAATGTTGAGACTTATTAACAAATAGTTAACAAAATTAGAACCCCTGAACCACACGTGGTGTCAAAACAAGTGAACGAGTTACTAACGGGGGTGGTGAACGAATTACAGCCACTTGGTGTTCTCCTTTAGGAACGTGTTCACTACATTATACCAGAAGCCATTGAATGTAAATAATCTCGGTAACTATTAGTTGGATTTTGACTAAATTTTCTAGTTTTGATAAATACGTATCTGCCTTTTTGGACATACTTGACAAAATCGTGTTTGTTTTAATACAATATATCGACCGCGTTTGGGTGCAAATATATTTTTTCTGCATGCAGCCTCGCATAAAACTGTTTCTTTTAAGCTAGTTCTGCTCAGCTTCTCATTTCTAAAACCAACTTTGTGTCTAATGTCTACTATTTTACAGCCTGAACTATCTTCTGTCATAAGTACCTGAAAACCAGTTTGTCAAATTCCTACACCAAATGCACAAACAAATTGGACTCTCGCAGATAAATTCGTTCACTTCCGTTGAGTAACAATTTCCAGGCGTATACGTTCCTGTGTGCACTATACTGCATCTCCGGCCTTAAACCAATGGGAATATTTTACGGACGACTCTTTGTTTTTCGCGCAATCCATTAGAATAGATGAAACAAAAGTTAACAATGGCGTCGGTTTTAAGCTTGATAAATCGTGCCAAAGTGAGATTTAAAACTCGCAACCCGAGGGATAAACATAAGGGCAGTCGGTGTTTATCCCTCGGGCTGCGGGTTTTTAATCTCGAAACGCCCTTTGGCATGTTTTATCGTACACTTATACAGTTGGTCATATGACCCAAGCGCGCTGATGCACTTTAAGGCGCTGTAGCACGTTATTCTTACTCAAATAGTCCTCTCACAAGGCAAGTGTTACCAATGACTCCTGTATCTCCCATCAGGCGGCCATTTTGTGTTCACATAAAAAATGGTGATCTGATTGTTGTAGCGAGACCGTGGATTTTTTTTCAATATGGTGCAATGATGGAATGGTCAAGCATATTGGTGTCTGAACTCTCAAAATCGCATGACCTAAAAAGTCGGGTTGATAATGTTTTACTCCTCTAATGTAACAATGTGTTGTATATGATAGACAAATTTGAGAAATATGCAAAAACAAGTGCTACAGCGCCTTAAGTATAACTGAGAAATAGGCATAATTTCTCCCAAAGAGTTTGGATACCTTTCTGAAACGAATACGATGGTGAATTAGGGTTTATATAGTTTAATGAAGACTATATATGTATTAGTCATGGTCTGCAAAGGCCTTTATTCGGGGCCATAGGTCACTATATTTACAATTTTTAGATCTCCATCTGCTTAAGAGTCTATATACAATTTTCTTTCTGGAGAAGATGAACATAGGTTCTTAGGTTATGGCCTGTGAGGCCCTTATTTGTGGCCACTGGATCAATTTAGAATCCCCATTGGCCAAGGAGTCTGTACCCAAAATTTCGGCTCCCTGGACCTCGTGGTTCTGAAGACACCATGCCATAAGGCCATCGGCCCTTTCAGGCCTGGGGAGATAAAAACTAAATAAGCATATCCACTTTTGAGGGCATATCATCGATAATGATAAAAAATGACCATGGTTACGTTTCTCACAAAATGGATCTTACATCAAGGTCAAAGTTTAAAACTTCAGTATGAGACATTGGAAACATATTTTCAAATGCTGACTAGTTAAAGTGAAGGTTAAAGTTAGAGGGTTAAAGCATATGATTATTCCAATGGTCTTATGTAAAAGGAAAAGAGTTGATCGGAATTGCGTATTATCTGTCCCGAGTTAATTATTGTGATAAACTCGGAGCTTTAGCGAGGAGTTTGACACAATAATTCACGAGGGACAGATAATTCGTAATTCCGAACAACGTGTTGATTATTATTTTTCTTACCCAAGTTCCTTTTAATGAGTAAAAATCGAAATATAAAACGCCACATCACATCTTAAAAGTACAAATTGTATATTCTTACGCCATTCATAAACTTTCTCACACCTTCATGATGCGCGCATCAAAATAGTTTGCTACTTAGTAAGATGACGTAATTGTGGAATTTTATTCCCCAAAAGAATTTCGGACATAATTAGCAACTTGTAAATGTTCTCGATGAAAGAGAGGAACTCGGTCAAACGTAAACAAACACTGGAATTTAATAAGAATTTCTTGACATTTTGATATCCAACCTCTTTGCTGTAACAATCCTACATGAAAGTACCATACCAAATTTCTATGAAAACTGGAAGCAAATATCTTCGATTTACACAAACTAACACTAATTCAAGATTATTTCCAAAAAGTTTCACATTTATTAAGTATAATCATACTTAGTGATTCATTTTCCAAAACTGTTGTAAAATAGCCGTCAAACATTACATCCTAAATTCATTAAATGTACATTCAAATAAGTATACAAATGTATGGGGTATTTCAGTGAATAAATTAAGAAGTCCAATTTTGTTATATACATATTTTATTTTTATTCATAATCAACAGCAAACCAATTCAAATTACTAAAGTTGAAATCTGTTTAAAAAACAATGTATCTTAAACCTTCAATAGGGTTAATTGGGTTATCTCCCTTCCATGAAATTCCGCTTCACAGCTGAGGCAATCAATATACAATGTACATTTAGCTCATGACTGATTTACACAACACTAAATGAAAAATGAAGCGTAAACTCATTGGGAATATGGGTGGGTTATCTCCCATCCAACGTGTTGGAATAATTCATATCTGAATATAGATTTGGGTTATTATGACTAAACAACTGATACATGATAAATCTACAAGATTTACAATATCGTTGTTTTTGTCTGTTCTTTGAATTGTCCGCTATAGCCATAGCGCATTTATCACTCATTGTCACAGCCCATTACTTGATAATTTCCTCACCCGTAAGGTATCTAAGCAAGATGTTTCACAGCAGTTTATCTGAGAGCAGAGAGAATAGCATTTTTCTTTTCGGCAGGCATGCTCAAATCAAAGGGGCACATCAACCGAAAATGAATCGTTGAATGTTCACATCTTGGTGGAAAACCAAAGGTCAAAAACAAGGGGGAATCATTCCAAACTTCGAATGTTGCAAGTTTCGCATCCTTCGTTAAATCAAGGAAAGAGAGTTTTCCATTTTTGACATCAAAGACTCCCCCAAATTTGAAGGTTTTGGAATCTCCTCTCCTATTGGGAATAGCATCACTTGAGCATGTGACGAATGTCCCGTTCTTCCATATTTGCAGACATAGACCTCTGTGGCTTCCACAGAAACGAAGAACCAAGCACCAAGCGGATTTTGCTCTATACACAAGACTGTATGCGTCAAGGATGCCCTCTGACACCACTCCCATTTCGAAAATGATATCGGAGTGCAGCAACTCGTGTAGAAGTTCTACGTCGACGGCAGCCTCCCAATAAGCCGGCGAGTCTTGCAATCGATTAGGGGCGGGGTAGATTGGAGTAGAACTGATTGTACCATGGTATTTCCTGAAAATATGGTCCTGAGCGTTGTCTGGAGATTCTGAAGGTCTGTTCGTGAATTTTAGTCCATCAATCGAACCAATCCTCTTGTCCAGGTGCTCAACAGAAAATGTATTTCTTGAACCTGGAATAAATTGGAGGAGACATTATTACCAGTTGTATCGTTATTGTATGATATAGTTTGGATCTGCTTAGTCAAAAATGAAATGTTAACAATTAAAGGTTTAATGCAAACAAAATTGTTAGTTGTTGGTAGTAAGTGAACTAACACGACTATGCACAAGAGAGGAGCAGTAGAACTCCACACTTCGGACCTATTGATTTTTTTCTAGTGAGATAGTGACCATACCATAACTAATTTAGTAATTATTTCGGTCAATGAATTAGGGTTAAGGAAGACAGGTATAGAGATATAGAGTGGGCAAATGTTTATGTCTCGACTACAAGCCATATTTTCAAAGTGCCTAGACAAGAGGGGGCGGGATAGCGCAGTGGTTAGCGCGTTCGGCTTCGGATCAAGAGGTCCGGGGTTCGAATCCCGCCAGTGGCACGGAACTGTTCTACACGCAGTAAGGTTTGGGTGCAATGCTACACTGAATTTCAGTGCACCCATGGTTCGCTAGTTCCAGCCGATGCTCGCAGGTTTCATCGCAATGCATAGCAATATGGCGTAGAGGGCTTTATCCCTGCCATAATACTAGCAGCCGCGATATAAGTGAAATACTCTTGAAAGCGGCGTTAAACCCTAACTCACCTCACCTCACCTAGACAAGAAACCCCAGACATTATCGAGCTATATTTCATCCACGAATTATACGTGGACTACATATGGCATGTTAAATGTTAGAATACTAAATATTGTCATTGTATCAATGAATACGTCATAAAATGTTTTATATATTGCAATGGATTGTACATGTAAAAATTGTAAACGTATAGTTAACAGAAAAAAACCGAGAAATGTCAAAACTAGAGAACTCGTATGTTCGGGGAGATTACGGCTACGATTTTGGTTGTAGACGGACCAAGAGTTAGGCCCGGTAAGGTAGCCTGTACTCTGTGGTTTCTGTAACATCTAAAAACCAAGGCAGAGTTTGCAACAACGAGTCGTGTGTGTTATTTATAATATTACGACGATAGTAACATTAGTGTAGAGACTAACTTGTGATTAAATAGAGCTTATATCCCCTGAAAAACTCTTCGACGCCACACCTCACCCAGTGGTCATCCTTGGAATCCAGTGCACATACGAACACTATCATCCACTAGTCCATTCCTAATACGACATATCCTTCAAAATCATACATGAAGACGAGTCATGAACTATACTATGGCGTGTATATGAACTGGGAGCAAGTAGCCCTACTATGCTGTAACGCCGAGTTCTGTTTTCAAAGACTTCTGTCGTCACGTTTGATTGTTTCAAATAATGGTCTTCCCCATATACACTACTTACATACATGTACTTACATTCAATCATGCAGTTTTCGTGTTCTCCTCTGTGTCGACCGACGCAGAACATTTTCTGGACAATAGCTGAAAAATATATATATAAGTCGGTTTATGTATATTACTCCGAGACAATGTGATTTTACCTCAGATGCTGTACGGAGAAAGAGTTCGATTATAATAACACAGGGGTTTGTATTGTCGGAAAACTACAGCCTATATACTGCCCTTATACAGTATAAGGGCTGGATCTACAACTTAATATGGTCTGTCTTTTAGCTTGACTTACGTTTATATTTTCAGTGATATATTTTCCATCTACGAAAGAATAGCGCATAAAATATATAAATGAAGCTTGATTTAAAACATGTAATAATGCCACCATCACTGTGAGGATATGGATGAATTTAAAAAAACCCTAATTATCATATTGAAGATGTGCTCCTGCAGATAACGATCAACGAAGGCAAATCTAAACCTGGGAGACTTGCTAAAAAGTCTTCACACAACATTTCAGCTTTTGGGGCCACCGGGTCACGAATTCTAAAATTTGGATCCCCATTGGCCAAGGAACCTGCACACAAAATTTCATCTCTTTAGACCTTTTGGAACTGGAGAAGATGAAAACAGGTTTTAAGGTTGTGACCCCATGGTCTGTGACCCTATTTGGGGTAACAGGGTCACGAACTCTACATTTTTGAATCCCCATTGGCCAAGGAGTCTGCACACAACATTTCATCTCTTTAGACCTTTTGACCTGGAGAAGAAGATGCAAATTGGTATTTAAGGTTGTGACCGCTGTGCTCCTATTTGAGGCCACGGGGTCACGAAATCTACAATTTGGAAATCCTCAATAGCCAAGGAGTTTGCACATAAACTTATAGCTCTCTAGGGTTATTGGTTCTGGAGAGGAAGTAGAAAATGCTAGAAGTTTACAGATGGACGGGCGGACGCCGGACACCATGCCATGCCTGAAGCCCAACGGGCCTTTCAGGCCTGATGAGCTTAAATCGAGGTCATGAGAAGTTTGGGAATATGTATTTTAAACAACATTATACTTACATTGCTCAAGTTGTTTACATTTCGTTTGAATCAGTTTATTTCTCTTTTCGATTTCTTCTTCTCTTGTCTGAAAATGAACGAGTTGGAAATTACTGTTGCACCGATAAGTAAACTAGTGTCCACAAGAAATTAACGTTGCCAGATTTTCAACAATGGTTAAAACTAAATACTGCCACAAGACAAAGTCGGTTTTGAATGTCTTTGATAAGCTTATGTTACTGCAAATTTCTTTCATTTTTAAATTATTATATACATATTTCAAAAGTTTCTTTTAGAAACTTTGTTTTGGATTAGATTTCCTGAGGCGGGTCGTTGTTTTTGCAAGAATTAAAAAATGCACATCTGATTGAACTATTTCTTTTACCGAAGGCCAATGGCTGTTTGAGCCAGAAATGTGTCGGTAAATGCGACATGGCTTACTATGATATTCCTGTTTGTATAGACTTATTTATAGTGGCGGTGTCAGGAGAGGACGTTCACTTGGAAGAGAAAATCCATGTATTGATATGATTTATGGAAAACATTGCAGATAAAATCGACGTAATTTGGTAGATAAAATCCATGTTTTGATAAGGAAAATTTAGAAGATAAAATCCATGTATTGATACGGAACATATACTTTTATATTGTTTATATTCAGATTGGGTCTGTCAAATTTAATGATTAATGAAGGTAGGTACACATCGATCGACAAAAGCAATATAATATGTCCATTGTGTAAAGTAGCCGTTTAAGACGAAATCCATTTTCTATTTGTTTGTCAATCTTACGACGATTTACGGAAAAAGTTTATCCATGATTATTATCTTTCCTAGCCTCCTGCTTTAGCATTTAAACAAATCCTTTCTTCTGATAACAATAACATCATTCTTAGACTTGCACAATATGTTACCTATGCCATATCTCATCGAGATGATAAGTTAAAATCAATCACCTTTGTATCCATTTAATTTGTTATTGAACATGTGATTAATAATGCATGTAACTCAAATGTATATGGGCCAGAGACCTCGAATACAACAAAGAACTTTTGACTTGACTTCGACTATTGTTTATCCAACATTGGTCATTATCTTATCGATTTACAATGATCAAGATTATAAGTTAATATAAAATAATTTCTATAAAACTCACATTTTCCAAATCAGAGATTCGTCTTTCAAGCCGTGCTATTTTCCCTCGATGCTCTCCTTCATTGTTCTCTTTCCTTTCGTAAATGACATCAGTTCGCTCTTTAAAGACAAAAAAAAAGCCATTTGTTCTGTACCTCAACATGCTTTCGAAATACACAAAACAAGGTTTACATTTATAATTTGGACAAGCATTTGTCGGAGGAATAAGACTTAAGAAAGGATCGAGACGGTATATTAAGTTAGAAAACCTGCTCTCAATCCTTCTCTCAGTGAATAAATAGAGATTATTACCCGAGGAAGTGTGTAACTTTTACGAAACGAGTGTGAATTTTTTTATTACCCGAGCGAGAGCGAGGGTTATACACAAATTTGCACGAGTAAACGGTCCATCCTTTGCGACGGCAAGCTACAATGACGTCAAGAACAATCGTTCTATGACGTCATAGACGACAAAATACGGGAGGTCGCGGTGAAACAATGGTTGGTAGGCAAACATGATATGTGCACATGTGCTCATATCAATAATATTAACTCGGTTATTTTCAACCATATGGGTAATAAAGTATGTTTAAACCAAACCAGGGATGGGACATCCAAGGAGCGTGTATCGCTTAGAAACAGCGTTTGAAGACATACCTATATACACGCTACCCTATTATCATATAAAAGGAAAGAGATGTAAAGACGAAACCACCCCATGATCATTCAAAGTCATAATTCTCATCAAAAACAATTTCATGGCACAGTCGGTGACTACGATGCGAAAGCTAAATGATTTCCCTACGTATTAACGCTGTATAAGAGGGCGTCTTCATCTTCTTATATTTGACTACTGTTATACATGCACACTAAAGACATGTTATAATCACATGACTTGCAACTTTAATGTTTTACAAAAAATGCATTCTAAAGTCGCGCGACAGAGACACCGAATACACTTCCCGGTTACCTAGTATATATATTTTGATATTCACTGCGTGTTATACGCCATTCAAAGCCTTACCTATGTATATACGTCGTTGTATAACGATTGTCAACACGTTATTGAAATAGGAAGCTTCACAGTACTTGAATTCGTTTTGAAAAAAATGGCCTGAATTAATTATATATAATTTTGTCATGAATAAAAAGAGGTGCTTACTATCTGTTCTACATAATAACTCAATCTTCCTGGTTATAGAGCTTGCATATCCAACACAAATTTGAATGTCGGTTAAATACCCATCCAGTGTACATAGATGTACGTGGATTTCTGCACGTGTGTAACTATCCTCCTCGTCGTGAATCAAATATAATCCCAGTTATATTTTAATACATCCTTTTCCCATAAACATAGATACATGTAAGTAAAAGATTTTCGTCAAAAATGTCCGTGGATGTTACGCGTGAAGAAGTAACTCGAATGACCTATGTGAGAGAATGTCCTTTAAACCTCAATTAATTTGAGAAATAATTTTAATTGGTGTATCGTTTTTGGAAAATGGAAAGCGGAAAGAGATATGGAAGTCAATGACTATTACTAATGCTGTAGATATGAAACATTTACCTTGTTCCAGGTCATGACAGCGGTTTCCAAGATAAGCATTCTTCTCCTTCAGTGTCTGCAGCATCTGATATATTACATAAAATATACATAAAGATAAACATGCACTGAAAATAGAAACAATAATAAAAATAATTATTAATGTTTAAGAATAACTAAACATTTTTTCTATAAGCCTTAACATAAAAATTAATAAGAAAACGTTATTTCTTAATAAGAGATGTGAAACTAAATACCAGGGGCCGTATTTATAAAAATTCTTAGAATTCTTAAGAATTCTTAAGTCCAAAAAATTCTTAGAATTCCGTTAAGTTTACTCTTAAGTCCATAAGTCATATTTATAAAACTTTTTACTCTAAGAGTTACTCCTAAATACGTCAAATAGTACTAGTATCCATTTTGTCGTCAAAGATAATAATATCGTCTGCTAAATTGTGCACGAGCTAAGGATGCAAATATAAGTTTATTTATAAACACATTTTAAGACAATATAAATTTACTTACCCACGTTTACAGTCGATTTCTTGAAAGGAACATCGTATTTCCGGTAACTGAATGTAAACAGACTAAACTCGGCCCAGTCTGCTCTTCCGTAAAGTTGCATGTTGCGCAAGCGCCGCCATGATGTCATCAACACTGAGCTATTAATAACTTCAGGGAATCCCAGGATTTCCCATGGTTACAGCGCTAAGAGTTATGTTAGGACCGAAGTCTTAGACTTAGTTAAAAGTTACTCTAGGACCCTTTATAAATATTTCTAAAGAGTAACTTTTAACTAAGTGTTGTTTTAAGAATTCTAAGAGTAAAAGTAAGAGTAAGTCTAAGAATGTTTATAAATACGGCCCCAGGCTCCTTCGCAATATATCATATTTGTAAAAGTCTGTATTTGAATGGCATTTAGAATTTGTTTCATTTCAGGCGGAATGTGACCTGTCCGAAATTGACCTTTTATCAGTTTATATAAGTTTAAGAATAATTGGATAGTAAAGAAATTAGTACACTCAGACTCCGAAAAAATATATTCTGAAAATATCACCATTTTAGTAAATATTGTAAAGGGGATTATAAGAAATGGGATTTTCAGAGGTAACATTTCACTATTTTCTTCAATATTTTTTTAAGATTATACTTGGAACACGTGTAAATTTGTGTATAACCCTCGATGTTGCTCGGGGAATACAAATGACACACTTGATAATTTTATCAAAACTAGACTCAATCGGTTTGATAATTTCACTGTTGTATCTGTTTACGTATTTTATCTTTTGAAAAAGCAAGTGACCATGCAAAATTAATGAGAAATATACTCATGTTTCCTATTTCTGAAAAACAAAGTATTTACATACCTTCTCCATGACTTCCATTTTTGAGAGTTTGTCCTGTTTATCCCGATTATGCTCATCATTTTGATTCAAAATTTCTATAAAACGAACACAATCACCAGCAGTATACAAACGCTAGTTTGCTGAATGCAAAAAGAACATATTAATTCAGTTTGTTGTTCACACAAATAGTATCAGATACAAGATAATGATTGTTGAAACTAAGATATGTTTTATTAATAAGTATTATTTAGAACCAAAAACAAAGGACCACATATATAACAAGCTACACCAGAGGAGACTCTTCTCACGTAATTCTTAAGACATTAGCTTCTCTAAACACTTAATGAAGAGATGACACCCCTGTCGTGTAACCATAAATATCGTTTTATCTTTTTATTTTTTATATGATCATTTATTTCATGAACATCATATTAAGGTTCATTCGAATAGACATTAAATATATAAATTCTCTTGGAGTATCGCCCTTCGCCTTCTTGCAAATCATATTGCATGCCCCGATTCATATCCCCATGCATCCACCCATGCATAGTCCCGTGCATTTCCCACCCATATCATATTGCATGCCACTATTTATACCCCTATGGATAACTCCATGGTTATAACAAGTTTAGCAGACTGAAAGGATATATTTTGATTAGTTCAATATCGACCATTAACTGTTTTGCTGAGTATATGGCAAACGTCAAATTGATTTTTATTTATATATGATGGCACTGTACATTCATATTGAGCAATAATCAATTTGTCCAAATATGAAGGTTAAGGATGTTCGCTCCTCAAAGTTATAGTATTAAATGTAAAAAAAATGTTCTAAGGTATATTTTTTAAAAGATCAAAGTATATTATTGAAAAATCATGACGCCTGTAAGATAGTGGGGTGAAGTAAAATTTTAACATGGGAGTCTATGGGAAAATTGGAAAATAACTGCTAAAATGTTTAAAATACTACATTTCTAGTATTAAACTTGTTTTCCTTTTTTAATATGTTACAAAGTTCATGTTCCCCTACCGAAATCTATGAAAAAATATAAATGGTAGTATGGTTTTTTTAAAGCTTTGACACAAAATGTACCTGAACCCCCCCCCCCCCCTTTTTTTTAGTCAAATTTAGGCCATTTATGCTGTTAATGCACTTTTTAGAGGTTCACATTTTATGTAGATGATGTAGAATATCATGAAGTAAATAAAAATGACAAACAAATCTTTACTTAATCATATTTCATTTTTGAAGTTAAAAAGGAAGGAGCGAACACCCTTAAATCCAAGTTGGCTTCTAAATCGTGACAAAGATAAGCTGTACAATATTCTCGGAGGACGAACGGCAACAACACCACCATCTCCTTGAGTTTAAATCTCTACAGTAATACCCACGTGCTTTGTAATCCCGATCCTGTATCAGCCGCTTGCTTGTTTCCGAATCTCTCTCCTGTTAAAAGGGAAACATAACAAGAGTCATCAGAAGATGACATATCCCACCGGTTCCACAACATTTGTAAAACACATCTTTGACAGATACTTGTGTATCTACTACCGTACTTCAGTTAGTGGGTATTACAGATGCTGAGTTTCAGGTATGTTAAGAGTTTTAGACTTCTGCTCCAGTCAAAATCAACAACAACCAACACCCCTCTCATGTTTCTATGGAAACAGGGAAAAAAATTTCAGAAAAAATCTGAAAATATCAAAAGGCACCACTTCAGTTAGTGGGTAATACACATGCAAAGTTTCAGGAAGATATGATGAACGGTTTTGGAGCTGTGCTCCCGAAACGAACCGGTCTCTGAACAAAGTCCAATTCAACATGTTTCTATGGAAACGAAACAAAAATTTTTTTTCAGAAATCTTAAAATATCAAAAGGCACCACTTCAGTTAGTGGGTAATACACATGCAAAGTTTCAGGAAGATATGATGAACGGTATTGGAGCTGTGCTCCGGAAACGAACCCGTCTCTGAACAAAGTCCAAATTCAACATGTTCAAACATGTTCCAACAAATTCATAAAATTTTCAGAAATCTGAAAATATCAAAAGGCTCCACTTCAGTTGGTGGGTAATACACATGGAAAGTTTCAGAAAGATATCATGAACGGTTTTAGAGTTTTGCTACGGAAACGAAATGATTACGGACGGATGGACAGACGGCCAGGGTGATGACTATATCCCACGGTATTACATACCGGTGGGATAATAAAGACACGACAAAGATCGGGGTTCGAATCCCGGTGGAAACACCAACATTTTGTGACCTGGGCAAGGCACTTCATCAACATTTCATACAGTCCACCTAGCTGTATATATTGTAACTGAAGATATTATAATTCAATGCACTATCACTCATGATCCAATTATAGGTTTCACAGCAGTGTATTCTTCCAAAGGTAAAGCAGGCTTATTCATGCAATTCCACAAGCAGCCGTGATATAAGTGAACTTACTTTATAGAGGCATTAAATCCCAGATCACCTTTTCTCGTTTATGATGAATAATGTAAATGATGATTAAAATGTTGTTTACCCGTGTTGTCTTTTCCAAATCCACATTCAGTGCTCCATTTGCTTGCTCCAACTGGCGTATTTCTTCTTGGAATTCTGAAGCATGACACATGTATTAATGAATATAGGCTTACACAAATAGTAGTTTACATTGGATACATTACTCGTGTTACTCCTTGGCGTTTCTTTTGGACTATGGCAATTACTTACAGACTGATTGCAGTGTTTACACACGGGTCTTGTTTTTACCTTTATACATGGGTAAATTTACGATAATTAAATACCTTTATTTCAAAGAGTCTTTTCATGATCCTTTGTATCATGTTGAAATAAGATCTTGAATAGTTCGCATTTTGATAAAGTAGAGATTTGTGTAAAACCTCTTGAGGAGTCTTAATCTGATGTCAAATTACACCAACATATATTATATTACAATGGAATTTGAAAGTAGTTAAGCATTCGCGGTTACCTGTCGTTGTCGACACGTCATCAGGTATGACGTCCTCACCGGACTCATCTGGAACACTGTACAGAGTCATGAAGGTTTTGATCTGATGTTGTAGAGCTCGGAGTCCGACTTTGGACAATTTCATCTGCGCACTCCTCCTATCAACTCTTGGCGGCTGCAGCCTCAGATCTGACTGCGCTTTGTCTTCTGCGAGCTTCTTCAAATCCATTAAATCCGCCTTGCTGCAGAATTCACTGATCATCTGTATAAACTCGATTGTCGTTGCAACAGAGTTGTTCATCTGATGCAGTCTGTTCAGTATCTCTGCAACAGCCAGAGTGGATGACTCTGAACATCTGACGATTTCATCCTTTAGTTGTTTTTCTCTGCTTAGCAGAAGGCATGTCAGTGATTCTCTGGTAGTTGCAACATGGCCCATTAACGTGCCAACCATTGCATTCAGATCATCTTCAAGGGCGTGTGCCTCTTGGATTCCTCGTTGGATTTCCGTGGACTTATTCTGGAGATCCTGTATAGGCGTCTCCAGGTCCTTCTTCGCCGAGGAGTATGCTTTGTCGATGGTCTCCATAGAATGATCTCTATGTCCATCTTGGACACAGATGAGACAAATGTTCTTCCCGCAGGTCATGTCATAGAGGTCAAGAAATGCGTGAGGATGGAGAGGACAGGACTCTTTCTTTAGAAGCTTCTGAGGAGGAACTTGATGCAAATCCTCAAAAACGTAAATCTGATGTTGACGAAAGACCGTTGTCTGACCATGGCTGCTTTGACATTCGGCACACAGGGCGCATTCGCATTCCGGGCAGTAGCAAACAGGCGGTTCCTTGTCATGATACATGTGATATGTACAGCTCCTAGACGATTTCAGGGATTGCAAGAACAGTTTGCTGCGTCTTGCAGGATCTGGTTTAAGAACATCAGGCTGGAATGAAGTCAGACATCTTGAACATTGGTTTTCTGGTGGAACTTGATTGTTTTCTTTGCATTCAATGCATAGCTTGTGGAGACAAGGCAGAAGGAAGACGGTGTCGTCTTCAGATAAGACTTTATGACACACGCCACAGGCATCATCTTGGAATGCTTCCTGTGGATCTGATAATAATGACATGTCTAGTTAAAACAGTTCTTCTCATTTCGTTATGATATTCAACACATTATCGTTATAATTTTTTTTCAATATATTTTGTTTTGATTTCTACTTTCTTTATTTGTACTGTGAAGTGTGTTCCAAAATATATAAAAACAAGTCTAATAGCTTTTCAGAAAGTTTCAAAACTCGTACTTCGCTGATGTAGCAAGGAATTACATTTCCTACAAATGTGGTCTGGAACATTTAATTTGATTCACGTTAGAACGTTCAGCTTCATTAACACATTAGGTCTGGTGGGCAAATTAACCACTCTGTTTAGCCACATCTGAACATCGTAAACGTAATCGTTGATGAACATTAAGTGTGTGATGTTAAAACGTAATTAGCAATAGAGCAACAAAATAGGCCATTTGCGATTTCTTGAATGTTCATGAATATAGTTTGACGTTGTTTTAATGAGTTTACGGCTGAACAATATTCATATTTTACGTAAACCACCTGCAAATTGTGTTCAAAGTAAACACATGCATTTCGAAGCAATGTAACATATTAATAAGATATGGTATTTGTGCACAACTTCTTCATTTCAACTGTATATCTTTTCAAGATCATTCATTTCTCTTTCGTCAGTTTTTTTATATGCATACACACGTACATAGCTTAATGCCACTCAATAATATCTACTGTAGGTGAAAGCAATTTAAGCTTAAATTCGCCTTCGACTTGAATTTGGCACGCACTATAATAGAAAATATTGAAAAATAATTTGTCATAACTGTACAGTTTATTTGCTGGATCTATTTAGGGATGGGCATGTCCAAGTTAGTATAAATAACACCACGCGTCACACTCGTGTTGTTGTCTATCTTGTTCCTGGTTCCCCTTTGTTCTTACTTCCTTCTTGGTTCACTCTACTGAGGTCACATTGATCTTGGATTTACAAAATTAATTCTCGTACGGTAGTTATGATTTGGCAACTGTGCGCTAACTTCACAGACCCCGGGTTTTTTTATATTTTGAATGACAGCAAAACTAGTATCAGCACCATGCCAGCAGTATATATACCTGCAAGAATTATTACTGTTAACATTGTTAATTTATTTCATTATTTATATTAATAGTGAAGCTAATAATGTTAGCATTTTATAGAAATCTTTATAAAAAAAACTTGATCTTACATTTCACAGGCTTTGGTGTTATCAATTCCCACTGTGTTGACGGAGTGATAGCGGCATATTTTTCAACAAGTTCCTGAAAATCCTGAAAGAGAGATGCAGTTGTTAATAAAATAAGAACTTATAAATATGTATATTAAAGTGACAGTAGAAATAAGTAGATGAAATCATTATGTATTTGAAACCAATAGTAAAACACCCATCTCTCTTCTGAAAATCAAGTTTTAAAATGAGTGTACATGGTTCCGTAAAGCCATGAAAATCGTTTTTGTCATTCGAAATAATAAAATGTGTTCACATAAAATGGCCGCCATGCAATGTTTGCTGTATACGCAACACCGTTATTACCACTACGGATAAATGGTGCAATAAGATGCTTTACCCTGATTAAATGATATAAACTATAATTATAAAAGGGAAAATTTATTAATTTTTATTGCAAAAAACGTGCTTCTGCGTAGCAGTGTTTCTCAAAAGCCTATAGAGTCAATGCCTGGCCGGTTTTCCGTCTCGTTGTTGCAAGATTTGGTTCAATAGCCTTACTGAGAATCGACTCCAGTGCTCGTTTATTTCTATTTTAATTGTATTCCTACGATAACCACGTGAATCACTTCAGTAATTAGATACATGTCTCTGGGAAGAATGCCAATTCTTATACCATGAGGCGCATACACATAAAAACTGCTGCTGCTGCTGCTACTACTACTACTACTACTACAACTACTACTACTACTACTACTACTACCACTACTACTACTACTACTACTACTGCTGCTGCTGCTACTACTACTACTACTACTACTGCTGCTGCTGCTGCTACTACTACTGCTACTACTACTACTGCTACTACTACAACTACTACTGCTGCTGCTGCTACTACTATTACTGCTACTACTACTGCTACTACTACTACTACTACTGCTGCTGCTGCTGCTACTACTACTACTACTACTACAACTTCTACTACTACTACTACTACCACTTCTACTACTACTACTGCTGCTGATGCTACTACTACTACTACTACTACTGCTGCTGCTGCTGCTGCTGCTGCTACTACTACTGCTACTACTACTACTGCTACTACTACAACTACTACTACTGCTGCTGCTACTACTATTACTGCTACTACTACTACTACTACTACTACTACTACTGCTGCTGCTGCTGCTGCTACTACAACAACAACTACTACTACTACTACTACTGCTGCTGCTACTACTACTACTACAACAACTTCTACTACTACTTCAACAACAACTACTACTACTACTACTGTTGCTGCTACTACTGCTGCTGCTGCTGCTACTACTACTGCTGCTGCTACTACTACTACTACTACAACAACTACTACTACTACTGCTGCTGCTGCTACTACTACTATTACAACTGCAGACAGAGTTGCCGTGCCCCTGGCGAGATTCGAACGAAGTCATTGAGGAAGACCAAACTAAGATCGCGAGGAATCAGAGTAACAGGATCAACAGTAAGAGTATCACAAAACCTCATGCAATTCAGAAACAGTAATGGGAGAGGCACTATGTGACCATAGCACCCAACAAGGAACAAGAGGTAAGATAAATAAGTAATATAAGTAAGTAATGTAGATATTAAATACTGTGATAACATACCTCATTCAAAATATAATAATGATATTAAATATTCTTTTATGTATATCCTATTTCACAGAAAAAAATGCCGGAACTTACTTTTTTCAAAATGGAAAGGTCTTTCTCAAGCGTTGCCCGGTTATCTTCCATGTCATTGAGATCTCTTTGAACTGGATTGTATGAAGGACTTACGATTAATATAAAATTAAGTTTCTGTCAGTGTCACCAACAAATATCAAACGCACTTTGAAATACTTTGATGGCTTTATTATTGCTAAGATGTGCTAAGACTTACTATAACTGAAATATGTTTGATGATATCTGCTTAAATATAGTTTGTTCTTTGTTTGTTAAATATTCTCTGAAAATTTTTTTGTTATCCCATATGTTAACAAGTGAGTCTGCGGGTTTTATTTTATATGGACAGACAGGTGAAAGTGAAGCTAGGTTTAAATTAGCTAGTGATGTAGTTTGATTTGAGTTATGCCTTGCGGCGGAACAGGAACGTACTTTTCGATTTTTCTCTCAGGACGCTTTGTATTTCATGTTCATGCTGACTGACTGTTTGCTCCATCTGTTGGTCTAGGTCAGCAATCTTCTTGTCGTGGTTGACCTTCAGTTCCTGTATTGCCGCTGCGTTCTCCTCACTGATGTGTGTTATATCTTTGTTTTTTTCTTTGATCTCCTATTCAAAATTTAAAACAATGATTACTTCTTTATGTAAATTGATAAGAAATTTGGTAAAAAGTTATCAAATGAGGGCTCATAAAGTAATCTTTTACAAAATGTTCTAGTAAATCGCGCATAAAATAATATTTAACAATATCGAGTGAAGCGCTCATAAAATAACATCTTACACTTGATATAGTGAAGCGCTCGTAAAATATCACTTACAAAGTCGTGTCATGAAAATGTTTTGTTATCTCCAATAACGTGGATGAGAGGTGCTAAATTCATATTCTTATTCTGAAATTCTGAATATATGTTTTTGAATATCTAATATGTAAAATGATTACCCAGATTTGACAAAAAAATTGGAAAATCAATATTTACTTATACATATGTATTGAATTAATCGAAACCAACTGAGGTGTAAACTTTCTTTTGTACTTCAGTTTATTTATGTTGTGGTTTGTACACTTTGACTTCCTGAGGCGGGTCGTTGTATTTGCACGGATTCGAAAATGTAAACTCCCATCTCATTGAACTATTTCTTTGAACGAAGGCCAATGGCTGTTTGAGTCAAGATTTTTTTGGGGAAAATGCGACAGATATGTATAGTCTCACCGCGTGTTAGGAGAGGACGTTCATTTGGAAGCGACAAGGAAAATTTGGTAGATAAAATCCATTTATTGATAAGGAAAATATATTTTTTATATTGTTTATCTAACATGGTCATTATCTAATTGATTTACAATGTTTAAGGTTTGAAGTTAATAATAAAATAAGTTATTCTAAAACTCACATTTTCCAAATCCGAAATTTGTCTCTCAAGCCTTGCTATTTTCTCTTGATACTCTCTTTCAATGACCTCCTTCTTTACGTATATGAGATCAGTCCGGCCTTTAAAGACAAAATTAAGCCATTTGTTCTGTACCCCAACAGGCTTTAAAAATGCATAAAACAAGGTTAAACATTTATATTTTCGAGAAGCATTTGTCGGAGGAATAAGACATAAGAAGTATTTCATCAACATAAACTTCAGTATGTGCATGCACCTTTGAGTATTTTCAACTTCGTATTCATGTGAAGCAGGTTAACATAAGCTGAACATTGCGATAGAAAGCATAATGTTTTACTGCCCTAAAACCCAAAACATGCTTACTTGCTAATTTAAAGATAGTGTTACTGTGAATGTTATAATGACAGTTTTGTGAAATGATATCCAAATTGATAGATACTTATCATTCTCTTCACTCGTTAGGAAAAATAATCACTTGCTGATATAAAACAGGTGTTACTGTTAAGTTTTTGCTAAAGCGAGTCGTCGTCGGATTTTTTCCCACAGGACCCATATTTATAAAAATTAGCAGTGAAGCGTAGCTTGGCTCGTTTGCAGGCAGGCTATTCAGCCCGGGTCAATAATGACTATACTACATCATATAAGAATGTCGATCCCTGATTGGTCCACGTGACCATTAACAAATATCAATAAACACATGTTTCATATCCCGCAACATGAATAAAGCATGCATCCACGTCAATCATTCCATGTCACGTGACACAAGTTAATGGTCATACTTTGTCGATCGATCAGCTGTTTCCTGTCAGAATTTTTTTTTGTTTTTGTTAATGATATTTTGAGACATGCGGTAAGATAAATACGTTATAACATTCAGTTAGTTCGGGTGACATCGTAATTTATCAGACCCTTGTTAGTGTTCATCCGACTCGCCAACGGCTCGTTGGATAAACACTAACGCGGGTCTGATACGGCTCGTTGAATAAACACTAACGCGGGTCTGCTAAACTACGATGTCACCCTCCACTGAATGTTATAACTTATATTATGCCCTTCGACGGCGACTCGCTTTATATGACAATTTTATTAAATGAGATCAAAATACTAACCGCTGTCTTTGCTCGTTTGATCCAATTGTTGTTTCACATGGGTCTGTTTTGATTCATCCAATGCTATGAGGAATGCTCTGTATCCAGCTTCCCCTCGGCGCATCAGAATATCCAACAACTTGGCCACGTCACCCCTACATTGTTCATATTCTTCTCCCGTCAAGGCGTCGGCTTGGAACATATAGTCAAGGCAACTGTTGACGTTTAAGTCCTCTTTCAGAAAGGTGAAATTCGTTCGGATAATTTTTTTATGATCCCTTTTTGGCGGTTCCATTGCAAATATTTTAATTTCAAATTCTGTATCCAAATTTAAGTCTTACGGATGGAAAGACTGGCAATATCCTTATGTTTTGTTTTAAATCAGGAGGCTTAGCTCCCCTGTTTTCGGACATGTATGTATATTGGAATTTGCAAACAACATGTTAATAACAGGTGCTACCGCTATGCCTAACATTATCCAACACGTAAACTAGTAAGACTAATACCATCTTGTTTCCCGTTTGAAAATTGAATTGTTAAGGTGAGTAGGCCTATATAACGTATAACGTATATAACATCCTCGTTTGGTATTATTATCAAGATTGGGGTTTTGTTTCACGATTTTTGCTTCCTGATTTTAAAGTTCAACGTCCGTTTAAAACATTGACTATGATTTTTCATTCTATATCTATATTAATCTATATATCTATTTATCTATATTAGGTGAAAAACGTTCTTTGGCGAATTAAGCAGCAGATGATTTTAATAATGACAGTTATTTTGTCATAGAAAACCCAACGGATCTGTAATGACGTCACCCTGACGAACTAGTTTCTCACATGAAGTAAACAAGTCTTATCAAAAAACAGTTTCACCACAAACATACGGATGAGTCTGTATGGATTATTAACCATTTTCCTGCTAGTTTATCAACGGTTAAATTGAATTGAAGTTGTACTTTAAGTTGTGCCATTTAACAGCTATCGTCAGAACTGTTATTCCCCTCACTGTTTGAAGGTAACGAGAACATAACGAGGGTATGTTCAGTTGTGCAAGTATTTACGAACACAATTTAAGAACCCATCAATATATCAATATACGTCAATATATTCATATTTCATATTCCTTTGAAAACTACACACATGTTTTTTGTTGCTGCTGTTTTCATCACAACGCATTTTAACCAACTTCCAGAACCAAACACATCAGTATATTTATGTTTGTTGTATCCCATAAGAAATCACAAAAAAGCGTTCTGTTTGGTAATATTTTCAGGCACATTTAGACAAAGTCAGAATAGATTTTATCAGTATGCATCATCGCTGTGTTTCATGGGTTATCTCAAATAGCTTGTTCGGTCTTGTAATGTCAAACGCAAACATATTGTAAAACAAATTCAGAACAGACTTTGTTATTATACACATACGATATATCCTTTAGTCAGAAACATATGAGTTTGATGGTATTCCACGCAAGGTGAATGAACAGTTTCAGAACACACCAACATTGTGCTCACGTGGCTCCTGTATTGTTGGCATCACAACGAAATTGTCAGAATTCCCTAAACGGCGCATTTTTTGCAAATGTATACAATCTGCATCTCTTCAAAAATCACAATAATGGTATATCCAGTAGCATACACATCGTATATCGAATATGAACCCAAAATGATCAGCGAATACATTCACTCAAGTAACGAGAAACCAGCACAGAAGTCCATGTCAAGTATATGCCTGATAAAGTTTTATGAAATCAACACAGAAATGTTATCCATACTGAAATCCATTCCACTGAAAACCGATGAAATCGTGTCCACGTCGTCGTTTCCTTGTTTTTAAACACCACACAAGAATATTTTAGAAAACCTTTTTTGCTATATTCCAATGGAAATTAACACAGAACTCGTCATCGCGGTATATCCGAGAATACGCAGCCTAGGAATCAGTCACCACATTGCTGGTATATAACGTCTTCAACACGAGAGTTTTATTTGATGACATAGTTCAATGGAATTTAACACTCAGATAGTCTTCACGGTACCTCATTCATGTTCTAGCATCAACTCTCCTTCAGAAAATAACACAGCCGATGTAATCGTGTCCAAATCGTGCGGAAAGGTAATTTCTGTTTAGCTAACCTAGCTTGTTTTGGATCACACAGCAGTTAATATGTCGCTTACGGAACATTTTCAGCACAAATGTTTCTACTCCTTTGCACATAGAAATGTCGTAATAAGCAAATACTTAGGTATCCATGGCCATGTGAGATAATAATAATTATAATAATCAACTTATATAGCGCCGAGTTTCAGCTGGGCTGTTCACAGGCGCTTTACAATCGTGGATGGCTATTTATAGGAGATGTGTAGCTTTTATAACTCGTTATTTACTGCAATGTTACCGAACCAGGAAGAAGATTTCATTGGTCCACCCGGGCACAATATTGAGACATAATATATGAGGGGTAAAGGTGCCCCTGTAAGTATTCTACCTACGGATAGACGAATAGAGACAGCCGGTCGCTGCTAGACTATAACGTTTTTTATTTAATTTACGCAAACTATAATCTGCGAACAGGTGACTTTAAAAAGAGACCGCCGATTTGAGGCCCAGTTTAAGTAAATTAATGAAGAGAAATATCGAAAGAGAACGCCGATTCGTGGACCAGTTTAAGTACAATTAATGAAGAGAAATATCGAGATAGCACCATCTGTAATATGATAAATGTTCACCCAGGTAATTGCTATGAAGTTATGAGGCCGCATCCTCGATATCTCACGGTTATCGGGTTATCGAGGATGTGTCCAGGACGTCGCATAGTGATAATACAGTGGTTATTTTCTATATATTTCTCTTCCTTACATTTACACTTATAATTCATAAGTATGTCGCTCTTTCGAGTGTAATAAGTACAGTTACGTTACTGTCCGTTCTACTAAAATTGAATCGGTTACAAATAAATAACCTTCGTTTTGACTGCTAACTACACTAATGGCGCGAACATTATCTCTAGACGGCGAAATACGGGAACTCGCGCTGGGACATTGGTTACCAGGCAAACATGATCGTAACGACAATATCAACTCAGTTTTTTCCAACCATTTGGGTAATAAAAGCGTATAATAAGAGCATCACCGGTTGTATATTGTTCATTTAAGACGTCAATAGACAAGATATGACGTACAGGTCAGATAGAGGTATTATACTCAGCGTGAGAAGAAGGAAGTACAATTTTAAATGATAAAAAATCAGGTAAGTAATTCGTTGAAACACAATCAGCCCAACTGTGATCCTATTGAACTGCAGTATCGAAGCGTAACGCTAGTTCAGAAGCATATATACACTCAACCGCAAAAGAAACGTCACCGTACAACATACAAGATAATACAATCCACGCAAAATAAAGACGACTGAAGCAAAGATACATCATGTCTTCAGAAACCAACTAAACTGGATTTGAAATTTCAAAACATTTTTTTCCATATTTCTGAGAAACCCATGTTTTGAGAAATCTTCGTTTTGAATCTCCTTAACAAAAGAAGAGATAGGAGACTAAAAAAAGGGCGTTTCTACTTGTTTTATGACGTTCTACAGTAAAAACGCGTCAACAAATTTAAGTCCAAGAAGGTTATTTATGTCGATATAATCTTTTATTTATTTCTACATTTTATGAATTTTTAAGTTAGATGCCAAAAATTCGGGCCCAATAAAAAAAAATTAAAAAGCGATTTCAGCACCCCAAGTGCATTTGAACTGACATAAAAGTATAATACCCTGATGTATGAAATTGCGGGTATTTCTTAACAAATCATGGCCTTATAAACAGCATTCAAAATTGTCCTGCATCAGTATTTCGTTTTGTACACCTTTGAAAATGTGGTGACGTTTCTTTTGAGGTTAAGTGTACACATACATCTGTCTGTCTACATTGTATATGAGTAAGGTGCTCTTGGTAATCCTTCCAATTTTCAATAAGAAATTGGCTTATTTAGCAAAGATACATGTTAATAGGTTGTAGTAGTGACACATTGTTTTTAAAAACAAACCAATCAATAACAGCATAGTGTGAAACAGCTTGGCGCAAACAGTTCGTATTTCTGAAGATGCCGGATTAACCTAAATATTCAGTTGTTACTGAAGTTCTATAACATGCAGTATGTTTAATATTGTAAATAGTCATACGGGTTTTTTAAATTTATTTTCATGATTGAAGTTATGATTCTAAACGGGAAAAGTGGTATGATTGCATCAATGAATAGTGTTAGTTATCATTTTTGAAAATACTATACATTTCTGCGCAACGACGGTAACCAACAGCTCATGGGAGTTTCAAAACATGTCCATGAGGCCCACTTAAAGCGGCAATTGCAAAATCCTTACATATTCGTCGACATAGTATATCTATGAACAGGGACCTGGGCCTGTATTCATAAACATTCTTAGTAATACAAAACGATGAAAATTCTAATAATCTTTAAGAATAATGGCCTGGGCTTCTTAGTCCCAGTAGCTTACAAACCGATCTTAGCAACGAATCCATTCTCCCTACCCTAGCTGATATGCTTCATAACTTGTATTCTACCGAAGGAGGTGCATTTTACATTGCAGCAGGGTACATCAAAATGACGTAATCTGATGTTCTGCACACTACACGTGTTATGAAGTTTGTATTTGTAATACTTATGACCAACAGGCTATATGTCAGAGGCTCATCTTTGATATATGTTGTGACTTTACGAAATACTTTATAATTTTCGGTCCCGGAAACCTAAGTACATGACGCTTACTATGGGGTAGTTACCATTCATCGGCTTTAGTCATCAAACTTAATGGTAAAGTGGAGCATACAAAGTTTCCTTTAGACAGTTCTAACGTACAGATTTGCATAATTTGTTTTTTTAATTTCATATCTCGTGTAGTTAACATTTCATATGATCACCTACCGCCACTCTCGCCAGTGCGACTACAAACTCTCCCACTAAAAATAGCCGTACGAGTTCACGTGGATGTATCGTGTTTGAAGAGCCAGGGCTGCTTTAGCGTGACCCTACAAACAACCCGGGTGATGCATGGTCCTTTTATAAATTTTGAAGGTGTCCCGTACGAGTACATATCCACGGTTAGCAAACCCTATAACTGTACAATATTAATAACAGGGCTTCGTTCCATAACAGCGATCGCTTATAATCGCTCATTGATTTCTCAATGTAACACTCAAGTAGCGCTTAAGTAGCGCTCATTCTCTCTTGAACGATACGGTGCAAATTCCTCGAATTGTTTGCTTGCCTTGCTACGTAGCTCTACATTGAGCAATCGCCTTCAAGAGAAACCTCTCTTGAACATGGCCCTATTTTATTCATAAAAACGCTTGTGGCACATACCGTTCTGTAAAGGAGGCGTACCATAAAAAGGTATCTACAACATTAAAGCCGTACTTTGTTCAACACACTGCCTATAATACTCAGTACAGTGTGCAACCCCTGACTGATCTCGCTTTATTCACAGACTCAGAGATACGCAGTGTTATTCGATCATCAAAGCCCACTACCTGTGTTTTGGACCCAATCCCAACCAATATTGTACTCAAACATTTGGATGTAATTCTTCCATGTATTACGAGTATTGTGAATAAGAGTATCGAAAGTGGAATGTTTCCAGAGTGTTTCAGAACAGCTGTAGTGAAGCCTCTCCTCAAGAAGGACAATCTGGATCCATCACACTTGAAAAATTTTAGACCGGTCTCAAATTTGACATTCCTATCCAAAGTCATTGAAAAAGCTTTTCATATTCGACTTAAATGTCATCTTGCGGAGAATGCACTCATAGAAAAGTTCCAGTCAGCTTATCGCAAATTCCACAGTACTGAAACAGCCTTACTAAGAGTCATAAATGATATTCGTGGAGCAGTAGATCAGGGCAATATGGCAGCTCTGATATTGCTGGATTTGTCTTCAGCATTCGATACAATTGACCACAATCTACTTCTGGACAGACTCCGACATCAGTATGGAATAGGTGGGACAGCACTACAGTGGATATCATCTTATATTAAAGGAAGATCACAATTTGTGATGATTGGAAATGACAGGTCATCCACTGTCAACTTGAAATATGGTGTCCCACAGGGATCTGTACTTGGTCCAGTGTTATTTGTTCTCTATTGTGGCAGTACTTCAAACATCATCTCACAACACCGCCTCCTCCACCACTCATATGCCGATGACTGCCAGTTGTACAATCACTTTCATCATCATAACTCAGAAGAAGCTCTTTTGAATATAGCTAATTGTACCAGGTCCTTGAATTCTTGGATGACAGAAAACAAACTCAAACTGAACAGTGATAAAACGGAAGCAATCATTTTTGGAACTAAGCAGCAGCTAAAAAAAGTGGATCTAAGCACCGTTAATGTGTCAGACACGGACGTTCAGCTAACCAAGACTGTCAAGGATCTCGGTGTCTTGCTAGATCCAACACTCTCAATGGAAGCTCAGATTAACAATGTCTGCAAAATATGCTACTTGAACTTACGTGTGATTGGAAATATTCGTCCTTTGATCACCATGGAAGCTGCACAATGTCTAACCAGATGTCTGGTACTGAGTAGACTCGACTACTGTAACAGTCTTTATGTCGGACTCCCGGATATTCTCCTTGACAAACTTCAAAAGGTACAAAATACAGCAGCGCGAATCGTGACTCTAACATCTAAAGGATCGCACATTACTCCTGTCCTTAAACATCTTCACTGGCTTCCAATAAAAGCAAGGATTCAACTCAAAATTTTATGTCTAATGCATAAATCTCTGCATGATCAATCGCCTGCCTACATATCAGAGTTGATATCAACCTATGTCCCAACACGGGAACTTAGATCACAACATCAGAATCTATTGACAGTGCCGAAGTGTAACCTCAAGTGCTTTGGTCAGAGATGTTTTGAGCATTTTGCTCCTAACATGTGGAACTCTCTTCCCAAAAATCTGAAACTATGTCCAACATTTGAATCATTCAAATCAAGTCTAAAAGCCTATCTTTTTGTTCAGTTTTATGGTTCATAAGGACTTTCACAATTGCAACAATTGTACACATTGATTTGTTATTGCTGTTTGTGTGAAGTGAGCACATTCAAATGTGCATCACTATTATCATTATTTATTAGCATTATATGTTAAGCGCTTTGAGCATGCTTTCGAGCGTGGATATGTGCGCTTTATAAATATGCACTATTATTATTATTATTATCATAATTCAAACACCGTGTCAATATTGATTATAAAAGCTACTCAAAATTATTCACAAAACACGGGCAATAGTTAATAACCGTTTATTGAAATGCCTACATTCTAAGCGTCTGGTATTTCTTTAGCGCTGCTGCAAATTTGTTGTGTTTTTTAAAAAGCTAACAGCAATAATTGTTAGAATGTTGTTTCTATATTGAGCGATGAGTGAGTGAGTGAATTATTGCTTAACGCCACTTCGGCAGTATCGTTGAGCGATGGAGGGAGTGGCCTAAAACCGTTTGAGTAAACAAATCACCTCATGCCGTTGCTAAGCAAATGACGACTATAAGATAGAGAACTTTTAAAACAAATGTGAGACGTTTAAGAATAGGTTTATACTATAAAAGACATTCATAATGATCCATATAGAAAAACAATGTCATTTTGTAATGGCTTGTAATTCATATTGAGAAATAATAATTTTTTGATAATTATGAATGTAAATTCATTTAATTAGATATGTTGTATTTCCCATTAGATATTAACATACACAGGTTCATGATTGATACATTCGTGATATTGATATTGATATTGATATTGATATTGATATTGATATTGATATTGATATTGATATTGATATTGATTCACACTGTCCAGTGACTCACAGGGGCTTCTATTTCTGAAAACAAACAGTTCCTAGGTCAAATACTTTGATACGATACACCCTATACTAATAAATAAAGAGTATAGGGTGTATCGTATCGAAGTAAGGAAGGAACTGTTTGTTTCAGCAATACAAGCCCCTGTGTACTGACTTTCATAGATAAAGGTTAGGAAATATGGATGGACACCCACAGGATTGTCTCCATTCAAAGATACAAAAACCCCACCCCTCGATTGTACTGTGAGTGTTTATGCTGTGAATGCTAGTTCATCTAAATTACACTTTCAGTGATGTATTACAATGTTCCTGGCATTGCTGCCAATGATTTAAGGTGAATATTTACTGTTTTCATTAGGTCTTCAGACAAGGTCTGAAAGACCTATTGTTATTGTCCTGATTCTTTTTATTATTATTTGTACGATTTTGTGTAACAGATTCTGAAGCAACGGCTGATCCGATTTTTATGAAACTTTCAAGGATGGTAGCATTCATTAAAATCTTGCCTCGTGTCGTGGCGGAATTTTTAGTTTTTGCCTCATTAAAGGTCCAGTTCGATTCTAATCTTCAAAATTTAACATTGGAAATTTTTGAAAAATGCACTTAGAGACTTGCAATTTTTTTTAAAAGATGCGCAATGACAATGCGAGCAAAAAAGTAAATCAGCCCGACTTCGTACGTCACATTGTTTAGACGCCATTTTCATGTTTAACACTTTTTTCAATGTTCCGACCCCATGTACCTTTGACAATCTTCTCCTCTGAAGATACTTGCACCACGAAGCTGAAACTTATACATATAATAGATTGAGCTGTTTTACAAATTGATTTCACAAACAGACAAGCCAACATAGCATACTATTGTCGTGTTATTCATTAAACAAAACTGGGGCTCTCAATATAGCACATATAACATTTGCTCCCTATTTTTCAGTTTACTCCCTGTTATTCTCAGCTGGGACATACATGCTTTTTGAAAATATTCAGGGTCATTTCGAATCTATATCTTTCGAAATAGACCATTACATTTCCTTCAAAATGGTATAGAATATTAGCTAACAAAAACAGTTCACGAATAAAGATCTTTCCACGTGTACCTTAAAATTTCATTTGCTCCCAAGAAAAAAGTTTAAGGAGAATGTCGGTTCATATGAAGAAATGTTTACTTTAATAATTG
The DNA here is from genome assembly GCA_936450465.1 of Gibbula magus. NCBI lineage: Eukaryota > Metazoa > Mollusca > Gastropoda > Trochida > Trochidae > Gibbula > Gibbula magus. The sequence continues at coordinate 28,248,122 of OW388306.1, forward strand.
AGGGCAGCTTAAAAAAAGACGGTCAATTGTGTTTTACTCAGCGAGGGAACCAGGATGTGAAAATTATAATATATACACAGCAGATAGATAAGAACTACAGTGTAGTACTTTAGGGTTTTTACAATAGGCCTACATGTGAATTGTACCTTTTATTTGTATTATGTCCACCAACCTGATCGAGCACCTAGCTAGTGTTTTTTTAACGTGACAAATGTAAAATTACACATGAGTGAATAACAAATAACATAGGTGGTACAATCTTTGTCTGAGCTAGCCTTCTTTCACAAATCATTCAGGGGATTGTAACCCAGCAAACACAAAACGTTTTAAAAACGTTTTAAAAACGTTTCCTGAAAGTTTCCAAGCAAAACGTTTCCACAAAACGTTTTCGAAACGTTTATAAAACATTTCTGAAAACGTTTTTCCACAACGTTTTTAAAACGTAACAAAAAACGTTTTTAAAACGATGCTCTGAAACTTTACAGAAACGTTTTATTACGAATGTTTTAAAAACGTTTCTAAAACATTTCTGAAAACGTTTTTCGACAACGTTTTGAAAACGTAACAAAAAAACGTTTTTAAAACGATGCTATGAAACTTTACAGAAACGTTTCAATACGAATGTTTTAAAAATGTTTCTAAAATATTTAGTTTACACCATCAAAATAACGTTTCAAAAACGTTTATGAAACGTATTTTCCATGTTAATTGGGGAAACTGTGATGGGAAACTGGGACATTTTTCCTTTCTTGTATGCATGTAACGTTGATTTTAAACAGGATGTGCTTATTAGGCAATGTTAATTGTTATAACATTCACGTGATATCAGTAGAAGGGGGGACAACAATCCTAGCTACGCCATCCCTTATCTGTAAAGTTGACTGACATCCCACCGAGTGATGCGTCACTAAAGTTACCTTAGTTCATTGGATCAACTGACAGACAAAACATCGTCAGAGTTACATGTCGCAGAGCTTCAGTAACAGAAGAAGGCAATACGTATTTGTGAACATAATACCTCAATCAACAGGGCCAACGGTTAATTTACCTAATGGATTTCTTTTCTAGTCAAAACTGTAATAATCCGTGGATTCGCTCATTAATATATGTGACTTAATTACCCTGCCTGCAAGATATTATGTATTTTCTCTAATTGAGTCATTCTGCAGTACATTAAAACATAAAGTGAATTTCAGTTTCAATCAGACCACAGTCACACATTTTACATATCGTATTGACATTAACACCTCGTATATTACATCTCAAGGGAAGTGCATGTAATCGTAATAAATAGATATTTCTTCTTATTGCTATATTATTAATAGAAGTGACATATTATTCAGAATTTAATCACGATTTAACTTCCTTGAAATATCTTAGATGAACAGCATCCTTTATTTTAGCAATAATACGTTGATTTTCACAATCAAAAATCCTATTCTTAAAGGTTGAAATAAAATATGAAACATCACCAACTTCTTGACTGTACCACACAAATCCGAAACCATAAGAACATAACATATATTTAACCGAAGTTGCCCAAGTCACTCTGCAAGCTGAGTGTAGTTTTCTCATGAGTAAGTAAGCCTGTTTTAGATACCGATTTTCTGACATCCTTAAATTGACTTGCCTCTTACGCCTTGTCTAAAAAGGGAATACCACAGTCCCACTTGAGAAAAATGCATTTCATCAGATCTTTAACAAAGGCTTATCTCTAAAAGAACTTTGAAAATCTGGGCCATGGATTGTCTATTTGAATTATAGTAAGGAGTTATTGAAACATTTATTTTCTTGGTTAACCTTAATGCAACCAGTCACTGACTTAAAGATGGATCGATTTGATTGTTAGTCACTCCCCTTTTTAACAGAGGCTTATCTTTAAAAGAACTTTGAAAATCTTGGCCTTGGATTGTAACTTAGCTATTGGAATTATAGTTAGGAGTTATTGAAACATTGTTTTCTTGGTTAACCACAATGCAACCAGCCACTGACTTACAGATGGATCTACTTGATCGTTAGTCACTCCCCTGAGAACAGCTTTGATTGGATGCTTTGTGAATGGTGCCAGGTAGAGGATTCCCTCAATATAGTATCCCAGGGATCTCTGTGTGCTACACTCGTGTTCAATGCTTCCTCCTGCCAGCAGACCTGGTTGGTACAAGATGCTTGTGCCTTGAAGTAGACAAATGGTGTATTGAGTAATTTGAAGAGACAATAACTTTTGGAATAATTTCTTTATATGGAAAATAGCATTGTATTTAATACAAAAACTCTTGAATGAAAAATATCACAATTATAATGAATTGAATGAAATTAACACAAGGAATGTGTTCAACTAAATTATTTAAAATTTAGTTTTCTGTCTTTACTACAGTTTTATTAAATTGTTAAAAAGATTGTAACTGTAATGAAGCATATCCCAGATAACACACAACTGGTGGACCACTTTTGGGCCACTAGTACCGGCTCCAGTGGCCCACTAGTAGTTTGTCCAGCTGATGTGGGCCACCGGTGCCTAAACACATATTTATGAATTAGATATTTAACTTCTCAGCAATGTGTTGTTATCTTATCTAGATTGCATTTTTCTCTCACCTGTTTCGCTAACAATTATCTTCGATCCATTAGTAAGTTTGTCGAGCAGTCTGATGAAACTTGCTTCAAAATCTTCAAGAAATATAGGAAGAAGATAACATGAAGCATATTTACAGTACAAATGATAAATAAAGATAAGACAAAATTTCAATTTTTTTCTAGAAGTTCTTGCAGATCACAGAGAGGTACCTTGAATGAATGAAAACACCAAAACTATATTAACTTACATACTGTACACACAATTTATTAACAGTTGAATAATTTAATTGTGATTTTCTGTTTCATGAGTTTACTGTATGAAACGACATTCATGTTTTACCCCTCAGTCCAGGATCATCATCATTTGGACGCGAGCAGCGCCTTGTCTTTTTTCATAAGATCATAAATGACCTGGTGGCCGTCCCAAAATCCCCTCTAGAACTTAACAAAAGACAACAAAGAACAAGTAACAGTAGATCACTATGACTGATATCTGCCACCACCAATACCTATAAACATTCATATTTCCCAAGGACTATCATTGATTGGAACTCTCTTCCAAACTCCTGTGTAGAATGTGAAAAGACTGAAACTTTTAAGCTGAAACTCTCTAGTCACAATATGAGTGACTAGGAACCAAACGCTGCGCACACACTCCCCTCAGCAATTTACTCAGAAGTGAGGCATAGCTGAGTACCATACAGATACAGATACAGACGGTGAACTAGTGTAATTCAAACATACAGATTAGCAGAAACAAAGGTATCCAACCTCCTTTTTAATGTCTTTATACATTCATCACATTTAAGGAGGTTGGTGACCTTTCATTTTGCTAACCTTTAGTTGCCACCTGGTGATTTGTTTGTTCCTGTAGTTGTGTGTTTATCCTAACCAATGTTTCCATAGACACGTTTGTAATTTGAGTATTAAGGGAGATGCATGATTGGTTCTGCACTTTTGTGAATACATGTATATCTTTTTTTTATAGTCAACATTAATATTGATCTTTAACCTCTTTATGGTGCTGTACATGTATTTGTATATTTGTACAGGTATTTGTTAAACTAAACATCAAATGATACAGTGATGTGTTTTAAGATAGTTGTTATGTTGTTATTTACATATTTTGATAATTTGCTTAGCTTTGATTGCATCCTCTCGTGCAGTGCTAAGTTTCGTCTCGTTTGCTCCTACCTGCAAACTTTTATCATCAAAGGATTCTATGATAAGCTCTCTATACATCAAATGATGACGTTGTAATCCCCTGTCGTAGTTTATAACATTTTTATTTATTTTTCGAATTCGTGTCCAAGTTCAGCGTCACAGATTACAACGTAAGATGGTTATTCAATTTCATGCTTCTCCAAGGATTTACATAGAAGATAGAGCTCTCTATATTCGTTGCACTAGGATTGGACTTAGATAACAGAGCACAGCAGTTGGATCAATCACCTTGTGAAAACGAAACAAAATTCAAACACGTGTGTATATATATTATTAATGATTCAAGAAACAAAGAGATTCAGGCCAGGTGTGTCTGTTCTCTTTTTTCTTACTATCTTTTTTTCTGTATCTTTTGTATATATGTTATGTGTGTCTCGTTGATCTTGTATCCAGCTTTTTGAAAAATACATGTCCAGCGGCGTTGAAATTAGCCTTTGGCTTGTTCGCCAATCTTATTTTCATGTTTATGAAATAAAATACGTTTAAACTATGTATGTTATATAGTTTCATTCGAACTGTATACATAACGTAATTGTGAAGTGTAAGTATAATGGAGAGGGCTTTAAGAGTTTACAGACAGCCGTTTCACTTCTGAGAATAAAACATGTTTAATAACAAAATAGTACAATTGCACAGGGGTTTGCATTAATAAAATCGTATGATATCAATACGCAAACGGTGTGAATCAAGGACTTAATTGTATGTTAAATAACAGAATTCACGTGCCAGGATAGACCTAATTAGGTGATTACATTATATTTCTTAGCGGTATGACAAATTTTCCCTCGAGTTACCTTCCCCTTACGACCTTGATCTTCAAATATAAACATGTCTCGTATCCACAGGATCACAACCGTTGTTTGTAAACATGTTTCTCGATGTTCTGCGTTCAAAACAAATGCATATTCAACAACGGCACATCCTATGCAAGAAAGAGATCTTTGGGATATCTATCACAAACGAAAACGCCTCGTGGAAGGTAAATAAATGTGTGTAACCTTCACTTTGAAATGTACACCGAAGCCGAAGGCTCATCTGTCTGACTGTCACTGTCAGAGTCACTCTGTTTCCACATCCACGACACGGGGTATCTGCATGATCGAGATGTATGCTTTTTATATTGCTATCAAATGTAAATAATTCTATGTAAGTAGTAAAACGAATGTGAATTATGTTCGATCGTTGATGATACAGACTTTCTCTAAATACGGTTTGTCATCACATAAATCTGCCAAAAAGATTTAAATAAATTTAAAACAAAATCGACCTGAAAGTGCAACTTTTGCTCTCTCAGTTAAGATGTTTGGATAGACCGATTTTACCGGGTGCACATAAATCTTAATTGTTATGTCGTACTATCTTTTTAACCCTTGAGCTTCCTAACCCATCTGTCAACGATCTTTAAGCGGCCTTCACACGTCAAACTAACTTTTGTCAACACGTGTTGGCCAACTTATGAAAATTGTCAAACTTTCCTGTTCACACGTCAAACTCATGTTGTCAATCTTTAGGTTCAAATGACGTCATGAAGTTATGTGATTCAAAAGCTGCATTCCATTGGCATTGACAACTCCATAAGTTTGATGGAAAAGTTGGTGAGAATAGAGAGACTGACCCTATTTCTTGCCAACAATTTGACAACTCGGACACTGGTGTTGGTGACGAGTTGCTGAACCGTTCTCACTCTCACACTTGAGTTGGCCATCATGTGTTGTCAAACTTAATAGTTTGCTGTGTGAAGGCCGCTTTAGGGTTAGTTTGTTTAGCGTATGGGTTGGTAGTGCATTGCAGTTGATAATAACAAGCGCCCGGTAAAGTGCAGTACTCCGGAATAGACTGACGATCTGTTAGGGTTGGTTTGCCTAGCGTAAGGGTTCATAGTGAAATGTGATTGATATACTAGCGCTCGGTAAAGTGCAGTACTCCCGATCCATAAATATTGTCTTCATTTTTCATTCAGACTATTTTTTCCTGCAAAATATAGCAGACGTGTCCAAAATAATATGCTCTAATTGAATAAACTGAAACTTCTGTCGCCTAAATCCTCCATTCTGCACATGCATTGAGTTACATACTAACCAATGATTGTACAGAGATCCTGTCCACCAAGGTCTGAACTAAATATGATCATTATCATTATTAAACTTAGCATCAAAGTCATGATTATGATCAACCTTAATATCCAGTAGGATTAAAATCTGTTCTGAGGAATTAAATCTGCAAAATAGCTAATATCGAGTTAACTGAATTGCATCAGAATATGGGAGTCTAGCGCTACGACATGCTTACAGACGGTTTTGGGAGAAAATCTCTGAATGATATGAGTTTGTATCCCGATAAATGTACTATTTTGCAACTTTTATTCCTCAGAAAACTGTCTATTTTAATCAGACTCCCTTAATATCTTGCCTGAATTGCAGTACCTTTTTATTTTCAGAAAAAGCATTTGCCCCTGATGTGAATCCTGAAGGTATTTACGCGAACAATGAAATCCACCTGGGTGATGTAGAAGTGTATGGATTTGACTATGATTACACACTGGCTCATTACACGAACGAGCTTCACTTTCTTCTCTACAAGCTCGGACAACATGCACTCGTCAACAACTACAAGGTGAGAATATTCCCAAAGATCAACTGACTGTCAATTCACTAACCCATCACAGCGCTGTAATCTAATTTGGGCACAGGAAAGTGCCCACTACAGTCTACTATGTGCAGTGACTAAATCCTGTTTTATATGTGTAGCCAATATACAGGAATTATAACTCTAAAAATCTTTCCCAGAATACTCCGGAACCACAGGTAACAGGTCAAACGGACATTGTAATACTATGTATAAATGCCTCAATTTATCCAATTTTCTTTTTAAAATATGCAGTTTTGTATGTCAATTCTAACATGTTTTATTCTAACATTTGATGTACATGTATTGTGTTGTTCTTTTCAGTATCCGAATGAAATTTCCCAGTTCAAGTATGACCCAGCTTTTGCAATTCGAGGTCTCCACTACGATGTTAGACAGGTGTAGTGATTTTTATGATAAAATTGTTTCAGTTATTTTAAATTCGTACCAACCTGCAGAGGTTGCAGATTCTTTGAAGAGGATCCTCCTTGGGGTACATATAGCATAAAAATCCTATTTTTTGAGTTATGACAGTTAGAATTTAATATTTTTAATAAAATAGCCGTAAATAATAATAAATTACTAAAAAATAAACATTTGGACCACCCTAAGTGGGCCCCAGCCCTGGCGGTTGCTAGGCACGCCAGGGGCAGGTAACTCTCATCTCACCACTTATCAATCTGACAGGCAGACAGAATAAGGGGAGGCGGGTGGCCCTACCCCAAGGAGGATCCTCTTCAAAGAATCTGCAATCTCTGCAGGTTGGTTCGATTCTTTTTCAGAAGGGATCCTCCTTGGGGTACATATAGCATAAGACAGACTCCCAAAGAAGAGTCGTGGCAGTGGAATTCTGTCTGGATAGACTGTACAATATAGGTGCTCGCAGATAATTTCCTTAAAAAGCGAAAAAGAGGAGCAACCAACCTGAACTCCGTAAGGCCAACTCCAGGGGATGGACCGTGCCTGAGGACCAGGGAATACTGTAACACGCCTTCAAAACAGGCATACTTTACTTACGCAAAATGCACCCCCCAAATGGGGTCACAGGGGTCACATCCTTAAAAACCTATTTTCATCTTCTTCTCCAGTTCCAAAAGGTCTAGAGAGCTGAAAAGTTGTGTGAAGACTCCTTGGCCAATGGGGATTCTAAATTGTAGATTTTGTGACCCTGTGACCCCAATCTAGGTCACGGGTCATGACCCAAAAACCTATTTTCATCTTTATCTCAAGTATGTCAAGCTCAAGAAAGGTGAAATGTTGTGTAGAAACTCTTTGGTCAAAGGTGATTCTTAATTGTAGGATTGGTGACCCTGTGACTCAAAATACGGGTCACAGGGGTCATGATCTAAAAAACTTTTTTTTTTCTTGTTAACAATGTATTACTTGAGATAACTTAGATATTCAACCTTAGATAATAAATCAATGAAATTCTGATGAGCTACAGAGCCCATGGCTATATTTTTTTGGAAAAGGACTACGGGGAGAGATACAAAAAAGGCTTAAAACACCCGTGAAGTAACCCCTGAGAAACAGCCCCCTGTCCTTTATGCAGGGTTTTTTTCGATTCTCTTTTCGGGAGTGCACAACGTGATGTTAGTACAAACTGAACAGTGTCAATTAAAACAACCTCAGAAAGCTCATTCAGCTTAAGGAGTTATGACTCTGCCCACTGGAGAGAACTGTCTGACCGAACCGAGCCTGTTCCCTAGAGTGCTTATCCAGCGTCGCTACTGCCCTTACCGAATGAGCCTTCAGACCTTCTGGTGGGCTTATGCCCTTGTGGACGTAAGCCAGTACTATGGCTGACACTATCCAACATGAAATCGTCTGTTTGGAGGCGGCAGCCCCTGGGCTGGCTCCGCCGTAGCAACAAAAGAGTTGCTTGTCCTTCCTGACCGAGGCAGTCCTGGACAAGTATTTCTTTAGAGTTCTCCGCACATCAAGGATATGAGGGCGAGAACTTACTGAGCCAGACGCTGCCGGCTGGTGTAGCGCGGGCAGCTCAATGGGGGCAGTAACATGGAAAGAATGATTGACCTTCGGGCGATAAGAATGAGGCAGTCTGATGCTGACTCTGTCCCTATGAAAGACAGTCAGCTCGGGATCGGAGGACATCGCATGGATGTCTCCAACCCGCCTGCCGGACTTGACCGCCACAAGGAAGGCCGTCTTCCATGTCAGTAACTGTAACAAAGGCTTGACAGGTCCCCAAATTTGGGCCCTGAAAGCCAATCTAGTTCAATAGATAGATGCCATGAACGGCTGATCCGCCTCACTGGAGGTCGGATTCTGTCCACACCTGCTAAGAAGCGCTGGACCAGGGGATGGGCCCCTAGGAGAGCTCCATCCACCGGTATGTGGAAGGCAGAGATGGCTGTGGAATATCCCCTGACTGTTGATGCGGTCAAGCCGGCATCAAGTCTAGACTGAAGGAATTCTAGGACCACCACTAGAGACGTAGAAAAAGGATCTGGCAGCCCTCTACCTCTACACCAGCGCGCATAACAGGCTCATCTATCTTCGTACTGAACGTTTGTCAAATCCCTCCGCGAAGCCAGTATTGTGTCTGCAACTCGTGCAGGAATACCGTCCTCTTGGAGGCGATTCCGGATAGAGGCCAAGCCACCCATTGAACCTCTGGTTTGGGGTGTGGCTTGCCCTCCTGAGCCAGCAGTCCTGGTTGACAAGGTAACAGCACAGGTGGCAAAACCAGAAACCTGAGTACCAGTGGAAACCAGGACTGCGCTTTCCACAGCGGCGTGAGCAGCACCAGCAGACGAGCCGGCTGAACCACTAGCTGTGACAGGACCCTGGAGATCAGAGGAACTGGTGGGAAGGCCCACAGAACTCTGCCGGTCCAGTCTAGCGCGAATGCATCCGCGGCCACCGCCCTTGGGTCTGGCAGCCGGGAGCAATACACTGGTACATGCTTGTTCGTCTCTGACGCAAACAAATCCACCTGGAATAACCCGAACAACCGGGAGATAGTTGCGAATATCTTCGGGTCGAGCTTCCATTCGTGTGGGGCTAGGATTCTGCGCGATAGCGCGTCCGCCCTCACGTTGTCCACCCCCGGGAGGTAAACCGGAAGGACTGTGATGTCTAACTTGTCGCACCACAGGAGAAACTCCCATGACTCCTGAAGAAGTGCTGGGGACACTGTCCCTCCTTGCTTCAGGATGTACGACATGGTTGTCCATTTCTAGACGAACCACTTGATGACGAAGCCTCTGCAGAAAGCGTTCGAACACCAGCCTGTGCAGGCTGGCCTCGGCCTGGGCCCAAAGACCCGACGCCGAGTGGGGCCCTAAGACCCCTCCCCAGCCCGAGAGCGAAGCGTCTGTCTGGACTGTGCACGAGGGCACTGGCGTCACCAGAGAGATACTCCTCGAGAGGTTCTCTGTGCTGGTCCACCACAAAAGATGCAGTGAGAGCCAGCCCGGAGTCTCAAGCTGCTTCTCGTAAATCTCGGAATGAGACCACAGACCGGCTAAGGCCTGTTGAACCGGTCTCATCGAGCTTTGAACACCACGTCGACTGTTGCCGCCATGAACCCCAGTAACTGGAGCCATCTGCGAGCAGTGTGACTGTGGGAACAAAAGCGTGGCTCTCTGAACCTTCAGAACCCGGTCTGGAGACTCTCGCCGGAACCGTCTGGAACCTGGCCTCGAGAAAGATCTGAACCTGAGTGGGCTTCAGGACCGATTTCTTCAGGTTGATTATCCAGCCCAGGGATACCAGTAAACTGATAATCTCCATGGTGGCCGCCTGCAGCTGGTTCAGAGCCTGAGACAGCGCCCTGACCAACCAATCGTCCAGGTACGGGTGGCAAAACCGACCTCGTGCCCTGGCGACCTGAGCGGGAATCAGCATGAGCTTCGTGAACACCCTCGGCGCCGTTGAGATGCCGAAGGGTAGAACCCTGAACTGGTAACATGTCCCGTCGAAAGCAAACCTCAGATATTTCTTGAACTCTGGGTGCATCGGGACATGGAGATATGCGTCCTTGAGGTCTATCGAGGAAAGCCACTCGTTTGCCTCTACGGACGCTATGACCGACCTCATAGTCTCCATCTTGAACGATGGAACCTCTATCTTCCTGTTGAGATATTTGAGGTTGAGAATCGGTCTGAAACCCCCGTCCTTCTTGGTAACAATGAAGTAGGTGGAGTAATAACCACTCTGCTCCTGACCTGGGGGTACCACCTCTATGGCCGATTTCTGGAACAGTGCTCGCAGTTCGGACCTGAGGATTTCGGCTTTCTCCGGCACAGGGGGGACCGGAGTGTACCGTATCCCGGAGAAGACCGGTGGCAGGAACGTTAGGCAGCAGACAGTGAACCCCCGTCTCCGGCAGCTCTCGGGAATTTTGGGAGTCACCTCGGGAACCGACAGGGGTTAGGAACCCTGATTGGGCTTCCGACCCCCCCGAAAAAGCCTCCGTGAAGCCTTTCCCCCACGAGCCTGCTTGCTGCCCCTAGGCTTGTGGCCTGGGAACTGGTTCAGTGGCCTGATCCAGTCCTCAGCCTCTCCCGCCGAGTCTGCAAAGCCTTGGGCCATGGACGCTTGTTCTTCTTGGTAGGTGACGGTTTCGTAAGGAGCTCAGTGTCCTTGCGAACAGTCGCCACCTCCACAGCATCCTTCAGCACCTGCTGTTCCCCCGGGAAGAGGGAGTCCCCCAACCGGAAAGGCAGAGCAAGGAGCCGCGCATGGGTGTCCTGACCCGCCGACACAGTCAACAGCCAGAAACGCTGCATGCCCATAACGGCGACCATCATCTGGCTAGCTGCGCTTCGAAGAGCGTCACGCGCCAGATGGGTCCCGACCCCCACCGATTGTGAAAGGAGAACCACCGAGTCGGACTCGGGGTCTCCCAACCTCCCTACCAGCTCCGACTGAAGAGCCGAGAGGTAGGCCCCATGAACGCACACTCGCACCTGCTGCTCCGCGTTGTGATAGGTATCCTCAAAGGAACTATACGCAGATGCGAGGCTTGCTGGGTGAAGGGAGGTACTCGGCGTCCTTGCTTCCCCAGAAGGGAATGGGTCCCAGACCCAGCAAGGGAGGTGAGGGCGAGCACATACTCACCGACCCCCGGAACATCAAACAAACCCTCCTCACCGATCTGGTACCTCTTCACCAGGTCCGGGCAATCAACCCGTACCCTGGTGCCAGTCAGCTGAGGAGAGATGCTCTCGGCCTCGAGGGACGGGAGCAGGCTAAGCTGCACCTGTGGCGCCTTTGGGGATCGATGAGAGAGAAGACCCGATGTGAACAATGGGTGTCCCACAGCTTCCGTATCCACCCCCGAACCCGGTCCCCGGCTCCGAGACTCGGGTCTTAGGGCGCAGAGAGGCTCCAGAGGTGCTCGGCGTAGCCGTCGGCACCTTGGAGCTTCGCGTTTTGGGTAGGCTTGAATCGGTAGCCTGGAGCTTGGACGTGGACAACATAGCAAGGTCGGAGCCTTGGTTGTCGCCACCCCCGGCGCCACCTGAGCCACTAGGGACTCGGGGCTGCGTAGGCCTGGAACTCCTTACGGAGCCCCGAGACCGCCTCGGCCAACATTCCCTTCATTTGCTCTTGCAAGATGGCAGTAATTTGGTTAACGTCAAAAGTAACTCAGCCTCCTCTTCCGATACGAGATCGGGAGGAGGAGGAGAGCGAGCCTTCTCGTTAGAACGGCCCTTACCTGACCCTTTGCCCTTACCGGCTTTACGTTTAGTTTTCGAGGGGGGATCCACAGTGGAAACATCGGTCCCCTCCTCGATGAGCTTGAAATAGTAGGTGAAGTCAGCGTGCCTCAACTTCCTGGCCTTGGGGATGAACTGAAGGCAGATCTCGCACCGGCTGTCATCATGACCATCTTCGGCCAGGCACTTAATGCATTTGTCATGCCGATCTGCTGGTGGCATTTTCACATGACACCCCGAACACTGAGTGAAGGTCTGAAAATCCAACAATTAGCGTGTGAGGCGAAAAAGGGGGCGGGGTAGGAATGTGCATATTGTAACATAAACAAATGCAAAGAGACCCCGGCAGAGGTAGTTATATTAGTCCTGCATAGTAATAATAATAAATGCAAGCCCATAATACGTACCTGATGCATGAATGGAAGCATGTAAACAAACTAGCTTGCATGAAAAACGACTAAGTCCCGATCCTGATCGGAAAGCCAAAGCTGACCAGAAAAGGATTGAAAACCGTCGTGCATCCTACATAAACCTATCGTAAACCAAAATGAACAACCCCAGAACATTTTCGAACTCTGAAGAAAGAGATACGAAAAATAAAAAAGGGCCGCCATGGTGGGCGTTTTTTCCCGCCGCGTGGCCAAACTGGTCACGTAGGCAAAGAAAAACCAAAAATTACGAGGTAAGGTATGCAATTATGAATGGAGAACTCTGCCGAGACAATATAAGAAAAGGTTACCACTCCTACAGTATTGAGATATTGGTCAATTTTTCTTAGAATCTGCGACAAAGTAACTGAACTCTAAATACGTCTTGACTCTTCAATGACAGATTTGTAAGTGGTGAGATGAGAGTTACCTGCCCCTGGCGTGCCTAGCAACCGCCAGGGCTGGGGCCCACTTAGGGTGGTCCAAATGTTTATTTTTTAGTAATTTATTATTTTTACAGCTATTTTATTAAAAATATTAAATTCTAACTGTCATAACTAAAAAAATAGGATTTTTATGCTATATGTACCCCAAGGAGGATCCCTTCTGAAAAAGAATTCATTTTACTATCTCGTACATCTATGCTGTACTTTTTACAACAACATACATTTTATTAAAAAAACATCTTATCAGTTATCAGTTATTCAGCAATGGAGTACTCTTATTTATTGAATTTTTTTTTTCAGGGTCTTCTGATGAAAATTGATTCCTTTCATAACATACAACTTGGTACAGTATATAGGTAAGGGAAAATTGTTCTAATCTTAGTCTGTCCATTATTTAGTCGAACATTCGCTTCCATTTAATAACGGATGTTTAAGGCTAAATAAAGTAAAAGTATCATTGCCAGTGGTATGTAACAGTTTTGTCCTCAGGTGATCAGCTGAGGACGTCATTTTGGCCAATTCTGAACGGTTGGGAGCCTGTGCATTGTGCAATGGCAATCGCTTCAAGCAAATGTCAAGCAAGCATCACTTGCTTGATAAAGACATTAGATGTCAAAACGCCCCCTATTGAGAATGAAGAAGTTGTAAATCAATAAATATTGTCTACGTATTTCATCACCTCAACTTCAGGTATACCCTAGAGGGAAAGTTCTATCACTGATCTATCTGCAGCATCCGCCATCTTGGTTTTTTGGCATTTCGTGAAATGAAAACACGCTATATTTAACCCAATTTGTTTTTGTGTAGTAATTAAACACATACACTGATAGAATATTCACTTAGTAACGCATAACGTATCATTAAAACTAATAAACAATATGCTGTTTGGCCATAACAAAGTTTTTCCCATTCGCAGTGCCGATGAATGGCTTCAATTCTCAGTATTTTTATTTTTCAACAAATGTGCGCTTGTTTTTATCAAGTTGTGAAATGTAAAATCATCAAATCATTAACTTCATTAATATATTTCAATTTGACTGTGTTTTAATCATGTATTAATTGCATATATGTGTAAACGGGAATATCCTCTCGAATTTCGTTTCCACAAAATGTACCCAGATAGAACCCTCCTTTTGAAGATGTCTTAACTGTTGAGTCTTTATTTTATGATATAATCAAATGAAAACGTTGCCACTTGCCAGTATATGTTTTATCTTCCTTCTAATAAGAAATGCAGATTTCTGGATAACAACTTCTTTATTGTGACCAAACACAACATTTCTGAAATTCTGGCATACATCCTGTGACTTGTTCCATGTTTGATGTTACACAATAAAACTGATTTCAGGGGCAATCATCCTGTGACTTGTTCCATGTTTGATGTTACACAATAAAACTGATTTCAGGGGCAATCATCCTGTGACTTGTTCCATGTTTGATGTTACACAATAAAACTGATTTCAGGGGCAATCATCCTGTGTCTGATATTGAGGTGAAGGCCATCTATGAAGGAACACATGTGTCTCTGGAGAAGATGAACACATTTTACGGAACAGTATGTAAAACTAAACCTGCTCTCTCAGTCACCGACACCAATAGAGAAAACACTGAAGTTCTAGTGGTAAAGCAAAAACGTTGGAGTTAAAAGTTGGTTTCAGATTTAAATATTCAAAAACTTGAATTTTACTGTCCGTGTTGGAGGATTTTGAAATTTGTGTTGAAATTGGATTTAAGATTTTTGCAATTTTTTTTCTTCAGTTTTAATGTTTTACATTTTAATCTAACATTTTGCTTTAATTATTGGCAACATATTTTATCATATTTATTTTTGGGACATATTTCGAATTATAAGTTTGCATTCAATTTTTTGAAAATAGTGAAAAAAATAAATTTGAATTTAGTTCAATATTTTTGCATTGTTTTGTATCTAACTTGACATTTGGATATGGTACCAAAATTCCAGAACCTAAAAACATGTCAGATTAAAAAAATACTTCCCTTTTAGATAGTGAAGAAATATAACATGGCTATTTTATCCCAAATATAACCATGTTATATGTCAGATTAAGACATACTCGTCCTTAGATGTTGAAATGAAAAATGATGCAATATTGTGTTAGTTTTTAGTTTGCTTTTAATTTATGTTTAATTTATTATTTTTTAGAAATTTGTTTATTGTTTGAAATTTAAAATTTTACATCCTTGTAGCTATCACAAATGAATGTTTTAATAAATTTCAATTTAAAATAGATTTAGAATCTTTATCAAAAGAAGAGAAGTTTGTTAAAGGCATGGCAGTGTTGATGTTTGCTTTTGCATGTAATTTGCAAGTAAAATACATCTTTTAAAAATTTAGTCAGTTTAAAAAATTTAAATTTCAGTATGATTGTCACAAAATCCAAATCAATAGAAAGTTAAGTATGGAAGTGAATTATGTTGGTTGGTGATTTGTTGCAGTTGAAATTAATGACATCTATTTTGAGTGTGTTTGAATTTTCAATGCACAAAATATTTGACATTTTTCCCAGCTTCAATGCACCACTTCCTTTCCCACGAAGATAACTCAAATCATATCTTCCCACATGACCTCTGTTACACATGCTAATGTTTCTTGCCTAAAAAGTTCTAGAGTTAAAAATATGCCATGAATGAAAATTGAGATATATATGCATCGTAGAAAAAAATGGACTCTAATGTTCCCAAAAGATATGAGTGAGTGAGTGAGTGAGTTGGGGTTTAACGCCACTTTCAAGGGTATTTCACTTATATTGCGGCTGCTAGTATTATGGCAGGGAGAAAGCCCGCAACGCCATGTGGCTATGCATTGCGGTGAAACATGCGAGCATCGGCTGGAACAAGCGAACCATGGGTGGTACTACCCTGAAATTCAGTGTAGCATTGCACCCAAACCTTACTGCATGTAGAACAGTTCTCTACTGCAGACAAAGTTGCCGTGCCCCTGGCGGGATTCGAACCTCGGACCTCTTGATCTGAAACCGAACGCGCTATCCCGCTCCCCCCCCCCCCCCAAAAAGATATGAGAAGAGATTCATTGCACAGTTTGAAATGTTGATTGCAATCTATCATATTTTCAATCGTTTAAAAACAATTGTTTTGTAACAGAGGTTACATGGGAGGAGATTACTTTGGTGAGTAGTCTGTGAAGAGAGGATGCTATTCAAATTGAGTCAATAAATAATAATAGTATAAACAATGTCAGAATTTAAATATTTTGTATGATTTTATGACCTTGAATTATATTTTCCTCAGGGTTTAAAATATTATGTATGGGATGAATTTATTTTGTAAAATATGGAAAACATTTCCAATAGCAAATAGTCCATCCAACATTTCTAATTATTTGAAACCACAAACTCCATTTCACCCTAAAAATATAACTAGATTATTTCATTTAATTAATGTCAGAAATTATTTTTCATGATTACAAATTTATCAGATAACAATATAAAATATAAATTAAAAGTCAATTTAATCATGATTTTTCAAACCCAAATGAATTTCTTGTTTTAAAGATCTGCATCTTTCTTGTAAATATTATCAATTTACATTTTGTGGAATTTGCAGTTGCATGCCTCTTGGATTTATGCAATTCTACCCTAAACAATTTTGTGTTTTTGAGAAAAATTAGTCCAAATACAATTTCATGAAAGGCTCATCATCTGCCATGCCTCTTTAATTGTATCAATATTAATCATCTGTAGAGGAAGTGAGTGAGTGAGTTATTGTTTAACGCCGCTTCGGCAATATCGCAGCCATTAGCGGCGAGCTGTAGAGGAAGGGATATTATGTAAACCTGTTATCTTGAAGACAATCTATACAATATCAGCAACTATAACATCAAGAAATTACTAGAAATTATCTTTTTCATTTCATGAAATATACTCTTTCAATTCTAATGGAAATTTATATTAGTTTTCTTGTTTAATAATTCAAATTATCTGTTTCCAGGGCCCTATGCATCAACTAGTTGACCTGTTTGCTCTGCCAGAGGTCACATTGATATCCAACATTACAGAGGTGAGCTCAAATATACGTTAACAACTGAATATATTCGTTTATTTATAACACATCACTCCAGCTTAGGTAATAAATAGAGGATATCTGTCTTTTCTTGACTAATACCATGTTTATCTCATCGAGCGAGGTAGAAATGTTGTATTTTTACGAGTGGCGCAGCCACGAGTAAAAATATATAACTTTTCTACCTCACGAGATGAGATAAACATGGTTTTGTCAAGAATTGACGGATATTCTATTTATTATACCCCCGACCTAAAAAGGTCGGGGGTATATATAGTAATACCAATGATTCCGTCCGTCCAAACTTTTTGCTTTTTCAACTTCTTCTCCAGAACCAGTGACTCCACAGAGCTGAAATTGTATGTGCAGACTCCTTGGCCAATGGGGATTCTAAATTGTAGATTTTATGACCCCGTGACCCCAAATGGGGTCACCGGGGTTACATCCTTAAAAACGTATTTTCATCTTCTTCTCCAGTTCCAAAAGGTCTAGAGAGCTGAAAAGTTGCATAAAGATGGGGATTCTTAATTGTAGATTTGGAGACCCTGTAGTGCCCCAAATAAGGGCCTCAAGCCATGACTTAAAAATCTATTTCAGTCTTCATCATTAAACAATATAAACCCTGATAAGCTACAGAGCCTATGGCTCTATTTTTGATGCAGCCTTTTTGACTTTCTTGTGGCCCTTTGACTTTTACATTTTGCGGCCCTTTTGACTAGGACCCCAGTCAAAACAGGGGTACACAACTTTGACAAGTTATTCAAGAATCAGATAACACTATTTATTATCGAAGATTGTAGTGCAGAAAAGGATTTGAACTCAATTTACCACCACTCCCCGTCTTCAGAATCCTCACCATTGATATGTCATTGTGAGGACCTTACTGGAAGTGTGGGATGATGAATCAAGGGTGATAACCGTTATATCAACAATATTTTGAGAGTACAATTTCTAACAGTTACCTCCTCTGTAGTGATATGATTGGCCTGAGAAGAATGACAGGCACACTGACAGCTGCTCCCTACCACATGGACCCCAAACTGTTGCAAGGGAAATCTAATCTATTTAACTCTCATTATTCCCAATTTCTCAACTTCCTAAGGAGAGACCCCCCACAACTCCCAGCGTACCCAACTCAATGTACCATCACTCCACGTCTTCAGAATCCTCACCGTTGATATGTCATTGTGAGGACCTTACTGGAAGTGTGGTATGATTGGTGATAACCTAGTTTAACAACCCACAACTTCCTAAGGAGAGACACCCCCACAGCTCCCAGCATACCCAACTCAATGTACCATCACTCCAAGTCTTCAGAATCCTCACCGTTGATATGTCATTGTGAGGATCTTACTGGAAGTGTGGGATGATTGGTGATAACCTAGTTTTACAGCCCTCAACTTCCTAAGGAAAGACCCCCTACAACTCCCAGCGTACCCAACTCAATGTACCATCACTCCAAGTCTTCAGAATCCTCACCGTTGATATGTCATTGTGAGGACCTTACTGGAAGTGTGGGATGATTGATGATAACCTAGTTTTACAGCCCTCAACTTCCTAAGGAGAGACCCCCCACAACTCCCAGCGTACCCAACTCAATATACCATCACTCCACGTCTTCAGAATCCTCACTGTTGATATGTCATTGTGAGGACCTTACTGGAAGTGTGGGATGATTGATGATAACCTAGTTTTACAGCCCTCAACTTCCTAAGGAGAGACCCCCCACAGCTCCCAGCGTACCCAACTCAATGTACCATCACTCCACGTCTTCAGAATCCTCACCGTTGATATGTCATTGTGAGGACCTTACTGGAAGTGTGGGATGATTGATGATAACCTAGTTTTACAGCCCTCAACTTCCTAAGGAGAGACCCCCCACAACTCCCAGCGTACCCAACTCAATATACCATCGCTCCACGTCTTCAGAATCCTCACTGTTGATATGTCATTGTGAGGACCTTACTGGAAGTGTGGGATGATTGATGATAACCTAGTTTTACAGCCCTCAACTTCCTAAGGAGAGACCCCCCACAGCTCCCAGCGTACCCAACTCAATGTACCATCACTCCAAGTCTTCAGAATCCTCACCGTTGATATGTCATTGTGAGGACCTTACTGGAAGTGTGGGATGATTGATGATAACCTAGTTTAACAGCCCTCAACTTCCTAAGGAGAGACCCCCTACAACTCCCAGCTTACCCAACTCAATGTACCATCACTCCAAGTCTTCAGAATCCTCACCGTTGATATGCCATTGTGAGGACTTTACTGGAAGTGTGGTATGATTGGTGATAACCTAGTTTTGTAGCCCTCAACTTCCTAAGGAGAGACCCCCCACAACTCCCAGCTTACCCAACTCAATGTACCATCACTCCACGTCTTCAGAATCCTCACCGTTGATATGTCATTGTGAGGACCTTACTGGAAGTGTGGGATGATTGATGATAACCTAGTTTAACAGCCCTCAACTTCCTAAGGAGAGACCCCCTACAACTCCCAGCTTACCCAACTCAATGTACCATCACTCCAAGTCTTCAGAATCCTCACCGTTGATATATCATTGTGAGGACCTTACTGGAAGTGTGGGATGATTGATGATATCCTAGTTTTGTAGCCCTCAACTTCCTAAGGAGAGACCCCCCACAACTCCCAGCGTACCCAACTCAATGTACCATCACTCCAAGTCTTCAGAATCCTCACCGTTGATATGTCATTGTGAGGACCTTACTGGAAGTGTGGGATGATTGATGATAACCTAGTTTAACAGCCCTCAACTTCCTAAGGAGAGACCCCCTACAACTCCCAGCGTACCCAACTCAATGTACCATCACTCCAAGTCTTCAGAATCCTCACCGTTGATATGTCATTGTGAGGACCTTACTGGAAGTGTGGGATGATTGATGATAACCTAGTTTAACAGCCCTCAACTTCCTAAGGAGAGACCCCCTACAACTCCCAGCTTACCCAACTCAATGTACCATCACTCCAAGTCTTCAGAATCCTCACCGTTGATATATCATTGTGAGGACCTTACTGGAAGTGTGGGATGATTGATGATATCCTAGTTTTGTAGCCCTCAACTTCCTAAGGAGAGACCCCCCACAACTCCCAGCGTACCCAACTCAATGTACCATCACTCCAAGTCTTCAGAATCCTCACCGTTGATATGTCATTGTGAGGACCTTACTGGAAGTGTGGGATGATTGATGATAACCTAGTTTAACAGCCCTCAACTTCCTAAGGAGAGACCCCCTACAACTCCCAGCTTACCCAACTCAATGTACCATCACTCCAAGTCTTCAGAATCCTCACCGTTGATATATCATTGTGAGGACCTTACTGGAAGTGTGGGATGATTGATGATATCCTAGTTTTGTAGCCCTCAACTTCCTAAGGAGAGACCCCCCACAACTCCCAGCGTACCCAACTCAATATACCATCACTCCACGTCTTCAGAATCCTCACCGTTGATATGCCATTGTGAGGACTTTACTGGAAGTGTGGGATGATTGGTGATAACCTAGTTTTACAGCCCTCAACTTCCTAAGGAGAGACCCCCTACAACTCCCAGCTTACCCAACTCAATATACCATCACTCCAAGTCTTCAGAATCCTCACCGTTGATATGTCATTGTGAGGACCTTACTGGAAGTGTAGGATGATTGGTGATAACCTAGTTTTACAGCCCTCAACTTCCTAAGGAGAGACCCCCCACAACTCCCAGCGTACCCAACTCAATATACCATCACTCCACGTCTTCAGAATCCTCACCGTTGATATGCCATTGTGAGGACCTTACTGGAAGTGTAGGATGATTGGTGATAACCTAGTTTAACAGCCCTCAACTTCCTAAGGAGAGACCCCCTACAACTCCCAGCATACCCAACTCAATATACCATCACTCCACGTCTTCAGAATCCTCACCGTTGATATGTCATTGTGAGGACTTTACTGGAAGTGTGGGATGATTGGTGATAACCTAGTTTTACAGCCCTCAACTTCCTAAGGAGAGACCCCCCCACAACTCCCAGCGTACCCAACTCAATATACCATCACTCCACGTCTTCAGAATCCTCACCGTTGATATGTCATTGTGAGGACTTTACTGGAAGTGTGGGATGATTGGTGATAACCTAGTTTTACAGCCCTCAACTTCCTAAGGAGAGACCCCCCACAACTCCCAGCGTACCCAACTCAATGTACCATCACTCCACGTCTTCAGAATCCTCACCGTTGATATGTCATTGTGAGGACTTTACTGGAAGTGTGGGATGATTGGTGATAACCTAGTTTTACAGCCCTCAACTTCCTAAGGAGAGACCCCCCCACAACTCCCAGCATACCCAACTCAATATACCATCACTCCACGTCTTCAGAATCCTCACCGTTGATATGTCATTGTGAGGACTTTACTGGAAGTGTGGGATGATTGGTGATAACCTAGTTTAACAGCCCTCAACTTCCTAAGGAGAGACCCCCTACAACTCCCAGCGTACCCAACTCAATCTACCATCACTCCACGTCTTCAGAATCCTCACCGTTGATATGTCATTTTGAGGACCTTACTGGAAGTGTGGGATGATTGGTGATAACCTAGTTTTACAGCCCTCAACTTCCTAAGGAGAGACCCCCTACAACTCCCAGCGTACCCAACTCAATATACCATCACTCCACGTCTTCAGAATCCTCACCGTTGATATGTCATTGTGAGGACTTTACTGGAAGTGTGGGATGATTGGTGATAACCTAGTTTTACAGCCCTCAACTTCCTAAGGAGAGACCCCCCACAACTCCCAGCGTACCCAACTCAATATACCATCACTCCACGTCTTCAGAATCCTCACCGTTGATATGTCATTGTGAGGACTTTACTGGAAGTGTGGGATGATTGGTGATAACCTAGTTTTACAGCCCTCATCTTCCTAAGGAGAGACCCCCCACAACTCCCAGCATACCCAACTCAATGTACCATCACTCCACGTCTTCAGAATCCTCACCGTTGATATGTCATTGTGAGGACTTTACTGGAAGTGTGGGATGATTGGTGATAACCTAGTTTTACAGCCCTCAACTTCCTAAGGAGAGACCCCCCCACAACTCCCAGCGTACCCAACTCAATAAACCATCACTCCACGTCTTCAGAATCCTCACCGTTGATATGTCATTGTGAGGACTTTACTGGAAGTGTGGGATGATTGGTGATAACCTAGTTTTACAGCCCTCAACTTCCTAAGGAGAGACCCCCCACAACTCCCAGCGTACCCAACTCAATATACCATCACTCCACGTCTTCAGAATCCTCACCGTTGATATGTCATTGTGAGGACTTTACTGGAAGTGTGGGATGATTGGTGATAACCTAGTTTAACAGCCCTCAACTTCCTAAGGAGAGACCCCCTACAACTCCCAGCGTACCCAACTCAATCTACCATCACTCCACGTCTTCAGAATCCTCACCGTTGATATGTCATTTTGAGGACCTTACTGGAAGTGTGGGATGATTGGTGATAACCTAGTTTTACAGCCCTCAACTTCCTAAGGAGAGACCCCCTACAACTCCCAGCGTACCCAACTCAATATACCATCACTCCACGTCTTCAGAATCCTCACCGTTGATATGTCATTGTGAGGACCTTACTGGAAATGTGGGATGATTGGTGATAACCTAGTTTTACAGCCCTCAACTTCCTAAGGAGAGACCCCCCACAACTCCCAGCATACCCAACTCAATCTACCATCACTCCACGTCTTCAGAATCCTCACCGTTGATATGTCATTGTGAGGACTTTACTGGAAGTGTGGGATGAATCACTCTTCGACCATTGATTACATTGACAACCTAGTTTAATTGCATATATTCGTATACTTAACTTAGTGTGTAAATCATCATTGCACTAAAAAAAGCCAAATTGTGCCTTGAGTAAATTAAATAATGCTGTTTGCAACTAGTCCATCAAATTTCACATCTGGATAAAACCAATTAACCAGTGTAAACATACTTCTCGTGGTGTGCAACTCCTGCAGTCGGAGAAAATTAGTGGTGGGACAAGGAACATCAACTTTTATGATAGCAGCAAAACATTTAATTTAGGCACATGTACGTTCTGTCACCACACTAAGCTCTACCCATAATTATCTTTGGAATGTTAGTCACATGATTAACCATATATATGGAAGGTAAATGATTACAACATACTAATGAAATATCTTTTACAACTTAAGAGGTGGGTTTTATACATGAAATAGCCGTCTGTTGATGAATAATATATCATAAATAATATATAAAGGAATAATACATCACACATACATTGATATCATAAATAATTAAAAATATCTTCATACGCTTTCATGCCTATAGTAATTCCATTTGCGAATCCACCTATTATCCAAACAAACACTTCACGGTCTCATACACACTTTGAAGCGTTGTTGCGACAATCTTACGCGATTGTGAATCTTGAAACTATCATCATTACAACATAAACTGCATCAATTTGCAAAGGTTAATTACCGGTAGTCAATTTATTGACTATAGCTAATCTCTATACAGTCAGACCTCGATAATCCGAACACTTCCGTTTTTCATCAAAAACGTTCGGATAGTGAAACGTTCGGACTGCTGAAATGAACCAAACAAGATGGAGTTACTCCCCTTTGAATCTACATACAAAAGACAACGTATTTAGAATATCAAATGAGTTTTATTTCATACACATAACAACTTGGATACATATATTAATAAAACAATCATTGCACAAAATTCTAGACGTACATGTTAAAAACATTGAACTAACTCACTCAGGTTTGAAGAATTTGCCGATTACAGATTGCGTACTCAATGGCTTGAACTACCCACGCATTGTGATCAAAGTTTCTAAATTCTTCTCGTCACAAATATAAATATAAAATAAACCTGTCTCGTCAATGTTGAAGATATCTTCTTGTTCATAATCTTGTAAAACAGACTTTAGATCCACTCGACCACGAATTACAGCTGTCTTATCAGCGCTAGCTGCTTCACCCTGGTAAACTTGTTTTGTCATAGCATGGCGAGATTTGAAGCGGAAAAGCCAACCGTGAGAATAGCCAAAATCATTAACTATCACACAAAATGTGATATTTCAATTTATTACAATCACAAACTCCCGACACACAAAGTGAGACATCTCAATCTATTACAATCACAAACTACTGACACGTTGAACTCCCTTGTCAATCCACTGTCATTGATGTTTACCGATTCAATCAGTGTGGTGCTCGCTTGTCTAGGGGATTAGCCGAACGCTTTGATGAACCGTCGGATTAATGAAACAGAAATAGCTGTAATTAACTAATCCGTTACATCTAATTAGCGTTCGGATTCGGAAACGGAAGCAACGGATTAATGAATCCACATTTAATGAGTTTATATAGAGATTAGTTTGGTTACAGCTTGCTACCGTTCGGACACTGCGAGATTCGGATTATCGGAGGCCGGATTATCGCGAGTTGACTGTACATGCTTTTTCTTTATCTTTGTTTACACTTGTGAACTACAAGAACTTTAATAATCTATTATTTCATGTAAATACACAATTCCACTACACTGGACCATCATTGTCATCTGCAATATGCATGCCAATTAATTGATAATGGATAACAATCTAAACATTTATTCTTCTAACTGTCAAGGCCTGAACAATAAGAATAAAAGAGTAGATGTTTTTCAAAATTTCATGACCAAAAAACAAATATTTACTGTCTTCAAGATACCTGAACTCAAAATTAAACTTAAAATGGAATGGGGAACAAAGCACTGTTGGTTTAGTTCATGTAAAAGTAATGCTAGAGGCGTAGCTATCTTTTTTAAGATAATTTTGAATTCAAAGTCATAAAGAAAAAACATGACAATGAAACCGGAGTTTTCTCACGCCCAAGATTGAAATAAGCACTGGAAAAACACTGACTACAGTAATTGTCTATGGACGATGGATGTCATGGATGGTTTATGGTTGATTCATCGAAATGAACAAATAATACAAGCTATAAAAGAATTGGAATCACTATTTGCTGTGCGGTGATTGAAGTTTAATACAAAATTTGGAAATGGACTTGTTAACTATAAGCATGTAAATAATCCATACGCGAGAGATATTGAACTTGAATTTAGACAGGAAGAAAACCTGGTTGATCCATGGCGAGAATTTAACCATAAAAGTAAACGTTATACTTGGAGAAAATCACAACCTATTTAAAAGGCTAAACTTTATTTCTTACTTCTATCAAGGAACTTGAACAAACTTAAACTTGCCAATGATAAACTAGAAAAAATTAACTCGATTAAAACTGAAGGAATAATGCTTCATGCAAAATCTAATTGGAAGGAGAAGAGTCTATCTTTGGAAAACAGAAATTATCTTCATTTGCGACCTGCAGCAGCGTGCATCTTAAAAGACATGCACAAATATATGTGCCTTTAAGCCTCTTAGTTCAAATTGTGTCCCCTTTTATAGCCTATTTGTTAAAATGGTTTTAGAGTCACAATAATTTAAGTATCAAAAGACTGGCACCATCGGCAGTATTGCAGCCATTAGCGGCGAGATATTTAATTTATTTGCCTAATTTAAAAAGAAAATTGCAAAAGAAAAACAGAACAAGACACAGGCGTAAAAATATCAGCATATTATCACAAGTTGAATGAAAAGATAAAATTTACAATTTGTCAATAAGGTGTATTAATTCCCGACAGCAATGAAACTTTTGTTTTGTCAGACTGTAATGTATCCACAGATCAGGTGTGTTGTGAGTATAAATGTCAATAAATGTTGTGACGAAACGTTGACTGTATGAGAGTAGTATTACATTCATAATCAAGCTTTATTGTAACGAGAGTAAAACAGTTGAATAGCATTTAATATTGATTTCTCATTTAATTTATACACGTTTTGTAGGCAAAGTAATCTTATGACAGACAAAGCAAGAAGAAATAAACATGCAAAGTTGAATTTGCATATTAATGAATGAAGGATGTAACTCGTAACAAAAAATCTTTGAAACCGCTACCCCTTCAACGTATGCTAAATGGCCGCAAGACACCTGCCCATGAGAGCAAGTTTCAATGACTGGTCATGAGCTATTTTCACTTTGCCACTGCAAGTTCGAAGTATAAGTTGCATTTGGTTGTTTTCTGCACATCTGCAGATAACATTCTGACAAATACTTGTTGAAAAATAAATTGTCAAACTTATTTACGTGGTATATGTATTATCTAAAGCCAGATGAGCTCTATTTTTCTAACTAATATCACTTGCACAATAATTAATCTCTAAGTGACAGTAAAGAAGTCAATAAATCTAATGATAGTGTGTTAGTTTAAAACAGGCAAACAATTTTGAAGTATAAATTGCAATTTAGATAGTCATAAGTTCTACAAGAGTTTTGAAAATGTATGTCCAGATTCTTTGTCTATAATAAGTGGTCCTGTAATGAATGTAAAGTAAAGGTAAAAGGAACAAAACATTTCATCAAAATCCATCTTAAACTATTTGCTATATGTATTATATATATATATATATATATGCTATTTGCATAACTTGAAAGACAATAAAGACATTACCTCAAGGTGTGAGTTCATCTACCGGAATGATGAAACAAGGGCTACTAGTGAGACCCACCAATCAGCAGAGCAGCGGTCCGGCTTGGGTACTTTCCCGACTAATCCCTTCATCATTGTCCCCCAAACAATCATGTTCACTGGGAAATTATCAGGGGCAGCTTAATCACTTCATAGAATAAATAAAATACACAAATTTCTCTGTGTGTGATAAATGAAATGAATTTTATTTTCTTACTCGCCCGTGGAAGATACTACAGTGTAAAATTTATATGGCTTTATTGAATAAAAATAGAAAAAAAAATGTAGCTCATCCAAATTCGAATAATACATTATACATTTAGGTTGAAAATGTACAATTTATGATCCACATAGGCCATACCAAGGCATCTGCACAGGATTTAGGGATCACACATTTCCGCTTTCTAGGGTTTGAGTAAAATATTGGTCACAGAAAGCAGAAATGTACCGACGCCTTGGCCAATAGAGATTCTAAATTGTAGATTTGGTGACATGGTGACCCGAAATATGGGTCACAGGGGACATGACCTAAAAACCTATTTTCATCTTCTTCTCCAGTATGAACAGCTCTAGAAAGCTGAAATGTTATGTGCAGACTCATTGACCTATGGGGTTTCTAAATTGTAGATTTTGTGACCATGTGACCCCCAAATATGGGTGACAGGGGTCATGATCTGAAAACCTACTTTCTTCAAAGACTGCTTCTCCAGTACCAAAAGCTCTAGAGAGCTGAAATGTTTTGTGCAGACTCCTTGGCCAGTGGGGATTCTAAATTGTAGATTTGGTGACCATGTGACCCCAAATAGAGGTCACATGGGTTATGACCAATAACTAAAGTATTTGCATCTTCTTCTCCAGTACCAAAAGCTCTAGAAAGCTGAAATGTTATGCACAGACTCCTTGGCCAAAATGGATTCTAAATTGTAGATTTGGTGACCCTGTGACCCCAAATATAGATCACAGTGTCATAATCTATAAAATAAAACTATTGTAGCAAACTTTGAACAGTACTTGAGATTTTATGTGCTCTATACTTCTGAGTGAGGTAATCCCAAATATGTGAGTTCTAACATATGCTCTGAGAAATGGTTGTTGAGAAAGAGAAGTTGAGACTTAAAAACTAAAAATTGAGGGACTAAAAAAAATTGCATGTATTTTGTAAAACCATCTTTTTGTAACTTTAATCATATTTCATATAGGCCTAAGTAAATATTAATATTTTTATCATTATTTCAAGTCTGATGAGCTACAGAACCAATGGCTCTATTTATTAAACATGGTGCAATTAATATCTATAATGCTCAATGGACGGATAGCGGATGATGGGGGTATGTGAACCATGCTCACTTTTTAGCTCATCCGTCTGCAAACTTTTCGCTTTTTCGACTTCTTTTCCAGAACCAATAACTCTAGAGAGCTGAAATTTTATGTGTTGACACCTTAGCCAATGGGGATTCTAAAAGATTTGGTGACCCTGTGGCCCCAAATAAGGGCCTTACAGGCCATAACCTAAAAACCTATTTTCAACTTCTCCAGAACAAATATACCTAGAAGGTTGTAATATTGTGTGCAGACTCTTTAGCCAATGGAGATTCTAAATTGTAGATTTGGTGACCCTGGGGCCCCAAATAAAGGCCTCACAGGCCATGACCCAAAAACCTATTTTCATCTTCTTCTCCAGAACAAAAAGACCTAGAAGGCTGTAATATTGTGTACACACTCTTTAACCAATGGGGATTCTAAATTGTAGATTTGGTGACCTGTGGTGCCCCAAATAAGGACCTCAAGGGCCATGACCTAAAAATTTATTTCAGTTTTCAGCGTTAAACAATATAAACCCTGATGAGCTACAGATCCCATGGCTCTATTTTTTGTAAAAGTCATTTGACACTTGCAAGTGTAATATTTTTTTTACCCATCACAAAATTTCAGCAATAAAGTAATGACAAGTGTTGTGGCCATTTTCAATGACGTCATATTAATTTGTTCTATAAGGTCACATACATTAGACTAATGTGGAAACAATGGTTGCTGTGCAATGATGATATGTGTATGTGTACATATATGTATATACATGTATATGTTAAAAATGACATTTTTCTAATGTTTACCTTATGGGTAATAAGAGTTTGAAAGTATAATGTGTACATTTACAATGTACTATAATAATGATAAAAGGAAGTAAAATCAACAATGGCAAATGCCGTTAAATTATCGACTCAGTTTTGACATAGATGTGCAGTATCTTTTATAATGAATGAAATTCTCATTTCAGTATTTCATTGAGAACAACATCACCTATGATCCAGAATATGTCTTCTATGATGTCAGGGTAAGTCTGAAGTTGATTATTTTTCATCTATATATTCTGTTCTTATCAAAACCTTTTAATGATTGAAATCATCGTAAAACAAACCAGATGACAAAAATATTTTGAATTGAAGATTTAGAAAATGTTTTTAATGTTTTCATACAACATAATTGTCAGAAATTAGAAAGCTAATATTTAGGTTATAAAGTTTTCCAGCCAACCAAAATGACGTGTGATGGAAATATTCATGTCAATTGTCAATAAGGCGGAATGATAGATCTTTGAATGAAGTATGCAAGTATTTGTCGCAGGTCTAGTACTGACTTTGAAATGGGGATTATCTCCTTTGCAGAATGCTGTCCAAGGTGTTCATTCATCTGGCCTCCTACACCAGAAAATCATGGACAATTTAGGTAAGATTAGACAATAAAGCCCATATGGTTGGAAAAATATTTTATATGAGCACATGTGAACACATCACATTTGCCTCGCAACTATTGACTCGTTGTTCCCTTATTGTTTGTCTACTGAGCATCCTCGGTTACCCATGGTTTTAAATACGCTCCGTTACTCTCCACGATATCACCCATGGGAAACTCTATCAGAAATCTGTACTAAAATTACCCGCCCTTGGCCGGCGTGACGAAGTCAGTAACCAAAGAAAATGCTCAATAGGATAAGGCGGAAATGGTCAAGGGAGATAACCGGTGACGGATGGCTAACAAAATGACCTCACATGCTTTGCAACGAAGTGATATGAATTGTCATTGGTTTGCAGGTCCAAGCTGCGTAGCATTTTGATTGGCTCACGCCGGCCAAGGGCGGGTAATTTTAGTACAGATTTTGCTGATAAGATTTCCCATGGGTGATATAGTGGAGAGAAACGGAGCATCTATAAAACCCTGGGTAACCGAGGATGTCTACTGTGTTGTCATAAAAATTGTGATTCACTGTAGCTGTCCATTGCTAGAAAAGTAGGGCATTTTCGGACTATTTTTATGCAATTCAAATGGATTGGAATAGGTAATAAATAAGTTTTACCCTAGCTTTCGGTCGGGCAATACTAAAATTAGGTTTATACAGTTATCAGTATTGTTAAAGACAAACTTTGAAGTATGTTAATTTTGTATAACCCATTTTGTTTAATTTTAATGGTGTATAAGGAGTCTGAAAATGACCAGCTTCTGGTATGATTGACAGAGCTCTACAGTGAAGTCATCATCTGTTATTTTATTACATCAAAGATGCCAAAAACCGAGAATTTGAACAAAGAGAATTTTTATTGCTTAAAGTGATATGTGTTTATGAAACTGGTAACTGATTTCATCTCAATATATATATAAACATATGGAAATAAATACCTTAGGGATAATTAATGTTGTATTGTGCTATCAGTATAATAAAATGCAATTTCTTGTAAATGAAGGTGTCCTCGATACTTGAAATGCATTTATTTACATGGATACACACTTGTGAACAAATTTGATTTGGTTTTAATTTACTTTATTCATTTTAAGAAACTGTTCAAATTATTTAATGTTTGATGAACTAGGTCACCAAATGTTCAATCAGCTGTTAACCTTCAGAAGCCTCGACCTCATGATATTAACACCAACATTATTTTGTAACTGTTCAACAGAGAAGACGTTACAGAAAGGAAACGAAACCAAGCTGCTTCTGGAGAGATTGTCGAGTGCTGGAAAAAAACTTTTTCTGATCACAAACAGTGGCTTTCCTTTCATGTAAGTAATAGAATGAAGATCTGTGGTTTGTGTTTGATAAATAATTAATTAATAAATGATTGTGTAATAGAAACACTAACATTTTGAATAGCTCATTAAGTTTCTCATCTTTGTCCACAGCAATGCTGGAATGTCCTACATGGTTGGTTCCGACTGGCAGGATTTGTTTGATATCGTCATCTGTAACGCAAGGAAACCAAAGTTCTTCAATGAAGCATCCAGGTTTGTTCAAATGATATATAGAGGATATCTGTCTTTTCTTGACTAATACCATGTTATCTTATCGAGTGAGGTAGAAAGTTTATATTTTCACGAGTGGCAGAGCCACGAGTGAAAATATATAACTTTTCTACCTCACGAGATGAGATAAACATGGTATTTGTCCAGAATTGACGGATATTCTATTTATTATATGATGTTATCATTGTCATTACGTTCGAAAAGGGTCGTTTTCACGCCGAGCGGCCGCTAGGAACAGCCCGTCACCACGGCAACACTGTGACGTCATAAGCCAATTTCACCGCGTGAGACGATTGTTTTATGACGTCAAACCATATCAGTCACTGTTCGCAGTGAAAATAAAAGTTATTTTCACTGTAGCTTGATAGACAGTTTATTTCACTGATAAATCCCAGTATTTCATTGCTCGTCATATAATAACGAATTATTATCCCCTGTCCAGTGTAATTTGGGGGGAAGATTGAAATGGGTTCAGTTTCTTCATTTGATGATTCCTTGATGGTTCTCATGCTTTCCACTTCTAAATGCTGTAAATAAAAGATGTTCTTTAAGAATAGGTAACTCTATCACTCTGACATACATAAATGTCCCTGTTGTTTTGCTTATTTTTTTATTCCTTGCTTTCCTTATATAGTAATCATTTATCATCTCCTCCAGACCATTCCGTACATATGATCCTGCCCTCTTCAGTCAGTCCTGGGACCGTGTCAACCATCTCCAGAAAGGGAAAGTCTACCAACAGGTACGTTTATGATAATCATAATAATAATAAAGATAATAGACTGTCTTTTTCCCTAGCACTACAACCCATGTACCATGGGGGGATCCATGAGTTTTCAAGGGGGTTCACATATGGTAAAGGTGGGGCAGGGTGACCACCCAGGAAGTTCATCAACTTTACCTGCAGAATGTTTCAAAGAGGGGTAGAGGGGAGGGAGGGGAGTTAGAACTCCTATTCAAAGCTCCCAAGTTAGATGTTAATGGCAGCTAGGTACAGATGAGATTAGAGAGTTGAGGGATGTTGACAAGATTTGAGCTGGTTTGAAACTTGTTCCGCTCAGTTGCTATGGGATATGAGAAGGATTTCTCTTTGTCTTTGTTCTCATGCGAGGAGCACTCAGTAGTTCTGTACAACATTACCAGCTCACAGAGTTTTGGTGGCGCTGTTCCTCTCATACACTGGGCTTATACAGAATCCCCTAGAGTCTAGGAAAGCCAATGTAGTTCTTGAATCACTGTGAAGTTCTGTGATCTTGCTCAGCACAAAGAGAGATAACTCTGGCAGGCATATTCTGTAACTTCTGTAACTCATTGCTGAATACTTTTGGAGAATCTGTGATTAGAGCATCAAGGGAAATAATAAGTTCTATAGCTGATACTTTATTTTGTCTTCCCCGAAGTGTTGGCTTTTGGCTGAGTCAGTTTATGTTAGCATTGGCATCAGTGTTCCCATCGTTTCAGGAGTTTAACTCTAAAACTACTTGGCCAATGTCAATGGGTTTAATGCTTCTCCATATTGTGTAGATGTTCCTTTTGGGGTTTGAGCTTTTTTCAATTTTATTTGTTTATGTTTCTATGGTAACAATTTGGACTTTGTCTTTGTGAAGGTGCGGTTTGTTGATGCGCAGTGTTGATGATTGTTAAGATGATTATTATATCTACAGGGTAACTTCTACCTACTGACCCAGATGACGGGCTGGTATGGCTCAAGGGTGCTCTACTTCGGAGATCATGTCTACAGTGACCTAGCTGTGAGTTTAACAAATTCAAATTCAAAATATTTATTACTCAAAATCTCAAAGCTTTAACAAAACATTTAAAAACAAATACAAAGTTTCGAAGGTCGACAAAGGGAAAGTACTTACAAACAGTATTGTTTTTCACTCCATTTGTCAGAAAATTTTGCAACATCTTAATAAAATTCTGAGAATGAAACCAAATAATGAAAAATTTCAACTGTGTTGTTATCAGCAATTTGGTTTAAATCTTTGTAAAATTATCACAAGCACAAATGGCCCTTGATTTTAAAAGAAAATGAATCCAATACATTTTGAACCAAAGCAGTTGAAAATATCCCAGGACTCTTTTGAGTAAGAGCAGAATTGAACTAGTGGATCAACCAAAAATAAAGTAATATGTAACAGTAAAGATCTCTTGTCTTAAAAACTTGTGTTTCAACTTCAGGATCCGTCACTCCGACACGGCTGGAGAACAGGTGCTATCATTCCTGAGTTGGAGGTGTGTTGACCGTTAACCCATTACCTACTGCTTGCAGATTATTCCTGGATAGTCTGCTTAGGTTTAGCAATTATTGTAAAAAGACAATTAAAGCGCATATTGTTTTTATTCAATGATATTGATATTGACTTGACTTCATTGCATCCAGTGTAAACATTGTCTGTTTGACTTGCTGGCCTCTAAATTTTTAGGTCTGTTTAAGTCTACCCACCTTCTTTAACCCCCTGATTCCTATTGACAACTTGTTGTGATTCTTTCAATTTTTTCAACCAGAATGGTTTGGGGATAATCAATTCAGCAAATAAATTATCGAATTTAAACATTTCAGATCACATCACAGAATTTTCCAGGATAACCTTTCTTTAGATATATTTCATAGAATAACAGAATATTAATTCCCTGATGATTTGCTTCTTTAGAGAGTTTTGATATCTGTAAAACAGCCCTGAGATGGTATGACACAAATTGATTGTTAATTTCCTGCAGAGTGAGATAGAACAGCAGAACAACAAGGAGTACCAGGCCGCTGTTCGGTGGCTCGGATCTCTGCAGCATCTCATCGAACAACACCAGGTAGGGGTTAGATTCTATCATTTAGCATGCACTACTTTGTAGAACATTTTGAGAATAATCAAATTTGATCATTTTAATTTCAATTAAAATGCAATTAAATAATTGTAGAGAAGTCAAGGAAGTCTAACAATTAAGAACTAGAAGTTCCTGTATTGTTCCTTACACCACTATAAAGCATAGGCCTATATCCCAGTCTTCGCTATAAAACAAACTTCTAGAATGCTTTTAAAACAGTCAATAATAGTTCCATACTATATTAACTGGTTCAACAACACGATTTGCCAACTGGACCAATACAGTGGCACTGAACAGATGGCAATTTGTCACAATCTCGCAACCTCGCTATTTTGGTGGGGAACAATTATGTACAGGTTTATTGTTGAAAAATGTGATGATATTCAGTTGTGTTTGACAGATTCAAGAGCGCCCCGATGCTAAGCAAGTGATACAAGCCTGGTTACAGGAGAGGGATGAGATCAGGTGAGATATAAGGAGAAATAAAAAAAGGGAAATGTTTCTTTGGTGTCGATGCAGCACTTTTATTCCGGCAATTAACATTTGTTTATTTTCATTTTAAAATATGAATTATGAATTTCTGCATCACTTTTACTTTACCCCAAAATTGTCCATGAAACATATATGGCTCTGTAAGAAAAGAGGTGCTTGTGTTTTGTATACTTCTTGCTTTTCCAAACAGTATTCTAAAAAAAAAAAAATATATACTGCTCTCCCATCATTATTTGTTACAACAAAAAGTAAAAGGTATTACAACCCCCGTCACTTTTGAAAAGAAATGTGCCAAGGAAAAATTAAACATCTTTTATGAAGCCTAGTCACTACAAGAAAGTAAGGAAATAGGGGTTGGACCGTGGTGGAGGAGATGGGGGTAAATATTATGTTTGCATATTCAGGCTGTTATTTAATTTTTGGACGACTGTTTCATTGAAAAGAATTATTCCGTAATTCCGTAATATAACTATTGCAGATAGTCATTAAGTGTGAATCCAAATATATCTATGTTACATGGCCTGTATTTCTATATATCTAATTAGAGCTCCAACATTTGAAAGGTCATTGACACGTTAATTATCTTCTATTCTCTCCTTCAGGAACTACACAAAGTCTGTGTTTAACCCACGGTTCGGGAGTTTGTTCCGAACATATCACAACCCAACATACTTCACACGGCGACTGGCGCGCTTTGCGGACATCTACATGTCCAGTCTCACCAACCTGCTGCACTACAGCGACGATCACTTCTTCTACCCTCACAGAGTACTGCTGCCACATGAACCCAGCCCCTTCTCCAAGCATTAACCCTTAAACCTAGACGTAGTCAACGTTTTCAAGGTGTAGATGTCTTGTTCTCCTGCTACCCACATTACGTCTAAAGAAATTCCTGAGTTTAAACTTTGTTAACGACAATGTTGTTGGATTTTCAAAGAGTATCCTGCTCCATCAAGGTATTTGTATCAACAAGACTACTTCGATCACCTGATTCTCTTAAGCTGTTGCCTCGTATCACCGAAGGCTAATGACTCTTTATTTTTGCATGTATGTGTCGCCTCATCTGAGCTCTGCAATATTTCTTCTTTTTAAATAATTGTATTTTCTGGTTATTTATAGTGAATTACTTATACAGCTACTTAAAGGGACACTGCGTCGAGGATAATAATGAGATCTCTTTTATCTACCAATGCTGATTAACGTGTCTGCTAACGAGTTACGCTTTGATTCACTGTCTACATTTAGGGTCTGTGACCTTTTATCAGACATGTTAATCAGCATAGGTAAAAACATCTGATCTCATATTTATCATCGACGCGATGTCCCTTTAAACAATCCGGGGATCCAAGTAGGCTTATGGATACAAATACTCTGATGGAGAAGGATGTCCTGTGAGGTTGTGACAGTACCTTGGGCTAGATATCTTATGTATCATGGTCATTGAACCCTATGTATCATGTATCATTATTATGTTGATGTTAACCCATGACCTACCCTGAATTATCCCCAGGGCAGAGTGTGTCCCATTTCTTTAAAAAGAAATCCTAAGACAAATATTTTAAGGCAACTTTATTCTTTTACACTTTTGAGCTTTTGTTCAATCTTCCTGAATTAAACAGAAAAAGTGTACAGCATTTTACTTGAAGTATAATTTAAACTTATATTCTGTTAGGTAATATATGAGGTGTTTTTTAATGGATATTTATTGATGATGTTCAAATGCTCTTTCTGCAATACACCTAGCACTGTGCGTGTCAGTGATAGCTTAAACAATACTTAGTCTGCGATTGTTGTAGAATTTGTGTTTGATATTGTTTCAGTTCTTTTATTCCTTTTAACATAGCATTAACGGGGGCGGGATAGCGCAGTGGTTAGTGCGTTCAGCTTCGGATCAAGAGGTCCGGGGTTCGAATCCCGCCAGGGGCACAGCAACTTTGTCTGCAGTAGATAACTGTTCTACATGCAGTAAGGTTTGGGTGCAATGTTACACTGAAATTCAGCTTAATACCACCCATGGTTCGCTAGTTCCAGCCGATGCTCGCATGTTTCACCGCAAAGCATAGCCACATGGCGTTGCGGGCTTTCTCCCTGCCATAATACTAGCAGCTGCGATATAAGTGAAATACTCTTGAAAGCGGCGTTAAACCCCAACTCACCTCACCTCACCATAGCATTACCGGTAACTGTTGCAGTATTTTCTATGTATTAGAATCTCTTTTTATCATCTTTCACCCAAATTAAACGGGCGCAATGGCCAGGCACTTTTTTAAGTGCAAAAAGGTCTAATATCAGTAGTATAATGTAATGATCATCAAAGGTCGTAATGAGATATGTAGCTACCTGCAGATCATAGTAGTTCAGGGTCTCTACCTCTAGCCTGGGGCCAATCCCCCTTTATAAATGAGTACTCAGTCCTGAAAATTTGCCACTTAAAAAATTTGGCATTAACTTCTTCAAATCCTGTTATCCTGTAATCCAAGTGTTGAAGTGTGGCAATTAATTTTATGTAAAATTACTTTCTAAAGGAATTTTAATAGCACAGTGGTGACAGTGTCGGGTTCAAACCACGATGTCTTGGGTTCATTTACTGTCAGTCCTCAAATTTACATGCAAAACCTTTCAAAGGTGGGGTCTGGGTCGGTCCTGAGAGGGTAAATACAGTGGTCCCTCGCTATAACACGGTTCAATGTACCGCGGACTCGCTTGAAACGCGGGGTAAACAATGGATCCCAAACTTTAGATTCAATTTCTGATTTTCTACAGACAACTCAAAGATTTCTGTTAGATTTATAACTACTATTGTTATAAAATCATTGAAACATTCACGCTTATTTAAAAATCACTTTTGTCGGCATGTAATATTTTTTTATAATCATTTTGATTCACACACGTGTTTGTTGTCATTCCAGCATGAAGTAAATGTATACGTTTGAATTTGATTTTTTTTTTTATTCGTTTGTTGACATTTAGTCATAATATGGAGCTACAATATTTAAATCAAGTGGATTCAATGAAAAAATCGTAAAATTCTTATCTTCGATAAAACTTTTGTTGACGATAAACTTTCTGTTTCAGCCATGTTGGCTGATAATCCGATTGGCTATTGGATACTCCGAACATCATTATGATATCGCATCAATTAAACAAAAGGCTTGCGTCAGTGTGAGGAGCTTTGCAGACGATTTTGTTATTCATTCTGTGGCTTGCCTTGTTTTTCGTGCGAGCCCTGTAGCAGCATAAATAAAAATGATTTCCTTTGTCAAACTGTCGACTGGTCATTGTTTTTCAATACACGTTTAGGGCTAGCATATGCTAAAAACGGCCTGAAACCAGCATATATAACCCAACAACTTCCTGTCTGTAAGCGTGGCTGTAGAATTTAACGTAATTTTTCATAATTGAAATAATGTAATAAAGTAGTATGTGTATGTCTAAATAACGATGTTATTACATTTTATCAAAATACTTTTACTCTCATTCAATGGTAAAATGGCTTAATTATAATGATTTGCTCAAAATTGAAAAAAAGCTTCTCATGTAATTTATAAAAAGCTATTTTGTTACTTATTTTATTACGGCTGAAAACTGATGGAAATGGCGAGCAGAGGTTGTAAAATAAACTTTTAAAATACATAAATATTCTCTATCAATTTCATTAACATTATTCGGATTTAATACGTTTTTGTTTTCCATATTCGATCTCAATATTTCTATTTACAACAAATTATTTCATTGGTGGAAATGTGACCTTCACCCCGATTACTCGTATGAAATATGTTACAACAAATCTGATTGGCTGAGAGATGAGCAAGAGCTGCAAGTAGATTCGTAGCCTAAAACTAATTCGTTTTCAACTGTAAGTTTGGCGACCAAAACTTTTATTTCAAAAGAGATTATTTTGTTCAGCATTACTCACTTTAACAATTTGCTTTTAATCTCAAATTAAACACGTGAGGGATCGAAATTTAAAAAATACGAACTTGTTTTGGATACGATTTTACTGTATGTTCGTGCAAGCAATATGGCACCACAAGATCTTTCCAACTTTCGTTTTTTTGAACGAGTTTCAAACTTTTTTAAGCTTGGCATTTCTATTGAACAATATCTTTATTTGAAAAGTAAAACAACACACAAATATTGATATATTTTATTAATACAATTGAACGACTGCTAAAAGTTTTCCGTGACTGCAAGTGAGTGAGTATCTGATCAAATCTCCTTCTCCGGTTCTCGTTTGTACCGCGGATTCTCTATACCGCGGGGTCAGATTTTTGGACCCCATACCTCGCGCTATAGCGAGGGACCACTGTACCCCAGAACCCATACTTATCAACAGGGTCACTTCTCCATGGTGCTTTGAATCTTAGCGTAAGGTGACACTTTTAATTTAAAATGTTTTAAATTTGAAAAAAATCTCACTACCATTGACATTAACCATTAATGAATCTCAGATGTATTTAGTAACCTTTTACATATCCAGTATCATTCTTTGTTTTATATCAAAGAGGTATTTTGTCATGTATAAGTTATTCAGCTATGAAAATCAGATTTAAATCATATAACTTAAGGACCACTCAAATATTCATGATATAAGTGTCACATGCATTATAATATTTAAAAAAGAATGATATGAAATATATGCATAAAATATATTATGTTTTATCCAAATTATCTGAAATAAGATCATTAAACAGTCATTGCTTTAAGAATATTTCCATACTATCAACAACTCCCCAACATAAGGCATAACTCTTGCCAGTCTCCATTTAAGCAGTAATTCCCTTACTGTTCTGTGCTAAGATATATGCACCTGAAATGTATAGTGTGCTCCGATTTCCTAGCATGGAAACATTAAGGAAATGCGGCAAGGCTTAAATCAGCCAGTTATAGAGACTTGTATGAATTAGTCCTTGCATATAGGGAAGTTGGGTAGGTTGGGTGAAATATTTGTTATGGTGCTTTTATTAAATGAAAACTAAATAACTGTCATTGAATTTGTAAAAATCACAGTCAAAAATGAAAAAATCAGACATTGATGTTATAAAGTATGTGAAAAATGAATCGGTCAAACACAGCAGGTTGCATATACTTTGCTCACTCGAATATTCGATATTATTATTTTATTATTAATATCGTATTGTGGTCGTATAGCTATTGAATTGTGTTTGTACCAATTTATTGGATGATTTTTTTCTTGATAAATGTACAATGCAGGGTTATTACTTTTTAACAGTACTGTACTTTTGTCATACTGAAATTGGCAATCATAATTTTATCTTGTAAAACACATATGGAAATAGTTTTTACTTCCACATTTCAATTTGATATTTCAAAGATTATTCTGGTGCTGTTTTATGATGTTATAAATTATCAAAACTCAAGTATTTATTACTTTTCTCATGCAAACCCTTTTCAATAATCATTATTATGTTTATTAATCAGAATTTTTTCATCCCTTTTATAATATATTTTGTTATTATTTTGAGGCAGGCCTCTATTTAAACTTGCATATAATAATAGTTTTACTGTTTTAAACCCCATTTCTAAGAAACCCTAAGAATGAAATAGATTTATGTTTTTTATCATTAGTTTATATATCGGTTATTTTCATTGTTAGAAAATATATATATATATGCAGTTACCAAAAAGTATATTTCCATTAAGTTCACCATTAAATCAGCCAATTACCAATTATAGGTACATTGAAACATAACGTTTTTGATTTATATTGATTGATGTGAAATATAAGAAAAATCAAAATAAATGTTGCTTTAGCATGACTGACAAAATGAAAGCACATTTTCCATTCATTTGAGTTAATTTTATTTTTAAAATTTACCAAAAGTTGTATATTACCGGTAATAATATATGTAACAAAATTCTGAAATTTGCTTGATGTAGTATTATATCGTTAGCGGGCAGGCTAATCAGCCGGAGTCTCTAATGAATAGGACCCTCGATGGCTACTCACTTTAATTTGCGAGGATTTATTTTTCATTGCATGATTGAAACAATTTTATTACAATGCTTCAGGTTTTTTAAGTGGACATAGCATTCATCACAATTTCCTTAAATTTTCTACATAGTAGAATTGTACCTTTGTTACTGCATTGTAGGAATATTGTTGGTCATATGTTTTTGCTTTATATCTTGTCAAGCACCATAATTTCCTGTCTCTTGACGTATCACCCTGGGGACAGCCAATCAGTGATGAGGCTTGAAAATCATTGGCTCAATCCATATGAATGCAGGTCTGCTATTGGTTGAATTCATCAAAGGGGAGACGTGACCAAAGCAATACTCAGTTGATAAACAGTGAGGTACACCAGCAAGGTTTGATCTAGTTTTACTGAATTTGAAATTAAAAAGTTTGTTTTCTTTAACCATCAATAGTAATAGAATGCTGGAATTGTGTGAATCTATACTTTGACCAATGTGGATAAAACTTCTTTATTAATGACAGATAGACACTTGGACTATATCTGCTTTTTATACCCCCGTTACGAAGTAAGCGGGGGTATATAGCGGTCATTCCGTCCGTCCGTCCGTCCGTCCGTCCTTCCGTCCGGTCAATTTTCTCAAAAACCGTCAAAGCTACATCAACTAAACTTTGTACAGATGTTAACCATGTTCTTCCGATCGCGCACAGACAATTTTCAATTTTCTGAGATTGATATTTTTTGTCGTTTCCATGGAAACGTCACTTTTTGGACTTAGTTTTATTGTGTTCAATGGGGACAAGTTTTCTCGGATACTGTTCAACCTATGTGAATGAAATTTTGGTTGTGAGTACTCATGACCATACTCTTTATCGAGTTCGAAAACCAGTTCCGAAATATTATTTTTTACAGAGTTATGGCCCTTGAAACCGAAATTGAACTTCGTACCAGAAGAACTGTGATGCTCCAATGGGGACAAGTTTTCTCAGAAACTGTTACATCTAGGTGAATGAAATTTAATATGGAGGTAGTCCAGATGATACTCTTCATCGAGTTCGAAAACCAGTTCCGAAATATTATTTTTTACGGAGTTATGGCCCTTGAATCCGAAATTGAACTTCGTACCAGAAGAATTGTGATGCTCCAATGGGGACAAGTTTTCTCGGAAACTATTACATCTAGGTGAATGAAATTTAATATGGAGGTAGTCCAGATGATACTCTTTATCGAGTTCGAAAACCAGTTCCGAAATATTATTTTTTTTGGAGTTATGGCCCTTGAATCCGAAATTGAATTTTGTACCAAAAGAGCTGTGATGCTCCAATTGGGACAAGTTTTCTAGGAAACTATTACATCTAGGTGAATGAAATTTAATATGGAGGTAGTCCAGATGATACTCTTCATCGAGTTCGAAAACCAGTTCCGAAATATTATTTTTTTCTGAGTTATGGCCCTTGAATCCGAAATTGAACTTTGTACCAAAAGAGCTGTGATGCTCCAATTGGGACAAGTTTTCTCGGAAACTATTACATCTAGGTGAATGAAATTTTACATGTAGGTAGTCCAGATGATACTCTTTATCGAGTTCACAGTCCAGTTCCGCAATATTATTTCAAAGCCCTTGAATCTGTAATTGAACTTGGTACAAATTACCGGTGTGATGCCCTAATGGGAAAAATTAAGTTACCTGAAAAATATTACATCTGGGTGAATTAAATTTTGTAATAACAGTCAGTTTCTAAAATTATTTTGGACAATATTATGATGCTTGAAGCTTTTTTTTAAACATAGTAACCTTCACATCTATAATTCTCGATGGACGGATAGCGGATGACGGGGGTATGTGAGCCATGCTCACTTTTTTCTTGTTTCTCCTGTAGCATTCGTTAAAATCATGATGAGCCACAGAGGAAATGGTTCTATTTTTCAGCGTTTACAAAGCACTTACCAAAATTTAAATACATGTGAGGTACTGTGATATTTATTCAACATGTGCAATTTTAAGAAATGTTGAGAATGTTATTAGGAATGTTTAGTCAAGTGTGGTATTGTTTGCATAGATAGATGAATGTGAAACTGGAACAAGTGATGTTGTTATTGTTATATTATTTTTAATCTGATACTGTATGTTGTAGTTTTAAATAAAGCAATCTTTTATTCAAGAATTAGTTTCTTGTTTTAAATCTTTTCGTATCTCCAATCCTAATGTGAGCTGAGACGATGAAATACATAACATATTTGTTCTTTAAAATATTTTTCAAGGGACGTGTAGTGTAAAAATGATAACAACGGTTAAGGTTGTAGGAGTTCAAAGTTTTCAATCAATCCAAGTTTATTGCACTTAATAAGGCCACAGGCCTATAGTACATATAAACAGACACTCTATTAGACAGTAGAGAGTGTACTTTTTCTAAATCTAAAGGCATGGTATAGATCCATTGATATTGAAATGGATATTATGATTAGTAAAGTAATATTGTTTAATATACCTTTACCTCAAATCGAGGTAGGCCGGACAGACACAAAGAAAATGGCACTCATCTTCAATTACATTCATATTACATATTCTACATAATCTATCTTCTTTTTCTAAGCCAATATATCTGCCTGTTTCAATTA
This sequence comes from Gibbula magus, assembly GCA_936450465.1. Taxonomy (NCBI): domain Eukaryota; kingdom Metazoa; phylum Mollusca; class Gastropoda; order Trochida; family Trochidae; genus Gibbula; species Gibbula magus. Next base: position 28,290,935 of record OW388306.1, read on the forward strand.
ATAAATCATGAGAAGAGCAGCGAAATTTTGTAAGCGAGATTCTAAATTTCCTAACATTCAACGATGATAAATAGCTTTCATTGCATATATAGATTGTTTAAACATTCTGAAATATAAGCATTTACTTGATACAGATAAGTGGTAAAGCCAATCTTGGAGATACATATCTTGCAAAATTTGTTAAAAGGACACGAGAAAATTTCTGTGCGAGTCTGTACAGAGAGAGAAATTGTTTATTTTTGTCTCATCTCTTACATTCAAAAATATTTCAATAATACATACATTAAAAATGTAAAAACCGCCAAAAGGCTACAAGTGTACATTACCAAAACCGGTAGAGTTTAATATATCTTTAACATCTGTGACCCAATTATGTTTTCCATGATTAGCTCATCAGGTCTGAAAAGCCCGATGGGCTTATGGCATAGCGTTGTGTCCAGCGTCCGTGTCCGTCTGTAAACGGTTCGCTTTATCGTCTTCTTCTCCAGAACAAAAAGACCTAGAAGGCTGTAGTATTGTGTGCATAGTCTTTAGCCAATGGAGATTCTGAATTGTAGATTTGGTGACCCTGTGGCCCTAAATAAGGGCCTGAGTCATGGAGCATGACCTAAAATCTATTTCAGTCTTCATCATTAAACAATATAAACCCTGATGACCTACAGAGCCAATGGCTCTTTTTTATCATACTACATCATCTTATTATAACATTTCTTTGGTAATGTATAACCAGACGTATCTTAACGTCGAAATGTCTTTAAAAAATACTTTTATATAAGAAAAAATATAAAATATCAATATATCTAATAGTATTTCCTTTGCTTGCATCGATGCATTTCTTGCATGTAATACCATGACCACTGTGTATCATCGTACACAAGGTGTAGAGAGGTGTACATCGATGATATGTTTGTAGAGAGGAGTAAAATAGCTACATTTTCACCTTTATTTGGAAATACCATCTAGGACGGATAATTATCACAATAAAGTTTGCCTTTGATTGTTTTCCTTTTGCGTACAGATAAAGAACAGACTTGCTAGTGGGTTATTATATATACGTATATCATTGTATTTTCGCGTTGCTCAGTCTGGAGGTAACATTTTAAGTGGCATATGTGCACTAGTTTAATCATTTCTTAAAATTATATGTTACATTTTGATTGAATTGCACAAAAAATGTCTTGACTAAGCACAATACTAACTTAAGGCAGTATGATTTGAACCAATATGCTATTTCAGTTTGTTATTTAAGTCTGTAAAGCATCGGAAGGTTTTCCTTTGTGTACAGTTTGTAGATATCGTGTGTACCGTTGGTAGTATTTTTACGGAATAACGTAAATCATCTGTATCATCCGTATCCTTCATCTCCAGATCTCAAAGAGGTGACAAATTAAATATTAATTATGTATATGTTAAGAACTGTGACAAGGAGGATATTTTTATGACATTAATATCAACCATGCCTTTAAAGTTTCAACACACCCTAAAAGAGAAATCTTGATCCGAAAAATATTGAGTAGAGGCATCCAAACTGTCTTTATATAATATAATAATATAAAACATGGATTAAACATATTCCATCAATGTAGACCAAGAATCTGTCCGTGTTTGCAGATAACACTCCTCCAGGGCATGATTGGAAAAAAAACCAAAGTACACGGTGATCACTGCCCGTTTGTGAATATTCCTGACTCAAATGATGACAATACTGTCATAGTTAGATATTAACATCGCAGCAAAGACTTCAGTAACTGAAGCTTACTTTTGTAGTGGAAAGTACCCCAAAGTTCTGTCATAACACAGATACGTATACGTTACTCGCGCTAAACTGGAATGATTATATTAGTCAAATACTAATCGATCATTTACTCAAACAGAAATGGTCAGAAGAGTATGAGGATAAATATGTTGAAGAAGGATGATGTCGCACAGAATACAAAAATGCCCCCTTGTGAGACAGAACAGTTAAAATAATATTGACAATTACAAACACATATCTGTCGTTCGTTGTTGTCAGCTGACCAGTTTCATATCTGTACTATCGCATTTTTGCCGTTTTTAGCTGATGTTCTCTGGTCTTATTATTTCGTGGACATATTTTGCAACCATACGAATCATTCTTTCGTAGTGCAAACCTGGCCATCAATGAGTCATCAGTGTGTTGGCGTTTTTTTAAAAAGGCTATTTCGAGGGAACCTCATGATAACATACATGGTACATTTATATCGAACATCACATGTAAGTGAAGCATTATGTTTTACTTAAAGAATTGCTTTAGAAATGTTATGTTGATTATTTCTGTAAATATACAAGCGGTACATCAGCCGAAACTACAAACGGTACAGCGAAGCAGTAATTTATGATACAAAGTTACAAACTGTACACAAGCTACGAAAAGAAAAAACAACATACCGCTCTAGAAAACAACCTGAAACCATTTCCTAGGCATGGGTTCTTTTCTGCAGAAGTCAAGTTATGCAAAACAGTGATTTTTATTATAAAATTGTATATATTTTTTTCCAAATTTTCATGTTTAACATCTCAATCGCATCAAAATTGTCGATAGGGTCGATGAGTAAAGCAAGTTTTGGATTATTTATATATGCCGCAGTACACCTAAACAGCCTCCCGCATTCACAAAATGTATCATTTTCCTAATGTATTCGTTATTGTGTACAACACTTAATAAGAAATAGGAGAAATCAGCTGTTATATACCGTGTGTGTGGTTTTCTACTCCTCTCTACAAACATATTATCGATGTACACCTCTCTACTTCCGGTGTACGATGATACACAGTGATGACAGGTGGTTTGTGAAATAAACTCCCAGATATTTGTAGGATGTGGTTGTTTCAACCATTTCGCTTTCGTAGTAACAAGTTTCATTTGCAGCAAGTTTATCTCCTATTTTAAACACAATTATCTTAGTCTTATCTCTATTTGTAGTTAGTTTCCATTCCTTACAATATTTTTCTGATTCGTTGATTTCTGTTTGTAATCCCCGTACCGTGCTTGAAAATAGTATTATATCATCGGCAATATGAGAGATAGCTTAAGTGAATGCCATTTGAACATTTTTCATGAATCTGTGTTGCTAAATCATTGAAAAAGAAAGAAAACAAGAACGGACTTAAGATACAAGCTTGTCTAACTCCTATTTGGCTTTCAGAACTTTCAGACATTTCATTGTTGTTCACACGCACATCTTTACGTTATCATAAATAGAAGTTTGCTCATGTAATTGCTTCTGGAATGGTTATCTAGAAGAGTCCAAAGTTTTCCTCTGTGTACAGAGTCGAAAGCCTTTGCAAATTCTACAAATAGGACATAACATTCGAACCTTTAGTATTCAAGTATATCTGTATAAGTAGATATAAGACAAATATATTGTCAGTGGTAGTGTACCCTTTCCTAAAACCAGCTTGCCCAGAATACTAAACATTTATTTATAATAACAGTGTATATTTTACTAAATACACTAGAAGAGTAATGCCTCTATAGTTTTTAGTTTGATTTGTATCAGCATGCTTATGGATAAGAATGATGATGATACCAATGGACCATGGATGTGGGAAATCCCCTTTCTCAAGGATGACATTAAATAACAGTTCAAGGTGTGGTAGTAAAATATCTGAGGAATATAGGGAGAATTCTGAGATAGTATTACATGTATCTACTCCGGATGTTTTATTTAGTTTTAAATGTCTGATACTATTAAATGTTGCTTCTCGTGTTATGGAATGTCAATAGCCATTGAATCATCATTTTTTCCATCTCTGTTTTCTATTTGATCACAAGCATGCATATCATTATTTGATACATGTATAGAGAACAAGTTCTTGAAATAAGCATACCATTCCTTTATCTCTGTGTCATTTCCAAGGTTTACTTTACTTACTTGCTTTTTTTACTTTTTTAGAGAAGACCAAAACCTGTTTAGAATTATTAACACTGTTTTCTAACTGTCAATTGCAAATATGCATTTCATTTTCTGTATCCAGGTTATATTCCCGCTAATAAATGAACCCTGCCGTCCACCGCTCTTACTATATCTAAACCCATTTAAAATCTGAAACCACCAAATGATCTATAATATATGTAGTTAAGCCAAGCCAAACCATAACGGTTCATTAAACGACTGTAAGGTGCTTCGATATTGACCCCTTACATCATCTGCACAACAGCTGTGGTGAAACAGCGAGTCTACCCCTCGGGGAACTGTGCAAGGATTCATGCGATTTACATGGGTTATCAAAATGCCTAATGTCTATGTAATAATTGTTGCAGTTCTCGGTGTGTTTTGTACTAAGATAATACTACACAACGAAGGAGAACCTCTAAATGTCATTGAAAGAAGAAATACTGAACAACGTTCCATTTAATAGCACGATACCATTTACGAGTTGCAAAGAAATGCTAGGGAGCACTAAATTGTACGTACATCGCCGATAAATAGGACGCACGCCTTTGTGAACGGACCGCTTACATTGTGAAGGCAGACATGTATTTGAAAGTTGTGACTCGAAATATCATCGTACATTTATTAAATATCTATATTTTCAACGGGTTGTTAGTTCAGGGATGACCTGAAAATACGCAGACAACCAATACATAGATGCCTTTCACAGAAACAACATAGATTCGGTAAATGATTTAATACCTACTACCTCGTACATGTTACGATATTACCTAACGATTATTTTGGTATACATATAAAGCTAAAAGATAACGTTATAAATGAAGAAGGACAACTGCTATTATCTATCTTTTGCACGATGCATGCATGTTTTAGAGGGAAAGTTACATCATTTTTAAATTTGGACTTTACTTAAGCTATCCCTTGTGTTGTACCATATATCTAAATTAAGAAAGCTTTTTGATTGTTAAAGTGAATTGTTGATGTCATACAGGTTGCGCAAAAGTATTTTACAAACTTTATATACTTGTACATGTACTATTGGCCTCAGGGCCACCTATACGAATAAACTATGGCTGTCTGTCTATCTGTCTGATACGGATTGACGCACGTCGGGGGCGTACCCAAGGTTTGAGAATATTTGTTTAAAACCACAATTACAACTGTAATGATTACTATAAGTTGACTGTAACGCAAGTCTTTTACAGGTGACATACGATACAAACAGGAATATTTTCTGGATAACAACTTACTCCTTCGTCACATTCCACCTGATGAAGTAATTATGCCCCGAAACATCGTGTATTTTCACATTTAAGAAATGTCATCCAGAAAATATTCCTGTTTGTACTGTAAAGTATGTTAACATCACCAACTAGCTGACTCGGAGACCATAGAACATTTTAGAGGTTTATTCTATGCTCTCTGGATTAATGTGGAATCTTGAAGGCAGAGAAGATATCACAGGAAATGTATACTCATGTGCAAAAGGAACGTCCCAACATTTTAAAAAGAGTATAAAATGAAATACTGCTGTCATAGAAAGTGGATTTTGAAGGTGTTCGATAGACACATGTTTTGTCCCCCTATTACAATGGTTTAAAAGTTATCTAGAACATCGTACACAGCGCGTAGTAATAAATGGTTACAGTTCTAATCTTAAACCAGTAACCGCAGGAGTCCCGCAGTGTTCTGTATTAGGACCACTTTTGTTTTTGGTATACATAAATGATATCGTTGAAGGCATCGATAGCAACATAAGGTTATTTGCCGATGATACTTCTATCTATGTAATAATTGATGACCCCCGGGTAGCGGCGTCGTGTCTTAACAATGATTTACGTAAAATAGTAAACTGGGCCAAAACATGGAAAGTCGACTTCAATCCCGCAAAAACCAAATCAATCCTATTTAGTAGAAAATCTAATCCAAACCCTCAACCCAGTTTGTTTTTCAATGATACAGAAGTTGAAGAAACGTCAAGTCACAAACATTTAGGTATAACCCTTCAAAATCATTGCTCATGGGATGTTCATATCAACTCAGGCAACAATCTTGGACAAACTGCACTTGGACGCTTTACGTACTATATGTGGTGCTGTTCGCGGCACCAATCAAGATAAAATATATAACGAAACATCTACTGTTTCGCTTTCCGAAAGGAGAAGAATAGCCAAACTAGTCATTTTCTTTAAAATGTATCATAACAGATTGCCCGATTATTTAAACGAACTTGTCCCTCAATTTGTCTCTCAAGCCAGTAGTTATCCTCTGCGAAATGCATCAGATTTACAAACCATACCGTGCCGTACTGTGTTGTACGATAATTCATTTCTTCCGGACACTTTACGCCTTTGGAATTCTTTACCGCAGTATATTAGATCATTAACAGACCTCAAAGATTTCAAGTCTGCCCTAATTTCCAAAACAAAAGGTATATACTTCGATCTAAACATAGGCTCCAGACTCTGTCAAATCCTCCACTGCCGACTACGGCTAGGATGTAGTGATCTCAATGCTGACAAACTCAAAAGACATATCATAGATAAAGCGGATTGTTTTTGTGGTCACGCCAGTGAAGACGCACTTCACTATTTCTTTGTGTGTTCAAGATTTGATTCAATAAGAACAAACACATTTTATTATACTAATGGCTTTTCATTGGAAACAATCCTATTCGGAAACTCTACCTTGAGCTCTGCAACCATGACTGAAATTTTAAAATCAGTACACCGATTTATAATAGAAACTAAAAGATTTGTTTAGTATAACCACATACCAATTCAAACAAGTGATTCTGACTGCAAGCGTCATAAATGTATCGAACCATCATTAATCAATTAAACAACACTGTTGATTATTTTGTCTAAACACTTATTATTTCAAACCATATGTTAGTTGTTTTTTTTTATTGTTGTTCCTGTCATGACAATGTTTAATATATGTATGTATGTACTTTGGAGCGGTCTTTACATAAGCTCAATTGTTGACCAATCCGATCCATGTATTTCATGAATAAATATGTTTAAACTACACATGTTTTGTAAAGAATTACTCATAATTTCATACATCAGAGTATAATATCCGTATCTATTTTTGGGCATTACTAGTGTATTTTTAAGCAACTTAATTCATTGAAACTGTTAAAAATACATTACATTATTATACCCCCGCTACGACGTAGTCGGGGGTATATAGCGCTCCGCGTGTCCGTCCGTCCGTGCGTCCGTCCGTCCGAAATCTTTTCCGGAGCTTATCTCGGAAACTATACCACCTGGAAACTTCAAATTTCGTATAGCGATAACCTACATGATGCTGTTGTGCCTTTTAGGGGTTTCAATTCCATGGTTCAAATAATTTTGGACATTTTGACCAAAAACGGTCCCATTTTTGGACTTTGTGTCGTTTCCGGAGCTTATCTCGGAAACTATACCCCTTGGAAACTTCAAATTTGGTATAGCGATAACCTACATGTTGCTGTTGTGCCTTTTAGGGGTTTCAACTCCATGGTTCAAATAATTTTGGACATTTTGACCAAAAACGGTCCCATTTTTGGACTTTGTGTCGTTTCCGGAGCTTATCTCGGAAACTATACCCTTTGGAAACTTCAAATTTGGTATAGCGATAACCTACATGATGCTGTTGTGCCTTTTAGGGGTTTCAACTCCATGGTTCAAATAATTTTTGACATTTTGACCAAAAACGGTCCCATTTTTGGACTTTGTGTCGTTTCCGGAGCTTATCTCGGAAACTATACCCCTAACCTACATGTTGCTGTTGTGCCTTTTAGGGGTTTCAACTCCATGGTCCAAATAATTTTGGACATTTTGACCAAAAACGGTCCCATTTTTGGACTTTGTGTCGTTTCCGGAGCTTATCTCGGAAACTATACACTTTGGAAATTTCAAATTTGGTATAGCGATAACCTACATGATGCTGTTGTGCCTTTTAGGGGTTTCAACTCCATGGTTCAAATAATTTTGGACATTTTGACCAAAAACGGTCCCATTTTTGGACTTTGTGTCGTTTCCGGAGCTTATCTCGGAAACTATACCCCTAACCTACATGTTGCTGTTGTGCCTTTTAGGGGTTTCAACTCCATGGTTCAAATAATTTTGGACATTTTGACCAAAAACGGTCCCATTTTTGGACTTTGTGTCGTTTCCGGAGCTTATCTCGGAAACTATACCCTTTGGAAACTTCAAATTTGGTATAGCGATAACCTACATGTTGCTGTTGTGCCTTTTAGGGGTTTCAACTCCATGGTTCAAATAATTTTGGGTTTTTGACCCAAAAACGGTCCGATTTTATAATTTAAAAAAATGTTATGTGTAAACTTCAATCCTAGTTTGATTTCACTTGTCTATATGGTTTGAAATCATGAATACGAGGTGATTTCCCATTTGTGTTTTGTTTGATTATTGTCACATTGCTTTGTTCATGGAGCTGACATGTTGAACATTTCACACATTTACTGTGAGAGTGGGACATTTCCATTTCATCAATAGGTAAGTTATTATACTAGAATTTTATTTTCACTCATGGTGGCAACATATTTCAGAAAATGATAATCATCTTTAAAATCTTTCACTTCTTTAAACTTTTTTGAATTCATGAAAAATAAATTATTTATAAAGATTATAACTACAGTTTATACATAGGAATATATATTGACCTTCAAGCAACTGATTGGAAGGTGAGATTCTGATGTAAAACATTTAGTTATCTCGTCCAGTTCACACCTATGCAAACAATTACATTTCCTGTTGTTTTCTATGTTATGTGCTGACCAAACCACATTCCTAAGCCTTATCATAATATATGATTTATGATTACATAGTTTAAAGAAAGGCGGTCAAACTACAGGCGGGGGTATGTGAGCTGCGCTCACTTTTGCCTTGTTGTTAATAGGACTATGAGGCAAAGTTTGAGTACAAGTAATTGCCTACTCACAAAACTTGTAAAGTAAGTTATTTGTTTGTTAAAAAAACATGATGTGAGTTGTTTTGATTGCTAAATACTCTGTCGGTGTAAAGTTGTTTCAATAAAGGAATATAAATTAGAAGTATGTACATGAACAACGTTAACAAAACAAAGGATTATATGATTGTTGACAATCTTACCGTTTCTTCTTCGCCGACGTCTGCTAATCTCATGTCGTAGTCATTAGATGTTGTGTAAATGTGTAATGTAGACTGGAATATAATCATACTTACCTGATTCTTTTATTTATTTATTTTAAAAAAACTCAACCAAAGTAAATAATAACAACACTGAATACACGATTCTTTTATTACACAAAACGCAACACAGCGGACAAGCAAATACGTTTTATTGAAAATATCATTTAATAAGTTATTAATAATTTAATTGTAATAATATCATAACATAAAGTTAGTCTATTAACATTTATTCCCTTAAACTACGAACTCCTACGAATCCACCTAAATTTACTCCTACGAACCGGTCTGGCCTACGAATTCACCTACACCCGCCAAACCGATGCCTTTTAAAGCTTTTCATGTTAGTAATTGGTTTAAATATATTTTTATTAATGAAATGAATTGGGATTGGTGAACAAGCTGTGTAGCTTATATTCATGTTAGTGATTAGCATGTGGTACACAGTAATGTTTACGTTGTACATAAATCATGTAATTACCCCTAAGAGCGAAAGATATTATGGTGAGATTTGAGATATTGTCTATGTCTGTGCGTATTGCTTGACACGTACTGAGCTCATGTGTTGATCATTGTATTGGATGATGTTTAATTGATTATTATTATCCCCGCGGTGGTTTAACGCAAAGCGGGGGATATCATTGCAATAAAGATCGAGACACTGACTTCAAAGAGTTGCCTGAACAAAACGTAACAGCATGAACTGTCAAGAGGAATCTAATCTTGTTCATACTTATACTAGCTCCTGTGTTCATGACATTGTATTAGAGAAATTGTCACCTCGTAACATCACTGGTTTGATCGTTGGGATATATTGCAGATAAATGGCCAACTGAAGAATTTCCTACAATCTATTTATTATGGCTAATGGTGACACAGCTTAGTTTAAACTACATTGAAGATGATTTGGTGGCCACTCGTAGGTGATAGGTATCTTTTGTGTCAATCTACATGCGTCGATTCTGTGCACACATCAACTGACCACTATCAGAAGTTCAGCAATGTTTCACATAGTTTATCAAGGAGAGAAGGAAGGCTCCGCAGAATGATGAGTATGATATTTGTTGAATATTCAATATTTAATTTATTTCCTGTACAACCATCAACGGATGGACATGAGAAAAAACAACATATATATAATCTGCGTTCATGTTTTCTAATGGGTTAATTCATTTAAAGGTGCATCCATTGTGTTTCATAAATTTTTATTTGGCTTTAATACATTGCAACTCACCATATGTGCTGTCTACAATACAAATAAAAGCACTTAGCTTGCTTAGTAATCCTCAATCGTCAAATATATCATAATTACTAGTTTCCATTTAAAATTGAGTAACATCATTATGCATGTGCAGAAATCGAAACTGCACGCCCCATTTACATGCACAGTAGTTATAATTATAAGACTTATTAAACACTACCAACTCAAATTTTTCCTTTTTTCTGTTATAGATAAGATTCCAAAATTACGTTTGACTCATTATCGCGCGCCACACGCTGTGCATTGTCCGGTTTTCGATCAGAAATCACTACTTACTACTGACCTTTATATCGTCAAAATACTACGTCTACTATCATCAAAATGGTAGTTTTCGGTAACAGTCGGTACTTCTCGATAAAGTAATAAAATTTATGACGTTTGCAATATGTGAGCCCAACAACACAATGGATGTACCTTTAACAAAAAACATGCACATGTCAAGAACTGTTTCTTATAATAACAATAATTACAAGCCATTTAGATAGTGAAGAAGTGTAAAATTGTTATATTTGGGATCGCACTATCTGCACTAGCAACAACAGTAGATGCAGCTGGCTCTTAGGGTGTGGGTTCGAATCCCACTAGAAACTAGTCCAGGTTAATTAACAACATCCAATGACCATCCACTTAGGTTAAGCTGTTGCATGTCTTGCTTTATTCGAATAATTTCAATAATCCATAGATTAAATTCCGTGAACAGCCGGTCCTACTTAGGCCATAAGTTAAACTTGTCACCTTTAACAATAGTCTTGATTTCATTATGTGTATGTAACTGCAGAGGTAGGTGTTGTATTGTTTCTCAAGGTGTTGTATTGTTTCTCTATAGGTGTTGTATTGTTTCTCTAATTGTCTTCCGAAACAATTTTTTTTACTTACCACGTAATTGTATTTCTGTTGTGTACACTTGTCCATGTATAAGTGTTTCTCAAGTAACAAAAGTTCGGTCCGAGTTTGACATAAATTTAAATCATTATTGGTTAATGTGATTACATTTAACAATCTCGAGATACAGAGAGGTCCATGGTTCAGTTGCCCGACATGACCAAATTTTTGCCGGCGGTTAATCGTTCGACAAAGTATTGCATTGTTAAAATCAGTTTAAAAGGTCGTTTTCCGAGAATCTAAATCAATCGGTTTGTTTAATTGAAGGGAAGGATGTCAATTCGGAGTGCTATAGAAATAAGGTTAATGTACGTTGTCTTTTAATTGCAAAGCTACTTAAATCTTTTGTTAACTTTATAATGTAAGCTTCAAAGAGTTTAAATTTCGAATTTGGGAATTATGCAAAACTATCTCCCTTTTTTTTAAGGATTACAAGCTTTTATTTTTCATGTTTAATCTAAACTTAATATTTTACAGATTTTACCATCGATATTGTTTTCAACCGTGGCTTTACATTCTCGGAGGCAAAATGAGTCGGTAAGTGAATGTGTCATTTTGGTAAATAATTCATTCTCTTAATATTGCAACAATTCCCTGACTTATGCTTGATGCATGTCCAACAATATTGACCTTTATTGTAGAACGACTTCCTTTTTAACAAAAGTTGTGACGTATTCGCAAATAGTTCACGAATAGATTACGAGTGTAATTATTTCTTTTTAACCATTCGTTTCACGTCATGGGAGCCTGGCTAAATATGATGTGACGTCACGAAATTAAGTTTATGCAGGTATGAACTGAAGTTTTTGACGGTGAACAGCGATTCAGAACCATGCAAAGCAATAACTATTTGCTATTTATTTATCTAAGTGTGGACACCAAATTGCCAATTTCTCTTGCACATACATGACGTCATCATTTTTTGTTTTATGAAGTCACAGGCTATGACATACAAGAAGCTATTGACAGACAATGGTTGCTGTGCAAAAGTCGTATGTGCACATGTGTCAGCGATTTTTTGATAAAAAAATATTTTTTGTTCTATTTTAGATGCTTCCGACTTTCCCGATTTCTCAGTATTATGTTCATTGTCTTGATCTTCACAATACTCTCTGCACTGAAGGATTCGCTTGTTGATGTTAAGAGCTTTTCCAATACAGTGGAGGAGTTCTTCCAGTTTGAAGATCCAAATGATTACAGTCCCCACAAGTAAGTCTAGAATCTTGTTGATTTTGGAGACAAATTAGTATACAAAGTTAAGCTTACCCTTACGATTCCCCAATATATACCAGTTTCAGTCGTTTTAAGGGTGATTTATGATTTATGACATTTTCAAAATGAAATATGTATTATCAGTTACCTTATTTTAAAGATGGTATTTTAATGAATGAAACACTTTAAATCATATGATGTTCTCAATGGCGTCATGAGATGGCCGTGACAAAGCTGGTCAAGGTGGATCCTATATTCCTACATTAAGTGTTATTTGCGAATCTTTGCATTATGTTTGACATATAATGCAGTGAAGATTGGATATTTGTCGTTGAATAGTTTTGCCGTCCCTGAATATACAACACTTTACTTTACTCGGTTAGATTTTCATGGTATTGAAGTAATTTTCCAATTTCCTCTTTTTTCTCAAAGTAAACAAATTGAAATTTAGAATTCTTTAACTTTGGCTTTTGCTAATTTCATTGTTAAAATGTGCATTCATTGATTGTGCCGTTTATAAAGCGAATCAGAATACAGAAGTCCCATATTCCATACAAATAGAATCTCACCATGTGTCTTATGTTAACAAATATATAAACACGAGTTGATAAAAGTTACAAATTTCAGAAGACACGAGGCTGAGATTATTTTTATCATCAAAAATCATTCTTCATTGTGCTTCGATGAAAAGGTTATATCTCTGAGTCCTGCCACTTGACTTGCATTGCTGTTTTGTCACAGCAGACTTGATGATGTTAAAGGGGCAGTAGCACGTTTTTTGCAAAATTTATTTTTTCATTTTTCCTATTTATAATGATAGTTTGTGCCATTTAGATTTACTTTAGAGGGTAAAACATCTTATTACACAAACCAATTATCTGTAGTGGTAATAACTAGTTGGCGTATAAAGCAAAAATTGCATGGCGGCCATTTTATTGTGAACAGAATTTATTATTTTGTATTACAAAAACGATTCCCATGGCTTTTCCGAAACATGTATTCTAATTTTAAACTTTATTTTCCGAAGAGAGAATGATGTTTTACTGTTGGTGAAATTATTTTTCAAATACATTTCATCAACTTTTTTGAGTGAAAAAACGTGCTACTGCCCCTTTAAAGGGGCAGTAGCACGTTTTTTTGCAAAATTTATTTTTTCATTTTTCCTATTTATAATGATAGTTTGTGCCATTTAGATTTACTTTAGAGGGTATAGCATCCTATTACACAAACCAGTTATCCGTAGTAGTGATAACGGTTTTGCGTATAAAGCAAAAATTGCATGGCGGCCATTTTATTGTGAACACATTTTATTATTTCGAATGACAAAAACGATCCCCATGGCTTTACTGAGCCATGTACACTCATTTTCAACTTGATTTTCCGAAGAGAGAAGTACGGTCGGAGAAATTATTTTTCAAATACATTTCATCGACTTATTTGAGTGAAAAAACGTGCTACTGGCCCTAAGAGCATGTGATGTCATGTAGTTGACGGCGGCAGAGCATCCTAGGAGATATCGCTTTATATCACACAACCGAAGCGATATCTCCTGTGGAACATAGTTTTGGGTGATAAATTGCTATACTGTCCGATACATTATCCAATATCCAATGGTTTTTCTCCTCTTTTTGGAACCATAACAACAAGTCACCTTTTCACTTTAAGTTTGACGGTGCGCGCAGAACGCTGGATCATCGTGGATGGTGAACATGTCACGGAAGAAGAACTCTTGAAGACATCAGATGTTCCTGGATGGACAATACTCGTCTTCGGGGATAATGTGCGGAACTACCGAAACAAACAGTATGATACTTTAAACAATGTTTATCATTTCCAAACCTGTAATATATGTTGAATAACCTGTCCATCCTTTACAACTATACTATAAATGACATTGAAATGATATTTTACGAGTGTTTCAGTAGTGTTTTCCAGTGAACTAATTTAATTATGAGCAAATGCATTTCACAGTAAGTCTTATGTCTAACATGCAAATTTGATTCGTTGTGACGTCTATTGCCACATGATGTATTTGTTGAATGTGGGTGACTGGTTAGCAGATTAAAAAGCACACGATGTATTGTTGAATTGAGGTGATCTGAAAGCAAATTGATTGGCACACGATGTATTGTTGAATGTAGGTGAGTAGGAAGCACATTTATTGGCACACGATGTATTGTTGAATGTAGACGAGTAGGAAGCACATTTATTGGCACACGATGTATTGTTGAATGTAGGTGAGTAGGAAGCACAATTACTGGCACACGATGTATTGTTGAATGTAGGTGAGTAGGAAGCACATTTATTGGCACACGATGTATTGTTGAATGTAGACGAGTAGGAAGCAAATTGATTGGCACACGATGTATTGTTGAATGTAGACGAGTAGGAAACACAATTATTGGCACACGATGTATTGTTAAATGTAGGTTAGTAGGAAGCACATTTATTGACACACGATGTATTGTTGAATGTAGGTGAGTAGGAAGCACATTTATTGACACACGATGTATTGTTGAATGTAGACGAGGAGGAAGCACAATTACTGGCACACGATGTATTGTTGAATGTAGACGAGTAGGAAGCACAATTATTGGCACACGATGTATCGTTGAATGTAGACGAGTAGGAAGCACATTTATTTGCACACGATCTATTGTTGAATGTAGACGAGTAGGAAGCACATTTATTGGCACACGATGTATTGTTGAATGTAGACGAGTAGGAAACACATTATTGGCACACGATGTATTGTTAAATGTAGGTGAGTAGGAAGCACATTTATTGACACACGATGTATTGTTGAATGTAGGTGAGTAGGAAGCACATTTATTGACACACGGTGTATTGTTGAATGTAGACGAGTAGGAAGCACAATTACTGGCACACGGTGTATTGTTAAATGTAGGTGAGTAGGAAGCACATTTATTGGCACACGATGTATTGTTGAATGTAGACGAGTAGGAAGCAAATTGATTGACACACGATGTATTGTTGAATGTAGACGAGTAGGAAACACAATTATTGGCACACGATGTATTGTTAAATGTAGGTGAGTAGGAAGCACATTTATTGACACACGATGTATTGTTGAATGTAGGTGAGTAGGAAGCACATTTATTGACACACGATGTATTGTTGAATGTAGACGAGGAGGAAGCACAATTACTGGCACACGATGTATTGTTGAATGTAGACGAGTAGGAAGCACAATTATTGGCACACGATGTATCGTTGAATGTAGACGAGTAGGAAGCACATTTATTGGCACACGATCTATTGTTGAATGTAGACGAGTAGGGAGCACAGTTTTTGGCACACGATGTATTGTTGAATTTAGACGAGTAGGAACACATTTATTGGCACACGATGTATTGTTGAATGTAGACGAGTAGGAAGCACATTTATTGGCACACGATGTATTGTTGAATGTAGACGAGTAGGAAGCACAATAACTGGCACACGATGTATTGTTGAATGTAGACGAGTAGGAAGCACATTTATTGGCACACGATGTATCGTTGAATGTAGACGAGTAGGAAGCACAATTATTGGCACACGATGTATTGTGAAATGTAGGTGAGTAGGAAGAACATTTATTGACACACGATGTATTGTTGAATGTATATGACTGGGGTAACACATTTAGGAATTAACAATCCCTTCCTCCAATAAGTAAAACAACCGCGTTTAATACCAGTAATGGATTTATTGAAGAATACAAATCTCAGGGCCTAGTTTTCAGCAGCACACGCCTTATGCAACAGTAAAAATAGTAATAGCGAATAGTAAAAACATGATCTTCAAATAATAACAACTTGTAATCACATTTATTTCAGGTGCAAGTCCTGTATCTTCATCAAAGGTACTGAAGACTTTGCGGGACAACTTTCATCCATACCTGTCGCTAATTTCAAAATGGTCGTGTACTTATTTGTCATAAGTCACGGTGCAAAGTGGATCTACGTTACAAGTGAAATAACAAACCTCCAGACCCAACTCGATGGTTTCGATTTTGGGGCAAGGTCAAAGGGGTTGTTATACGGAGGTCAGGTGACCTTTGACCCAGACCGACATTTCGGGTTCAAGGACATGTCAGCTGATCGCGCTGTCCGAAATCAACACTTATCGTATACACTCGGGGACTACATAACCCCCAGTGTTCAGTCAAGATGGAGACCAACAGAACTAATGAGGAACTCAGGTGTTGATATTGGGAACGTGTCCTGTAGGCTTCCTCGTGTGATTGTGCCACCGACGTTTTATCCAATAACAAGGTTGAGCGGATCTCTCATTGAGCAACGTTCCTTCTGGGCATTAGGCAGTTTGGTCGGGGAGTCCTCTGCTTGGAAAGTGTGGCGGATGTTGTTAATGAGACATATAGGAGAGGCCATTGGAAGTTATCCGCCATCTTGTAATACCTCTAGTTTTGCTCCAAAAAGAGTTGAAATAAATCAAGATGTGAGCAAGAGCTTTGCTTCCTTGAAATGCAAAGAGAATATGCCTTTCAACGAGTGTGGAACATTTCTCGCAACGGAATTACAAATTCGTAACCTTTTTACAACCCCTGACTTAAATTTAATCCACATTTGGCTTGATGCCCTCTTTAAAATCAATTACAAAGAACCTCAATTGCAGAACAGACGTAAGGAAACTTTCACATCTGGGCCTATTCATCAAGTTGTGTTTGAACAAGCAAGATCTACCTCAACATTAGAAAACCCTTTTAAAGATGTATGTAAGTCAACTGCCCCTTCTAACACATCTGTTCCCCCGATCAATGATATACTATTGGTTGTCATATTCAACTATCCCACATATTACTCCAATATTGTATTCCTTAACTACATCTACAGACAATATTTCACTAATATTTTATATTGTGGAAGTGTATTGGGTAATTTTGGCCTGTTCCAGAGGCAATACGCCAATCCTGTGAGCTTCCTGGAAATTAACGAACTAGAAAGAGGAGTTTATGGGTATATGTGTACATCGTATGCAATGGAGATGGGGTACAAGGTCAAAGGTTACCTCCAGATGTCAGATGACGTCCTTCTGAACATGTGGAATATTCGGGACCTTCCTCGAGACAAAGTCTGGTTCCAAAGCAGCATCAGGAAAGGTAACCTCTTGGATCCAAAGGTTCCAAACATCACTCCAGTTATGAAAGACAAGACTTGGTGGCCCTGGGCGAGTTCCCAATGGGGAGTCAAGAAGCTCCGAAACCTTTGGGCACATTTCGGGGTACTCCTGAAGACGTCGGACAAACCAAGGATTGACTCCTTTCTGGAACAACTATCCAGGAGCTTTGGTAAAGGCGGTGGCGCCTTCTACGAGGCTTCTGATATCTTCTACGTTCCTGCAAAATTCCAGGACAATTTCAGTTATTTCTCCAAGCTCTTCTTTACTCACAACTCGTTCCTGGAAATTGCTATACCGACCATGTTATGTGGGTTTGATGATATCAAGAATATTGTTCGACTTCAAGGCAGATATCTTTGGTATGGAGAAAGGAACATTAAGACGATGGGAGTTGTGTATGATGTTAACCAACACTTTTTGCATCCTTGGAAACTTAATCCTTTGATGGTTCGTGCAGACGCCCAGGACTTTTTCTGTAAAAATTATTTTGCCAACCTTGCAAGAAATGCTACTTTGAAACATTAAGTAGACCTTGATTGAAATATGACATCTCAAATTAAAGCAAATATATTAAATGATGTATGGGGACTCTATAGAATAGAGTCGTGGCAGTGTTTTTATCCTCCGAAGGAAGATGGCGATTACGTCTTTTTAAAATGTCTGCTGTATGTTGATTTAAATCTTTGTAATCCTAAAAGGCCTCCTCGGACATTAACATCATTCTGTGCGGGAATATAAGGCTGGCGAGATGAACAAATTATTTTTTTTAGATATTTAGTCTATAAATTCATTGGAGGTTGAGAACGTCTCCAGTAATGTGTAATATATATATATATATATATATATATATATATATATATATATTTATATATATATATATATATATATATATATATATATATATATATATATATATATATATATATATATATATATTACTTCAATAAAATATTTCCAAATACCAGTTGAGTATTATTTCAATCTATCCTACTAAAAGATGACTATTTTCAACTCGAACTAAGCGAGAAAATCGAACTAATTTGCAATAAATGTATATGAACGAGATATTTTTTCAACGCAAAGAACTGTGGTTGACTCGCAAACTGTAAACAAAGATGAAAACAAAATAACGGAAACTTTTAGCAACATTAATCTATTGCAATATTTATGTTCACTCAACATTTCCTTCATTTGGCATTGGGGCCGGTTTTCCGACATTCCGTTTATGAGTCTTATTTTTATTTGCTATGTCCCATATAGCTAAGACCGTCATCTCATCTCGCGAATTGCTGCTAGAGTTGTGTTCAGATGACCTTTGGTGAACTTTTACCGACCAAGCTCGAGGACAGGAAGTCATATTTCAACCAATCACAGGCGCTGTTCTAGCGGTATCTTCCCATAAGACAGAATTCCCATATAATAGAACAAATATTTAATGGTTCAGTGATTGAGTTTTCCCCTTTAGAATAGTGGTATGATCCAAGAAGCCAGAGGACATAATTACCAAAAGACAGAATACTTAATCAACGGTTCAGTAATTACTGGTAAAAAAGACAAATGACATGAAACTAGAAATATGTGCATGTGATGCACTGTGATGTCCCCCGCTCCAACTTTCAATCCAACATTATTTTTCACTTATGATTTTGAGATGGAGGTCGGATGAGGTTCCTTATTCCTATATGCACCAAGTTTTAAAAAATGAAAAAATATTGCACAGATTTTGAGAAAGAAGCCGGAAAAAGTCACTACCCCCACATGCACTAAGTTCAAACTGTTTCCATGGAAACCAAAAAAATATATAAAAATCAGAATATCTCAAGTAGCAATAGGCACCACTCCACCACTAGGTATAATCACATACCAAGTTTCGTAAAATAATATTGAACGTTTTTTTAGATATGGCTCGGAAACGAAAGCATTTCGGAAGGACGGAAGGTTGGAATCATGGAAGGACGGAATCACAGACGCGAAGAAAACATTATGTCTCCCGTAAAGTTCTGCGGGAACATAATAACAATTGTGATTTTCTTTGTCGTAGATAATGTGTACTTCAGTACTCTGTCCACCTATACTGATATAGGGTTTTCCAATTAAGTAAAAAACATGTACGCACCACTTCACAAATGTCATTGGTAATGTTTGTGTCAGACAACGTTACAGTGTATTTATACATATTGTTTCATTTCACTATTGTCACTGGTAAGGAAGTCACTTGAACATCATGAGTGGGATGGGATATACTCTGCTCTTCTTAGGCTAGCCATATCGAAATAAGACAATTTGGAGTGTGAATATATATTTATCATCTAAAACTGGCTCCCACAGTAGATATCGCTTGTGTGAGATTAAGCGATATCTACAAGCGATATCTACATGGTAGATATCGCTTCAATCAAATCGTCATAATCCTATTACATCATCAGTTAATGACACCACAAGGCTTTGACATCACTGAGAACACTGCTAACAATGCTATGACGTCACGAAGTTGATGACGTAACAATGCTATGACGCCATAATGCCGATGACGTCACAATGCTATGACCTCACAGAGATCACTGCTGAAGAAGTTCAATGGCATTTTTGTGTACATTTTTTGCTAATAATTGTTAAAGAATGATTTTGAATGATAAATAAAATCTCACGTCTTCTGATGTCAAGCCTCGGATATTTGTAATTTTAATCAACTCGTGTTGATATATTTGATATCAGAAGACACTTGGGTGAGATTCTCTATATATACTTAAAGTGTCCTTTGACATTTGAATTTGGCACACTTTTAACAACAAAAGTAAGTTGTTACTTCACTCTGTAGTGATAACCAATTAAGTATATATAAAGCCTTTCATAACCCTACACAAGGTATCTCAATATGTTATTGTCTGTATAACTAAATTGTATTTATATGTTTTTTTATCATTCAAATTCAAACTCATGGCTAAATTGTTAATGAAAAAACTTATTTGTTATTTTTACATTTTTTTTTACTTAACTCAAGGTATTTTGGTTATTAAACAAGAAACGTCCTTTCATATGTATTGTTATAAATGATTAGTAATACTTATTTTAGATTTGTTTAAATTTCTCTCCATCTTTTTATTATAGTGACCTGGATCAGCCTATTAAACCAAGAGTGGTGGACAGCTACTTTGATTCTGTCTTTTGGGAATTCTGTCTGTCTTTCTGTCCTATGGCACTGAACCGTTCTAGCTCACGTACATCTCTGCATCAATCACCGATTATTTTTTTTCAAAATGGGTGTTTAGGACATTTGCATAGCATTTTCATCGCTACTTGCACAAACTTCAGGGTATAGTGAACACATGTACATATCTTACATCGCTAGAAACCAATTATAAAGCTCGTTTACATGATTGAAATTACTGTTAGGGAACATATAAACAATACTGAAAACGTATTCCAAACAGCTACAGTTTTGTTAAAAATTGCTGTCGCATAATAACCTTGTTTGAAAACATTGAACGTTACGTTATATTTAACGACCACTACAAAGGATTAAGCTGATTATTTGTTTCTGAAAAATAAATGTTACGGTCTACGCAGACAATGCGGCAAACTGTAAACAAAGGATGAATCATATACAATGAATATCGCACCTATTGAAGGCAACACTAATTATAATAAGTTCTCATTCAATACTTCACCTCCTAGGACGATAGGACCCCGGCCATTCCCAAATGTATTTTAAATATCATGGTCAAAGGACCAGTTAGCTTCAAGGGGTTTAGTTAAATTACGAATTCACTTGCATATTCGTTTTTAATGGGGGAATGAAATACGTAAATGGCTGTTAAATAACTTGTTGCACTTTCCCACAGAATTCAGTGATGTATGTCAAGATTAGGCGAGTAGTGACGGACTTTGCGGATGTATAACATTACAGCTAGTTTTAACTAGATTGTTGTTTGTGTGCACACAAACACGGAACATTTGTCTAATGACACTAAGTTACTTAGACTTATTTCATGTGGTATGTGATGTCATCTTGTACATTTATAAACACCAACATACTCAATGAGGTTCTTTACAGCACAAGACACCCATGTCGTCTCAGTAGTGTGTCCAACTTTCCCTGCAATGTATAACTTGCATCTATGTATCACTGGCTTATTTAAGCCTTGCTGTATTTCGTCACATTTTCTGTACCAGCGTACTTCACCCGGACGTAGTTGTGCAATCAGAAATCTCTTAAATGTATTGTGCGTTTTTATATATTTCTGATTCATGTTATCCATACAAATCTCAGAACAAAGGTTTAAATCAATGTGTGCTGAATGAGACTTATAATATGAAACTACAGAAGGGGTAGAACGGTCGACATTTTGTAGGATACACTATGTGAAGCTCGCAAAGCGTTATCTTGATGCTCAGAGACATGTTAACATGTGTAGATTCAACTAAAGGGAGTGCATATTGTAACATTTTGGGAGCGTATTGTAACATTTTGGGAGCGTATTGTAACATTTTCATTTTGGGAGCGTATTGTAACATTTGGGGAGTGCATATTATAACCTTTGTAGAGTGGATAAGGTAAAATTTTGGGACTGATATTGTGTCATTTTGTGAGCGTATATTGTAAACTTTTGGGAGTGCATATTGTAACATTTGTAGAGTGCATATAGTACAATTTGTAGAGTGCATATTTTAACATTTTGGGAGTGCATATTGTAACATTTGTTGAGTGCATATTGTTATATTTGGGAAGTTGTATTGTATCATTTTGGCAGTGCATAGGGCAACGCTTGGGGAGTGAATATTGTTATATTTTCGGAGTGCATATACTGTAGCATTTGGGGAGTGCATATTGCAACATATGGCGAGTGCATAATTATATTATTGTATGTAAGTTGGGTATATCCTGATATAGTTACGGTTACCATCGGTAGGCCTACATCCATTTATTTCTATATATAAGGTAAAGTCTTTACATGTCTTTCTAATGTATTTCTAAGCAACCCACATCCAGTGCAAATAACAGCCGACGAGGCGTAACGAACACTATTTGCACAAACCGAACTATAGGTACAGATTTGGTGGCAAAGCCGCAAGGATACATGCTATCCGACTACTGTTGTTAAGTTTTAATTTTGTAATATTTACCAATCCTTTTGCCAGGGGATGACTATAGCTCCCAACGCATGCTTGGTACATTTTGTCACTTATAGTTGGAGCTTCTCCAACTGTTCATACGTCAGCCCATCGCATGTCTAGGATACTGTGTATAAAGGTCACCGACAGAAGAATATTCGAGCTACTGGGAGTTGGTCACGCTTTATCAATTCAACATTTGTTCGCTTAAATACTTTAAGACTGACGAGTGTTTCTATAAATGTCCGATACCAAGGTGAGTACACACTAACCGATCGTAAACCTAAAACAATCGTTGTTTGTCTTGTATCATTGGTTAAGATTAATCGTGGGGCTAATATTTGTAAGTGGATTGGTACCACGCGTTTTAGCTCATCGGGTCTGAAAGATAATTAACAATGTTTCATGATCAACGCAACAGGCGAACAGGTGGACAATCACACAGTCATGCTTCAGTGCTCTCGCCGTGCTAAATTTAAAACTATACTCAAACCGGGTTAATTGCAAGTGTATATTGCCTCGATTTTATGCTCATTCGATTCCGATATATAATGTTCATAGAGATGATAATTTGTTATTCTTTACAAAAATGCATTACAGTTGATCTTTAAATAACGCTTACATATTTCAATCGAAGCGTGTACATATTGCTCTTGCTATTGGTAAATCTGGATTAACGCGAAAGGGCAGTACGTTTTATTTGTTGATGTGGGAACAAATATATATAGTAGATATTCTCGTAAGCATTGAAGTCTGAGCAGATTGTCCAGCTTTCTAGGGATATTCGTTCTGGAGAAGTAGTTGAAAAGGGGGTTTTAGAGATTGACCATTGCCACTAATACTACAATGTATATTCCCAATTGGATTGCTCACACTATTTCATGTGTTTTGAGTGTGGTTGAAAGTAAAAACACTGACGTCATGTCATAACTGATAAGTTACCATAAGTGTAATGATTTGAATTTATTTTTACAGGTTTTGTTTTAGACCTTCGTTAGCCTACAGTTCTTGGATGAAAAATGAGAATTAAGTAAGATTGACCTCTTTCTCACTATATGAATATTTCATAAATCAAGCAATATGACATTCTTCCACGGGTAATAATCTATATATCCATGACACACTACCTCGGGTAATAATCTAGTTACGATACACATAACATTTCAACTTCAGATTTGTGTATATTGACTGTAAAAAGTATTTCTCAAAGTGTTTTGATTCAGTTGGTATGAAAGTATAATGGATTTTATGTTGAAAATTTTACAAAGGTTCTTATAAATCATCATCTTGTTCCTTTCAGGTGGTTCCGACCTTTACTCAGTATAACATTCGTTGTTTTGATCTTGGCAATGCTGAAAAAGCTAAATAATTCGCCCGGTGATGTTAAAATTTTGCCCAGCACAGTCGAGAGGTTTTTCAAATTTGAAACTCCGAATGTTAACGCTCCTCAGAGGTAAGACGTAATTTCCTTATCAATATAAATACACAGTTTACAATTAAACAATGTCGTATTTCTACGTAATAGCTTAATTAAAGGGTTTCTCTGTTTGGGTGAGAATATGCCTTTGACCTACATAAACCATTTTCAAATATTTCAAGTATAGTGTGGGTGCTTTATTTTTCTAGCAATGTGCAAGTATTTTTTAAATTCAACATTCTTTCATTAACAATTATAAACAATGCATTACACGGGATCTTAAAGCTTTGTATGTAGCATACGATCATTGTTGCTGTCAAAACAGAAGGACTATAGAAAACCAGAAAAAAATCCACTTAACCGACCGATGTTCGATTTCATGAACATTATTACAGAAGCAGGTGTTGATCTCAAGATAAATCTCCTGTTCACTTTTAGCTTGGGGGTCCAATCAAAACGCTGGATCATCGTGGATGGTGAACATGTCACGGAAGAAGAACTCTTGAAGACATCAGATGTTCCTGGATGGACAATACTCGTCTTCGGGGATAATGTTCGGAACTACCGAAACAAACAGTCAGTATGATACTTCAAAACATTGTATTACATACTGAAACTAAGCATGTGCCCTTCTTATGAATAAACCTCATATAGTTTACAATCATATTTAGCAGCAAGTAATATTGGCGATAATGAGAGGATATTTTACGAGCGCATCAGTATGATGTTCTTGTTGGTTATTGTATTTAAAGGTCTAGACCCTTCTCGTGAATCTTTAACACATTTCAAATTGACAATGACTGCATATCTAAATGCTCTGTAAACGACTGATGCATGTTGTTCAGTGGTAGATTAGTAATATTTTGAACAAACGTTTTATGTTGATTGATATAAATGCACCAGTGAAACACCCTTATCGGTCTGGTCACAGTAAAACAAAACGATTAGGACAACTAGATGGAAAGTTATTTTGACGAGGTACTGATGGTAGTATAACTTTCCTGACTGTCATTTGGACGTAACATCTTACTTAACTTCCGCCTTGTTTTACTTCACAAGGTGACTCGGAGCGAGTCACGCTTCAGTGATTTTGTGTAAGTGTTCGCCAGCTTGATAACGGTGAATTTAGAAGAGAACCGCTAAGAATCAAAATACTAGAGAATAAAGAGTGTGAGTAACGGTAACTTCATTATATGGTTAAAACATATTTTTTTTAATTTCCTGCAGGTTTATCTTAAAGTTATGTCAATTACCCCTCAAATTAGAACCTGCCTGAATACACAAAGAATTGGGGAACCGCTACTCTCCCATCCTCGGTTACCTGGGTGATATAGTGGAGAGTAACGGAGAATATATAAAACCCTGGGTAACCGAGGATGCTACTCTCCAAACACTGTCATTAACCACTTTGATCATTTAACATGTTTAACATGAGTTCATTTTACTGAGATGTCGTCTTGCTACACCACTATTTGGGAGAAAATAAAAGTAGTTGTGCAGAAGATATGTTTGCAGAGTTTATTAATCTCTTTTTTTATAACCCGGATTATAGATGTCCATGTGTTGATACAAATGGTTTTTTTTTATAATTATCTCCTGTAAAATTTCCCTGGTATGCAAACGAAACTTTTGGCCAAAATCACCCTTTTTATCCAAATGTTGACGTAGAAAGATTGAGCCAGGCGATATAGGCTCATTAGAAGGTAATTCTATACCATATACAAAGTGTCCTTGGTGTATGGTTTTCGGTTTTACGCTCATTTAGATCCGATGTACAATAGACAGACATTATAATCAGTAATTTTTCAAAATAGAGAATATTAGATCTTCCTTAAAACAGAGAATGTTCTGTGGTGTTTAGTTGCAGGGCATTATTCTCTAGTTGCAGGGCATTGTTCTCTAGTTGCAGGGCATTGTTCTCTAGTTGCAGGGCATTGTTCTCTAGTTACAGGGCATTGTTCTCTAGTTGCAGGGCATTGTTATCTAGTTGCAGGGCATTATTCTTCGATCAAAAGTCGTTCTTTTCCCCAGTTCTTTTTCTTTACAATGAATGTATCTATATGGCACAATCAAATCAATTGGTGCAATCGAAACTCTTCAACGACTTTCCTTTATTTCAGATGCACATCTTGTGTCTTCATCAACAGCACCGACGGCATGGTGGGCCAACTTTCCCCCATATCTGGCATCACTTTCAAAATGGATGTATACGTATTTGTCTTACGTCACGGCGCACAGTGGATCTACATTACCAGTCACATATCAAACCTCAAAGCACAACTCGATGGTTTTGATTATGGGTCAATGACAAAGGGGTTGTTATATGAAGGTCAGATGACCTTTGACCCTAATCGACATTTCGGGGTCAGGGACGTGCCCGCTGACCTCTCTGTCCGAAATCAACACTTATCGTATACACTCAGGGACTACATGACACCCAGTGTTCAGTCAAGATGGAGACCAACAGAACTAATCAGGAATTCAGGTGTGGATATTGGGAACGTGTCCTGCAGACTTCCTCGTGTTATTGTGCCAGCCAAGCTTTATCCAGTTACAGAGTTGAGCGGATCTCTCATTGAGCAACGTTCCTTCTGGGTGTTAGCTAGTTTGGTCGGGGAGTCCTCTTCCTGGGCAATATGGCGGATTCTGTTGATGAGACATATAGGAGAGGTGATTGGAGGCTATCCGCCATCTTGTAATAGCTTAAGTTTTGCTCCAAAAAGAGTTCAAATAAATCAAGATGTCAGCAAGAGTTTGGAATTCTTGAAATGCAAAGAGAATATGCCTTTCTATGAATGTGGAACATTTATTGCAACGGAATTACAAAAGCGTGATCTTTTTACAACCTCTGATGTAAGTTTGGTTCAGATTTGGTTCGACGCCCTCTCAAAAGTTAAGTACAAAGAACCCCATTTGCAGAAACAACGTAAGGAAGCTTTCATATCTGGGCCTGTTCATCAAGTTGTATTTGACCAAGCAAGATTTAATTCAAAATTAGAAAGCCCTTTTAAGAAGATTTGTAAGTCGACTTCCCCTCCTTACATATCTGCCACCCCGATCAATGATATACTATTGGTTGTCATATCAAATGGGCCCAAGTATTACTCCAATATCTTATACTTGAACTATATCCACAGAAAATATTTTACCCATATTTTACATTGTGGAAGCTCGTTGGGCAATTTTAGTGTTTTCCAGAGGCAATACCCCAATCCTGTGAGTTTTCTGGAAATTAACGAAATAGGTAAAGGCTACTATGGTTATATGTGTACATCGTATGCAATGGAAATGGGGTACAAGGTCAAAGGTTACCTCCAGATATCAGATGACCTCCTTCTGAACATGTGGAATATCCGAGACCTTCCTCGAGACAAAATCTGGTTCCAAAGCAGTATCAGGAAAGGTAATCTGACCGATCCAAAGGTTCCAAACATCACCCCAGTCATGAAGGGCAAGAAATGGTCGGTCTGGGTTTCCAAACATGGCGTCAGTCAGCTTCGGAGCATCTGGGAAAATTTTGAGGTACTCGAGAAGACGTTGGACAAACCCAGGGTTGATTCCTTCCTGGGACAACTATCCAAGAACTTTGGTAAAGGCGGTGGCGCCTTCTATGAGGCTTCTGACATTTTCTATGTTCCTGCCAAATTCCAGGACAATTTCAACTTCTTTGCAAAGCTATTCTCCTCCCATAAGGTACACCTGGAAATTGCCACACCGACCATGCTTTGTGGGTTGGATGATATCAAGAATATTGTTCGACTGCAAGGGAATTATCTATGGTATCATGAACGGAACATTAAGAACATGGCCAGAGTTTATAATGTTAAGCAACATTTTTTGCATCCTGCTAAGCTGGATCCTATGATATTTCGTACAGACGGTCAGAACTTCTTCTGTAAAAGATATTTTGCAAACCTTGGAAGAAATGGTACTGCAAAGCTGTAAATATACATTGATTAGAGTTTAAATTGAAATATTTATTATTATTAACTGGTGTATACAGAATGTTTTGTGATGAGATGTGACACAGTGCTCTAATGCTCCAATGATGATCGCAATCAAGACTGTCTTAATAAAATATCCACAGCGTGTTAGCTGACCGTTTCATTTGCTTCTTAAAGATCCATCAAGGATATAAGTGTTTCAAATACAAAATTATTTGTGGAAAATATACTTACAACGTCAATCATTAGAGAAATCTTTTATCTACAACAAGTGATAAATAATTTTCATATCACGACAATGTAATGGTATTTGGTTTCAAAGAGATGTAACGAGTAACGCGCGTCAAGGGTATATGAAGTCATATAAACAGAATTCCTTTTATTGCATAAAACGTACTACACAGCAGCAGAAGCGTGAATTAAGGCTCGTCTATAACACAAATCGCCATAGCAACCCATTGCTTTTCTTGCAAGTTACCCTTGCCACACATTACTGAATGTGACGATTGCTAAATAAACAATGTTTCTAAATGTCCTGAGAATATACAAATTATTGCCTGTTTAAGTTACTTCTTATAAGATAAGACCGGCAAATTATGACAAATATATTCTCATTGATTATAATATTCAAGCAAAATACCTAGTTGGGTAAAACATTATTCAAATATCTGTAGCAAATACATAATTAAATGAAATCGTTAATAAATAACCGCCAAAAAGTATATACCTAAAAAAAATTCATTGCTCATAAACTTTGTTTTTCTTTCGTGTCTCTGTTTACAGTGTGTGAGTTAGACCACATTGCTTTGCGCTTGAAAATAATAGACATGAACATAACCTTGCCTTACTCCAATATGTACAACGAAAGTTGAAAATCGTGTTGTTACAAATACACGGTTCTTATTCTTCTTCTTCTTCTTATAGTGTTCTCAAACTATATATTCATCAGTCAGTTTAATCGTTATGATTGCTATATTGTGTCCGATGTACGATGATGTAAGTGGTGGATATAATAAGGACAATCATTTGTTTGCGGTAAAAACTAAAAATAGTAAGATATTTCTGGACATTGGTTGAGCATAATTAACTTCGTGGTTAATTACACTGAATAATGGCATTTGACACAATCAACTGGTTTATTTTTAATCGTGTGTTCGAAATAAATATGAGTGTTACCCCCACTCGGTTGATGCTACTTAAACTAAAAACTCATATTGTATATTTTCGACCTCTAATTCACAAACTTTATTTCATTACATACACACGTTACACCGTTTTGTTGAATTTGTTTTTGTTCGTTTTCTTTATCAATCATTGGTCTACAAAAGTATACACAATTTACTCCGATTGCTCGTTTATGCTCTTGGGAATCCAACCTCTAGAGCTGTTTGAGAGGCATTCTAGAAGTTGGTGTAATAGAAAGACAAGGAATTAATGGATGTTCAACTTCTTTATTTCACAATGGCGACGTTTCGGTATAGATATATACAACCTTTAGAGGTGGTGCTCATTCAATGATGTTCAGTATATTTACTGATCTAAGAAATGACGATGTATAAAGTACAGAAATTTTTAGAGAATGATTCATAAATTCACTAAATCACTTGTAATTCGACATCACTCCTAGTATATTGGAGAAGACAGTATGAAAGAATTAAAAAGAATCGGGTGAACTAAATTTCAAAAATTTCTACAAAAACTTACAAAAAAAATTAACGACTCAGTAATGTTTGTGTAAATCTTCACCCATCTTCAGACAGAGAATACACTCTACTATCGTCACGATAATCTGAAGGGAGTAACCTCTGTGGGAAGAGAGCCAGAGATAAATAAATAAATAAATAAATAAATAAATAAATAAATAAATAAATAAATAAATAAATAAATAAATAAATAAATAAATAAATAAATAAATAAATAAATAAATAAATGAGTGCCTTATCCACAGTTCATATATGAGCAAAGCTCTGTACAAGTCAATGCTGACAAATTTAATGTCACCCTAGGTATTATATTGGTTTATCAAATTCAGATTTCATGTTGAGAATATGTTTACATGAGTTATTACTTCAGCTGTGAACATGAATGGTAAAATTAAACGATTAATAAACGCAAAACTTCAAACTGGCTGATGTTTCGATGTCATTTCCACATTGATTGATTAATTGATTGTATTCATGATGTATCATGTCATCTGTTTGGGTTTGCGATTACAGCCCGTACACGTATAGCCTAATAGACCAACAGAAGTTAGGGGTTGTTTATCAAGGGTTTCACAGATCCGTAATACAGCCGAAAAGCGTCGACAACAACAAAAACAAACAAAGAATACACGCTATGAAGACGATCCTCTGCCACAATTAACATTAGAGTAACGCCAATGTTCGATCGACGTCTTCAAAACACAGGATCTCGATATCGTAATTAAAACGTAAGTAAAACGTAAATTACCTTATTTTTCTCTAATAGGGACCGGGTCTCAAATAGGGGCTGAGTTTCTAATAGGTAATGGTCACAGGAAATCGATATCGTATTTAAAACGTAGATGATATAAAAGGTAGGTAAAAAAACCTACTCCCTATCAAATACGGGTAGTAGGATTGTTTACCTACCTTTGATCTACGTTTTAGATACGATATCGAGTTCCTGTGATAAAGGTACCTAAAGACGACTAAGAGCCGGGCCTCTAACAAGGGCCCGTTTTATATCTCATCAATGATTGCCCCATGCTAGATATATCTCTATTTAAATGTTCCCTACAATGTTACATCCGGTTTATGTCATATGGCGTGGAGTTTGTGACACTATCAGAAATTCAAGTCAGTTATCTACGGTAATCACGTATATCGGCCGATCTGGTCAAAATGAATTAGTGGAACTCTATCTCCTGTGCTTTAAAATGGCGCCGTTGTTTAATTAATGAACCTTCACAAATACCACACACGCAACTACAATGTTAATATTCTTTTCTACAATATTTCAACAATAAAGTCATGCACAATACACTCAACCGCAAAAGAAACGTCACCACATTTTCAACAGTCTAGAATCCGAAATACTTCTGCCGGAGAAAGAAGATTTTAATGCATTTTACAGGGACATGATTTGTGAAGAGGTAAGCCTACCCTAAATTTCAAATATCAGATTATAATACTTTTATTTTTATATGTGTCCAACTACACTTGGGGTGCTGAAATCGCTTTTTCAAAATGGTTTTTGGCCAGAATGTCTGACATTTAACTTTAAAATTCCTAAAATGAAAATTTTTAATTAATAAATGATGTAGTCGACATACCTAACCTTCTTGAGCTTGAATTTAAGATAAGATAAGATATGATAATTCTTTATTATCCCGAGGGAAATTTACATTAAATCTAATACAGTCTCCAGTATATATTTTAAAAAACATACAACAGCCATATAAACAATATTATAAACATTATATACACTTGTGTAAATTGATCATTAAAAAAAATCATTCCAAAAATTTTCCATTAAAGGCATAAATGCTATTCAGTACAAAAGATTGACGAAACCTGTTTGTTCTACTCGTCGGCATACGCAGTCTGCGTCCAGAGGGCAGCGAAGAATATTCCGAAAAAAGTATGCGAGTTGAGTCACTTAGAATTTTATTTGCTTTTTTTGAAAGTTGTTGATCATAAAAACTGCCGATACTTTCAATAGGAAGGCCAATAATTTTTTAAGCGGTGTTAACAATTTTAGGTAGTTTATTTTTATTTTGAACAGACAGGTTTCCGTACCAACTCAAAAAATTAAATGTTACTACACTTTGAATAAAAGTTTGGTAAAATAACCTCAAAATAGTTTGATCTATTTTAAAATGTTTCAACTTCCACAAAAAATGCAATCGTTGCTGTCCTTTCTTATAAATTTTGTCAGTGTTTTCATTCCAAGAAAGTTTCGAATCTAAGACAGTACCCAAATATTTATATTCCGTTACTCTTTCTATTTCATTATCATCAATAGTCACAGGATTTATTATAGACCTAGTTTTCCTGAAATCTATGACCATTTCTTTGGTCTTCAACACATTCAAAAATAAAAAGTTTGATTTGCACCATTCTACAATTTTTGAAATTTCTGTTCTGTAACTCAGTTCTGATTCTCTAATCAGAATTTGTTGCCCAAAAGCCATTTCTGCATGACTCTCCAATCTCGTCTAGTTAGGAGATTCGAAAACGACAATTTTTAAAACTTGTATTTCTCAGATATTTGAACAGATAATGTTTTGAAATTTCAAATATATATTAGTTTAGTTGGCTTCTGGAGACATTATGTATCTCTGTTTCAGTCGTGTATATCACTCGTTGATTGAATTAACTTGTATTTTGTATGGCGACGTTTCTTTTGCAGTTGAGTGTATATAGAAATAAATTACGAAAATGTGATTACACGGTAAACAGACAATTTCGTGACAACCAAGATCCATATATAGACAACACGACCTTCAGTGACCCAACTGTCTATGACGTCATTGCTCTATTGTATCACAGCAACAGAAGCCATCTACAGGCCGCAGCACCATGGGTTGTTTTGGCATCAGTTTTACTAAGCGCGAGACGTATGTCCGAATGAGGGATTATTTGCGAGGCAAATTGGAGGAACGGAGACTAAAGAAGCGTCTCAAAGAGTTAGAAGACATGAAGCCGGACAATGCGGATGTCTCCAAACTTTCAGTCTCTGCTATTGACAGTCAAGCTTCACTGTGTTGTCCGGCGATGTGCCCGTAGAAAACAACGTTCACGTTGACAACAGTGAAGCCGTTGACAACACTCAAGTTGAAAATAGCCACGACAGTAGCGCTCAAGTTGACAACAGCATAGACGACAGCACTCATGTTAACGACTACATAGACAACAGCGCTCAAGCTGACAACGGCATCGACAGCCGGGCGGATGCCGACAACACTGGAAATAACACCAGAATGGTGTCTGTCAACATCGGAAGTCATAGCGGGGATAGCACTGTGCCATACAGTGTCGGGAGAAGGGTGATGCTTTCTGTAGTTATATAGTTTATCATTTCTAACAACGTATCTAACAATGAAGTAAATGATATCAATGTTAAAGACTTATTATTTAATTACAGTATGTGATAACGGAATAAGTTATCGCTATGAATTTCTTTAAATATTGTATGCGCGCTTGCTATGATTGTTATTATAAATAACCTGTCTGTTATGCATCTCATTAATCGAATACTTCAATGACGAGAATTGGAAACTGAAAATTTTAATTTAGTTAAAAGTAAAATTTCTTTTACATATTTTGAATTTACTATAGGTTCTTCATGTATTTGTCCCGGTAAAATTGAAATCTATAATAACGACAATATTGGTGTGTCGATTTTAAAATAGCATGAAATGGAATTAAAAGTAAAACGAAATATATGTATGCAGATTAGATAATCTAAGGAGCCAAAACTTAAAGGTACATCCATTGTGTTGATTGGGATCACATATTTCAAACGTTATAAATTGTATTACTTTATCGAGAAGTACCCACTGTTACCGAAAACTTCCATTTTGATGATAGTCGACTTTGTATATTGACGATATGAAGGTAAAAGTAGTGATTCCTGATCGAAAATGCAAATTTTGGAATCTTATTTAAAACCAGGGCATTCTATCCTTTAGAGTGTCGCTGTTAAAACAGACATTATAACAAAATTGACTTGATAATGTTTAATGGGTCATATAACAACTGTGCATGAAGTTTCGGTTTCTGCACATGCATAACGATGTTACTCGATTTTAATTGGAAACTAGTGATATATTTGGCGACATGGTGATGAATATGCAAGCTTAGTGAATTTATTTGTATTGTAAACAGCACATATGGTGAATTGGAACGTATTAAAGCCAAATCAAATTTTATGAAACACAATGGATGCACCTTTAACAATTCAAGAAAAATGTAACATAAGCAACATCTTTTCCTCAGGTGACCTTCGGCCTTGCAGATCTCAGCCAATCATCACAGAACACGACTACACCGGTAGAGATTGAAGATGATATCTGTAAGCAAATAATTTCATTTATGATAACATTTATATTTGAATATTGTCGAATAAAAAAGTCAATAAAATTACAAACATATGTCATGATCTTATCGAACGTGCTACGTAACAAAATCATATTTATTAGATTATAGAATTGTTATGGACACATAATCTTATAAAGCGATTGCTTTGTTCCCTTTTTATCACAGTTGCCATAAATCGCCGAATCAAGAAAATGATATACGAACAATCTCGGAGAAATGCGGAATCGGCCGAAGATGTCCGATATATGTCAACACCCGTGGAGTCCGGCCGTTACTGTAATTCTCCCGACTTTGCTGCCAAAATGCAGCCTCTTAATCACCGAGCACGGTCCAATAGACGTGCTCGGTGCGTTCGAATGTAAATGCAAATGACAGGGGTCACGAGTCAAGGTTTTTTTTCATGCAGGAACATCTTAGATATGACATCAACGTTTTTCCTTGATTCAATTAATAGTGATTGTGTATTGAAAATCATGTCCACAACAAGATTGAACTGAACTAGCTACTGTAGCTTTAATGTTAAAGATTGGATTTACGTATTTTATGTACGCTTCATTGAACTAACCAAGATACATGCAGTAGGTAAATGTCTTGATTGTAATAACAAATTTGTGTGGATTTTATGGAAGTGTTAACTTGCGCTTAATGAATAAAATGATAATACATGGCAGTGTTGAGAGTTACTCTTGTTTTCATGCTTGTTTTCATACTTTCAAAAGCACCAGTTATAATCACTCAAATCTTATTGGAAAAATAGAGCCATTGGCACTGAAGCTGATCAGGAATTTATCTCTGACGAAAAGATTAAGATATCACATAATAAGGCATTGCCCAGTCATCGAACATCTATTATTAAAATTGGTTACTCAATAATCCACATTCATATAGATATTATAGACTTTTGCATTTATTGTTTTAGTTCTTATTTGTATTCTGGAAATATCAACACTTATTACATGATGAAAAGGAGCCCTGATCTGTTTCTGAAAATCCCGAATCTCATACCCTCCTTTTCAATATTTAATAAAATGTTGATATTTTATAAATGAATTCTCTTGAGCATCTGAGTCTAAGACTAAACCAGCCTCACACACAGACTGCATGTAACCTGAGGCTGAAACCTCTGTGTATTACCAATGACAGCTACTGTTTGCATCTCTCTACCAGGGAGTGGTCACTTACAGGGTCAACACAATGCAATTACACAACATGCAGACCTTGGATTCACAACCAGTGAATTATATATTTTAATTGTTGTTTTCCCCACACTTAAATATTTTTCTGTACTGGAGAGGAAGATGTGGTGTCACGATCTCATCAATCTAAATAAAGTTAGATCAACAGGTATATTAGGTTATATCGTGTTATATATCCATGTATAGGACAGTCGATCTAAATTTATTTAGATTGCGATCTCATGTAGCTACTTTTAATAGTCTTATCTTATCATTATCAGCTTATCATATCTCATGTAAAATAAAAAAATTCTTAACTCCTCTTCAATTTATTTCTTTGCCGCCTGTCACATTGATTACATCAAACATGTTTATAATGAATACGTATATATTAGTCGACATATTTTTCACATTCCTTGTGAATAAGATTAACTCCAAAGTTATTCTTTTCTTAATTTCTGCATTTCTCAAACCACATGTTAGGACTCTCACATGAAAAAGATGAGATGACTCTCTCTCAGATCTTTTATAAGGGATAACAATTCAATGAAGCACATATAATATCTCAAGAGTTCAAACTTTACTACAACAGGTTTTTTAGGCTGTGGTCCATATTTGGGGTCACAGGTTCACCAAATCTACAATTTAGAATCCCCATTGGCCAAGGAGTCTGCACACAACTTTTCATCTCTCTAGAGTTTTAGGAACTTGAGAAGAAGATGAAAATATGCATTTTGCCAATGGTTGATTTTGTTTGTTTTGTTTATGGTTAATCAGCACTGTCATAGGGACCATTTAAAAACAAAACTTGTCTGTTATCGAAAATGTCCGGATTTTTCAGCTATTTTGTTGGTATCGTTGTTGGTAGATGTATGGGACCAGAACAAATGCTCTGTTCAAAACAACGCGTTACTTGCGCAATAAATTTCGGTTACACGCTATTAGAATCACCACCGGTAGCCCAATAGAACAGATGTATCGTGACACAGGTTGTATTGGAAGGTATGACTTGATTAACACCTGTGAAAAGAAAATCATGTAGTCTAAATTGATGTTTTAAGCAATGTTCCAAACGAACCGATAAAGTTCTATACGTTCAACATAAAAAAAGAGAACTCCAACATGCACATTTCATAAACAAGAGCAGACATAACAGACATTTACTAAATAGAGATTTGAGGATATTGAGGTAAAAAGATTGTTTTACACAAGTAAAGACTTTAAATACAACTCCAAATATGACTGAACTCCTTCATACTTCTCCTTCGATAACAGATTGTGGACGCATATCATTAACTACCACCAGTACCAAATTAGGAAATACATATTCATGAGATGTTTTATCAATAAATTGGAGAGGCGTTCAACAAATAGGATTGGTGTACATGCATGGTTATATTCCAGATTTAGCCTATTGACTTGATGCCAGTTTATATGACGTCATGAAATTTACATAACGAATAAGAGGTTAAAGGTGCATCCATTGTGTTTCATAAAATTTAATTTGGCTTTAGTGCGTTCCAACACACCATATGTGCTGTTTACAATACATACACATTCACTCAGGTTGCATATTCATCCCCAATCGCCAAATATATCATAATTACTAGTTTCCAATTAAAATCGAGTACAGCATTATCCATGTGCAGAGACCGAAAGTGCACGTTCTATTTACATGCACATTGAACATTATCAACCCAAATTTTATTATTTTGTCTGGTTTAAATAAGATTCCAAAATTTCGTTTGACTCATTGGCGCGCGCCACACGTGTTGCATTGTCGATACTTTTACCTTCCTATCGTCAATATACTAAGTCGAGTATCATCAAAATGGTAGTTTTCGGTAACAGGTGGTACTTCTCGATAAAATAAGACCATGTAAAACGTTTGGCATATTTGACCCCCAACAACACAATGGATGTACCTTAAAAATGAGTGGAAGGCAAGTGAATGTTTATTCAATAAATGAGCTTCATATACATTAAATGGATTATAGGTAGACATAATTACATTATATACTAGACAAAGTACACAAGAATGTGAAATATAAGTATTGAATATACTAGCATGTGATAAGAAACTAACTGTACTATTGCTTCAGCAAATGTTCTGTATGAACATATGTGGAGAAAACCTTTGAATAACGTTATAAAAGTGGTTTATAAGAGGGAATATTTGTTTATTTTGTACTTTTAATAAGAATTATGCGTCTAGTAAGCAGTAACATATAGTGACAGACGGATTCTCTATAATCGCACCCATCGTGTTATTTAACCGAACTCGTATCTAACATTTTCGTCCCCAAAACGGGGGGTGAACTCGTACCCACTCTTCAATAATATTATGTTTTCATGGTTTTATATTATAAGATAATATCATTTACTTCATAATTATTTAATCTATAAATACAATGAGAATTGAAATAAATAATGCATTTTCAATTAAACAGTTTATTGATTAGACACATTTATCACGTATACAGTTTGCCATTGGAAAGCCAAGCTGTACTGAGACCATCTCTAGTTTATTACTCGAACAGATCCATCATCGATGGTACAGGAGTAAATAATGTAACATAAACCGATGTGCAACAAGAGTACTACCAGCTCAATCAATCAAATTGGTTACACGCTTAGACAGTTGTTTGAGGGTAGACTTTACATTAAAATAGTTGACGAAATTTTAACAAACTTTGGCAGGAACAATATCGTTCATAAAAAGCTACTTTGTATTTAAATCCATATATTTATATATATATATATATATTGGCAAATAACTTACAATAAAAAATTATACATGCAATAATAATAAACCACTAAATGAAATGTGGGTCCAACTTTACTGGGTACGATTTCCCGGTTGGGACGAGTTCGTTTTGGCAGGGACTATAGAAAATCTATATAGAGAGAGTTCACCTACAGCCTTCCAAAAGAAGTGTGCATTCGGAAAACGAGATAAAAAGAACACTTTCATGTTATCCGATTTTCAGAAATTTAGAGTAACCTCCCCTGCATAATCAGCGCCACCTGCACAGCCATATGTGTTGTTGATGGCTTGTCCGTTGTGAATCTTCTCCGTTTTCATTTTCAACTGAAGACTGTACGAAGCCATTGACCATGGATTTAGACGAACCAGGTAAGAAAGACATATTGGTATTGTTAAATGAGAGGATAATACGCATATTTTGATCCTAAAACGCTAAGAAAAACGTAAATAAACATTCCGAAAACTAACAAATGGAAAGTAACTTAGTAAGAACAAACTCGAAAGTCGAAACAAATGAGCTTGCAAAACGGTACAACACTGTTATAATTTTCTGTATTTCTTACTCATTTGGCTTACATTGTTATGACAAGATTTCCAAAATGATCTGAAAGTTTAAGGGAAATCACAAATATTAGGGAACTTGTTGAGAATTAATAAAACATTTAAAACAAATATCCCGATCTGAGTTCATAAATTATGTTTGCCGTTTTGATCTTAGGGTTGTAAATAGTGTGAAATTGTACACTAGAACTTATGTCTTGTTAATTGTGATACTTGATACTTCATTCAAAATTATTGACATATTATTAAACCAGCAATCCATCAAAACAAAGTCACCACAAACAAATTTTTGAATGTAAAGATAAAATGCCTGATATAAAACAATGAAACCCATTAAAAAGTTTGTTGACTCTCCATAAATCTAGTTCAGATTATCTAATCGTCTGTTTATGTGCGATGATCGACTGCTCACGTTGACGTAGGAAGATGTCTAACATGCTGAACTACTTAAATCTTAAAGGGGCCGTTCTGTCGGCAAAATCCACCATATTGGATTTTGTGCATTACGTGAAATGAAAACACGTTATATTTTACCTAATTTTACAACATTTTAATGATAAAAATATACACTGATATAAAGTTCACATAGTAACACATAGCGTGTCATAAAACTAATTAACAATTTGCTGTTATACCGTAGCAAACTTTTCCCCACTCGCAGCGCCTATGAATGGCTTCAGTTCTCAATGTTTTTATTTTTCAACAAATGTACACTTGTCTTAATTAAGTTGTGAAATATAAATTCATCAAAATATTACGTTTATTAATATCTTTTAATTTGACTAGTATCATTATTAGTAGCATGTTTGTGTAAACGGGGATATCCTCTCGAATCTCGTTTCCACGAAAAATACGCCGATAGAACCCTCATTTTAATGGTTTAAACATGACTAAAAATGGTAGGTTCAAGACCAATAATTTTACTATCCCAGAGATGGTAATTATTTTGAAAATGTCTATTTCAACACATTCCTCATATTCACTGTTTGTCACTGTTTCACATTTGTACTTGAAATTATTCACATTACCAAAGTCAAATTTTAATGGTCATGCTTGTTATCATGAAGAAATTACATTTATCCATTTGTGATATGAACTCGATGTAGATGTATTGTGTACAAAGAGCTAATCCAAAATGTCAAAACTCAAGAAATCGTGCAATGAAACATGATGAATTTGTTCATTCCATTTAACAATTATATTTGTTTATTGTTTAACAGGTAGTGGAGGGAGCACACCGCTGCAAGACGAGCCTGATTATGAAGCTGGTCAAAAAGAGGTGAGCTCATAATAATTTTATGCAAGTCATTG
Source organism: Gibbula magus (assembly GCA_936450465.1). Taxonomy (NCBI): domain Eukaryota; kingdom Metazoa; phylum Mollusca; class Gastropoda; order Trochida; family Trochidae; genus Gibbula; species Gibbula magus. The sequence goes on from OW388306.1 coordinate 28,330,878, forward strand.
TAACTTCTCATGTTTTCTTAATGGCTCACATGATGATATAAACCATTTTTTTTCTGACATGTTTTAATTTCAGAGAAAATTTGGTCTCAATTTGCTATCACTGTTGATTCAAAAGAAATTGTAGTTGTGTCAGAAATTTAAGAAATGAAACTTTTGTCAATATGAGTGTGAAGTCAGATTTTTGGGACATAAGAGGTCAATCAAGATACACTCTTATTCTGAATACCATGCCATATTTTATCTCATCATAACCCCATGAATATATTTTGATGAATTAATGATTTCTACAAAAACAAAGCATCTTAATTCACTTTATTGTTATATTTTCCCAAAAATGTAAAATAATCTGTATCAACAACTATATTTTTAACAGGATGAGTCTGGAGGGCAGTCCCCTGGTAGTAACTCTGGTGCTCAGAGTGTTGACGGTGGAGATTCTCCTTCAGACACTGAGCAGCCTGTCCGACAGACTGAAGAGGGGGATTACTTCAGCGACGGAGGTGAGGTGGAGAGAGAAGAGGTTCAGAGAGACGTTGATGATGACGACGATGTTGAGAGAGAAGAAGTGATGAGAGATGACTATCAACCCGGCAGTGAACCTGGAAGTCCCCGCAGTTCTATTGCAAGTCCCCCGGCGTCCCCGATGAGTGGAGCCAGCGGTCCTCGTTCCCCTACAGGAAGTGGTCCACAATCCCCTGCAGGTAGTCCCCCGGCATCCCCGATGAGTGTTGACGGGTTTGGAAGCCGACCAGGTTCCCCAATGGTTTCGGGACCAGAGTCTCCTCCTTCACCTGCAGGCAGTGGCCCAGCATCCCCAGCAGGTAGTGGCCCAGCATCCCCCGCAGGTAGTGGCCCAGGTTCTCCTGCAGGTAGTGGCCCAGGTTCTCCTGCAGGTAGTGGCCCAGGTTCTCCTGCAGGTAGTGGCCATGGTTCTCCTGCAGGTAGTGGCCCAGGTTCTCCTGCAGGCAGCAGGCTGGGTTCCCCTGCAGGATCGTCCCGGGGTAGCAGTCCCAGATCAAGGGGAAGCCGACCTCAGTCCCCGGCTAGTGGCCGAGCCTCCCCAGCCGGCAGTGGTCCTGGGTCTCCACCAGGAAGTGGTCCCCAGTCCCCCGCTGGTTCCCCCCCTCAAAGCCCTATTCAATCCCCCTCCTCTCCAATGTTCAGTGCACCCAATTCACCTTCAGGTTCTCCAATGGCACCAGATTTCAGTTCGTTTCTTCAAGATGGTACTAACTCTCCAGACCAGCCGAGATCTCCGGCCTCAGACCGCAGTCGTTCTCCCTCTCCAACCAGAGCTAGATCTGCAAGTCGATCTAGAAGTCGCTCTATGAGCAGGTCGAGAAGCCGGTCTAAAAGTAGGTCTAAAAGTAGGTCGAGGAGCCGTTCTGGATCTCGGTCTCCTGGCGGATCTCCCTCTTACAGCCCCGTCAGTCCTCGTAGCAACGCCAGCGGACCCGGGTCTCCTACAGGTACTGTTATTTGCCAGTCACTATAGTCTGGGAACATTGTATAAGAGCTTTATGAGGATCATGAAAAGGCTTCCATATGAATCCATGAATTAATTCACTGTATGCTGGTGAAACGTAAACAAGGGAAGTAATTAAACTTTTGAAAATTTTCAATCTTAGGTATAGCTTTGTTAAACTATTTCATTTCTTCATTAATGAGTGGAATGTTTGAAGAGTCTCTTTAAGTTTATAAGCAATATTGATCTGGAATTTCTACAAGGTTATTTAAAAATTTCCCCAGATTTCAGTCTCTCTTGATTTGTATTCTCTATTGATAATATTTTGTATAAGAAACTTATAATTGCCATCTACAGGTCAATCTTCATAAAACGGTTCTCGTCCCAGACTATAGTTGACTGTCTTATATGTTATTCCAGCTGACAGAAAATTACAAATCGATATTACTTAACATTAACATATTTATTAAACAAATATTTTCACAAGGTATGTACATCTTATATAGTGGTGCCTCAATACAAAACGTGAAGGAACTAAAACAATGGACTCAATGTTGAAGTTAAAAATCATACAAATAAAAATAAATGCTGGAATAATATCTAAACAGTAGCTGTAGACATTTTGTTAATTTTGCTAATAATTCTATTGACTTATTCTTTGATAAACCATTTATTTTGATGTTCATGTTGAAAAGTTATTACTAATATAATTTCAATTGAAAAATCAGCCTCTTCACTTCCATATTTTACAATCACATGAAACCATTTTGAGGTTGATCTTATTCTTTCATGTGCATGTTTTAATGTTCATCCACTAAAATATTACAGTGTTCAATCTGGGATGCACAATCCCGTGATTTACGTTGATAATCCTAAAATCCTCCTTCATGAAAGAACCATAGGGTAAATTGCCGTGCACAATGATTTTCTCCTAACCTACTTTTAAAAAAAAATACATCCTCACTATGCACCGTGTGTATGGATACAGTATTTTATAAATGCCCATTATCTTTATTATTATTTTGAACATAACGGAGGGAACTCCTCCCCTCGATATTTGCTTCTAGATTGGACACTAGTTGTGCACTTGATTTAGTGATATGGGGAAAAAATTACTTTTGGTTACTCTACTACCCGGTATTATTTCTGAAGTTACAAAGGCAAATGGTCTGTCTTTAAGTATACCTCATTTATAGCCATTATGCTTTCCAAGTTTTTGAAGGGCATTTAGAAATAATACGATAGAGAAGCAAGTTCTCTCGATAAAATCTTGATTGTGGACACACAAAATTTCGGAGTATATGCTTACTCTTTCATGTGGAATGAAGAGAATAAGTAATAAAAAAAAAAACATGAAAGAAAAAATTAATCAACTACTTACTTATCTATATTTTACTCCATGTAAACTAGACATGATCAATTACCTACTGTCTGAATGTATTTATTGAAATTATGTTGCTAAGATACGCATCATGTTTCAGGAAGTGGACTCGATGACAGCGGTGATGAAAGGCGACCAAGGTAGTTTTATGTAAACATATATACTGTCAATGTATGGAATAAGCTCAAAACTCATTTGTATAGACGGACCAATAACCAGACCGAGTTAAAACAAAACTTAAATTCATGCTTTTTGAGTTTTTGTAGAGCTCAAGCAGCGCTTTTGAGCACTTACTCTGTTTGAAGTAGCTGGATACCAGCACCTTATAAATTCTTAGTTTACCGTATTAAGATAGTTATGGTATTGCATTAAAGGCTTAGTAGGTAAATTAATGTCTGAGATGGCATGTCAGCAAGCTTGTTGAAAATCTACAAAGTTTTCAGCAATCATCCATTTTGCCTATTTTCCCTCTTCTTCTGTATTTCAGAAAGAAGAGAATTATATCAGATGATGAAAGTGACAGAGAAGCTGAACCAGAAGAGAGTAAAAAACGTTAGTTTGTGTTTATGTCTGTCCAACGTTTTTGCTTAAATTTGTCATTATGTTCAGCAGCCCATTGAAAGACATCAGAAATAAAGTGAGAAATGTATGTCAACAAATCTAACATTGTTACATTTGGGATAGCACAACCTTCAATAGTACAGATTCTTGTACTTTTGCAGGATTTGAACCCACACCCTCAGAGTAAGGCAACTAATGCAGCACTGACCGTATGTACCGACATCTGACCACGGGACCTTGTTTAAATAAAATTTATAAAAGTTGATGGCTTCAGAAGGTCATTCAATTTGAGAACATCATCTGATTTATGAACATCGTGAGTGATCAGAGCTAATTTGTTCAATTGAAATCGATTATCTTTTCATTTGCATTTTGTATCTTTTCAGCCAAAGGAAGTGATGATGAAGAGAGTGATAAAGAGTAAGTGCTCCTCAATCTTAACTTGATCTGCTACCCACCAAATACAACATATCTGTACATTGAAGATATCGATCTCTTTGAAATATATCAAAATTTAGCACCTTAACTTGGTCACTTTGAACAGAAGCGTCAAAGTGCAGGTTCCGTGCATTGAGAATAAATCACTAAAATAAACTACTTATAGAGAACCATCTGCTATTTTCATGCAGAATACGTGGAGAATGTACCATTTTTTCTGCCCCGGAATCAGAGATTCTGAGGCTATATTGTTTTTCATCTGTCCGTCTGTTCCTTTGTCCGAAAAGCTGAAATGTGAACTTTCAGTTGAGGTCATAATATTTTGTGACCTAAGCACAGGAAATATTTTATGAAAAACTTTAAACTTTGCCGTAACTTTTGATTGGTCAGTTATAGTTAATTGGATCTTTCTCTTGAGATAGTAGAAATACTTGTTTTTACCTCATGAACACTTTGATATTTTTATCCAAACTATGGTAATATCGGGGGGCATCAGTGTTTTAACAAACACATCTTTTTGGCCTTAGAATTTACTTACTTTACAAGTTCATTACAATCATCAAACAAAAAACAAGATTTTGTGGATAATAATTTAATAACATATATATGTTTTCATAATAAAGACTAAAGATATTGCATTAATAAAGTTAACATTTTAAAACACTGATTTAATGCTCCTCTGTACAAGTGTTTAAGATATAAATTTTAAAATAAAAAGAAGTTTTAAGCTGCAGAATTTTGAAAAACTGGGATACAGTATTTATTTTAATTTTCAAATCTTAATTCTTAAAACTCCTCCACGGTATTAAGGAGGGACTGGTCAGCTGGTCATGAGTGGACACTGGACTAGCACTGATAGATAGATAGATCATGTTTGAGTATTCCTAATACAATTGGTTTCAGCTTCCGATCAAGAGGTCCTGGTTTTGAATCCCGCCAGGGGCACAGCAACTTTGTCTGCAGTAGAGAACTGTTCTACACGCAGTAAGGTTTGGGTGCAATGCTACACTGAATTTCAGCGTAGTACCACCCATGGTTCGCTAGTTCCTGCCGATGCTTGCAGGTTTCACCGCAATGCATAGCCATATGGCGTTGCGGGCTTTCTCCCTGCTGTAATACTAGCAGTCGCGATATAAGTGAAATACTCTTGAAACGGCGTTAAGGAGAGATGGGACGATGAAATCAAATATTTTAGAATCCGTTTATTTTTTCAAAATAGCAAGTTTATTATGTCTTTTATCCAAAAATGTAAGAAAATTTGGGGGTCACCGGACGATTTAAAGAGTTATCGGCATAAATAATAATACACCCGTCGGCAAATTACGTCATTTTGGACTGATTTGGTGTATTTAAATTAAGCGCTCGCTGTCAACGAATAAACTCCGAATCCTTTCAGATACATTTTAGTCACATTCTGGGATGTATAGAAAATCTATATTTTGAAAATTAATGACGCTGGAAAGGGAAACAAAATTAAATTAAGCACATTAAAAACGGCATTTTTATCATCGTGTTTCGCATATTCAACAGGATTTGTCATTAACACCCATATTTTAGATATTGCTAATACTTTAATATGATGTGCGCAGTTAACTGAACAAACGATTTCAGAAATAATAATAGGGGGTCACCGAACGTTTTACATCACTTTAACGTCATTTTTTAAATTACCTACATAAACGAAAAAACCTGATGTCACGGCAGTTTTGATGATTTCAAGTGTAACTTTGTCGCCCTACTGTGTAATCATTATTGAATATATTATCAATCTAAGAGTGCACGATGAAAGAATACCTATCAGTTGATTATACCAGGCTATTTAAATTCGTCACTAACTTGAGATACGCATGTAATTCAAATAACACACGTAGTAACATATATACGCTGAATATAGGTGACGGTAACGCTATGCGGCATGTCGTAAAATGACCGTAATAAAGGCGTTACAGTAAATTTAAGCGCTCCCCGTTAGTGAACAGATAAACCTATGCCCAACACAACGTAATCCATATATTTTGAGACTTATTCACAAAAATAAATTGTTGTCGCAAAATGTTGCCGTAAGCGAGTTCGATTTCTGGGTCCCATCTCTCCTTAAACCCCAACTCACCTCACCTAATACAATTTGAAGATTTTAATAGGTTAACCTGATATTTTACTTATATGAACACAATTTGTATTTCAGAATTGTAGCTGATGAACTCATTGCTGATATTTTTGGCTCAAGCGATGAAGGTTCTGATTTTGAGGTACGTGAAAGTTTTAAATCTGCTATACTGTAACTTTCTTGATTGATCTGCAGGGAGTTTGGGCTGCATTTTCCATTGAAAACTTATTATGAGAAGTGCAACATTTTTTACAATAAGCTAATTTCATGGAGGACGTTTGATATTTTTCGTCGGATACCATGTACATTTTGTCAAGTGAAGTAGAAAATTATATTTCCATGAATGTAAATTACAATTTCTACATCGCAAGATGAGATACAATCATCTTCGTTGAGAAGTGTCAAGATTTAAGAAATTACGATAGTTCGTAAAAACATCAAACTTCTTTGCAAATTTAATCCCCTCCCTGTATTATATTATTAACAAGCTAGTTACTGAATTGATTATTCAGAGGCCAGTTTACAGGAATAATTTAAGGACATCATCTGTATTTGGTCACTGGTGAAAGATAGGCTCTCTTCAACTAATGATCATTATCGATGTTATCCATTGACAGGGTTTCGATGAAGCTGATGTAGAAGCACATGCAAGGAAGAAGGAGAAGAAGAAAGCTGCGACAGGTAGGTGACCAGGGCCCTTATTTTCGAAGCTGTCTTAGTGCTAAGATAGTCGTAAGTCAATGTTAATGTATGGCACTTACGACTATCTTAGCGCTAAGAGAGCTTCGAAAATATGGGTCCTGGGTTACATATAAACACCTTTCCTTTGGACAGTCTGGTACACTTTCCTGGATTGTTACAAAAGTTTGATACGGTTCGCCTTGTTGGCCTGTACAAAACCATGAATTATGAAAAAAGATAAACTAAATAATGTCATCTTTATATATTGCATTAATTAAAGTATTACGTTTTCAGTAGTAGCCAAGATTTGTTAAACTTTTGTTGACAAAGGAGCTAACTACATTCCTGCTTTACAGAAAATCTACAGTAAATTCTCGAAAGCGTTACAAGTAACACATAAACAACCAAGTTTGTAAGAAATTGTGATAACTGTATAAAATAATATATATGTAATAGTATATCTGAAGAACATGAAACACTGCTCGTGTGCTGGAATGTTCGCAACAATTCTTAGGCTATTTTGTATGGAGGAAGCTATTAAAGCTCATTAAAGCTATTGAAGCTCATTGAAGCATGTTTGAGGGATGCTAACATCTTCCTCTCTGTACACAAATACATTGGATTTTGGTTTTGCATTTGGTCACATGGTCCATGTATTATGGCGCTTAAATGAATCGAGCATAGCTGGTGACTATCTTTTACAAGGGAGATAACTCTTGCAGCTATCAAGTCTGATGATGAGGGAGAGGAAGAACAAGCTGACGGAAAACCGGAAGTGGTACCGGAACTTTCGGACGATGAAAATGAGGATGCAGTGAGACAGTCTGCACAGGAGGGGTAGGTGTAGTTGAGAAATCTAGAGTATCTCGAGAACCAATTATATCCCATTCTCTTCCCACAGAGGTTACTCCCTTCATATGTGATATGTGTTATCCTTTCTCGTCACTAGGGTATTATGTTAAACAGAGAAATGTGACCCTAATAGAAGAGAGGTTACGATTGAAGATCTAAAGGACGTGAAACCTGTGGAAAGAGAATGCGAGTTCATATCTCTATACAAGATATATTCTGTAACTTAAGTTCCTCAAAACAGAGTTAATTCTAATCAGACTGCCCAAGTCAAAATTTCTCGAAAGATATTTGACTGAGTCACAAAGAGAACATTTTACAACACATTACCACTAACATAATAATTTCATATCATTGATGATTAATGTAGACACTGTTTTGTTGCTCTCTAAAATAATATATACCAGTATATCTTTTTGAACTAATGGCTATATTGCAATTACACATTTTTCCTGTCTGATTTCAGTTTTGTGTCAGATTTTGAACTGATGATGGAGAGAAAGAAGGAAGAACGACAGAAACAAAGAAGAAAGAAGGGGAAGGATATTGATATGATCAACGACAATGATGATCTCATCGCAGACATGATCGGAAAGATGAAGGTTGCAGCTGAGGTGATTTAGATTTCTTTCATAAGAGATTCTTCAGTATTTCTTTCCAGTTGCATACAACTGTCCAAAATCAAGAATATTATGAGTTTTAGAATTTATATTGAAGATTTGATTCTATAATGGACATTTATTAGGACTCATTCTCATGAGAATTGCAAATTATTAATAACACTTTATACAACTTCTAATTAAGAGGATATTATTTTGCACTCGGTGCACACCTGGGATACACTTGATTTGCACACCAGCTGTTCAGCTGGCTAGCTGGGTGTTCACTTGTTTTGGAACACAGCAGAAGAACACTGAGGCACTGGCTGTCCCCTGAATGAGCCAGTTTCAGTTGAGTGTCTGTGGTAGATTTGTGTTTTGCCTGATACAATAGATTCCTCCAGTGAGTCACATGTTACTGCATGAAGCTCAACACTGGCTGGCCGATGCTTTAGAGCAAATCAAGTGTACCCTAAGCAAAAGTTAAAAGTAAGCTTTATGAATCTGCTTCGAACATCAGATGTTTACATTTGGTTTTTAACAACTCAGACGGCACCAAAACCCATTTAAAAAATACTAATCTTACATATCTGATTGGGTGATGGTTAATCAAATTTTTCTCCTAACAAACTTAATTTTTCACCATTTGCTGCTTTATTTTTAAAAAAAAAGAAGATTGAATTGCTTTTTATAAACCTGTTTTCAACTTGTTTCATTTTGTAGAAATTTGTTTAAAAGAATAAAAACATTTAATTTGATATGGATAACTCCATCTTGGTTACAATAGGGCCAATGCTTCAAACCGGAGATAGCTAATTGGTTATCTTGCATCAACTTTTTCCAAGATTTCAGTTCATTTCTACATTGCATGCAACATGTGTTTTCAGGAAGATCGTGAACTCAATCAAAAGAGACAAGCTGCAACAAAGAAGTTAAAACTTTTACCATGGGTTATGTCTCAACTCCAGAAGTAAGTTACAATCTCTTACCTAATGGAAATAAAATGTAAATGGTTAATGCATAAACTGCTGAATCGAGTCCCCAATTTACAAGATTCACAATTCTTTGTAGGACTAAAAGGATCTAGTGAATTAATAGCATTTGGGAGCAAAAGTTCCATCCATAAAATTCAAAACACTTATCATTTGATTTGCCAATAGATATGGAAACTTTTGGTAATCAAAATAACTGACTGTTTTGGGTTGTGACTTTTAACTTCTATTTATTGGAAACCAAACAAATGAAAAGGAATGATCCTTCTTATGCCACATGCTACAGAACATTGCTCATACTTAAAGACTAATAGTCTCAATTCACAACTAAGTTGTGGTTCAGATACATCCTGTAACATTGGGAACAATGTCAAGTGGCTAGAGACGCTCTATAAGGAGGTTTACCCTCTGAACCAAAAAGTAGCTTGTTTCTCAGTTGCCAGATATAATACCGGTTTATATTTTCAATTTCGTTTTCAGGGCAGATCTACAAGGCATATTTTTAGACTCTGGAATCCTTAGTGCAATGTGTGTAAGTTGACATTTCACTTTTCTTGACTTCAAATTTAATCTATTTATCAATTGCGTAAAACAATGTTGTTTCTTTGGAGAATTTGTACACCCTTTTAGCTTGTTGTCCTTTAACATTTTGAAAAACAGGACACTTTAGTTTTACAATTGCACGAGTCAAGAGACAAAATGATGAGTACTGTAAAGGCAAGTAACGACAGCTCTGATTCAGAAAATGTTACCTCCAGCAGATTTCTTTATTCTTTAGTCTTTATTCACTGTTTCTTATCCATCATAGCTACATTTCTGTCAGACTTTTTTTCTGACCATTGTGATATACTTGGTAAGTAATATACTTTTGAAAGAGGTGTTGAAACTTCTAATTATCTCACTGTTATTGTCCTCCGCTGCAAAGCGAAAGGGGTACTATGTATTCAGGGGCGTCCGTCCCACTATTGTTAACGCGATATTTCATGAAGCGTCGTATCCAAAGGTGTCCAATTTGGTACCATCCTTCATTGGGGGATGACGCAGACACCAGTCAATTTTGGTGACCTTGACCTTCTTTTCAAGGTCACCCCAACACTATGACCACTTTTCCAACTTTTATTAACGCAATATTTCATGAACCCAAAGTCTTCAAATTTGCTGATTATCACATTTTGCCAGTAATGCAATATTCAGTAGCTCCTTTTGACCAAATGGCGGTGGGGGACATTGTTATGTCAAACACTTGTTTTCTCTTTGCTTCATTCTTTTGACGAACATATTTGGGAGCATTGTTTAAATTAGAATGATGCAAATGTTTGACACAGATTGCGTACCATATACATTGAATTGTTTTTCTCTTCATTTTCAGAAAAGTTAGATATTTTGATGATTTCTTGTTTGTTCCAGGAATGGTTAGCGCCACTCCCAGACAAGAGTCTACCCCACGTCACCATCCGAGAGAGTCTACTCCGGATATTGATAGAGGTATGTGGTAGATCTCCAGTGATCCTATCAATGTTTTGAGCAAGTATTTGGAAATCTTACCCTTTCCTAAATGTTACCACTTCACCAACTTCCCTCGCAAGTCATAACCCATACCGTAGTGTCGCGGGTATAAGAACAGGGGGCTCGGCAAACAAACATCTTGAAAACATGGAGGTGGGCTAGTTACCGAGAAAGACCCCAACTCATGAGACCGAATTGACTCAATCCAAGATGGCGGCTCGTAACTAACACAAATAGGCAAGGCATGTTACCGGCATAAAGAATATTGTACTTTGATGTTTTAAGTCTTTTAAACATTAACATGATATTATTTATATTCATTCATGTTAAAAATTGTTATATATGATAATTATATTATGCACTTAAACATCATTTTTGTTTTTCAGAATTCTATGATCGGCGACTGCAAAAACCATGAAATCATTGCCATTAAATTTGTTATTTATGAATTTTGTATGCCATGTGTTTGGTTTAAAATGGTGTACAATGAATAAAAACGATAACGTTCTTGAGTTGGTTGTTGATAGTTGTGTACGTAGCTGACAAAATAATTCAGAAAAAATTAAATGTTGGGAATAAAATTTATCTACTCACGTCATCAAACATCGATGTAAGTTACACGTCCCGATTTGATATTCATCATTACATAGCTTAATTAGATGTTGTCAATAATGTTTATGTACGTTATTTAGTCATAAATTCCAGAACAAATATCGTAATTTGCGTATGAACTATTTACAATTCAGTGTTGGAAGCGTCAATGCATGCCGACTGAAATGGCTTTTTTTCAAAGGAAGTACAATATGATTGGTTGTTATATTAGTCTCGACCAATCAGAGCAGACTATCGTCATTACGGAATTCCCTTCCCGCAAGGGTGGTGTCACTCTCTCACAGTGACACACACACGATCTGTCACTAGTCTACATCATGTTGTTTAGGATATTGTTTTGATGTTTTACTTCATAACATAACATAAACACAATATTTATTTATGTAATTATGTTTATAAAATCGTAACTATATTCATTTAACGCACAAATACATCTCTACGAACTCTCATTGGTGGATAAAAGGGTGTGTCATCGATTCAAAATCTCATTGGTTGATATATTTGGCGACTCATAGACATACGATGCTTACTTCCTGGTTCGAATCGAAGTATTTAAACACAAGAGTTACAAATGCTATTATAGATATATGTAATGTATGCAATTTATTAATAAAATACATACGATAAGCTGTCAAAATAAGAACAAATATGCAATTATTAAAATATAAACGATAACTTTCAAAATAAGAATATTGAAAACAAAACACAACACGATATAACATGACAAATCAAACTTTATTGTATGTCCGAAAAATCGAATCTGTGCATGAATAGTTTGACCATTGAACATCTGGCAAAATGGGGGGTGGGCTATAACAAGAGAATAACCCCAACTAAGACAAGCCTCAGAAAAGTGGGGGTGGTCTTAGGCTCAAATATGGTCTAATACCTGCGACACTACGGTAGTCAGTCTCAATCACTGGTCGAGTTTTATATCATTTACACTTTCACAGACCAATTAAGTGATGCAGCAAGGCTTACATCCGTGATGTCCGTGTTGGAGACTTCCAGGGAAATGTGACACTTTACCATCCCAATGAAACATTGCCAAACAATTCTGAGTGGCAAATTTACAGTAATCAAGCAAATAATCTATCAGTTCCTAGCTGAAGATATATGCTATCCCAGAATATTCTAGGAGTACAGGCCCCGGGGTCATGAAAAAATCTTAATCTTCGCTGTAGGTTTCCAAGGGGTTAAAACGGTCCCTAAACACTCTTGGAACTCTATCTTTCTTCTTATACCTTCTGATGCGCCGCAAGACATCTATTACATCCGCCATGTTTGTTGGAATAAAACAGACTTAAGACTGGTAGACAGCAGTCTCAGGATTTAAGACAAAAAACGATCTTAGTCTTAAGTTCTAAGACTAAAAAATGTACGTGATCCCGGATTTAAGACAATTTTTTTACTTAAGAATAAAATTTAAGATTTAAGCAAATTTTAGACTTAAGTTTATTTCATGACCCCGGTGCCAGGTGTTCAACTTTGCTAAAAATGATATTTAAAAAATCTTTTGTCACTGGACTCTCTATAATGTATTTCATTTAAAACCTTCTTTCCTGTTTAGTTTCCCCCCATCAGCTCAGACAGTCTAAAGATGAGCGGTATTGGTAAAGCTATAATGTATCTGTACAAACATCCACGAGAACAACGCCACAACAAAGAGAGGGCCGGAAAGTTGATAAGTAAGTACTTTTCTAGAAGTTCTGTTCAATGTTATCTCCAAAATGCTTGGCATTATGTCTAAGGAAATTTGGGATTATCAGGTTGAGGATAATGTCCTACTGGCGATTTTCCAACCTATAATGTTGACTATATTGTTGTTCTTGAGAGATATAACTCGATTTCTTGTTGTCACAAAACCATAAATCTGCTGAATGAGATGTATTACTCCAGGCTAAAATAGGATTACTTTATGATGAGTTGAATTTGAAGATCAATTTAACATCAAGTAATGTCTTTTGTTTTGTAGACGATTGGTCTCGGCCAATTTTTCATCTCACATCCAATTACAAGACCTTGTCTCGAGAAGAACGAGAACAGAGAGATTATGAACAGCTGCCAAAGAGGAGGAAACTCAGGTAAGGGGAGATAATCCTTGCTAAGATACAGGAAGTTGTCTTTCTCCACAAACAGTTTGGTTTTCAAAAGCCGTTTGACTGTCTGTATTCAGAATCGCTCACTTGGATGTTAAATCACTTAAATTACGATTTGTTTTTGCCTAAAATGCCTGATGATGGCATGGTGTTCCTCCGTCCATCCTTAATTTTTAGCTTTAAGAGATCTTGTATACAGTCTTCTGTACCATTGGGGATTATGAATGGTAGATTTGGTTACTCTTGGGCTCCTGATAAGGGTGACAACAGCAAAGTCCTAAATACCTCTTTTCATCATTTCATCCAGAACTATGACTATTGTGTGTGTTTCAGTATTGAGGGAAGCCAAACACCCAGACGAGATATCGACGGAGCTTTGGAAGGAGAAGCCAAGTAAGTAATCCACCTTCTGGCAAGAATGATGTATGGATTTTTAAAAGATGGTCAGGACACATATAACTTCTTTTGTGGAAAACTTTCAACATGTAGTTAGATTTGGGACAATACTACATAAACAAGAAGACATAGTCATCAACATCCCCTGCCAGAGCCAAGAAATTGGAAAAAGGGCAATAATTCAAAATAGTTGTGCATTACTCATTTTCATTCCATTAAGGTATGTGTGCCCTCAAGCAACACACCAATTTTGGTTCTCCTATCTTAAATAGTTTTTGAGAAAAACAGTCAACTTTGGAGATACGATGAACAAAGGCCAAAAATACGGAACAAGGGCAATAACTCCAGAAAAAATAATTGCACGCTTCTCATTTTCGAACTCCATCAAGGTATTCATGCCCTCAAGCAACTCATCAAATTTGGTAACCTTATCTTAAACGGTTTCTGAAAGCTGTCCCCTTTATCTCGGACGGACGGACACACGGACGGACAGAGCCCAAACCTATATTCCCCTTCCACTTCGTGGCGTGGGATAATAATGCCCTTTGGTGGTCACAGGATTCCTACATTTAGAACTCTATATTACCAAAGTTGATGACCACGGATGATCTATTCATGAAATGAACGTCATTTACAAACTATGCATGATTTCTTGATTCTTCTGAATAGAATGTTTGACATTTGTCTATGAATGCCATCTATACCTCATCTCATGAAATAGAAATAATATATGTACACTCCTGATTGCGTCACTTGTGAAAATATACATCCCTACTTCTCTTGATAAGATATACATGGTATTAGACGAGAAATGTTAACTATCCTGTATTTATTGTGGAAACAAAAGTTGAGGGGACATTCCCGTTTTTACACATCTGATAAATAAATTTATTCAAACATATCTTATTAACACTAAGTTTTGAAATTGATAAAATACAGCGTTTTTGTCATAATTACCTAAAAACAAAATGGAGGAGCCCCAATAGAACTGTCCTACTAAATTGAAATGAAGTTGAACTATTATCTACTACAGTATGAAGATCACTAAATGTGTCACCTAACTATCGTCAAGTATGAAATACTCTTTACAACTAATCTACAAGTACCAGTCCACTTTGGAAGCTATGTACAACAATAAAGCTGCTGTTTGCAGGGCTCTGCGACCAGGAGACCCAGGCTGGATCTATAGAGCAAGAGTTCCGGCCCCTTCCAACAAGGACTATGTCGTCAGACCTAAGTCAGAGATTGAATATATCGCAAAGAAGGTATGCATGTTTAATTTTCTTTGTGTCAAAGGTTCACATCACACTATATATTGAAATACCTATCATGGCTAAATATGAACATTTTATATGGTTTACAAGGTAACATTGTTTTGAATTATGAATTTACTGTAAGGTTTTCTTATGTACCCTATGTAGTTGATCTGTTAGAATCCATTTGAAGAAGGAGGAATTGCTCTTGTATTATAGATGAAAACTAAACTGTAATATAATTTCTATTCATAAACATGCTTTCAGATGTTATCCCAATCAAAAAATATAGGATATGTGGCCTGTGCTTATTGAAATGCTAATCTTCAGAAAATGAATTTAATGAACTTTTATTACAGGGCGGAACAAAGAAAGATCCCACAAGGTATGAGAAACACGCCCGAGCATTTGCAGAACGGAAGAAGCACACAAAGTCTCAACGGGCTGTCACTATCAGCATTGAAGGAAGGAACATGGCGCTTTAACCACATTCATCCCAAACATTTCATCTTCCCTATCCGTTAGGCATCGTCCTTATTCTGCAAGATGGTTCGAGGATTATTCTTGAACAATATCTGGCAGAACTGCAAGAGTTTTTGTAATGACCTTTGAAGAGATCATTTCTTTCACCTCCATTGGGGAATATTTTTCATCCTAACCCTACCTCAAGTTAGTGCATACTACCTATGCTCATCCATTCAAGATCGGAAATTGTATTTGAGATCTTATCCTCCATAAAATGTTGTGAAATGTGACATGATGAAGTACATGGCCAGGCCTTTTTTATCGTTCATTCTACTTGCTTCTTCGTTTTTCTCGGCGGGTTCTTGTTTTTTTTTTCATACTCTGCTACCTAATGTCCCTTTCTATCGTGTTTTCAAACACTTTTTCGCTTTTTGATAGCTATTTTCGTTGTTTTTTCGTCGGAGCACGGCTCCCTTCGTCTTTGACTTGTTGCGTACCTTTGGTTTTTTGTTTTTTATTTTTTTATTTTTATCATTTTATGGATAATTATGTTTTCTTTTATATGTTATTCTTCCTAATAACATTTCTGGCTTTTCTTATAATATTTATTATTGGCAAATTTTAGTTTTTGCTAGCTCTTTGAGCTGGCTTGTGTTTTATTGCCTTTACATGAACTTTGACCACAGCGGTTATCTCCCTTATGACCTTGAGTCTGTGTAGTTCTTTCTCTTGCTTTTTAGCTCATCAGGCCTGAAAGGCCCGATGGGCTTATGGCATGGCATGGTGTCCGGCGTCCGGCCATCCGTCCATCCGTCCATCCGTCCATCCGTCCATCCGTAAACTTTTCGCTTTTTCGACTTCTTCTCCAGAACCAATGATTCCACAGAGCTGAAATTTTATGTGCAGACTCCTTGGCCAATGGGGATTCTAAATTGTAGATTTCGTGACCCCATGACCCCAAATGGGGTCACAGGGGTCACATCCTTAAAAACCTATTTTCAACTTCTTCTTCAGTTCCAAAAGGTCTTGAGAGCTGAAAAGTTGTGTGCAGACTCCTTGGCCAATGGGGATTCTAAATTGTAGATTTCGTGACCCCATGACCCCAAATGGGGTCATAGGGGTCACATCCATAAAAACCTATTTTCATCTTCTTCTCGAGTTCCAAAAGGTCTAGAGAGCTGAAAAGTTGTGTGCAGACTCCTTGGCCAATGGGGATTCTAAATTGTAGATTCCGTGACCCTGTGACCCCAAATGGGGTCACCGGGGTCACATCCTTAAAGACTTATTTTCATCTTCTTCTCTAGTTCCAAAAGGTCTAGAGAGCTGAAAAGTTGTGTGCAGACTCCTTGGCCAATGGGGATTCTAAATTGTAGATTTCGTGACCCTGTGACCCCAAATGGGGTCACCGGGGTCACATCCTTAAAAACTTATTTTCATCTTCTTCTCCAGTTTCAAAAGGTCTAGAGAGCTGAAAAGTTGTGTGCAGACTCCTTGGCCAATGGGGATTCTAAATTGTAGATTTCGTGACCCTGTGACCCCAAATGGGGTCACCGGGGTCACATCCTTAAAAACTTATTTTCATCTTCTTCTCCAGTTCCAAAAGGTCTAGAGAGCTGAAAAGTTGTGTGCAGACTCCTTGGCCAATGGGGATTCTAAATTGTAGATTTCGTGACCCCATGACCCCAAATGGGGTTTCATGGGTCACATCCTTAAAAACCTATTTTCAACTTCTTCTTCAGTTCCAAAAGGTCTAGAGAGCTGAAAAGTTGTGTGCAGACTCCTTGGCCAGTGGGGATTCTAAATTGTAGATTTCGTGACCCCATGACCCCAAATGGGGTTTCATGGGTCACATCCTTAAAAACCTATTTTCAACTTCTTCTCCAGTTCCAAAAGGTCTAGAGAGCTGAAAAGTTGTGTACAGACTCCTTGGCAAATGGGGATTCTAAATTGTAGATTTCGTGACCCCATGACCCCAAATGGGGTCACAGGGGTCACATCCTTAAAAACCTATTTTCATCTTCTTCTCGCGTTCCAAAAGGTCTAGAGAGCTGAAAAGTTGTGTGCAGACTCCTTGACCAATGGGGATTCTAAATTGTAGATTTCGTGACCCTGTGACCCCAAATGGGGTCACCGGGGTCACATCCTTAAAAACTTATTTTCATCTTCTTCTCCAGTTCCAAAAGGTCTAGAGAGCTGAAAAGTTGTGTGCAGACTCCTTGGCCAATGGGGATTCTAAATTGTAGATTTCGTGACCCTGTGACCCCAAATGGGGTCACCGGGGTCACATCCTTAAAAACTTATTTTCATCTTCTTCTCCAGTTCCAAAAGGTCTAGAGAGCTGAAAAGTTGTGTGCAGACTCCTTGACCAATGGGGATTTTAAATTGTAGATTTCGTGACCCCGTGACCGCAAATGGGGTCACCCGGGTCACATCCTTAAAAACCTATTTTCATCTTCTTTTCCAGTTCCAAAAGGTCTAGAGAGCTGAAAAGTTGTGTGCAGACTCCTTGGCCAATGGGGATTCTTAATTGTAGATTTCGTGACCCCGTGACCCCAAATGGGGTCACAGGGGTCACATCCTTAAAAACCTATTTTCAACTTCTTCTTCAGTTCCAAAAGGTCTAGAGAGCTGAAAAGTTGTGTGCAGACTCCTTGGCCAATGGGGATTCTAAATTGTAGATTTCGTGACCCCATGACCCCAAATGGGGTCACAGGGGTCACATCCTTAAAAACCTATTTTCATCTTCTTCTCGAGTTCCAAAAGGTCTAGAGAGCTGAAAAGTTGTGTGCAGACTCCTTGGCCAATGGGGATTCTAAATTGTAGATTTCGTGACCCCTTGACCGCAAATGGGGTCACCGGAGTCACATCCTTAAAAACCTATTTTCATCTTCTTTTCCAGTTCCAAAAGGTCTAGAGAGCTGAAAAGTTGTGTGCAGACTCCTTGGCCAATGGGGATTCTTAATTGTAGATTTCGTGACCAAGTGACCCCAAATGGGGTCACAGGGGTCACAGCCTTAAAAACCTACTTTTATCTTCTTCTCCAGTTCCAAAAGGTCTAGAGAGCTGAAAAGTTGTGTGCAGACTCCTTGGCCAATGGGGATTCTAAATTGTAGATTATGTGACACTGGACCCCAAATGGGGTCACAGTGGTCATGATCTAAGAACCTATCTTTTGCTTGTAAACAATAACTTAAATAACTTAAATATTCAACTTTAGATAGTAAATCAATGAAATCCTGATGAGCTACAGAGCCCATGGCTCTATTTTTTTATTATTAGCTCATCAGGCCTGAAAGGCCCGATGGGCTTATGGCATGGCATGGCGTCCGGCGTCCGTCCGTCCGTCCATCCGTCCGTAAACTTTTCGCTTTTTCGACTTCTCCTCCAGAACCAATAACTCCACAGAGCTGAAATTTTATGTGCAGACTCCTTGGCCAATGGGGATTCTAAATTGTAGATTTCGTGACCCCATGACCCCAAATGGGGTCACAGGGGTCACATCCCTAAAAACCTATTTTCATCTTCTTCTCCAGTTCCAAAAGGTCTAGAGAGCTGAAAAGTTGTGTGCAGACTCCTTGGCTAATGGGGATTCTAAATTGTAGATTTCGTGACCCCATGACCCCAAATGGGGTCACAGGGGTCACATCCTTAAAAACCTATTTTCATCTTTTTCTCTAGTTCCAAAAGGTCTAGAGAGCTGAAAAGTTGTGTGCAGACTCCTTGGTCAATGGGGATTCTAAATTGTAGATTTCGTGACCCCATGACCCTAAATGGGGTCACAGGGGTCACATCCTTAAAAACCTATTTTCATCTTCTTCTCTAGTTCCAAAAGGTCAAGAGAGCTGAAAAGTTGTGTGCAGACTCCTTGGCCAATGGGGATTCTAAATTGTAGATTTCGTGACCCCATGACCCCAAATGGGGTCACAGGGGTCACATCCTTAAAAACCTATTTTCATCTTCTTCTCCAGTTCCAAAAGATCTAGAGAGCTGAAAAGTTGTGTGCAGACTCCTTGGCCAATGGGGATTCTAAATTGTAGATTTCGTGACCCCATGACCCCAAATGGGGTCACAGGGGTCACATCCTTAAAAACTTATTTTCATCTTCTTCTCCAGTTCCAAAAGGTCTAGAGAGCTGAAAAGTTGTGTGCAGATTCCTTGGCCAATGGGGATTCTAAATTGTAGATTTCGTGACCCCATGACCCTAAATGGGGTCACAGTGGTCATGGTCTAATAACCTGTCTTTTGCTTGTAAACAATAACTTAAATATTCAAGTTTAGATAGTAAATGAATGAAATCCTGATGAGCTACAGAGCCCATGGCTCTATTTTTTATTTATTCAAATGGCAATTTAAAATAAATTACTGTAAATTTGTTAGTTTACAATTTTTTTTTCCATTTCTCACTAAAGCTTTCTTTTTAACTTCTTTTTGTATTCACTGTCTTTATTTTTCTATTGACAGTGAATCATTTCTCGCATACCGCGAGTATTTTGCCTGAACTGGAAGTCTTCAAAGTCGGCTAAGGACCCTCATCCTCTTTGCGTCGACTGCCTTGCTGATTCTCCATGAGACTGGTCATCCCGCTGCCCTCACTGTCTAGATCTCTCTTCGACCGACTTCAAGGCCTTCTTAGTCGCCAGGAGGAAGAGATATACACAGCGACGTCTCAGTATGCCCTTGGACCAGGACACCTTGGTAATCTCGGAGCCAATTGACGGTCTATCCCCTGTGTGTCCTTCCCCCTAGTGGGAACAGCATTTCTTTGAACCCGAGGATTAATCAGGTCTCTAAGGAGCAGCTTGAGAACGCCGTCAACCCTGATGCCCCACCCATCATGAACGAGCCACGTTCAGATAGGAGGCCCAGGAGGGTGTCGTCAGAGCCTCCCTTGTCAGGACAGGACTCCTCCAACAGGCCAACCCTTTCATCAGAGGAGCCAAGAGGATCAACAGCGCCTAGGTGAGCGCCAGCGCCTGGAGCTCAAGGTGGAGAAAGAGGAGAAGAGGTACCAACGTTCTCTCGAGGACCTTGAGCGCCAGGAAGATGAGAGACGCCTGGCGGAGCTAAGGGAGACCAGGAGACGCCAGGAGGAGCGCCGCCTGGAACAGAAGCGTCTGGAGGACAATCAGCGCTTGGAGGACGCCCAGCGCTGTGAGTTTGAACGCCAGCACCGTGAGGAATAATTGTCAGCACTTACGTCTGGAGGAGGAGGAGCGCCGCTTCCGGGAGGAGGAGCGCCAGCGCCTCAAGGATGTTGAAGCCCAGCGCAATAAGAATTTTGAGCGCCAGCGCCGAGAGGTTGAGCGCCTTTACCGTGAGGATGAGTGCCAGCGCCTCAAGGATGTTGAAGCTCAGCGCCACAAGAGTTACGAGCGCCAGCGCCACAAGAGTTACGAGCGCCAGCGCCAGAAGAGTTACGAGCGCCAACGCCGAGAGGATGAGCGCCTGTGCGTGAGGATGAGCAACGTTTTCATCTGTGCGTTTGGACCATTTACAGAAGACTTTAAGAGCCAAGGGTTATTCGGCTCCAGTGGCCAGTGCCATTACTGGAGCACACCGACCTTCGACTATATCACTTTATGATGATAAATGGCTGTCGTTTGAGAACTTTTGCAGATCCCATAAACAAGACCCACTGTTAGCCTCACCACAGTTCTTGGCAGATTTTTTGTTCCATCTCCGCTCAAAGAGGCACCTTAAGGGTGGAACCTATCTTTCGGCCTTCAACTCAGTTCTCGCTCTTAAGACAGACAGAAGAGTATCTAAAATCCCGGAACTGTTAGCCATGCTCAAGTCTTTTAAGTTGGAAGACCATAAAATCAAGTTTCGTCCTCCAGCTTGGGATCTGAAGCATCTTCATGGAGATCCATATGAACCTCTTAAGAAGGCTTCCTTTGAAAACCTCGCCAGGAAGACGGCATTTCTCCTTTCCTTGGCAACAGCTGCCAGGGTAAGCGAGCTACATGCGATCGATGTTACGAGAGTCTGGTTTGAGCAACGGTGCCATAGCTCTGTACATCTGGATTTGTTGTGGGATTTTGTAGCTAAAAATCAACTGCCTGGTCAACCTGACAGATCATTTGTCATACGGCCGCTGTCCTCGATCGTGGATGAGTCAGAGTCTGAAGAACTCTCCTTATGCCCAGTCCGTGCCCTGAAGAATACATCTCCCGGTCTGCTGACAAGAGGGCTGATGGAAGAGGTTGTTCATCCCCTACTCTTCTGCGGCTAAGGGCGAGGTAAACCAGAACACTCTGTCTTTATGGCTGCGGACTACCATCTTAGCAGCCTATGACGCGGCAGGAATACCTCACCCTTAACTAACAACCCTCATGAAATTGGGGCCTTGGCTTCCACTATGGCACTTCACAGAAACTGCTCCGTGCCAGACATCATGAAGGGATGTTTCTGGAAGTTCAACACTGTATTTGCCAGTCACTACTTGAGAGACGTTTCCGTGAAAGATGTACGAGGACTCCAATCCTTTGGACCCCTCGTAGTGGCTCAGCAGCTCACCAGGCCCTCCTCTTCTTAGTTGAGACTCTTTTTGTGGATTAAGAACTATTTCTCGGTTCATCGAGATCTCTCCTTTTAATCCTTTCAAGTGGTTCTTCATATACTGATTTGAGTTTCCTGTTTGTAGGTTTCTGTCTCAGTCACCACATCCTACTCTTGCTAGTGCTTTGGAGGTCCTCGCTTTCGGTCTACACCCTCCGTCCAACTGTCAGATCAACATTTAGATATTTAAAAATACTTACCCTACTTTTAGGGTATATTCCCACCCATCGTTGGATCAACTACCTCCCCGCATCTAAGGACTTCGCTCGGACTGGCCTCAGGAAATGTGACGATTTTCATATCACTGCGCACGCAGCTATGTGGATTGCACTACACTTCCGGGTAGTGATGTGCCCTGGGGCCAGTCTGCCTTCACTACAGTTACGTTAGGATCCTGTCTCAGACACGTTTTCAATCCTTCATCGGATCATATAGGTAATATGCACTAGTAAAAGTAGGGCAAGCATATTAAATATCTAGATTTAAATAATATTCTAGTTTTCCGTCAAAGGGAGGTTTTTTTTGTATCCGTAATGGCTTCCTCATTTTGAGTACTTTTTTCTTAGTGACATCACTTGCCGTATACTGCCATTAGCGTCCAATATAGCTCGCTCATTTGAAAACGGGTCAATCTGGTTACCATGGCGAGATATATCAAACACCCGCTTCACAAACGGGTTGCCAGCAACAACGGGTGACATGGGTGATAGCCCAGCTGGCAAATCAAGTCTGCCACTTGTGTCCTGTGAGGGCTATCAGAGAATTCATCATTCGTTCTTCTGTCAGAAGAGGGTCTTGTAAAAGATACTTCATCCCTTTTTACCTGCAGCCAGGTATATACCCCCATTTTACATCACCTCCTCCCCGACTTTTAATGAATAATGAATAGTGGCATCACATGGTTTCTTGATGGGATGGGGGGCCGGATATCACCTGTCTGACCACAAATAAAGACACGTAACCTACACATTTCTCTACATTCTATGGAGGATAACATCTCGAACACCTTTTCATATCTTGTATCGGATGAGCAACGGTAGTATGCACTAACCTGAGGTAGGTTAAATAGTTTAAAATATCTAAGATATTTAGATTTCAATAATAAGCATGAACACGAATGCTTTTGTTCAGTCAACCTTATCCTGGGAACCATTACATTTTAGAAAATAATGTAATTTCTTGAACTGAATTTTTTAAAATTTCATTGAATACAATGTTCACACATTTACATTTTGTGAACAGTAAGTGAATGCGTGTATGGTTAATCTGACAAAGATTAGCCAATCAGATGTTTTCTGGAATGGACATGAATTGTCTAGAGGGAGAGGATTCATAATGGTACTTTTCTCATTCTCTACTGTAACTTAACTTAGCTTCATCAGTTATAATATACATCATGTTTCATGAATAAGGAACAAGTGATTCATGAAAATAAGTACTTTTCTGTTCATTGCCTATCAAATATGAAAATTACTTTATGAAGATAAACATGATTTGTATGATTGATATTTTGGGAGTTGGTCTCGACAAATGTGACAAGTCTGATTTCTAAGTTGTATAACTCTCAGAGGTCGTCTTATCTATGACTACTGAAATGCATGAATGGAAAATTACTCGACAATTTCATGAAAATGAATATTATTTGTCAAGTTATTAATGAATATATTATGAATAACATTACTTGCCAACAGCATGAATAGTGAAGTTGTATTGTACCTGTTAATTTCATGAAAATGAGTATTACTTTTCATGTTATTCATGAATATAGTATGAATAGCATTACTTGTCAACAGCATGAATGTGAATTTGTAAGTAGATATGAACGTTACTTCCCTTGGTGATGAATATGAACGTTACTAATGTGGATTACAATTAAGAACATTTGCTAGTTCATGGGTCATTACTTCATTATTTTGTATACATATCATCCAGAGGATGTTTTCCTGATTTTTCATGAGGGGTGCTTGGTTGAAAGAGGGATTTGTTTGTTTGAATGGACATGCTCATTTGCAAAATTGCATCAATAATTTCAATTTACATGATGATTTTCTTCCATAATGTTCAAACTTGTACTGACTGAATTTTCTCTATTTCTAAGGAAAATATTCACAGAAATGAGAAGAAATTTCTGTGAATATTTTCATTAGAAATAGAGAAAAGTCGGCTAGTACAAGAAAGAAGAAATAATTATTTTGTGTGAATTGTTTTTGTAAAAATTCACAAGTATAAGGATGATCTGAATATATTTTTTATTTCAGCAGTGTATGTGATGATGTAATTTATGCTGTTTTTATTGTATAAGCATAAAAGTGCTTGTAATTGAAAGAAGGTATTTTATATATATGCGAATCAAACTGAATGTAATGAAAGTGGAGCCCTATTTTAGTTGACAAAATTATACAATTTCATTGTTAGTTCTCACTGGAATTAAACTCGAGCCATGTTACCTGGAAATTTACCTGTTCATACCATAAACAGCAATTGACATTACATGCAACCAGGTCACTTAGGCTATACATAATTCTGTGTTTGACATCTCCCGACCTCCCCAAATGATCTTAATTTTTTTCTTCATTCTAAATATACTGGTATCAAAATTTTTAAACCAAGTGTACATGAGGCCATTTTGTAAAAAAAATAGATTTCAAATTGGTATCACAATAAGCAAAATTATTCAATGAAATTTAAAGGTGCATCCATTGTGTTTCCTAAAATTGTATTAGGCTTTTCTGATTCAACATATGTGCGGTTTACAGTGCAAATAAATTCACTCAGTTTGCATATTCATCACCAATCACCAAATATATCATAATTACTAGTTTCCAATTAATATTGAGTAACATTGTTATGTATGTGCAGAAACCGAAACTGTCATCCCATTTTCATGCACAGTAGTTATATGACCTATTTAACAGGATCAACCCAAATTTATAATTTTGTCTGTTGTAAATAAGATTCCAAAATTACTGTTGACTCATTTGAGTGCGTTAATCCCGATGCATTGTCCGGATTACAATCAGAAATCACTACTTTTACCTTCATATCGTCAAAATGGTAGTTCTCGGTAACCGTTTGTACTTCTCAATAAAGTAACACCATTTATATATATATTGGAATATGTGACCCCAAACAACACAATGAATGTACCTTTAACAAAAAGAAAATTAGTATGATTGAGCAGATCTATATTTTGCTGTCTGTGCCAATCTGACTGTTCGGGAGTGGGCATGAATTTCTACATTAGAATGCTAATTATGTTAAAATGATAGTAAGTCCTTCAAAAGAGAAAATTATTTTATGATTTTTCAGTCATGTTCAAATTCATTGATGACAGCAGGAATTGTGTTTGTACAGTTTAGTGAACTACTTTGTTTTTGAAACTATAGGAGAAGACTAAATCAAATAAGTGCACGATGTATTAGTTTTCCTCCATTATGTTTTGTTCAAGATCAATCATCCATCATTTTACTCATGTTTGTAAATACATCATTCATAACTTGTTTGTAAATATGAAAACAATAAAATTGTCAAACTAAAGAAATTGTTATTGTCACTCTACATGTAACAGCTGTAGGAAGAAGCAAGATATTTTAAATGTGCAGATCAAGAGTGATTTGCAGGAAGGAGGTTGAATCACCAAGAGTTGCAAATATACTATATTGAGTGTTTGCAAATTCTTAATCAAATATAATCACTTAAATAGTGACACTTAGGGTATATTGAAAATGTTGATTGAGTTTAAAAAGCCAGTTTCTGTTTTGATGGAGTTGTGGCCCCTGAAACTTTATCTTTTATCACAATTACAGCTATTTTTCTTGTAAACTATGACACTGAGGTGACTTAAATTTTGTAAAGTGAGGTGAGGTAAGGTGAGTTGGGGTTTAACGCCGCTCTCAAGAGTATTTCACTTATATCACGACTGCTAGTATTACGGCAGGGAGAAAGCCCGCAATGCCACGTGGCTATGCATTGTGGTGAAACCTGCGAGCAGCGGCTTGAACTAGCGAACCATGGGTGGTACTACGCTGACATAAAGTGTAGCATTGCACCCAAACCTTACTGCATGTAGAACAGTTCTCTACTGCAGACAAAGTGCCCGTGGCGGGTTTCGAACCCCGGACCTCTTGATCCGAAGCCGAACACGCTAACCACTACGCTATTCCGCCCCATTTGTAAGGTGACAGAATTGTTTCCAAACAAGAAACAAGATGTGTTTGTTAAACACGGATGCCCCCGGATATACCAAAGTTATGGCCAAGGTTAAAGTTTTCTGAATATTGTCCACTGCGGCAAGGTCAAGGTCACAAGGTCAAATATGATGACCTCATCTGAAGGTCTCATCATTAGGTGTGCACATGTCAAGTATGAAAGCCGTAGCTCTGGGCAATCCAAAGTTATGGCCAAGGTTAACATTTTCTAAATATTGTCCACTGCGGCAAGGTCAATGTCACAAGTTCAAATATGATGACCTCATCTGAAGGTCTCATCATTAGGTGTGCACATGTCAAGTATGAAAGCCCTAGCTCTGAGCCATCTAAAGTTATGGCCAAGGTTAAAGTTTTCTGAAAATGTTCATTGCGGCAAGGTCAAGGTCACAAGGTCAAATATGATGACCTCATCTGAAAGGTCTCATAAAAAGGTATGCACATGCCAAGTTTGAAAGCCCTAGCTCAGAGCAATCCAAAGTTATGGCCAAGGTTAAAGTTTTCTAAAAATGTCAATTGCAGCAAGGTCAAGGTCACAAGGTCAAATATGATGACCTCATCTGAAAGGTCTCATCATAAGGTATGCACATGCCAAGTATGAAAGTCCTAGCTCTGAGCAATCCAAAGTTATAGCCAAGGTTAAAGTTTTTGTGGACAAACAGACAGACGGATGGACAGACGTACAGGTGAAAAACAATATACCCCCGGAATCTCCGATTCGGGGGCATAAAAAGTGAGCATGGCTCACATAATCCCGCCATCTGCTATCCGTCCATTGAGAATTATAGATGTGAAGGGAACTATGTTTAAAAAACAGCTTCAAGCTTCATAATAGTGTCCAAAATAATTTTGGGAACTGGCTTTGTTATTACAAAATTTCATTCACCCAGATGTAATATTTTTCAGGTAACTTAATTTTTCCCATTCCCATTTCCCATCACACCAGTACAAAGTTAAATTTCGGAAATGGATTTTAAACTTGATAAAGAGTATCATCTAGACTACCTACATGTTAAATTTCATTCACCTAGATGTAATAGTTGCTGAGAAAACTTGTCCCAATTGGATCATCACAGCTCTTTTGGTATAAAGTTCAATTTCGGAATCAAGGGCCATAACTATGTAAAAAATAATATTTCGGAAATGGATTTCAAACTCGATGAAGAGTATCATCTGGACTACCTCCATTTTAAATTTCATTCACCTACATGTAATAGCTTCCGAGAAAACTTGTCCCCATCGGAGCATCACAGTTCTTTTGGTACTAAGTTCAATTTAGGATTCAAGGGCCATAACTCTGTAAAAAATAATATTTTGGAATAATATTATCGGTTTTCGGACGGACGGAATGACCGCTATATACCCCCGCTTACTTTGTAGCGGGGGTATAATTACAACGCTAGCTAGGTCATTAGTAAATCATCCTCATGAAACGAACTCAGATTCTTTTCCATTTCTGGCAGTTTGTGTAATACACAAAACGGACATTGAGAGCAGTGCAATCCTTTTCGTACACTGTTTAAATCTGATCAACATTCTTTTTACCATATTCTTTGTTGCATAACCCCTTTCTGGGCAACTCCTTTCAGACGGAGCAGGATAGCGCATTCAGCTTTGCATCGTTTGAATCCCACCAGGGGCAGGGCAACTTTACTGTAGAGTACTGTTCTACATGCAGTAAGGTGCAATTTCAGTGTAGTAACACCCATGGTTCGCTAGTTCCAGCCGTTGCTCGCAGGTTTCACTGCAATGCATTGCAGGCTTTCTCCCTGCCATAATACAAGCAGCTGTAAGTGAATACTCTTGAAAGGGGTGTTAAAGCCCAACTCACCTCAACCTCACAAGTCAGAACTCGCAGCATCTCCATCACTGGCTAATTCAAAGGGAGGGTTCTTTTTTTGTGGAAACAAAATTTGAGAGGATATTTCCGTTTACACATATGCATACATATATGTACATGATTAAAACACATTCCAATTGAAAGATATTTAAGAATAATATTTTGATGACATTATATTAATTTTGACAACATGATATAGACAAGTGCACATTTGTTGAACATAAAAACAATGAAAAGTGTAGCCATTCATCGGCGCTGCGAGCGGGAAAAAACTTAGCTTAAGCCTAACAGTATATTGTTCATTAGTTTTATTAAATGTAATGTTGCTATGTGAAGTTGCTATCATTGTATATGTTTCATTATTTAAAAGTTGTAACATTCGGTAAAGTATAGCATGTTTTCAACTTTTCATTTCAAGTAATACCAAAAACAAAGATGGTGGATGCTCCGATAGATCGGTGATAGATCTTTCCCTTTGAGCCCTGCATAGTGCTTGCTGCTATGCAAGCACAGGAAAGTTTAGGAATGCAGCAAAGATTAAATTGGAAGGCGATTGGAGAATAGTACGAGTTATGAGTTATGGGCGAAGTTGGGGTTTGATGTGGTGGAGGTTTTATTTGTAGAAACGGAAATCCCCTACAGTGTAATGTAGAAATCCAAAACAATATTTGTCTGATTGTCTATAATTATTATGTCAAAACTGCATGTCAATATTGACTTTACAGGCACCCTAGCCATATATGTAGGCAATTTCTGACTCAAATGTAAATGAAATTCACTCTTGATCAACTATGAAAAATCTCAAAAATATTCAGAATATTTATTCAAAATTCAATAAATAATCATTCAGGCATATAAAATAACATTTGACAACATGAACAAAACCTGCAGTCATAATTGGCACATGAAAATAAAAGCGTCAAACTTTTTATAAATGTTAGCATGCATAAGTAACTTTATCTTTGACAAGTTGTATTTGAAAGATATAAAAACAAGAAAAAACATATTCAACAAACTGGGATTTTGACATAAAAAAAACTTGTCTATCTTAATTATTTGGCATGTAATAAAGCACCATGACATGGATTAATCATAAAATCTTAATGGATTATAACATTGGCAAACATATAAACAAACCCATCCTCGGTTACCAATCGTTTTATAAATGCTCCGTTACTCTCCACTAGTATAACACTCATGGGAAACTCTATCAGAGAAATATGTACTAAAATTACCTGCCCTTGGCTGGCGTGAGCCAATCAAACTGCTATGCAGCTTGTACCTGCGAACAAATGACAATTCATATCACTTCGTTGCAAAGCATGCGAGGTCATTTTGTTAGCCATCCGTCACCGGTTATCTCCCTTGACCATTTCAGTCTTATCCTATTGAGCATTTCCTTTGGTTACTGACTTCGTCACGCCGGCCAAGGGCGGGTAATTTTAGTACAGATTTCTCTGATAGAGTTTCCCAGGGGTAATGTAGTGGAGAGAAACGAAGCATATATAAAACCCTGGGTAACCGAGGATGAAACAAACCATGAATCAACATGACTTAGAGTACACCATTATGTATCAGCCACTAGATGAACAAGTGTCACTGACCAATCAATAGTTTAATAGGACCAAGGTCAAAGTTTTATATTGCTGATACAAATAAAAAAAACAACAAAAACAACAGAAAACAATGCAAAAACAACAAGTCCCTGAAGCTTCGATTCCAGGGCCTATATTAACAAAAGATAAATTTCACTATTTGGGTGACAATCACCCACCCCTACCCCTGTATCTGCATCGGAGAAGGAACAGTCACACAATCCAGCTCTATCAGGGTATTGTATCCTGAAGTCTACTTCAATACCCTGATGCCATAAGCAGCTTATTCCTCGTATCACTGCTATATATAGCATGCATTTTGTCAGCCAATGACAATGTGAGTTGAAATTGTTTGGTTGCTGTATGGTCTTCTCGGGCACTGGCAATATTGCTCCATTTAAAGGGACACTGCTTCGAGGATAAAAATGAGATCACTTTTATCTACCTATGCTGATTAACGTGTCGGCTAACGAGTTACGCTTCGCTTCACTGTCTACATGCAGTAGTTTTTATTACTAATTACTTCAATCGTCTGAAATTTGGGGTCTATGACTCGTTATCAGACATGTTAAGCACTATAGGTAGATACATCTGATCTCATATTTATCCTCCACGCAGTGTCCCTTTAAAGTCATGTTATTGGCTGGTTATTTATAGCGTGATAAAAGAAATGTGCTTATTGGATCTGGGCATTTAAGTAACCTTGCATATAGAAATGCTCTGATGAACAAGATATAGACACACATAATATATATATATAATTTCAAACATTTCAACTTGATAACTTAAGAGTACCTTTGTGCTTATCTGAAACATATAATAAAGTCACGAATCATATCATTGGATTTTGTCATCCTTCCAGGAGAATGTGATATCAGAATATGTAGATGTGGATGTGGATGTGGATGTGGATATAATGCACAGCACTCCATTGTTATAACAATTTTGCGGTAGGGAGGTATTTATGAGCCTGATTGAGTGCCTACACGCAATTCTTTTCTTTTTCCCAAGCCTTCAACAACTCCATTATATTTGCATTTGATGTAAGATGAAAAGCAGAAGCTCCTTGAATGTCCAAAACAAATACATCAATCCCATCAACTTTCAATAGTGTTTCAACAATTGCCTTCTTACTCCCCTTACATGCTATATGCAGAGGTGTCTGCCCAATAAAATCCACAGCGTTAGCGTCTGCTGCCATGTGAAGCAAAAACCCTACCATTGGAGAGCCACCATATTGACAAGCAAGATGGAGACATGTCCTGTCATTACGGTTCTTTTTGTTGACCTGAGATGGACTTGGATTTAGTGCTTTGAGAACACGAAGGTTCCTGTTCTTCATACAAGCCGTGTGAAATGCAGAATTACCAGAATAATCCTCATTATCTGGCTTAGCTCCCGATGCAATTAGACAACGAACCATTTTAGCATCTTTGGACAAGGTCGCATGATGAAGAGGTTGTCGTTTGTTAGAATCTGGTATTTGGACAAGCACTGGAAATTCCTTCACAAGGTATCTAACCATTTCAGTTTCACCACCTTCACAAGCTTCTTGCAAGACTGTCTTTCCGGTTCTTCGGTTTATTTTCACTCCACGACTGATAAGATATTTGACAATTTCCAAATGTCCATGTTTTGCTGCAATGTTTATGGGACGATATCCAGAGTCATCTTCAATGTCCGTTTCGGCCCCATAGTTTTCAACCAAAAGTTTCACTAGTGATACATGCCCAGACAAACAGGCAGTGTGAAGAAGATAACCCACTTGAATCACTCCTCCATTTTGTGACGCCTCGTCATATCCAGCGACCACATCTATTGGTAGCCGAATTGACTCTTTTTTCGGACTTAATACCAAAGCTGATAGTTTCTTGATAGTAGCAAAAGCGATTCTGAGAACTTCACTATTCCCAGAAACACAACATGCTCGGGTGACGAGACCCATTTGAGAGTACGTCATTCTAATTTTCATATTCCTATAAGAATCCAAAATCCATTTAAACAGATGTTCCTTTGCATTCCAAGCTGCCCAATAAAGCCAAGAGAAGCCAAATGAGTCTTTTGCATCAATGAGAGATCGCAAATCATCTTCTTTTTGGCAGTACTGAACAAAAGGTTTTATGAAGTCCCAATGAGTGAATGCCTTGTGTTGACTCACAAAACAAAGATTGCCTTTTCGTATTTCCTGCACAAATCTCTCTGCCAGGAGGTTGTATTCTTCTTTTTCTAGAACCATCTGGATATCAGGGTCTTTTACTTGTTCCTTAGCCACCAAAACACTGTTGGCAAGAAATTTGGTTGAGCACGACTGAATTAAGTTCTTTGGAAATTTTTCTCCAAACACGAGTGCAACTGCATCGTACACACATGGGTCGATAAACGTGAATGAGCCTTCAGAAAATTTTACAAAACTATCAATCATGCTCACTGCTGCTTCTTGAATGGATGACCTTGACATATGAAGGTCAAGGACAGCAAGGTCATGTTGAGTTGTTTCAATTTCATTAAAATGCTGATCTAGTTTTCCATACAACAATAGGAGACAGAGAACGGCAAAAGGGATTTTGTTATCTCGCTGTGACATCAAGTTGATCAAACCTTTGTAATACAGAACTGGTTTTCGGAAAAACTGAATCGCACTTTCTTCCTTTTGTAAATCAGTATTTGCAGCAAATATTTCGCAAAGTTTTGGGAAAATATGGTTTGCTTCACAATCAGAAATCTTGTCTAAAATTTGTCCCGATATCGTAATACCTTTTGCAGAGAGATGACAACAAAGTAATTTCCTTTTCAACATTGGAAGATCATAATTTGGTGGTCTAGGTGAAATTATATCAAACACAACATTCTGATAACATATATTCAACAAGGACAAATGAGACCCTCCCCTTTTGAAAATTCCACTTTTTGAAGAGAAAATGTATTTCTTGGTTTCAAGACCACAGGAGACCAATGTTCTAAAATATTCGGCCCATTCATCACTTTTTTGTTGATCAAATTCAAAGGGACCGAACAGATTAGGTAAATATATTGCCTGTTTTGTTTCTGCATTGACAATCTTTCTCATTTCAGTAACATTCATGACGATAAACGGTTCAAAGCCTTGTTCCTGATATTTACGCAAAAGCGCCAAAGAAGTCATCCGCTTCCCGGTGCTTGGTGGGCCGATTATAAAAACAACATTCTCTTTATCAAGGATTTCTGCCACATCTTCGTAAACATCTGTTTCAACAAACATCTTTGCTGTTTTACTGAGCTGAGCTTTTGTTTGAGCTGAAATGAATAGAAAAAAATCATTTACCAACTATTGGTAGTAATCAAATTATAATCATAATATTTCAATTTATGTCTGACTCGTAAACAGCACATTTTATACGAATACGGATAACCATGTTCTATGGATACAGCTTATCGGGTCTTGTAATGAGATGTTTTACCCTCTAAAGTAACAATATATTGTGTAACCTTTAATAATAAATGGAACATTTTGAGAAAAACAAGTAGTTGTCACTAAGGTGACATGATCCCCCGCTGCAAATTAATACTTCAAAATTGAAAAATAATGTCAAGATCAGCAAGATCAACTGGGCCCTGAATTTCCCTAAAAGAACCACTGGTTTAAGATAATGATAAGAATCCATTATACAGTTCTTGTGATATTGATGCCCCTAACAAGCTTAACATGTCGACAAACTCAAAGTTCCACTGTGACCTTGAGAATAATGTCACGGTCATCAAAATCTAATCAGCCCTTTGTCTTCCCTAGGAGGTGCTTTGTGTAAGATATTATGAAATTCCGGTGAATGGTTCTTGAGATATCCTGCTGACAAGCTATACATGTGCATTAACATGTCGAAAAATTCAAAGTTCCGCTTTGACCTTGAGAATAAAGTCAAGGTCACCAAAGTCTACTCAGCCCTTTATCTTTCCTTGGAGAAGCTATATGTAAGATGTGAAGAGAATCCAGTGAATGGTTCTTGAGATATCCTGCTGACAAGGGTAAAATGACAAAGTCTCGTTGTGACCTTGAAATGAAGGTCAAGGTCACAAAACTCTGTAGGAACATTACTCTTCCCATGATGAACCCATATGCAAAATATGAAAAGAATCCAGTGAATAGTATTTGAGTTATTCCATTTCGTATGGATGTACGTACCTACGGACGCAGTCGAATACTGTATCCTCCGCTTCGTGCTAAACGCGCGGCGGGGGATAATAATATGTAAAAATAATTGTAAGTTGCATTTGAGCTTGTAATGGACATGCATCAGGTCTTGAGGGGCTATACAGGCACATGACCCACATTGCACTGATGCTGGACATTTGCCCATGCCATAAGCACACAGCGAAAAATTATTTCTACAAATGTCAGCTAATAGACACCAGTTTACACATTCATAAGATTCTTTTAATTGTAAATGTGAGGCAGGTGCAGTCATAACTAGTCTCAGTCACAGGCTAATCCATCATTTTCATTTTTGGGTACCGGTATGTACGTACCAGTCATTGCACGGATGCTGGACTTTCGCCCATGCCATAAGCACTCCCGACCTTATAGGACCAATCAGCGAAAAAAAAATTCCACAAATGTCAACTAATAGACGCCATTTTACACATTCACATGATTATTTAAATTGTGAGGCAGGTGCTCATACAACTTTCTTCATAAGTCATCACTAGTCTCAATCACAGGATAATATCAGCCTTGCTAGATCATGTCAGCATAGTAGTGCGCAGTATGAAGGTCAGGTGCAGTGTGCTGCTACCCTGGCACAGAAAAGTTAATATAATCTAGCAAGGTTGAAATTAGCCAGTGATAGAGACTGAAGTGAGTTATGACGAGAGCTAGTACTGTTCAGGGATTGGGAAAGCCAGGGGCCATTGGCCATTTTGCACATTGGATGAAAAAATTTGAAATTTGAAATTTTACTATTGCTTCAAAGGGGAATTGCCCATTTGAAATACCAAAAGTGACTAAAAGTCATAAAAATAGAGCCATGGGCTCTGTAGCTCATCAGAGTTTATTTTGTTTGATGATGAAGACAGAAATATGTTGTCTCAATATAATGTACGATCCCTAACCCTGACAAATCTTATTCTTGAAATTGAGAGAGAGCACTCAGCAAGGTCAACACACAGGAGATTATGCAATATTCTGACCCCTTGGCTCTGGTTACAAGCCAGCTGTGTTTTTTTGTGTTTTACCGCCAAATTATGTAATAGACTCTTGCTTGCACTAAACACTGGCAGCACTGATCTAACTGTATAAGGCTTAAAGAGAACAGGCAATGTGATGAATCTCATGGTACATAGTACAATTTAGAATCACCTTGGCTAAACAATCTCGGTTCTAAGCCTTGTCATCCAAACATCTAAACATTCTGAACAAAATATTCCTTCTAGTTTGTTCTGGATGAAAACAGGATTTTAGGTAATGGCCTGCGAGGCCCTTATTTGGGGCCACTGGGTCACCAAATCTACAATTTAGAATCTCCATTGGCTAAAGACTCTTTACACAACATGACAACCTTCTAGGTCTTTTCGTTCTGGAGAAGAAGATGAAAATAATCTTATCTTATCATTTCATCACCAGTCATATGCAGTTCACATATCTCATGTAAAATAAAAGAATTCTTAACTCCTCTTCAATTTAGTCCTTTATGACTTGTCACAATTTTCAGTTCATAGGCTATTCAATAGTTCTCATTTCACATTGATTACATCAATTTGACAAACATGTCCACAATGTAGATTGTTATCTCAAGTCGACATTCATTTCAAATAAAGTGAATGAAGTGCACATAAAATATCAGTTCAAAATTCATTTTCAAAGGTTTTTTAGGCTGTGGCCCATATTTGGGGTCACAGGGTCACCAAATTTACAAGTTAGAATCCCCATTGGCTAAAGAGTTTGCATACAATATCACAGCCTTCTAGATGTTTTTGTTCCGGAGAAAAAGATGAAAACAGGATTTTAGGTAATGGCCTGTGAGGCCCTTATTTGGGGTCACAGGGTCACCAAATCTACAATTTAGAATCCCCATTGGCCAAGGAGTCTGTACATATAATTTCAGCTCTCTGGAGTCATTGGTTCTGGAGAAGATGAAAATAGCTTTTTAGGTTATGACCCCTGTGGCCCTTATTTGGGGTCACAGGGTCACCAAATCTACAATTTAGAATCCCCATTGGCCAAGGAGTCTGTACATACAATTTCAGCTCTCTGGAGTCATTGGTTCTTGAGAAGAAGATGAAAATAGCTTTTAAGGTTATGACCCCTGGGGCCCTTATTTGGGGTCACAGCGTCACCAAATCTACAATTTAGAATCCCCATAAGCCAAGGAGTCTGTACATAAAAGTTCAGCTCTCTAGAGTTATTGGTTCTGGAGAAGAAGTCGAAAAAGTGAAAAGTTTACGGACGGATGGACGGACGCCATCCCATGCCATAAGCCCATCTGGCCTTTCAGGCCTGATGAGCTAAAAATGGCCCATTGTCAAAGGTGTCTTTCCCAATCCCTGACTGTTACATCATTTTCATTTTGGGGTATGTACGTACCAAAATATCTTTGTTTGGGAAGGGGCTGGGGTCTCATGACAACTTACATTTTATGTTATTGTTGCCTGTTGCTGGCATCTCAATCTTGTTGTAATGGAAGTTTTCAACGAGTTGAACGTTATCAGAGTTGACCACTTCGAAGCCAGGCCGTCCTACAATAAAAAGAGAAACACATGAATTCTATAAAAGTTGTGTAAACATTAGTTTAATGTGTCGCATTGCCTTACGCTGACATTTGCAAAAAATTAATGAGTCACTTCGAAAGGTAAAGAATATACATTTGCAATGAATTTGTTTTTGATGTACCCTCTTTTATCGCCATTTCTGTCATGAGAAGCAAACTATAGAGACGAAGGTTGATATTGTCTGAGGACAACGTTAATCCCCAACTAACAAAAAATTATTCAAATTCTGATAACTATAAATTTCAAAAAGTGCCAGTTCACCATTTAAATTAAACACAAAATGTTTAATCAGTTTCATGTTATATTCCAGAAACGAAGTGTGACGATCTGGAAAACAAAAACACAAAGTTTTGGTCTGTCTAAACATTCCCCACACTTTGAAAAAGTACATGATGGACGTAAAGCTGTTCACCAGTTTGCGTGAAATTAATGAATTAATTAATGAAAACAGTACTCAAAATGGTACACACCTAGTCTCCTCAGTACCCCAGTGTTGCTGACATCATCGCCCTGAACCATAAGCTGTTGATCACCAGTCCAACAATCCTCACAAGAGACAACCCCTTTTCCTAACCCATGCTGTCCAAGGTTGTGCAAATTTGATTTGTCATTTGACGAGAGTCCTGCTTCATACTTTGCAGTTGATTCCTCTTGTTGCAAAAGTGCCTTTGCATTAGCAGTGATAATGACTTCAGGATCTGTTGAAGTTGTTCTCTTTAAGGAGGGCATGGAGGAGAAGTTAGCTAAATCATTCTCAATGGACTTATTGCAAGTGTGGTTCCCTTCTGCAACAGATCCTTCTGTAGACGATCTTAGAGGCATACAGTTGCTCTGAACATCCTGGACTATGGATTTGGAGCTCCTTTCTGCATCTGGACATTTGGAAGGCATTTCTGATGACATAACGCTATGAACATCATTAACTATCAATTTTGATCCAACTTGAGAGGGTTCATTTGGAGGTTGTGGGGGCATCCTCTTGCAAGGAACATCTTTAGGCAAATTAACAACCAATAATTCAGGAGGTAGATTGGACCATGATTCTACCTTGCTTGAAAAGCTTCTAAAGTCAGTAGCATTATCTCCATTGGCATCTGGACCTTCACAAATCATTTCCATAGGAGTTTTCTTGCTGGGAGCATCTTCAGATAAATCAAACTGCATGAATTTATTATCCTGTGGTCCACTGTTGAATTCCTTTGTTGAACTGGAACCTTTACTTGGTAGTCCTAGGGACCTACTATTGCTAGGAACATCTTCAAGGGTTTCAAGCAAAGGTTCAGATGTATTTATCTTTGGCCTTACATCTTGTGCTTTATCCTCAGTTGCCCTTCTGCGATCAAAAGGGGTACAATCTTCCAAAGCACCTGAGCTTGAAACATCTTTGGTCAATTCGAATTTTGACAAATTAGGTTGCTTTGGTCTCACATCTAGACATCCACCTTCTTGCAGTGAAAGATTTCGAGTTTCCATCCTTTTGACTTCATGTAAAAGAACCTTCTCAGATGAGTTTGCCCCTGTTTGCATAGGAACCTTTTCCCGAGCACCTCCCTTGGTAGAAGATGTTTCTTGGATGACCTTAGAAACCTTTCCAGAAGTACCTTCCCTAGTATTATCTGCTAGTCTCAGGTTTCTCATTTCATCTGAGAGACTGAAGTCCTGATTGGTTAATTGTGTCTCATCTTTATGATGCTGAACCAACCCTTTGCTAAAACAAGCACTGGTTTCCTTCAGGGCTTGTTTAACTTCTTCCCTTTTGGAGACAGGAACACTTGACAAACCATGGCTTATTGAGGTTCCAGGTGCATCCTGTGGACTCTTTGGGCAGAGATCCTTTCCTGAACTCATCTGAGACCTGAAATCTTCAAATATGTCAAAAGTTTCAAAGTGAGAATAGGTACCAACTGATGTACTGCTCACATTTTGGGTGAGTTTGTCGTCATAACTAGGAGTTGTTGAAGATACATCCAATGTCTGTTCGGGACATTTGTGGTCTTCATGTTTTGTGGAAGCTACTCCCATGACTTGTTGAGAACGATTGAAATCCTTATTTGTTGTAAAGGCTCGTTGGGAAGGTATTTGTTTGTTTCTGGAAACTGATGACACTCCTTCATTATATGAGGACGAACATTCACCACGTGACATCTGCCTTGTATTCTGTTCAGTTTGAGGATGCCTGTATTCATTCAGACAAACCGTTGATGGCTCCAGGAAAGGCTGTGACTCAAACACAGTCGATGAAAGCTGATGGTTCAACTTCATTTCATTCTGTACTCTAGCCAAACCAGGAGTTGGTGATCTTTCTCCAGGTTTTGGAGCCTGCGGATCAGCTTCAAAGACAGACTTGTTTCCTCCCTGATTTGAAGGAGAAGCATTCCAAGTGGCCCATCTACTGTTTGCACTTTCAGAATCAAGCCTTGCAGATTTGCCCACTTTCATATGATGTCCAAACTGAGAAGTGACATCTTGTTCCATATCTATTTCAGGGATGTCTTTTGTGTCTGTTTCACTCAACATTTGCCTTTTATGAAAATGGTTACTGTTGCTATTATATGAATGTCGACAGTCATCTTTAGCAGATAAAGTCAAATTCTTGTTCAACCGATTAACAGTCTCATAATTTTTTGAGATTTGATAAACACTTGGTTCATTATCATCTGTGCTTATATCCATTTGACATCTTAAGTTATCAGTATTTTCATCAGTGTTGCCTGGGATTTGACAGATATTTGTCTCACTCATACATTGAGCAGTGTTCATGGAGAGTTGAATATTGCTTTGTTTGTCAGCATTTTGTCCTGTGTTTAATGAGATTTGACGGCAGTTTGGTTCTTTCTCATGAGTTATTGGGGTTTGAACACTTGGAGGAAATGTACAAGCTAATCTATTTCTTCTAGAAGTATTCATCTCAGTTGTCCATTATCTCCATCTGAAAGAAAGACAGAAATATTAGCAATTTATTTAATATTTTACCTCATTAGGCAATTTGGTCCTGCCCCTTCCCCTCAAATATGGTAGGCAGTATCCCCAAAAACGTTAAAGAATTCTCCATCATTTTGTAGTAAATATTATATTCTTCAATTTAGAAGTATATTACTTAAAGGCACATCCATTGTGTTGTTGGGGGTCAAATATGCCAAACGTTATAAATGGTCTTATTTTATCGAGAAGTACCAACTGTTACCGAAAACTACCATTTTGATGATATTCGACTTAGTATATTGACGATATGAAGGTAAAAGTATCGATTTCTGATCGAAAACCGGACAATGCACCTCGTGTGGCGCGCGCCACTGAGTCAAACGTAATTTTGGAATCTTATTTAAACCAGAAAAAATACCAAATTTGGGTTGATAATGTTCAATAGGTCATATAACTACTGTGCATGTAAATAGGACGTGCACTTTCCGTTTCTGCACATGCATAATGATGTTACTCGATATTAATTGGAAACAAGTAATTATGATATATTTGGCGATTGGGGATGAATATACACACCGAGTGAATTTATTTGTATTGTAAACAGCACATTTGGTGTGTTGGAACGTATTAAAACCAAATAAATTTTTATGAAACACAATGGATGCACCTTTAATAAAAGTCCCCCATAAACCACTTTAAATAAAACTGTCAAAATTAATTAAAGAAGAACTGTGTCACTTTTGATTATCAAAAATAACTTCACTGTAGCAATCATATAACTTAGGTTTGTATATTACTTGTAAATATAGACATATTATACATAACATATGGAATGAAATGAATAACAAACTGACGTATTTAACTGTTGTTCCCTGTGACACAATATATGAATTATGAGAAATACAATTCTGTTCTGTATTTCATACAATATGAAATCATCAATGCTTAAAAAATCAGCAGTTATACAATTTCACTGGTGAAACGTTTTCTTAGATGATAATATAATAATATAGTACTTTTATAGCGCATCATCCATATCACTCAGGGGCATGATCTCAGCCTTAACCATTTATAAGGGAAACTAAACAACCTTCTATGTAATAAAACTTAGTTACTAGTTAATGATTTTGTAACAAACGAGTGCACATTATTCAAGCGAAATTGCCTATGGAGTTGTGAATATAAGACATCCCCGAGTACTACAGTACCCTTTTGAGGGCGTATTAACCTGGAGACGACACAACTGAAAACTATTGTCACTATTGTGATGTTCAGCGATATTACTCAAGTTTAACATTGCTGTGTAAATATTTCACTAGAGTATCTTCTGCGTCTGAGTAATACAGTTACTATTTACAGGAAAGTTATTCACAGGTATTTCTTGAACAGGTGCGTCTTCAGATTCAAAGACTGTGTGTGATGGACAAGACCTAAGATACTTAAATCCAGGGTCCATATTTTCGAAGCTTAGTGATAAGATAGTCGTAAGTTAATGTTTAATGTATGGCACTTACGACTATCGTAGCGCTAAGAGAGCTTCAATATATGGGTCCAGAATCCCAGTAAGTGGCAGCAGTTGATGAGAGTGTAGATGAGTAGATGAGTTTTCATCTACTTGTCATGTAATTTTTAAGCAATCTTCTAAAAAATTAAACTGTTTGCTTGATATGTTTACCTATCTATTTATACTAAATTTTAGTCAAAATCTGTACAAATTAAATAAACATAACCTTCTTCTTATTTACAAATTCTATATTGGATGAAACGCCGGGTTCACAACCAAATTAGTTGAACGGAAGTGGTTTGCTTAAGGTTGGGTGCAAAGTACGTCAAAGTGTATTTTCAGTCTGTACCGCAACCATATTTCATCTTATTAAAAAATAGAGCCATGGGCTCTGTAGCTCATCAGAATTTTAATGATTTTTTTATCTATGGTTGAATATCTAAGTTATCTCAAGTAATACATTGTTAACAAGCAAAATAATATTGGTTTTAGATCATGACCCCTGTGACCCACATTTGGAGTCACAGGGTCACCAATCCTACAATTAAGAATCACCTTTGACCAAAGAATCTCTACACAACATTTCACCTTTCTAGAGCTTTACATATAAACTGGAGAAGAAGATGAAAATAGGTTTTTGGGTCATGACCCGTGACCAAGATTGGGGTCACAGGGTCACAAAATCTACAATTTAGAATCCCCATTGGCCAAGGAGTCTGCACACAACTTTTCAGCTCTCAAGACCTTTTGGAACTGGAGAAGAAGATGAAAATAGGTTTTTAAGGATGTGACCCCTGTGACCCCATTTGGGGTCATGGGGTCACGAAATCTACAATTCAGAATCCCCATTGGCCAAGGAGTCTGCACATAAAATTTCAGCTCTGTGGAGTCATTGGTTCTGGAGAAGAAGTCGAAAAAGCGAAAAGTTTACGGATGGACGGACGGACGGACGGACGCCGGACACCATGCCATGCCATAAGCCCATTGGGCCTTTCAGGCCTGATGAGCTAAAAATTTAATAAAATTTTATTACTATTGTGTTACTGTGTTGAATTTTCTACATTCATGTAAATACTTACTTTTCATCAA
The DNA here is from genome assembly GCA_936450465.1 of Gibbula magus. Classification (NCBI taxonomy): domain Eukaryota; kingdom Metazoa; phylum Mollusca; class Gastropoda; order Trochida; family Trochidae; genus Gibbula; species Gibbula magus. The sequence goes on from OW388306.1 coordinate 28,372,733, forward strand.
AATTAATTCTCATTACCGAACCAAAAACATACCAAACCAAGGGTTTTGCACCACAATACATACAAGACTGCAGCTCAAGTAGACTTGTTCGCTCTTAATATCTATGTTATGTACTAATCACATTTCGGTTAAATCAATGTTCCCTGCTAATTGATCATGTTAATGAAATAAACAGTGTCACACCTCGTAATCAGAATCACTTGCGATATTTCCTTAGCTTCTTCACAACGTCATGGGCGTAACGAAAAGAACTCTTCTCGCTCCGCCCTTAACATTGCGGCTCATATTTCTGTGGTAAGATATATAGAGGATATCTGTCTTTGCTTGACTAATACCATGATTATCTCATCGAGGGAGGTAGAAAGGTTATATTTTTTACGAGTGGAGTAAACTTTTCTACCTCATGAGTTAAGATAAACATGGTATTTGTCAAGAATTGATGGATATTCTATTTATTATATGATGTTATCCTTGTAATGACGTCCGAAAAGGGTTGTTTAAGACTTGCCGAACTGCCCATCACCACAGCAACACTGTGACATTATAAGCCAATTCGCTGCATAAGGCCAATGTTTTATGACGTCAAATTATGTCAGTCACTGGTCACAGTGAAAATATAAGTTATTTTCACTTTAGCTTGATAGACAGTTTATTTCACTGATATTAAATCCCAGTATTTTATTGCTCATCATATAATAAATGAGCATACTGCTGACTACTCGAATAGGCCAATCAGAAGACAGCTTGCAAATTATCATCAGGCTCTATCTATCATCCAAAATCATTCTTCATTAATTTGAATGAAAAATCTCTGAACACAGCACTGCCATTATACTTCCAAAGTAATGTGATGACTGGTGATCTGACATAGAACCGTTCATGACAGGTCATGAGTTTCCATTACTGGTAACGGTAATCTAAAGACATAATATTTTCAGTAGTTAATTACTGATATATTTTGGTTCCTGTGCTATTCTGATAATAATTCATCAAATGTTTTGGGATAATAACAATCATTTTTATATAAAAAATTAAACCATTGACGCATGCTGGAACATAGACGATCGTGCTCGCCTCGGTCAAGCTCCCCTTCGCTACATCGTCTAGCTGGAACATTGATCTGTTGATGCTATTGTCTCAAGTTACTAGGTCAAAACTGTCCCAACATCGAGTGTCAACTACTACCGTTATTTTTCAGTTAATCTAAACTCTTGTGTGCATGCACTGGTCGAACCAATCTAGTTAAAACTAGCTGTAATGTTTCCAAGAGTAATGACGGACTTAGGTGAGGCCTATAACTTATATTGTAGGGGAGCTTGACCGAGGCGAGCACGATCGTCTTTAACTACTGTAGATTCACAAGCGCCTGTAACAATTTATATGTAGGTCATAGACACGATACATACCTACTATAAGTATGTATCGTGTCTATGACCTACATATAAATTGTTACAGGCGCTTGTGTGTAGATTGTGGTCGAACTCGCAGTCAACCAGTGCCACTGTGACAACCAGTCAACTTGTGTCAGCTGACTGATGTGCTAAAGATGCAAAAAACGTATCTTTCAATATTATGCCATAAATCCATGGACAATTGCAATTAAATTATCTATGTTGACATTGAATGACATAACACGGGGGAATCCCAGTCGCCATGTTGTTCAATCACGCGATTGCAGGATCTTTAGACTTTACTGTACACATACACGACCGGAAAATTCCGTTTCCGGCGCTTAAAATAGACCGAATAAGTAAAACAGTGACTGCTAAGTTATCTTCACTTACCGGTGACAATAATTGAGCTTTTCTGTGGCAAAATCTTCCGCAAATCATTTAAAATAGCGACAACAACAATCTTTCACATCCTGTGGAGATCGCGTTGTGACGTCACGAAGTTTGGGGATTCCCCTCCAATCTCGTGACGTGACCCGATGCGATTTTCGTTGTTCATCGAACGTTTGTTGCATTCTGAAATTTCAAACAGCTTCATTTCTCACCGAAAATTATGACGATTTGTCATACTTGTGGTTGTATTTTTTAAAAATATAATAATAAAAATAAATAAATAAATAAATATTATGCATTGGTTATAGCGGATAAAAGGCCTGTATGTAGATAAAATAAGATAGGATAAACTTTATCTATCCCATATTGGAAATTCGTCTTACATTCAAAGAGTCTTTGGTAGTATACGATACAAAATAACAATGTACATGAATACAATATTTATAAACAAAAACAAACAATAAAATAACATAGGCCTACATTAATTGTGTTAATGGGTAGGCCTACTAAATATGACATTTTAATCAGCCATGTCGTGTTTCAAGAGTTACAGCCATTTGGTGTGGAGGTTTAGAATTCTTATACTGTATGGGACAAACGATTTTGATGCTCTGTTAGTTTTTAAATGCCAGATTTTGAAACGACGTCCATATTGTAGAAATTCATAATATTCATTTAGATGGGTCTGATTGAATGGCTAGAGCCTTGTTTTTAACTCTAGAATCAAACTGGAATGAAAGATGCTCAAAATTGAATCCGAAAATTTTACTGGAGGTGTTTCCAATTTTGTCAATGTTGTTGTTTTTTTTGTCTTAGAGGAAGATTTCCATACCATGTATGGAAACAGAAAGTCAGAATGCTATTGATAAAAGTTTGGTAGAATAATCTCAGAATACTGCGGTCTACATCGAAAGATCGTAATTTTCGCAGGAAGAAAAGTCTTTGTTGTGCCTTAGGAGTATAGCATGTACACGGTGTGAATTAGATTTCCATGAAAGTTTGTTGTCAATTATCGTACCCAGATATTTATACTCGTCTACTATTTTAACTTCCTGCCCGTCAATATTAACTGGCTCTAGTTTTTCATCTTTCGTACGGAAATCAATTATCATTTCCTTTGCTTTACTAATATTCAGAGAAAGGAAATTTTCTTTACACCATGTAATGAACGATTCAATATTTTCCCTATAGTCTAATTCCGACTGATGAATAAATTAAGCCCCCAAAAGCAGTATCATCTGCAAATTTGAAATTCAAACAAGAGGATAATTGAGTTACACAGTCATTTGTATAGAGAGTGAAGAGGACAGGAGACAGGACACATCCTTGAGGAGCACCGGTAGGCCTACTTATATAGGAGATTGGTATCAGAGAGTGTAGAATTCACTCGAACACGTTGAGGACGATTAACCAAGAAAGCTTCTACCCATTTGATGATGTTACTGTTTACTCCCATGTGAAATAATTTTGTTATCATAAGATGTGGCTGGATTAAGGCAGAAGAAAATTCTGCAAATATAGTAGGCCTATTCTTACATATGATTTTGAATTCTCCAGGTGAGTATAGATCTTAATAGAGAAATGAGTGCATCCTCAACACCGCGTCCAGTCATAAGCAAACTGAAGAGAGTCCATTAGATGTCCAGTATTTCGTCTAATTAGGTTCAGGATAATACGCTCGAAACGGTTCATGATTTTTGGGGTTAGAGCCACTGGGCGATAGTCATTGAGGATTGAAGGTTTTGACTTTTTCGGAACTGAGATGATATGTGACGTTTTCCATAATGCTGTATATGATGGGTGTCAATTAACAGACATCTGAAACATCACTCTGAAGATCCCGCACAGCTGGTCACAACATTCCCGAAGTGCAATGCCTGGTACTCCATCCGGGCCACTAGCTTTCCTAATGTTTATCTTTCTAAATGCTAAAATTACGTCAGTATTCGTTATTACTAAGTCATCATCTTCGAGTAGGCTTTGAATGAAAGCACTCCTACTCTTGGTGAAGTCACGTATATCAAACCTAGAATAGAATTGATTGAGATCACTAGCAAATGAAACATCATTAAATGAAACTTACATGTAGGCCTACGTATAGATCATTTGAAAATATTTCAATTTACAGTTTATGAAATTTTAAAATGAAAATTAAAGAAAGGCAATTAAGTCATAACATTCAGTGTCACTTGACATTGACATTGACATTGACATTAGACTCGCGCTCGGTATTATCCAACGTAATATATATTGAGTATACCATTTTGTTATTTCTTACATTTCACCTGATGTTGGAGTAAGTATATACTCCAAAACGTTTTGTTTTTTCACATTAAAGAAGTTGTTATCCAGAAAATCTCCTTGTTCTTATGTCAAGTAATCATAACTGTGTGGGGTTACAACTGAAACTGGGGTTATAACTGAAATTACGAACGTATCCTATCTAATTAAAACATTACTTATTCAAAATGCTCACACTTTCAGTTTCCTATAGTATATAGGCCTACCCACTAGGTTCAATATCTGTAAAACCATTGTCTATGGACGCACTTTCCAACCTGTGGTGAAAATGGGGGTTTGGCTGTCCGACTAGTATCCATTTGGTCCAGGTCACGTCCCACAAACGAGTCATAGAATTACAATCAGTTATTGTTGCCAATAGATTTACATGGTTACAATTGATTATAATCTAACAATCGATTGTACGTGTTTTAATGAACGCAGAAACCATAAAATGAACATTTTTTTATGGTCTCTGATGAATGGGTCCTCGAGGACAAGAAAGACAGGGGCTGAATTTATCGTGAGCTGTACACTGTGTTGCTTTTTCAGTTTTACCTTGACATAAAACTGGGCTCTGTTCCATAACATCCATAACAGCGAGCGCTTAATAATCGCTCATTGAGCGCTACATTAAACCTCTCTTGAACGCGATTGCTCAATGTAGCGCTACGTAGCAAGGCGAGCAAACTTCGAGGAATTTGTACTGTATCGTTCAAGAGATAGTGAGCGCTACGACAAGCGATCAATGAGCAATTTAAGCGCTCGCTGTTATTGAACGGAACCCTGTAGTAACTTCATGAAGGGATAGACTTGATGGAGTTAACACAAAGTTGGCGACGGCCGACAAGACAATAGGCGTTGGTACCATCTTGCGAGCATCTAGCTTGATGCTATGAGTGCTTGCCCTCGTATCGCCTACACCCCATATTGCCTACACCTCAAAAACCCCTCGTATCGCCTACACTAAATGCAGAGTGTCACTTCCTCATCCCTATTGTGTAGTATGGTACAGTCCACTAAGCCATTAATGAACTGGTTTATTGTTATGAGGTCATGCATAATTAAATTATTAAATTGTGAGTGATCATGCTATGAAAGTACAAAATATTTATATAGCTAGTGCATATGCTATGAAAATACAGTGTCGTCATTGTAAAAATCAAAGTTCTTTAGTTTTTCTGTCTTTGTTATCTTGTTGAAAGAGTTCATCTATTTCTTAAGGGATCAGGATGCCAGTGTGATGTGCACTCATCCATAAATTTGTTTTGTTAGTGGTGTAGGCAATATGGGGTGTAGGCGATACGAGGACAGGCCGCTATGGGAGCCAACCTCGGAAGTTCTGGGGAGAGCACCTGATGAGACCGTTGTGGAGAGAGAAACATAAGATGATGACGTCATGGAGATGATGTTTTATTTGGCTGTTGCATCATGGTGGTAGTTACATAAGTACATATATACAGTTGAAGGTCAGCTGATGAAGGTGATGGCTGTCAGTGACCGCCAGGAAGCTTGTTGCGGCTAAGAGCCACATCTCCTGGAGTCTGGTCTCCGCTCGTCCTCTGGTTATCTGGTCTTCTCCTGTCTATCCAAGTCTAATTCTATCTCTGATTCTATCTGAGAGGGTTCTATTTAAGGGATTCATGGGACCAATGGCTATAGAGCCCTAAAGCAAATAAAATGTCATCATAGGGTTTGATTGACAGGATACTTCCTTATTTCTAAATAAAACAATTGCTGTATATTCAATGCCTAAATGAAGAATATATAATCACTGAAGCATAAAACACTAAACCTGCAGATAGGCGATAGCCCCAGGTGATAACCACAAAAGACAAATGGACAGAGTCATATGAAAATTAAACTAATTTGAACATATTGATAAACAAAATACATAGGGACATGTCAAATTACATAGAATATATATGTTAGCACTGTGATAGAGTGGTCCACATTCAGGTTGATCACTGAAAGCAGTTTGTACTCTTCCCAGCAGAATGTTCTTATCCTATATGTAAATCATTTAACTTAATTTAATTTCGCTGTAGCTCATATTAATTAAATTAGCCATTGAGTCTGGCAGGTATTTGGATATTCCAAAACATGATATTACTTTATAAGGTTTGTAAGTCTGGACGCGTTGAGACATAGTATCACGTTTTGCTGATTTTTGAAACGTAACATAATCGATATATACCAGTTAAATATCATGAATTCCAATCAATGTATAAGTTCAATATACTCATGTCTTCTCAACAGGAATCTACCATAAGAAATTCAGCATGCTTCACATTTCATGTAACAAATCTCCGACTCGGAATCCTTCATGTATGAGTGTTTGAGCAATTTGTTATTGGTTTCTATGGACCATGTTGTACATAGGGCCTACGGCCCACACCTTTGTACTGGATAAAGAATATTGAACAGTCCATGTACTATGTAAAATGGAAAAATTAAAAATAAATATTTTTTTTAAAGAATTTAACTTCATCAAACGTAGATGAGTTCACCAGCTGAAGACGCTATAGATGACGATGAAACATCTTCAGCATGATACAATGGACGTCCTGTGTAGCAGTTTTGGCAGCTAGGTCGTAAAGTGTGAGGTGTTTTATTTAAATATTTTATCTTCGTTCTCAAAACTGCCTCATCAAGTGGCGTTGCTTCTTGCTGATTCTGTGAAGCACTCAAAAACTAAATGAAAATTACTCTGAAAATGACTTATTTTATTGACACAAATATCAATGGAACAATCAATGAATTAATGCGACTTAAAACATTTAGTTTCAATAAGTAAATTATTCTCTACACTGTTTCATTAACATGGCCAACTGACAAGTACAAAGTGATTAAAAATAACAAGGCAATGATATAAAGGTGACGCAGCATTATCGCATTTTTGTTTAGAGTATTACATCTTGTCTTGTATGTTATATAATTCTATCATTTTGTAAATACATGGGAGGAGGTTACCTATAATAAGTTGGATAACTTGTTCCTAATCCCTTTCTTCATTGAATTAAATATGTTTAAATAAAAGAAAAACAAAAACTCTTGTCTTGTGAGTAAGTGTTTGATTTTGGTTTATCTGGCAGGACATACCATATAAAAATGAGAAATGTACAATTATCGTTGTTGTGAATAAAAACGGACACACGAGCAAGAAATTTTATTCATCTCGAATAAGACATAAACAATGCAGTTATCACATTTAAAAGAGTCAGCAGTAACTTAGAAGAAAAGCTGTATTCTAAATAATTGAATATTTGAATAATACACGTAAAATATCTTTGTCATGGCATAACTCTAACATAACATGTTTCAGGCTCAAGTATAGATTTATAAGACGAGCAATGCAATGATTCAAGAAAGGAAGAAGTGACTTTTTTTACCAATTTTGATATCGATATCCTAACATATTTGTTTAATAAAACTTGTAACATCGCATTCTCTCCCAACAGACGATAGAAAATCTGAAGGGGGTGTCTTCAGTTTGAAAAATGAAGAAAGGAAGAAAGGCCACAACGCAATGGTGGCTATGCTTTGCGGTGAAACCTGTGAGCATTGGCTGGAACTAACGAATCATGGGAAGCACTGTACTGAAATTCAGTTTAGCATTACACCCGAACTTATTTCATGTACAACAGTTATCTATTGCAGACAAAGTTGGATTCACACTCTTGTGAACACATCCATAAGAACATCCTAAGTGGAATAATAGTTAACAGACGTGAGGATGGCACATACAATAAATAAATTTTTGCGTCATATATATATTACATTTGTAACTTTATATATGGTTATCTAGTTATCCATTTAGAATGATTAAGTAAGACATGTCATTTGCTTTTTATTTTCAAAAATGCCTCATCAAGAATCTTTGCTTCATAACCTCTCTGATCTTATCGCCGATTCGCCCAATCTCTGTGAATTTGAAGTCGTCCTCTTTGGTGGCTTCTCTGACCTTGGCCTTGTACTCATCGTGTCCTGTGACCAGCTCCCTGTAAAGTGAAATGAAAGAAATACAAATTCTACACTGAAGGGACTTTTGGTTGATAACTGGAAAGTTAATACGTTGATGATAAGCTCAGTAATAACATCTCATTCAATAACTGACTTGAAAACGATACATGAGTATGTTTCGAAACCACAGGAACTCGATATCGTAATTACAACGTAGGTAAAGCGTAGTTTTACCCACTTTTTCGCTTTTACCCACCACTTCTCTTCATCGAATTACTCAAAAAGAATCTAGAGAGTGAAGGCGATGATGATAATTACTCAAACCCAATAGCTCACGGGTTCTCATTTAATTGTTATCTCTCCCCTTTAGAAAATTTAATATGTAACTTTGATGGACTACAAAGGTCAATGAGTAAACATCTTGCTTGAGTAACTTCTGTGCGAAGAGAATGAAAACGCCTACCACATGCAACTAACCTAGATGACCATCGTATCAGTATAATACCTATACGATATAATTACGTCTTTACTTGGGCAGACATCTTACTTGAAATCAACAACGCCATCTTTGTTGACGTCCATGCCTCGAACAAGACGCCGGATCGCTAATGGCGGCATTGGGATGTTTACTGCCTGCGGCAAAAACATTTCATTTATTTTTCTTTTCAAGGAATCTGAAAAATCGTCACGTTAAAATGTTAAATGACACCACAAACGAAAAAATACAACAACTCGCAGATAGTTGCCGGGCTGAGGTGATATAGGCCTGTGCACAAATATAAAAGTATGACAACCCTTTTCGTTAACCTTAAGGATAATATAATCAATGGTATTTCTAACAATGGTTATTGGTGTAATACTTACTATAAGCCCCTTTTCAAACTCGTCACTCGTAAGCGTTCCGTTACTATCAGCGTCCAGAGTCTTGAACATATCAAGGATCCTGAAGTTTTGTTGGCGCGCAAATTCAAAGAGGACTGTGAGTGGGTTCTCCTCCATGAGTTCATCTATTGACTTCTCGGCCTTCTCATCCAGCTCCAATTGGATGGATCCAAAGTCCATCTCCGTCCGCAGGACGGGGCCGTGAAGTATCTTCACTCCTCGGGTCTTCTCCAGCTGTTTCTTCACGTCTATGAATTCCTCGGTTACACTCTGTTCCTGAGGAAATAGAGAAGATATTGATTAGGTTTTGTATCAATTATGAGGTTAGCTACTACTTCTACTACTTCTACTACTACTACTACTACTACTACTACTACTACTACTACTACTACTACTACTACTACTACTACTACTACTACTACACTACTACTACCACCACCACTACTATACTACTACTACTACCACTACTACTACTACTACTACTACTACTACTACACTACTACTACCACCACCACTACTATACTACCACTACTACTACTACTACTACTACTACTACTACTACTACACTACTACTACCACCACCACTACTATACTACTACTACTACTACACTACTACTACCACCACCACTACTATACTACTACTACTACTACTACTACTACTACTACTACCACCACCACTACTATACTACTACTACTACCACAACTACTACTACTACTACTACTACTACTACTACTATTACGACGACTCATTTAAGTTACCAGCAGTGCTACATTGCTTATAATGCGCCTGCGACAACCAATACTTATACAACTACGAATACTAACAACTTCTACTACTAACACTACAGTTATTTCAATAATTCCTCTACCAGCAACACCACTGCTATACTAGCACTAACAACACCATAAACAATCGACAGCTCACCCCAAGATCCACAAAGCTGATGGCCAGGTTATCACATTTCTCGACAACTTTGACGACAGACAGAGCGCCGTCAGGATAGATCGGGTTCAAGGCAAGCTGGTGAATGGAATTAAGTCATTATTACATTGAATTGGTTATGTCTGAAAATAGTCATGGGTATGTTTACACAATACGAAATACTTAAGCGAGGTTTCAATGTTCTTGAGATATTTGGAGCAGGTGACAATATGGTGTGATATGTGAATTAGTCAGTGTGTTAAAAAAAACTCCGTAGAAACCTATAATTCGGTTATGAACCAATTAAATAGTTATTTCAAACGATATGAATATTATATCATTTACAATATGCATTCATGTATGCATACTGTTTCCAAAAAAGGTAAACGTATCGTTTTTTTCATAATGTACATGGTAAGGACTACGAATATGTCTAAGTTCTGTTATAGCTTACACAGTGTGCATTAAATACATTTGCAGTTTAACACTGTGCTTTCTTATTAAATTCAGTTTGAACAAATATAGGCCAAATATATATACAATCAAGTCTTTCAAGGACATTCAAAATAAAGTGCAGTGGAAACAAGACCTTCTGTACATATTGACATTTGTATTTCCATACAATTGTAAATACATTCAAAAAATATATCCAACCTTGTTATACCCAACACTCCACCTGATAAAGTAGTAGGTATATACTCCGAAACGTCGTGTATATTATCAATAAAGAATTGTTTATCCAGAAAATCTTGTTTTCTTTATAAAATATAAAAAATAAATTATTAAATTATATAAATTATAAAAACCTTATTACATTTAAAGTTTTAAGAGACGTGTTTGAGACGAGTCCCTTCATGAGATGAGACAGCCCAACCTTGTCTATTCGGTTACACGTCAGGTCCAGCTTGTGGACGTTCGAGTTCACCTCGAGAGAGTAGCCAAGGGCAACGCATCCCTGGACACTGAACCCGTTCCAGCCAAGGTTTAGTTCTTCAATGGTTGCATTTGTCTGGAGAAAACAATCGGTAATGATTATCATAATATGAAAGTAATTATACAATCCACATGCTTTCCAAACAGAGGATCAACTGGTTAACATTTAACTGGTACAATGCCAATAATTTAGTGTATTTACAAGACATTTGAAAATATGTTAATATTACTATTGGATTTGGGGCGTGAGTAAATGTGTATGAACTTATCCCTTGTATTGTTATAATGGTCTTATCGAATTTATTTTAGTTGGAATGTTAATGAGTAATAATTAATTATAATAAAAAATAATAAAATTTCCTGTAAATTGACAGCTCGGAATATTATGAACATATCGTTGACTATTTTTTCCTTTACTTTTGTGATATTGATCAGTAAGTGTCAGAGATTTAAAAACACAAACAAATTGCTTTTATTGCAATTTGTTGTAGGTTGGTCAAAATTTGAGCTAGAATGACTGGACTTATGGCCTGGCACTAATCAATCGAGCAGTTCCAGTGTTCAATTCACAAAGCTAACCGTGTTGGATATTGTCTGTCTTCTTTACAAAGTCTAATGCAGAGTTAATGCTTTATATGAGATGTGCATGTATTTTACCTCAAGCGAGTTGGCCACTGCTACTGCTCCAGATAGTCTAAGATGGTTCCAACTCAGATCAAGCTTTCTTACTCCATCATTCTTGGCTGGGGAGGGAGACAGCATGTGAACATGAACAATATGAGTTATATGAAACAACGTACTCGTTATCTTGTCTTATCAATATGAATAACATCCTCGATCAACCGGGGCGTAATTTTCCGATAATCTGCACATAGTCTAGCACCTTAACAAAATGGTGATATTATTTTAATAAAAACTTTTTCAGAGGCTCGGTGTAAGGCTACGTAGTAAATATTGACCCGGTGCCGAGCGGTTATGGCATATAAACTCCCGAGGGCGTTAGTCCGAGCAGAGTTTATTGCCATAACGCGAGGCAATCTGGTCATATAATATTATCATAATTCAGCCCAATCATCTATAAGACGGTTTAGAGATTGTTACATCACACCTTTCGTTTGTAAGACATTTTTATATTTAAATTTTCACTGATTGAAATAAATGTTCCCTTGTGGTATAGATGTGTTGCTATCGAAGTCAATCACTCCTCAATAACAGGACAATAATATCTCTAACAAAGTGCTGATTGTTGCTTTGTCGGGTCCTTAAACACATTTTTGACTGTTTTCTTTCACATATATCCTTCAAAGGACAACTGGTTACTCCATAAATTTACGTTTTCCATTGATATAATTGTGTAAGTGCATTCACGATTGAATATCTGATTTGTTATTGATAAGCCTATGGCTACCGTCAAAATTATCTCTGTCACCTATCACGGAAGTCCGAGTATATATAACAGTATATAAAATGTAGATGCCGAGTATCAGCTCCGCAGGGAAACTTATTAAGTCAGAGTGTGAAATCAGCTCCGCATGAAAAGCGCTCGTAAAATCTTATTAAAGCTTATTAAGTCAGTGAAGATCATGTATACCGCCCTGGATGTTGGTTAAGTTTTGAAATGTAAAACCTACCTCAAATTTGTTCATAGAAATATCATAGCTGATCTCATTCAACTTACAGAAAATCGATATTGACAGTGTCCAACTACATACAGCCTATCATCCCTTGCACTGAACACATGCTGTGTAAATCGTATCATCCCTTGCACTGAACACGATTATTAATTTACTTCATGAAAATGCAGTTCATATACATACCTATTCCTTCTGCTAATATAATCCCTCCCTTCTCTCTGAACTCATTGTGACTCAAATTAAACTCCTTTATTGCGTTGTTTTCTTCAAACACTTCCTTGAAGTAGTCAGCTTCACGCTCTGTGAATTCGTTCCCTTAAAACAAAATAAGGAACAAGAAAAGTTATAAATGACACTTTCTGTCTCGTAATTACCAATGTTGCGGTTTTTAGTCTTAAAATGTTTAGTAAATATATTATGGAATTTCTATAAGTACGTTTGACATAGATGCCTATGGCTGAGATGTTAAAATGTGCGACATTTTATGTGCGCTTCAGGCTTCTCTATTATGGTTGAACGAGTAAGCTCTCGTGAAGTAAGTCAGAAAGCGAGAAACCTACTTCATCTATTCTATTCTCAAAAAGCTTACTTTTCTTTTCTTTATGTCATGTTGTTGGGCTAAAAGCAATCGTATTGAAAGAACTTAATATACATCTTTTATGTGCGCTTCAGATTAATTCTTACAAGCATGACAGAAAGCGTAATGCGTACTTGTGTATCGTATTATTAAGATTGTAGCAATCATAGTGTGAGAACTTGAAGTAGTATACATGCAGTTAACGAATTATATTGCCTAAATGTAACATTAAAAGATTGTACTGACAAATATTTGAATTTGGATACACTTTTTAAGGTTGGCCTTACCTGATAAATCAACGAAGTTTACGGTGCTGTTCGACGCTAAAAGGGAACATATTTCTCTGGCCCCGTCTGACCCAAGTTTGTTATTGGTGATGGACTGAAATATGAATGTGAATAATAAAACCACAGGCACATCATGGTGAAATACAAACGACTACAAACCATATCCAATCTCTCCTTATAGTTTAAGGGGCTCAATACGGTTTCATATTCCTGTGGAAAAAAACCGGTTGGATAAGGTATTTTTTTCTTTTGAAAGTTTTGAGGTGTTTCAGCTAATCCTCATCTAAAAGACAATACGTTTTGAAATTATCACACATTAAGCTGTCATTTTAAGTTAAAACATTAGTCGTGACTCTTTATTCTCATTGCTTCGATATCAATTATACATCGAATTATGATAAACTATATTTGATACTGTGGTAAATATGTTTTATCGTATTTGTCCGTGTAAGACCCCAGTGAGGGGTAGTGCTGATATGTTTAATGAGTGGCCTATCCACTAACACGAAAACATTTGTTCATTATATGATTATGTAGTACGAAATAGGTGTTTACACTGATTGCTAGAGTAACATTTAGACTATGGAAATTTTATAATAACTTGTACATTCATCCTCATGATTATATTTTTTCTGATACTTCAGTTCCTTTTTCAGTTTATCTAGACTTGCTAAATAAGGATCTAGACTGTATTAAAGGCTCTTATTTTTACACAGTCAATGAACAGCTCATGAAAAATCACCGTGGTTCCCTTGGACAGTTACGCTGCTCTACAGCCGCGCAGCGTAACTGACCAGGAGAACCGGGACGAAGACCAACCAGACGAGTGATGTCCAGTCTGTGAGGCAGTATCAGGGTAACAGACTCCAGCCCCACTGCTCCCAGTCGGTTAGAATCCAGACATAATGATTCCACTGTGGTGTTTCTCTGAAATCATAGGACAAAATGTGATCGAAATTAAAATCAAAATAAAAAAATCAAAATTCATTAAATTAAACATTTTAAATTTTATGTAAAACTAGAAATAAAAATATTGACATATTAAAATTTAAATTGAATTGAAATTGAAGTGAAATTGAAGTGAAATGTTGAAACTGGAATGAAAATTGCCTATCGATATCTTATATCATCTATATATGTTTTTCAGTCTGTGATATCAAATATGTTTGTTTAGACGTCTTTATATTCACACATTCATATCTTACCTTTGGTAAATAATTGCGCAGATATGAATTCTTATAAGTTCTTATCAACTTGACTTACAAGAAGAGCAACTGCCAGTGCCTTCATATCCTTCACGGAGAGTCCCTGGTCTTTCACAACCATCTTGTTACTCAACAGGCTGTCCATAATATTCCTGTTTTTACTTATACCATATTTGGTACAGGAAATGACGTAGGCTTGTTGCGATTCATTTTCCAATATATCATTTTGTGGTTTGTAGTCCTTGCTGTCATCTGGAAGGGAAATCATTTTAGAATAAGGATTAATTTTGTGCATAAAATAATATATATATATATATATATATATAAAATGAAAATAGAAAAACGCTACAAATTCATGATAACAGTGACTTTTATATCTATTCTCAGAAGCAAATACCCGGTATGTTAAACATGATGGTTTTCTTGCACGAATTGTAGATATCTTCAGCCATTATATAATTAATACCTCTACACATTTATGTTCCTTAACTATGTTACTTCCTGATGTATAATGATTTAATTGTTTAATTTATTGAATATTTATTTGCAAGTTAAAACCTAAACTGATGAAATCATGCGAAGTTGAGATTTTCTTGGCAAGAATATAATACTTATATTATACAAGATTTAAATCCACGAGCGATGTTTACACCTGAAATAAAGTTGTATCATGTCCTCAGAAGCCAACTAAACTAAATTTGAAGTTTCAAACCATTATCTGTTCATATTTTTGAGAAACACACGTTTTAAGAAATCGTCGTTTTGAAATCTCCTTAACTGGACGTCATGGCGCAGTAATGGTGGTCCAAGAAGGTAAGTTATACCAGCAACAACTCACACTAACAAAATCTCCATATTTCATAACATTTTACCAAGCATAATGTCCAGAAAACCCCTTTAAAATAGCAATTTCAGCACCCCATGTTTATTTGAACATATATAAAATATTAAGGATCATACTCTCATGAATCAAATTTTGAATATCTCTTTACCAGATCCTCATCACAGACATTCACAATCTACTTTATCCGGCAGAAATAATTTGTGTTTGAGTCTGTTGGAAAAAAGATACCGGGTATTGTTTCTTTTGTCCCTCTGTGTAATATTTATAACCGAGAAAAGGACTCGTTAATTCATTGCCTTTGAAATCTGTGATATGAGATTTTGAAAAGCCTTTACCGTCAAAGTCATATTCTTCTTCACTTTGGACATCTGCCTTTTTCATTGGTAGTGGCATCTTTCTTCTGATCAATTCCTCATGGATAAAGTGCTACATATCCGACATTTTAACAAATGTCCTCTGAAAAAAAATATTTATAAATATATACATTTGAAAGTTTGTTTATGTTCACATTGTTTCACCGTGTTTGAACTACACATACAATGGTAATATTACCATAACGTAACCCCAATATCGCATTTATATACCGAGGATGTAATTACCGAATTGCGATTCCGAGATACTTTAAAAGAGTTGTTGATTCCTTGCTGTTAGCTCCGCATTATGAGGATAGGCCAACACTTGAACTGGCGCTGCACTGTTGTAAAAAGACACAAACCATTTTACGAATTAAGTCCAAGGAGAAACGAGGAAAACAACGAAACATCAAAACCCATTATAAAACAAATGTATGCTTGAAGGCACTTTTTACCTCTTACACAATAAACATATACATGCATAATCATGACAAATATCACGATAGACAAAATATATAATTGTGACATTATCGTATCTTCACGACAGGTTGGAAGTAGGAAGTCCTCGGTGATTCAATGACAGTTGTGTTTCCGTATAAAGGCCATTGGACACAAATATATAACAATATTCATATGTAATACACCCAGAAATACTTCATTTTGAAATAGCTATTCATCCATTAACTATTAAATATATTTATTTCAAAATGACTTAATAGATAATAATTAATTTTGAATGTTGAAATGAAGGACATTTTAGGTGAAATTTCATTTTTGTAGAATTCTTAAGTTAGAATCAACAAACACAGTGAACTAGCCCCGTTGTAACGCAATTTTACCTTGAAAGAGACAATTTTCATAAATTTTGAAACAGGCAGTTTTAATGAAAACTACTCACCAAAAAAGCCAGGAAATATAATTTCTTGTTAACAGTATATGTTCCTTCCTACACTGAATGACGCCCACAATCACACAGCCATGCATCGAGTAAATACTATTCTCTAAAGTATGCCAAGAGGATTTTCCGCCTTAATCCCTTTAGTTCAAAATGATTATAGACAGGCGTGCGACAGGGAGAGCCAGTGGGTGCTTAACTATTATGTGTAACTATTTCTTGCTTGCAAAATAATCTGATATGATTACTGGAATGCTTTGTATTGCAATTACGTTTCACATGAGTGTATTCTGTGACTGATTTACGTATATAGCGAAGCATTGTATGATTTTATGCATGCGATTTTGGTATTAAGATAAGTGTGTAGATACGCTGTTCATATATTAATATGATTTTTTTTTTTACAAACTGTACATTAGAGACAATGATTAATTGTTGAGAACGATTTATTTGAATTGATACATTAAAGATAAGAGATATTATAAAAGTAGGGAAATATCTTTTAGCAGTTGTTATGGTATTGATATTCGTAGTTCGTAGAGAATCACATCCTATCATCGTCAGATCTCAAACACATGACCAGCTGATAAAAGTTACAAATGTGATGTCATAACGCTTTAACGACGTCATATATAATGACATTATGATACCATCAAGTTTTTGTCGTCATAGCTTGATGCTAAAGCATTGTTGTCATGTTGTTGACGGTGACAGGGATTGTGCAAAGGTAAATTTATACATTCCATAACAAGATAAAACCGTATATATCAAGTCACATACTGGCTTATGATATACTAAAAGAACATATTTATGGTCAGAAAGTATGAGAATATCTAAGGTATATAAATCAAAATAGAAATTTAAAAAAAAAACAAACCCCAAATCATGTGCGTTATCCATTTAAATTATAATAATAATGAAGATACTTAAAGCTTCTATACTTATATATACCAAATCCACCGTGCTCAAAGTACTACACACATTATAACCCTGTTATAAGGACCAACATCGCTCCTTTTTTTCATTTTTTAAGTTATATTTAAGTTCACAGACAGTAATGAGTTACATATTGTTCATAATGAAAATAGTAATACAACTTTCACCTATGCTATCCTTGCAAGGTATATTAACACTAGTTTTACTGGATTCATAATATACCACATTATCAAAATCGTTTTCATCTAAACTCGTTCTTCATAATAATTACGTCTCGATATATTAAAATAATTGACACCGAAACTCACAAAAACTCAATTAATTCAACATGCTTCAACAGCTGTTGTAACACAATCACCTTTGACCTTTAATTAAATGCTAATCAATGCAGCCATAAAGGTATGACCTATTTTACCTGACCGAAGCAGGTGGTATGTTTTCACCTGCTGATAAAACAAGATATTTCATCCCATGTTATCATATTTATCATCAGGAGACACATCATCAACATCACACAGTACAGAGCCCACCGAGACATTCACCTCAAGACCACTAAACTTACTATTTTATTGAGATACTCGCCAGAAAAAGGTAATAATTTATTCCAAATTCTTATATGCATTTAGATGGATAACGATCCGATCTTATAATTAGTAGCTAAATATATGGCAGTCCTTGATTTTAACATTGATTAAGATTAATCTAAGGGTTAAATCGGTAAGTGGAACAGTGGCCAGGGTATGTGTGTCGTATCGAAATTTGGAAGGTAAAAGGGTGCACACGTGTTATTGATCAATCAAATTCTTTTGAAACATATTGGTTAGAATGTTAATGTAATGTTAATACTGTTAATAATGTAATGTTAATAATCAAATACCCTATGTTTTTTTTCATGGTTTTAGATTAAAAACTTAGAGGTTTACTATCTTGAAGCCAACGTGTGATCGCCTGTCCACCGATATATATATATGGAAAAAGGAAAGCACCTCCAATATTCAAATGAGACGCGTTAAAAATAATTGTACTGAATTAATCACTCTCGACATACGAATAGTAGATTTGGTGACAGATTTCTTCAAAGAAAAATGACTAAAGTTGACATTTTAAGAAATTAGGACTATAATTGTAAAGATACAGATTTTTATTTGCAATAATAACTTTTGTCCTTCTAAGTGATACACTTCAGGTTTTAGATGTTAATAATAACATTATTGTCAACAAGTTAACTTTCACACATCAAAACGTCGTTTATCTTGTAAAAAAGCGAAGTAGCTGGTCGATGATATGTAATCCTTTTTTTAAAAATATGTCAACAACTATTGGTAAAAAGGCTATAAACATACGATTTTTGCATTCATGTTAGATTTTTTCCAGTTTAATTAAACTCTTCTCTTTGTTTTAAAGGGGTCATTACAGTTAACACTGTCCAGATTTTGTCAGCAGGCCACTTTTTATTGAAATTGTTGAAAGGTTGATAGATCTGTTACTAGTGACTTTTGAGTAAAAAACAAATACTAAAGTTTGACCAGTTGACTTGAAAGATTGGAATTACTCACATTACAGCTACCAATATTCACTTTCATTTCTCAGCATAACGTAGACATAGCATAGCATAGACAAAGAGAAGCGAAATGTTATCTGAATTATATATCTTGTTTATTGGACTGCATTATTATGATGATCTAATTCCATATGGTTACTGACACATTGTCTTCGTTCTTATCAGACAACTTTTGCTGATTAAAAAAACATGGATAGATAGATAGATAAGTAAACTGTATTACATTCTTGTAATTTAAGATAATAATTGGTTGGTAAAGTTGAATATATTAATCTAAGCGACCGTAAACACAATCTGGATTGTGGGGCTTGTCCTAGATCAAGTGCTTTCTAAAGTTGAAATATGATAATGCTATTATATCATCGGTGAATAACCTAACAATGCTTTTACGCAACTATGAGTAGATCTGTGAATGATATTACGTCACAAAGTCAGGTTGAAAGTATCTTGTCTCACAGCAAGCTTCAGGATGGAGACAGGAGTGTTTCTTTTGTCCACACCCTAAATCTAATTAAAACTAGACGTAATGTTATACAACCCATTATTTTGGGGACGTATTACTATTAGATTACAGCCTGTTCTAACTACATTGCCCACCCCTGTCAATACCCATCTCACGTTGTTTCTTGCTGTATGCCAGATCAATTCGTGATACCAACTAGAAGGTCGGAATTATAAATTTAATTTTAAAAATCTACACCCCAGTATATTAAGGTTTGAAGAAAAGTTCCAAGCCTTTGAATACATGATTTCAGCACAATGGTTCGTTTCACGTTGCCCCGCATTCTGGTATCAACTGTGGCGTTAGTCTCCGTGGCGTACTTCCTCCACATCCCACTGTATGACGGGATAGCTGACCAGTCCAAGGTCCGACTAGTTCTCCTCATGGCGCGGAGTGTCAAAGCCTTGGTAAGTAAGAAATTACATACATATACAATACTAAACTATGTCCCTTTTGATAACATGTTTATGAATGGTTTGGTATGTTAACCAGCGAAATCGAGTTAAAACCCGATGCCATTCACGAGTTTCATAAACATGTTTTCAAATGTGACTGAGTTTAGTTGTTTTATTCATTACCCAATGATGTAAATAACGCTTAATTGCAAGAAATTCGTTGTTAGTGATGGTTACTTGCAAATTGATCACCCGCTAATGCAGTCGCACGGCTAACATTGTGACGTCAACCAAACAGTCAAAACAAGGTGATCAGGCCAACGAGTCGAATGCGCAAATGGTCAAAAATTAACTTTCTGGCAAAAAGGTCGAACATTGGTCAAATGTTATCTTATCATAAGGAGTCATTATTCGTCCTTGCCGAGTTTTATCATTCTCTTTCAACAAGGTCTACTCCCTACCTTCAAACTGAGGATCGGATATCTGAAGGGAGTAATCTCTGTGGGAAAATAACGGAGTTTTATATATTGAAAGGTGAAAATATACTTAAAATTACCATTATTTATATGTGTTTATTCTCCAGAGTATTGTTGGGGAGACGTTGGGTCTGAGCACGGAACAAAACATAACCAAAACCTTGTCTCTCTTGGCGCTTGGGAACAACTCACCACCGGACCACGAGGAGATAGAGGTAAGAGTTGTGAGAGATACAGCATGCCATCCTTTTTCTGGTCTTTGCACGTCTTCCCTAGCGTCGGTTGGAGTGGAAACATCAGATTTCTCACTTAAGTGTCTTCTGACATCAAATATACGAACACGAGTTGATAACAATTAACTACCCGTTGCTAGAGAATCTCACTAACCCACCAGAAGACATGAAGATGATAAATTTAACAGGCAGATTAGTTCAATAACTTATCGGTTGATGTATAATTGGGATACAATGCGGGATAGCGCAGTGCACGTGGTTAGCGCGTTCAGCTTCAAGAAGTCCGGGTTCGAATCCCGCCAGGGGCACGGCAACTGTGACTGCAGTAGAGAACTATTCTACGCGCAGTAAGGTTTGGATTTAATGCTACACTGAATTTCAGCGCAGTACCACCCATGGTTCGCTAGTTCGAGCCGCTGCTCGCAGGTTTCACCGCAGTGCATAGCCACATGGCGTTTCGGGCTTTCTTCCTGCCATAATACTAGCAGCGGCGATATAAGTGAAATTCTCTTGAAAGCGGCGTTAAACCCCATTCACCTCACCTCTTTTTAAAGCTGTACTTGATATTACTTGTTGGCGTTTGTATATATATAAATATATCATAATATATTGCAATTTCACCATGACATGTATTTTATTAATTAACTATCAATGTTATGGCACGTATACGGCATTTACGGCCTAGACTATATGATTCGACAACTGGGCCAATACGGGGAAACTGGGCCAATACGAGACAAACTGGGCCAATATGAGTCTGAGCATGCGCAGTTGCACATTTGGTGAAAACCCGAAGCTGTCGCTTCACAACTTTGACCCGTGCTATTTGTTCACCAATCTTATTTAAAATTATTATTTCAATATAAATGAGATGTCTAGTGTTGTGCAAATATAATGAAAAGAAGTTAATTAATAAAATTGTCATTAATTAAGTATTTCCGTATTGGCCGAGTTACAGGTCCTCGGTCCGTTGTATTGGACCTCGACTTCGTCTCGGGCCAATACAACGGACCTTTTAATGGGTGTTTTTTGGTTGTGGTGGAATTGTGTGGCGTTTCATGTAAACTATGAAATCCACCCTGCTTGTATTGTTTATAGGCTGAGCCTAACAACGGACTTGGAAGAATAGAACATATGTGACAACTCCATTTTCTCTAATAAATCATGTTTCATTTTCAAATATTCGGCTGTTTCAATTCATTCTTCAAATGTTATTTTAGGAAATTTTGACAATAAGATGAGGGATATTTTGAGTCAGACATTAAATCGTAGTTTATGTTTGTATTATCAGTTATGATAAGTTCCTTATTTCAGGTGAATGACGACGTATTCGACGGCGTCCCAGTGAGGTTTTACCGCCCCCTGACTGCCACCTCCCCCTCCCCGTGTGTTATCTATGTGCATGGGGGTGGATGGAGTCTCTTTAATGTTGGTACGTAAAGCGAATGAAAAAAACTGGTAATGTATAGGTTAAAACACGGCTCTGAGGTAGTGGGTGAACTGGTAAGCACCAAGAAATGGCAAACTCCGAGGGCGAAGTTCGTCATAGTTTTTTTTCTTACACACATAATATGTCGGAGATATGTTTTCTCCGCCACTGGACGGTTAGGTGACACGATGAATGTGAATTCCTGTTGTAGTTTGCTCTCAGAATTTCCATCAAGTTCGGTTTGAAATAACACAATCACCTGTGTTTATTATTTCTACAGAGGCGTTTGGCTGGATCGTATATTGCCATAGTGATCCTCGAGACAGATTGTATTGAAATATCTATATTAGCAATAGCTATTGTCTTTACACGCAAGTCATTATTCACACGTATCCTTGCCTTTTATTAATTAATGTGTGTTAGTTAACTGACCAAAATATATGCTTTGTACAGTAGAATAGTATGCCAGCATACACATACATGGTTTTTAATGTTGAGTATTTTCGGATTCCCGGACGGCAAAATTCGCAAACAGCTAGGTCAATGCACGATAATAAAAAAAAGCTTATATACATGACAGATATCTACTAATTCAATATCATTTGCTCCTCCTTGTCTCTCATTTTTGAGTACGCTAATTAAAATCTCTAACAGATTATGATGTGCAAATGGATTTCGATATCGTTGACCTACGAGGAAATCGTTTTTAATTTCAGATATTTACGACGAAATGGTTGCCGACTTAACAATAAGAAGTGGTTATGTATTCATGTCAATTGAGTGAGTATATCCATCACAGTTAACTCGTATTGTGACAGCACCGTTAGGTTTTACGATGTTTGACGAGTTGTGTCTTTGTATATAAACTAATAATTATAAATTTGACAATGTGGGATGAATATGCAAGTTGATTGAAATTGTTTGATATCAGCACCTATCGTTTGTTGGCATGTATTAAAGCCAAATAACATTTTATGAAACACAATGGTTTACACGGTACTCATATTTATCCTTTCCATCAAGAAAATACAGAGGCAAATTTAAACATTTCAGAATCTGAGTTGAAAGATTCAGCTACATCAGGGTATTTGTATCCCAAAGGCCACTCTAATCCTTCGATTGACTTAGCAGCGTTCGCCTCGTATCGCGGTATAAATAGGTAGCATTTTAAGGCGCTGTAGCACGTTTTTTTTATCTAATTTTTTCTCAAATTTTCCATTTAGTATTAAAGTTTATACAATATATAGCTACTTTAGAGGGTGAAACATCTCATTATACGACCCGATAAGCCGTATCCATAGAAAAATGTTTCCTGTATTGAAAAAAAAATGGTGCGACATGTACAGCGACAGTTGTGTTGGACTCGTCAGTGTGATACGTAGATTTGTAGGTCTCATGCGATCTTTAGAGTTTTGACAGCAAGATTTTGGACCTTTCCATCACGGTGCCTAATTAATAATCTATTCTGAGTGTTAAGGCATCACTACATCAGTCAGAATACTGGAAGTGCCTTCGAGCGGCTATTTTATTTTGAACTGGCCACTCGAACGGAAATGGACTCGCATGACTACACCTAACCATGCACGTTCGTTTTAGAACTCTTTTAATTGATTCAGGAGCACATGTAGTATGTAGCCATTGGTAACACTTATTTACATTTTCGTGAGATCACTTTATTTTAGTAAGAAAAACGTGCTACAGCGCCTCTAATATTACTTCAATTCTAGCAATATTGGCATTGTCCGTATGAGAAAAGAGACCATCAAATATCAAATTACCACATTGCAATGGGTGACAAAATACATGTTGCAGACAGCGATGACTAACCAACCTTAAGTGGTACGAGGCAAATTCTGCTTAGACAATCAGGGGAGTGAAATAGATAACCGGATAAAAGAGGTGACAGAGGACAGTCTTTATCCCCTACTTCTATCAAATTTAGCTTACGCTGGGAGAAATCGCTCATTATGATTTCCTGAAAACTCGATGGTAAAGTGTTGCATCACATAAATTGAAGCGCTCGTAAAATAAGTATTTCGAAATTATGACCTTTTACAATGAATTACACATTTTGTTTAGTTGCACTGTTGTATTGGGTTAGAACTTGTTGGCATATTGGATAACGAAATGTTCATTTCATGACAATAATGATAACACGTTCATTTCAGCTACAATCTTGCCCCGGAATACCCATTCCCCGTACCGTTTGATGACAGTTATCGTGCTTCGTTATTCTTAATGAAGCACGCAAAGGATTATGGGATCGACGAGAAGAGGATAGCCATTGCAGGTACGCGTTCTGTAACACTTGCAATGATGTAACATCTATAGTTTCAATGAACATCAATCGACATCAAAGGTGAATGACAAAACAAGGCATGCTTCTATCGGGGTATATTTTGTGGATACGAACTTCGAAGGGACATTTCTGTTTACACATATATTTCTTTTAGTATTACATGTTAATAAACTATTCAGTTAAGACATATTGATGAGGGCAGACTTGGGCACATTCATTCAAAATATGTAATAAGTATATACATATGTATAAAAACCATAGGTTTTAAAAAACATATTTCATGAAATAAATTAAGAAAGGGGATATATGAAATCATATTTTTAAAGTCAACCCTGGGACTTTTCTGTCTCTTTGAAATTAGTCCGCACGTACCTTGCCGCATCCCCGTTACACGAACCGATTTTAGCCCTAAGATCATTCGTAAGCCCATCATTGGCTAAGATTGATTTTAGGGCTAGGATCGGTTAGTGGAACTGTACCCTGATCCGAGTACTGCTCTTATTGTTATTCTTGTATTATAGGCGACAGTGCAGGAGGGAATCTAGCAGCAGCAGTGGCCAAGAAACTAGCTCAAAACGAAGCTTTACCGGAACTCCGTTTCCAGTGGCTCATTTATCCAGTGTTGCAGGCTTTTACATTCCAACTTCCTTCACACCTATCTAACGAGTACGCAGCCCCGCATTTCCTCCAGACTTCGAACATGATCACTTACTGGTGTCACTATATTGGCATCAAACCTACCAAAGAAAACATCGAAATAATACTCGCCAACAACCACACGACGAGGACTAAAAAGCAGTCTGCCTTAGCTCAATACGTCGACTACAAACTCCTGCCTTCAAAATACCATGATATAGACCTCAAGGAACCGAACTTAGACTCTGATGAAAGTTTTGCCAGGGAGGTAGAAGAGGTGATGCTGAACCCCTACGTCTCCCCGTTGCTAGAATCGGACCTGGCGGACCTGCCACCCACGTTCATAGTGACCGCTGAGTATGACGTGTTGCGAGACGAGAGTTTGATCTATGGGGAGAGACTCAAAAGAAGCGGAATAGACGTGGAGATATACAACGCCCCTAACTCAATCCACGGATTTCTCTTTTATACCCGAATGATCCCCAAATATAGCAATACAGATGAAGTTATCGATATGTTTGTAAACTACGCAAAGAAGAAAATGTGAAAAAATACGTGGGGAAAGATCACACGATATTTGTAACTTTTAATTAGATTTTTAAATTATTCATTTTCATTATTTAAAAAAACTATTTGTATTTATTCATTTCATGCTAATTATGCGTTAGGTTTGGACATGTATCAGCTGATATTAAATGAGTATATAAAAAAGTAACAAATATTGATTGTTTAGCAACCGAAAATGGTGAGGTATCCTAGTTTTTTGTTTTTTGTTTTATGTTTTTAAAATTTCGATTTGTGTCTCTCTTCCCAAGAAAAGGGCGATATCTGTATGCGATTATGCAGTCATCCCTCTCCAGCAAAATCCTTTGCCTCAACCTCCAATTTTCATGACCAATCCACGCTCGCATGCGTATATGGAAAACTGGTAATATATCTCTGATCCGCAGCCCATTTGCGCTACAGTTTGACGGACGTTTGGTGTCATTTTACCGTATCAGCTTGTTCTATACATGTACATGTATCTTTCCTACTTTTTATATTGGTTGTACAAATATTGAATACGTTGACTATTGTTTATTGTTAAACGTTTTAACATCATGTACATATTTTAATGATCTGAGAAATTAAAAGTTATCATTATGGTTTCATCAATATCTGATTTTATTGATTTTTAAGAAAATGATGTTAGTGAAGTAAAATGTAAGTGTTGATTTACAGGGTGGATATTTACAACAACAGGTAATGTATGTGTCACGAGGACGAAGTGTTTAGTGGCTGAGTTTAATTACTTGTTATATGACTGTTTGTCACGCACAACTGTATACCTGTGTCAATTCACTCAATATTCAACTTGGGATATTGCTGAAACAAATATAACAATATTAATATTTTTGGAAGAAATAAAGATGAGTTATACATCTGTCTATTCTGTTTTATCGATGACTAATGGCTGTTATATGGAAACAGGAATTTAAAGGTAATAGCGACAGAGCATACTACATATATGATTTTCATCAAATTTTATACACTTAAAAGTCGCCTTGTCGGGACAAAATGACTTGTATCCAGAAGTACTGACGTGAAAGAATTCGTCTACTCTGCAAGTTAGATTTCATTAAAATGATCATAGTGATCATTCTCACCAAAAACTCCCGAATTTGGACATTAAAGTGAATAAAGATCCCCCTATCGACCCATATTTGATACAAAGACCTTCGTGAGATAAATAGATTACTGACATATGCCCTGTCGTATATGGAATGTTTTCCCACAGAGCACGATTACTTGTTGGTGTACAATATAGAGAGATATCACGCACGTAGGTTGGTGGCAAATCGGGGCTCTGATAACAAACTGATAGTGTATGTACACCCACCTGTATGTTGCATCTAATGGGCCAACAAGCACGGCCCATGGGGGTTACTTCTGACAAAATATCTCTGGTTACTGATGTAAAAGTTATTGATAAGCAGATGCCAGATCACAGTTCCGTTAGCATGACATGGAACTGGAGTAAACCCATACCTAAACATGTGCAAATTTCATGTCGGAACATAAGAAGTATTGACAAAGAGGTTTTTAAACAGGACATTCTCAACTCCCCATTGTTTAGTGAAACGTCAACAGATCCAAATGTGCTGGCTGACATGTATAATTCAACATTGATACGTCTTTTTGACAAACATGCTCCAGTTCATATAAAGAATGTACGGATGAGACCAGATTCTTTCTGGTTCAATGATCAAGTCCTCACTGCAAAGTCTCGACTTGAATAAACAAAAGGACCATCAATCTTATTCTGATGATATTCAACTGATTGACAGTTTAAAACCAGAAAATGCAAATGATGCTGTGCAACGTATTTTACTGATTGCACACATGATATCAAGTCCTGGATGTCATCCAATAAGCTGAAGCTCAATGATGAGAAGACAGAGACATTGTTGGTCATTCAAGTCAGCTCTGTTGAAGTCAGGATTGCTGCAATCCCTTTTGCTAACCATGTAAGAAATCCTGGGTTCATCATTGATTCTCAGCTTACAATGGACTCGATCGACAAACTTTGTAAAACGTGTTATTATCATCTCTGAGGCATCAGTCAAATACGTCATCTTATAACAAGAGATGCCGCTAAAATACGTGTACAAATGCCTGACAGTACATTTAAGACTCGATCACAGTAATAGCTTACTGTTAGGAATCAGTAAGTGTCAATTGTACAAAATCCAGAAGGTTCAGAACACAGCCGCAATAATTGTAACCAGTATGCCAAAATCCTGTCACATTACACCCGTACTTAAGGGTCTGCACTGGCTTCCCATTGAAGCAAGAATCAAGTTTAAAGTTCTTTGTATCACATACAAATGTCATAATTCATAATATGGCTCCATCATATCTTTCAAATATATTAGAGGCCTATACTCCTGCAACAAACATTATTTGACTTTGGAATCAACTTCCTCATGTTATTTAGATGTCTTACTCACTGACTGTTTTCAAAAGATATTGTCTCTGAAACATCGACGACACGAACTTCCGCCACGTACTCCTTCCACAGTTATTAATTAATACGCAACACCGATGCAGGTCGGGATCTGCATGTTCAAATTGCATCTTCAAGCAGCTTACCACCCATGGTTTCTCTAGTTCCAGCCTATGTTCGAAGGTTTCACCGCAATGCATAGTCTCATGGCGTTGCATTTCTCCCTGTCATGATACTAGCAGCCGTGATATAAGTGAAATACCTTGAAAGCGGCGTTAAACCACATATCACCTCACCTTCAAGAAGGTTATATTATCTTTTGTCAGTTTTTTAAAAATCCCAAATAAACAGGGAATTTTAAAATCCCAAATAAACACTTACTAGATTGCTTGTACAAATATGTCTCTTAAATTAGTGTATCGGTATTGAGAATGTATCAATTCACTCAATCTCAGTTAAATCAATTGATCCTAACATTCGTAACACTGAAACAAAGCGAGGAACAAGTGTTATGTTCAATCTGGTTTTAATGAGAAGGATCCTAACTCGATCGTTTGACAAGCCGAGCATACCAGGGAAGGATAGAGCAGCAGAGCAGAGTATTTTATGAGCGCTTCAATGTCTTCTTTTGTATTGCTGTCATCGCTGCATGATGTAAACAATCTGAAGGTTGCTGTTGTTGTATCAGTCTAATTAAAAATATGCCTCCTTTCGATGGATACACTTTGAAAAATAATGCATCTACCGGGACACGAGCAGGTTCTGTAAATATATACCTCTCCACAAGGACGGTTTGGCGAGGAAACCCAGAACGATGGTTCGAATCCCGGTTGAACTTTTATTCCTATGAAAACGGCCGATTTTAATCAGACTGCTGTTCAGATTTTGTGATTAAATAAACTTTGCCGAGGAGTGTTGGCAGTATCACGGTCGTTTTCAGGAGAAGAGATCCTCTACGTCACTATTAATTAAAAGTTATACTTGAAATTATGAATGATAACACACATATCTTCGAACATTATTTACACCATAATTATTATGGCAAAAGCTTTACATTTTGAGGCTTAACAATAAGTCTAATAGCATCAGGGTTTTGAGCACAGGGAGTCGATATCGTTATTACAATGTAAGTACACCTACATTATATATTACAAATTACTCTATATGTACCTGTACATGTATGTACCTGTATGTACCAGTATTTATTACCCTTTAGATAAATTTGTTGAATTATGATTGGTCAACAGCCAATGCATACGAATCCGTGTAGGCAGATTTGCAGGGTGTACCATATCCGTATGACCCGTGAAGACAGGTCATGTAACTAAAGCCCCTGTCACAACCCATCGTGCGTGCAATTCGTTCGTACGTTTTTTGGGGAGGCCACGGTCGCTACGTTTTTCTGAAAACGTAGGGTGGATTTATAAGAACAGAGAGGGAGTTTGCCAACGGACGTCACACGCACGTTGTAAGCACGTCAAACGTACGTGGCCCGTCGACACGTCTGGCAGTGAGGAGCTGCGTGCATCGTACGATGCGCCATGGTACGTGCGTGTGGCGTGCGTACAACGTGCGTACAACGTGCGTGTGATGTGCGATTGTCACATTGTCGTACGGGGGCCGTGCGTCTCACGTACAGTGTCCTTACACCACACACGTTGTAAGTGCGTGCGAGTGCAATGAGGTTTTTCCCGCCCGATTGACAGGTGCTTGGTACACATTGTCACATGTGCTGGCGCAACAAGATGCCGCCCATTCCACCGCTCCGGGTCCTGATGCTACAAGGGCAACTTCAGATGGCAGCACAGGAGTTCTGCCTTTTTAGCTGCAGATGAGGAGCACTTTCTTTGCGACTTCTTTGGCGGCATGTTCTCTTCAAATGATGGCAATCGTCCTAAAAAAAGGTGCCCAAAACGTGCGTTGTACGTGCTTACTCGGTACGTTGTACGTGCTTACTCGGTACGTTGTACGTGCTTACTCGGTACGATCGACGTGAGTTTTCTTTAATTATTTGATAGTTAAACTTTGGACGTGCCGAGTAAGCACGAACTACGCACGTACAACGCACGTTGTACACACGTGCAACGTGCGTCGTTCGTAGAGAAAGTGTGAGTGGGTAAGCTTGAAAAAACGCACGATGTCGGTGCGTGGTGCGTGCGGTTGTCGTACAGGGCACGTACGTCGATCGTACGGAGGAAAATTCGCAGCCCGTTCGTAGACTGCACGCAGCGAAAGTTCTGCATGCACTAAAAGTTCTACGACGAGTCTGCGTGCTCCAAATGTGTCCAAAATCGGTACGGCGTCGGTACCGAGGACGCACGAATTCCCCAATTTACCCCACGTTTTTGTCGGTAGACAGCACGCAGCTGCACGTACGACGGGTTGTGACAGCCGCTTAACTGTCTACAAGGGTCTTACCGATTACCTTGACCTTAGATGGAATGCGGAAGTAAAACGGTTGCTCGACTCGGAATTTCAGTATCGAAACTTACCTTAACAAACATAATTACGGTGATTTCAACCTATATACATTATTTATTTTGTTTGCGTCAATAAACTAATTCAATAAAAAGATGTGTCTCTCTATTATTCATCAGGTAATGATAATTTTAAAATCGATTATTTTTTAACCGCAGAGTGATCTCCCTAGATATATATGGAGCGGTAAACTCTTTACGGTGTTTACGGTGTTTTTGCTGTTTCACACAGTGTGGAGTTTTATACGGAAATAGGTCTGTAGCCAATAAGTACAAATAATAGATCTAAAGAGTAATAAATTCGTTACACGGTGTTTTGACAGGGTGTACGGGACTGTAAGACCCTTGTATATTCCGCATTTCCTTCGGCTGCGCCTCAGGAAAATACGGAATATACAAGGGTCTTACAGTCCCGTACACCCTGTCAAAACACCGTGTAACTAATAGTAGACGATGTAGGTCTTGTCATTTATGCCATGATGCCTACACGTCTGAAATTTTAAATTATGTGCAATTCATGCATTCATTCATGTCTACCTCCACAATGAGCAATGCATATCCATCCTTGGTCAATTTGTTATATATATATGTTCAAGTAAGGGTAATCAACATGTCGTTCCTTTTAATCCTTAATTGCGGTAGCTACTTACTAACACAATGTTACCTCTAAGAAGTTACTAAGATGCTAAATCCAATACCCTAAAAGATTTATTTAAAAAAAAATATGATACCAAAATCAACCCCATTCTCTTACAGGAGCTGTAGCACGTTTTTCTTACTGAAATAAAGTGATCTTACGAAAAGGTAAAAAAAGGTGTTACCAATGGCTAAATGATACTCCTGAAACAATAAACTAAACTGTTAAGCTGTGCGAGTCCACCTCCTCCCCCTCCGGCAACTGCCACATCTTGCTCTCTGACTTCTAAAATTCGTATGAGAAAAAAATACCTCTCTTACTGAAGAGTTTCACACCACTATCGCTTTATACGTCGCACCATTTCCTTCGAATATGTATAACCGTTTTCAAGATGTTGTACAAAACATATAGCCATTTATATACAAAGTGCAATGAATCTTAGAGATCCCCTCCTTCGTCAATAATAACTTATTATTTGCCTAATTGTTGTGTAAATTAACTTCGTTATTCGACATTACTTCATTTGTCGTTTGTACACATGTGTATCACTCTGTAAAACAAAACTGTAGCCTTGGCCTATTACCTCCATCAAAATGAAAAAATGAAATGCTATCCGCAAGGTATAACACGCTCAAATGTCCATCACTGGCTAATTTAAGGGTCACCGAATCAACGATTTAACTATCAACAGTCATGTGTCCTTTTGTTTTCTTTCTTTGTTATCTTTTTGGAAGAGTTCATTTTACAGGGATCTTGGCACAAGTCATGCATTCATTCATAGTGTATATTGATGGCAGTGTAGGCGAAATGGGTTGCAGGTAATATGACGACACGCCCCGTTGCACAAGGCTCAACGGTAACCTAAATCACTTTTAAATAGTTTTACGTGTAATAATAAAGGATGATACTTTAAGGCTGTTTTGTGCAGACACACCCTCAATCATAGTATCATCGACGTCGAGATAGCATATGATACAATGTTCAACTCATCCACTAAAAAAATGTTACATATAAGGACATCGCGTGAGCCTGTCGAGGAAACTGAAGGCATTTCTTGGAAAGAAATGACACGTGACATTAGATTGCCAATTGAACGAGACGGGCGGTTTGCATTTGAGAACTGAAAAGGTAAGATGTACTTGAACATTTTACAAAACACTTTATACATAATGTCAACAACACCCTGTTTATTTCGTTGATCAGGCAAACTGATTAATTACCAGTGAAACACACGTGGTCAACAAAGGCGGAAACCCGCGACCCACTTTCGTGGAAAGCATGGTTCTCGACCTGTTGGGATATCGCTGTGAATTGGACATATTTTGATAGGCCAACTCGTTGATTTCAGAAAATTAGGAGCATGAGTTTGAAAATCGGAAGAGTTAATCCGATACTGACAGGTGAAATGCAGTTTATTCGTAATGACATCGTACGTTTGGCCATACATATTTAATGTACTTACGATATTCCTTATTTCCTGTTAAATTCATTGTGCACGTGCAGGGCGTATTAAATAAATGAATAGGACGTAGGGCGTACTAGTGATCGAGCAACTAAACCGTTGGTATTGCGTTATCTAGTTGAAGCTCACAGATACACGTCAAACTACAATGTTGTAGGCCCTATATATATATATTACTTATATTACCTGTATCTCCTTGTCATAATCCAGGAATCTGTTAGCACCTGGACCATATTAACGGTGCAGGTTTGATCAGAATGGGAATATTGTGTGTAGTATTATAATCACAGTAACGATTACTGGAGAGGTTTTTGTGGTCGATTTTCGAGCCTTATGGGTGACATAAGGTGGAAATCTGCCGGAAAAATGTATTGTTGATGGGCAAGTCCCTTCATTTGTGAATGTCACCAATTCATTTTGATCTGATGTTGAATAGACCCCTTAGATCGGCTAATGGCTGCCCTTTTTCCTTTACTCTTGATTGAATACATATTTTATTCATTTAAGAAATGGATTGGGCAAGTTGTGAAACTTATAGAAGCCCTCTTCACGTAATCAACAACTATTTGACAAGGCTAAAATACATAACACAATATATGCAGAAGAGAGTAAGAAATCTACAAGTGACGGAGTGGGTATTCAAACATGTAATATACATTATTAATTTAAGGCAACACACAATTGGAAATGTTATTCTTATGACAAAATGCACTTTGAATATTGTAAATACGTACATTAGTATTTATGTATTAATTGAACCGTTGACTCTTTCCAATGAATTTATGAACATGGTGAAATATGTTTTCATTGACTGTTTGTGGAAGATTTGGATTTCCAAAAAGGATTGTATATATCTTTACTCTATTTACTACATGGGGTGTAGTTTTTTTCACCTACGTCTACCTACATTTTAATAACGATATCGGGTTCCTATGTATATATTTATAATTTATTGATTGACTATTCCAATTCGATGTGCATACTTGTTCTTTGATGTTGTCAATCTTCATCACGCCAACTAAACGTGCTTACGTTGTGTATGTTATAGGCCTGGAGTCATAACGACGGAATTGATAGCGCATTTAATGTTAGTTACCCAGGTAATCACTAATCATCTAGCCACATCATGAAACCATCTCGAGGTCAATCTGACCCACACAAGCGTGTCAACGATTGTTCTTAAAGGCACTGTAGCACGCTGTCTTTACTGAAACAAAGTGCTCTCACGAAAACGTAAATAAGTGTTACCGAAGGCAATGGATTTTCAATGTGTTACATTTCGTTTCAATTTTGTGAGATTAGATTTTCGTTAGGAAACGTGCTACAGCTCCTTTAAAACTGTAGGCGAATAGATAACCGATTCAATGGGTTCGCGGTGACTAATGCTACCTTTTGAATGATATCAGTGTTATGACACTTCGAATTAGGATACAGCTGTACAGCCCAGTCGTCGAGTCTAGACATGCAAATAGATTAACATTGTCAGTCAGTCCTATGAAATAACTACGACTCGGTCCGTATTTTAAATATTTTAACAACACATGATAATATTGTATAGCATGATAAAAGGTTACGACCTACATATGATTGTGCGTTATTCATCATATTTTAAAACATTGATTTATACACACATAGGGGACGTTACATTACAGCGAGTTTTAAGTAGATTGCATGCAACGTTACATAATTTGTGTAATATACAATATACAGTCTCCGACTAACACGGGTTATTACACGAAGCGTGACATGTACATTCTTTCGACATCACTTCCGTGTTATTTTTTTAATAAGTTATTTTCTTTAAGTGTCACACAGCATATCAACAACATACAGTCAAATATAGATACGATGTATATTAAGACAAACAATATATGCGGTCCCGCCAATAATGACTATGAGACACTACTTCCCTAAAACACCTTCGCGTTGACATGTGATAACGTATTCATCATGAGTTAAAAAATATATGGTTCATATTTATAACAAGTGGATTGCGATACACTTGTTGTTGCATAACATAATGTTAATTGTGCATCTGGTGACCGTCAGAGGAGAGAAGGAGCCTTTGCGGAAACTGTGTGTCATATAGGTCATATCTAAATCAGAATATATAAATAACAACACATTAGGAAATGGACTTCGTCCTCAACACGCTGATTATTACAAACAATATATATACGGTCATATCAGGGAACTAGGACGAGAAAATCTGGCTAATTCTATGTGTAGGCCTATACTAGGTAAAGTGCCATTGTGAAATTTACTAAAATTACTGCGGTGAGATATAAATTAAGGCATTAATTGTCATTGTCATTGTCATAATTTTCGCTGTTATTGAACGGAACCCTGGTGTTTACGTAGGCACAGGCTAACTTTAAAACAGACAGGGGCTCTTAATATATATAACATCCGATCGTGTTTGACTTTTTTCTCTATAAACGTGGAAATAATGTTCGCACATTATTAAGTTATTCTGACATTTAATTTTGAAGTTAATATATTTTGAATACTTTAACAATAATCAATGTGATTTGGTCAATATTTTCTTTTACGAAAGAATGATGATACAGGTCAAAATCACAACAAAGCTACTTACAACTAATTACCCTGAATCAGGATAGAGTTTACAATATGGCGTATTACCCGAGTCGGTAAACGAGGGATGACACTGACCAGTACAAAAGTACGTACGTCAGACAGTTTAACCCGAGGGAGAAGTCTACTGAATGAATGATAGGTGCAAAAAATTATGTCTTTTAAATCTCGCGAAACACATTCCAACATTCTTAAAACTAATGTGACAAGTGTTCAAAAGATGCAATGTTTAAGAAAAGTTGAAATAAAGCAAGAAAGTCGGCTTGTGTATATATCGGACTCCAAACCGCTGATCAGACGGTTTTTAGCAAATGGAACTTGATTAAGCCTCGGGGTAATGCCCTGAGATCCCACTGATATCAATAGTTGTCGAATCTACTTATGAATCACATGCAGATAAAACACAATGGATTTATTTCTTAATTTGAAAACTGGTATAGAGTCGGTGCAAGTTTCATTGTATTACTTCAGTTGGCTCATATATTTGTTATGGTTTCGATTGGCATTTTGAATATATATTGACGAGGTGGAGAAGTTAGGTAAATATAATGAGGGTCGAGGTCATTACATACATTGATAGACTTGGTTGAGTAAACTTTCAGTTATTTTGCATGACAGGCAGACATTTTATTCAGTAATAGGCCACCGCCTAAAATACATGCATGTACATAATTCTTTGTATAGTACGAGCACCTTGATATATATTTCATTTAGAGTTGTGTTTCTTATCATCAACGTATTGAAAAAGACATTCTTCATGACATTGGCATTATTACTTTGCAAAAAAGATATAAAATTGATCATCGTAGGAGATTCGCTGAACTATATATCACAGTAAACGTTTGCATCACAAACATTAAATACATGCCACTCATCTTCAACAACATCAATATCATTTAACTTACAGAATAGACAATACCTCTCAATGTATGCGACATTTGTGTATCTACCAGTATCTACTGCTAATTTAAAGTTACAACATAGAAATCTGCAAATATAATTTTTAAATATTGAGGTATACCATTACTAATTAAGAAGCTCTGTACAATTAATACAGATTTGAGATTGTGTTATTGTTATACAGAGATCATTGCCAGAATTGGGATAAATTATCATGTAATCTATGTCTAAATAATTCCTTTTCACCAATTTCCTGGCTTATCGAAATCCAAAGCCAAATTTTGCATAACATAATGCAAGCTAACCAGCACATAAATCTAAGTCTTGATGATTTTTCACTATTTTTTTTAAAGATTTCTTATTTCATGAATCTGAATACAGGTGCATGTGTTGTGTAAATTCCAAGTTTTCTTGAAATATACATGTGAACTTCAATCTGATTTCCTAAGATATTTGCTGTTACATTGGTTGCTTATCAAAATCTTTGTTGGCAGTTTCTGAAAATAAAAAATGGACGGAAAAGGCCAATACCCACCGCCATATTCTAATCATCCGGGCCAAGGACATCCACCCCCGGGACATTATGATCAAGGACCACCCCCACAAGGATACCCGCCACCCCAACAAGGGTACCCTCCACCCCAGGGATATGGGTACCCTGCACACCCACAGGCAGGGTACAGTCCTCAGCCATACATGCCACCGGTACAGTACCACTGAAAAGTTCTTTACTAGTGATAGGGTTACACAGCGCGAGTATGGACATGTTCACAGTTGTGATACATCAGGCTGCTACATTGTCTCATGCGGGGAATTATAATATGTTATATTGTCAGTGGATGAAATAACGCCCGTCAACCGGCACCTGGTAACTTTTTATTAGGGGTGACTATTGACCCACAAGGACCATTGCGATATCGATAGTCTGTTGTTATTAACCATTGCGATAGCGATAGTCTGTTGTTATTAACTATTGCGACAGCGATAGTCTATTGTGACCTACTATTGCAATAACTATTTCGATAGATTATCAATAAGTAATAGTTAGACCATGAGGGCATGTTGTCTGATCGTTGAAATGGTTAGTTAGACCACGAGCGCGTAGCGCGAGTGGTCTAACTAACCATTTCAACGATCAGACAACATGGCCCGAATGGTCTAACTTACTTAGACTATTGCCAAATAATAATACGTTTGTTAAGTGTATCTTATCAACTAATTTAATATTTTTCTCGCGAACTATATTGTTTTGGACAAATCACACATGTGAAGCTCGTGCCGCACACGAAATTGACATCAAAACAATACCACAGAGATCGTGAAAATCGCATTCTCACAATTTGCACGTGTGAGTGAACCTCTGACCTGCGCACGTGGCGTTCCAGTCATTTGAAAACAGGCATTTGAAATGTTCAGACGTGGATATTTGCAGCTCAATTCAACGTATGTGGAGGGGTTGAAACGTTGTTCTGAGTGTTTGTGAGGTAAGAATTATTATGATTTTAACGAACAACACTTACTACGTAAGTAACTTTTCATTAAACTTTTAATAAACATCTTTGTCTTTATCTACATTTACATCTCACGGAGCTTAGATAGTTCAGCGGGAATGTAGACACGTGTATTTAAGTTTCCCCCCTTCACTTGCAAATTGATCATTGGCATTGGTTAAAAAGTAACATTAACTATCTAGTGAGTATTTAATGTATTTGTTTCAATCAGTACGCAATTTAACATCACTGTGTAAATATTTTAAACGCTTCGATTGAAATGGTGTAATACTAATAGGTTACTGAACATACAATGACTTGTATGCTACAGACAATATATATATCAATATAACTTTCACAATTTTCTTTAATTTTGTTTACAGGTTTCGGGAAGTGTTGTCTAGTCTAGTCAACTATATCTATGATGAACGAAGTTAACAAGGACGCCAGGGCCCGAGAGGAACCGCCTGAATACTTCTGAACGTAAACATTGATATCACTGTACATACTTTATAACTTCCCAAGCTGTTTAAACTGTAAACACACTTTTGATGTAATAAAATGTTTATTTGAGTTATGTTCTTCTTTTAATACATGTCAAGCATTTGAGGAGATTTTGAAACCACGTAAAAATCGGAATCGTATAAAAAGTAGTTCCGGCCGTGGTCTAACTGAAATTCACGTTGGTTATACCACGGCTCAAACAATAGCAGCTATGGTCTAAACAAAAAAGAACAAATTCTAGACCATGTTTTATTGTCTTTACTTTTAATGTTTTTCTTCCAAAGTCACAGAATTTAGTGCAAAAGTGACAAAAATTAACTCTCACATTTTCCTATTGTTATTTTTAGCTGTCCTTGATCTGTTTTAGGTACAGGTAAACAACTGCATTGAATAGGCATTGAAACTATCGATAGTAAGCGGTGCCTTGTATTATTTCGTGAACTAAAGGTCGCATGGAGAAAGTAAACACATCAGCTTGATCACTGACATTTTCTGTCTCGAAAAAATGACAATTAAAATACATTTTGAGAACAGGAATTTATTTCAATGCTAGTAAACAAAGATATACACATACGTGGCCATTGGTAATTTACGCGAAAAAAGTCTTTGCCGTTTATAATCAATGCATGTTCATATTTATTAAAAAAATTACATAGGTAGAGAGACACCCAACTTGGTATCCCTCAGTTAAAATTGGCTGCCTTCAGTTAAAATGGAAAGGACGGATAACTCTCATCTCATGTCCTCGAGCAGGGAGATGTTATATTACGTACGCTTCCTTCAACATGACTAGTGCAACTGGTTTCGCCATACCGAACATCACGGATTATAGAATGGTTTGATTTTAAAAGCGTGAATATTTAACGTTGCAATATTATGAACTTATAAATGCTGTGACAGGGTTGATATTACTCCGCTGTCCCGTTCCTTTATAGTGCTATAGAAAAACCTGTTCGTTTGGGTTTTTGTTCATAGAGAACAATTAGTTATAGTTTCCTTATCGGAAGGACACATAGAACAATTAGTTGTAGTTTCCTTATCGGAAATACGAATAGAACAATTAGTTATAGTATCCTTATCGGAAGGACAAATAGACATCATAAAGTTTTACATTATCAGTTCACATTTAGCTCATTTCGTTAGTTCATATTAAGAGAATCACATTTAGTTCCCTGCTTCATATAAAGAGAATTACATTTAGTTCCCTGCTTCATATTAAGAGAATCACGTTTAGTTCCTTGAGTTTTTAGTATACCAGTTTATTTCATCTTTACAAGCTTCCACTGCAAAACATAACTCGTTCCCCTTTCATATCAATATTATGTCCCTCGTGAAATAATTTTGGTTTCTTTACTATCAGAGTCTACAACCTTACTATATCCGAGGTAGAAGGGTTTCTCTATAGTATCAACCATTTTTAAGTGTAAAACTATGGAAGGGGATTTGTGCCACAAATGAAGACATGTTGACTTGTAACTTGTAAAGTGTAACATGTCGTTCACAACCATACAAGTCTCGAAAAGACAAGTCCAACCATGCAAAACTAACATTTAAATCCTGTCAATCTTAACTTTCTATTCTCAACTTTACAAAGTTGAAATGTAATGCTAGAAATCATCAAAGTCGAAAAGTCAACTTGTCATTTCTAATTATTAAATCTAAATAATATACACATTGTGTAATGTTACAAGTTACGTTTGACAAATGAAAAATGGAAAATGAGGAGTTGCAAAGTCAGCTTTGTAAAACCGACTTTAGCATTTCCAGACTGACACGACTTACATAGTTATGATTGCAATGTTTCAAATCACATCTCTACACGATTTCGCATTGACCATATTTGGAATATTACGGAAATTAGCGGAAAGGAACGAATAATCCCGATCCGATAAACACAATGTTCAACAATGACTTCTCCCTTGGCAAGCATCTCTCAGCAACTACTAACACATATTTGAAAGTTGCATACTAGTTTTCCCACTATTAGCATACTGTTGACAAAAGCATATTGACTAAAACATTATAGGAGACCATCGCATTTTACTGTGGAGGGAGTAACTGCCCGCCCGAACGCTCGAGACGCGGTTATTTCTGTTGCGAGCCCGATGGTCGGCACATATTAAATGTCACATTGTGTAATCATGACCTCCAATGTTTTTCCCCATATCCGCCCATGCAAAGAATTTTGAAGGGGGGGGGGGGGGGGGGGGGGGGGGGGGGGGGGAGACCCCCCCCCCCCCGATTCGCCACTGTATGTTCATAAAATATGTTTATGATATAATCAATACTATTTGCATCAGATTGATCAAAGTAATCCAAATATACGACATCGGAGCTTCAGCAAATGTGTTTGTTATATGTGGAGGGCCAATCTACATTTTCACGTGGAGGAAGGTACTGGTCAAACACAACAAAGGAAAATAAAACATTTGTTTATCTACATTCTTTCCAGGATGACCATACAAATAAGTTTACAGTTCAAAATGCAAGCAGAATCAACATAAATAATTGAACACATTTACAGAAAAGTTGTAAATTGTCTATTCATTTGATCTAAATAACATAGGAATAGCTAGACCACACTTTTAAGAAATATGCTTCCTGGTCAAGATTAATATATATGTATTTTGTGATATTATAGTATTGTATGTATTTATGATTTATTTATTTTTTAAATATACAAGATAGTTGGAGTAAATCCTTTCTTGCTACATGCAGTTGTATATGTATAAGCTAAAACACTCCCAATCCAGATCAGTTTATTTTGAATCAGTGACGTATTCCCATTTACGATTTATGATAAATTACTTGTGTGAGTCAAGTAATAAATCGTACACTTTCTTGTGACCCAGAAGGGTGTTGATTTTTTTTTGTTTTGCATTTGATTGTAAAAGGGTTTACAGGAGTGCACAGTTTACTCTCGGGTATAATGATATCTATACGTGTATAAAGAGTTGGCATAATATAAAACTACATGTTTAAGGCCTTCATAAGTAAAACACTCTGTATCAAATGAGTATAAAGAAAACATTGAGTCTTTTGTAAAAAAGAATTAATAACACAAAAAAACAGTTGGTCGGGAAATTTTTTCACATTCGATTTTTGTTAGATAATTTATCGACATTTTTAAAATAAATACATGATGGTAAATATTTGTAACTTTTCAAAATA
Organism: Gibbula magus; assembly: GCA_936450465.1. NCBI lineage: Eukaryota > Metazoa > Mollusca > Gastropoda > Trochida > Trochidae > Gibbula > Gibbula magus. The sequence continues at coordinate 28,413,981 of OW388306.1, forward strand.
AACCTTACGTAATTTCAAGTGGTTTCGAAACATAAATTACTGTCAGTGTCACGGTCTGCTTTGATTGGGGTCTACAAAATTATTGTCATTTTCCTGTCTCAGCTTTGCGATCGTCGCAACACTGGTCACAGTTCGGTATTTTTCCCCCGTTTCCATGGAAACGCAACTTGGATTCCTTTCTGGGGCAGAACTAAAAATCCGTAAGGTATAGCTCAATGAAACATTATTTTCAAATGTTTTATTAAGTTCATTTTACAGGTATACCATTCTCTTCCCACAGAGGTTACTCCCTTCAGATTTCCGATCTGAAGGGAGTAACCTCTTTGGGAAGAGAATGCAGGTATACAGACAAAAGTGAAACACACATAAAGGAAGTGCAGAGCTAAGAAACAATTTTTAAACCTGGAAATATTGTTTAAAAAATTCCATTTCGCATGGAAAAAAGGCGTTGTTTTTAATATCCGAGCGATTTAGCGTTATCTACAATGTTGATATCGCTTGTCGATATCGCATGATCTCACACAAGCAGGGAGCCAGTTTTGGCTGATAAAAAACGATTGTTCATGGAACTTTCGATTCCCCAAAATTAATTTACGTGATTACATTTATGAAAACATATTGCAAACTTTCTGGTTCAGATTTACAGAAAGAACAAATATTTGAATGACTTATTTTCATTTTCAGCAGCTCTCTTGTGCAGATTGCTCTATTTATAAATATATACTGTACATCTAAAATGTCACACTCTTAGTACAGTTTATGGACTTTTCAAACACACTAATCCTTGAAATATGTGTATAAAGAAGCCCATTCTACAACTTCTAGTCGGATTGTGTTGTGTTTTTCCTTGACAACACATCAATTGAATGATCATTTCTTTTCTTTGAACTTTTAAATTAATAATTTGATATATATTTCTACTACAATGAGTTTGTTACATTAAAGACTAACAAATAAAAGTGTTAATAGACACGGCAAAGACGTATGTTTAGGGGAGACAGATTGTTGTAAAACATAAATTATAGGAACTATTATCTAAATAAAAATTATCATATATGAGTTAATTAAACACATATTTAATTTATTAAAAACAATACGCATGTCAATGTATTCATGAATGACCATTTTAGTGAAATTATACGTTTTATTTATATTTTTTTTATATCCTGTATATGTTACAGTCGATTAATTTTTTTAATTCAACAGTGCAATTATATTTTTGAAATTACCAGTGATACAATTCTATTTTCATTTTGCATTCTTTATTCATAATTATTTTCATATTGAAAATATTGCATGTAGAAGTTGAATGTTTATTGTTTTAAGTGTGAAACAACTGGTCTAGGCTTATGATTTACATTTAATACTTGAATTCAGTAATGTGATTCTTTATATAGAATTAACGGACATATGAATCATGGACAAATATATTTCTGTCCCACAACAATACACTTTTCACTGCTTCAAATACTAAAAATATAGTTTGCTTGATAAGTAAATGAAAATAGATAAATTAACATATTCAAAACCAATAAATAATTTAAACTAGTTGAGAAAAGTTTGTAAAATAATTAAAAGAGATAAATTCAACTCAGCTAAAGAACATTTCCGCTTGATTATTTGTCTGTAAGAATAAGACATATTGACACTCAGAACAGTTTCCAATTATAATTAAAGTGCAATGCATTTTTTAAAAACAAGTATATGAAGTTACCTGATTTAGATCATTGCTTTGTGGTACATTTAACATATTTTAAAATTAATAATAAAGTTATCAACCCTGGCTTATGTATTTCTTTCAATTTCTTCCCCACTAACGTTTATATGCTTTCAATATCTGGATATTCTTTATAAAAAATTGGATATTCATTTCTGAATGCAAAAGACTTTACTGATGACACGTAAAATTGGAGTATAAAAAAGTGAATGTTGACGTGATTGAACTTAGAGAAGATAATGTGTAATGAACGCACAGAAAGTAATTAATTTTTTCGGGTGTAGGATGTCTATATATGGTTTGTTAATCTGATGTTTTACATGTAAGTGAAAGAAGTTTTATGATAACGGATCGGATACATTTATCATAGCATCAATGCCAATCAAGCTATGCGATCCTTTATGTCTGTCAGTGTCATCCAACATTTACATTACTTCCGCATTCGTTTAGCGTTGCAAAAAAAATTGTTTGTCAAATGTCCTTAATTTTTTTTGAAATAATAATCAGAATACCTAAGAATGAATTTTAAATTGGTATTTTCGTTTGGCATTTAATTACTAAACGACACTATCAAACGGAATGTAAGTGACAGTAGCGCTCCGTGAACTGACAACGTGCGTTTGTTTGTAGGACATAACAAGAGTTACGTCCCTTGATTTTCAGGGGGCGTGGTCAATTCGTCCAGCTTTGGGCTCAAAATAGACTAAGGGATTCCCCATCTGGGACAGCGGCAAGGAAGGGCTCGATTTTTAGCAAATGCCTCTCGTCCTCGGAAAACATCGGCATTGTTCGGGAAACTTCCAAATATGGTCAATGCGAATTCATGTAGAGATGTAATTTGAAACATTGCATTCGCAACTATACAAGTCATGTCAGTCTCGAAATGCTGAAGTCCGTTTTACAAAGCTGACTTTGCAACTCCTCATTTTCCATTTTCATTTGTCAAACGTAATTTGTAACTTACGAAGTGTGCATATTATTTAGATTTAATAATTAAAAATGACAAGTTGACTTTTCGACTTTGACGATTTCTAGAATTACATTTCAACTTTATAAAGTTGAGATTGCGAAGTTACGATTGACAGAATTAAAATGTTGGTTTTGCATGGTTGGACTTGTATGGTTGAGAAAGACATGTTACACTTTACAAGTTACAAGTCAACATGTCTTCATTTGTTGCACAAATCCCCTTCCATATAAAACAGGTTTTGTTATTGTGTTATATTGAGGATCCCTGGTAAATAGAGTCGTACATAAAATCCTTGTTTGGAACCTAGAATCCCTGTGTACAGCCGCGTTATATAAGTTACTTCTTTACCGTGGAATCTCATCTGCCTCGTAGGCGCAGTAGATTAAAGCGCTAGCTCACGTACGATGTACGGTGCTGGCGAATACGGGTTCGAGACCAACTTTCTTCATATTCTCTTATATATCTGAGAATATTTTCAAAATTAGTCTTAGATAGTTTCCTCAGATCTTTATTTTCAAGTCATCTCAGCAAATATATCAGGGTTTAAATCATTGTAATTCCTCCTAACAGGGTTTACAACCCACCTATGAACTCCTGGTCCTCGCCGCTCTGGATCCGCTACTGTAATTTAGTGATTGATATAATTACTGTTTTTCCCCAGGTTCAACAACAACAAAATACCAACGTGGTTGTCGTGGGAGGAGGGGCACCCGCGCAGACAGTAATCGTAAACCAACAGTAAGCGAGAATAAATCTTGTGCTCATGTCTTCAATCTTACAGTACGATGTATAGGTGCAGCTGCAGTGATAGAACACCCACTGGCATAATTACCCTCCCAGCCCAAGTATGTACAGCTCATAGAGATACTACAGGTCGATGCAACAAGTTGTAACTACATGTCGCAATGTAATAATGGGCCTTAACACGAGAGGACCACGAGGGCGCGTCGACGTCTTCTCAATTCTCCCGTTGCATAGGCCACAGGTAAAGTTTAGCGCAAATACGTTGCGCAACAGAGATGAACGATCAGTTTTCCCTATGTGCGAACTTCGGGAAAACTGGTCGTTCATCTCTGTTGCGCAACGTATTCGCGCTAAACTTCACCTGTGGATAGGCTTAGCTAGGTTCCTGGAGTAGACCATATATTGGCATATAGCATATTTTGGGACACATGGGTTACACTTTTCATCTTCTTTGAAATTTGCGCTAAAGAGGTGTGTACACATTCAACAGTCTTTGTCTGTATGTTTTATATGTTGTATCTGTTTGTCTGTTTGTTTTATATGATGTAGCTATGTTTGCCTGTTTGTTTTATATGATGTATCTATGTTTGTCTGTTTGTTTTATATGATGTATCTATGTTTGCCTGTTTGTTTTATATGATGTATCTATGTTTGCCTGTTTGTTTCAGAGACCGTGTGAACCACTGTCTGCATTGTTGTATCTCGATATTCTTCCCTCCCTGGATCATCGTCTGGATTTGTCTGGTAAGAGTAGGGCCGTCTTCAATTTCTTTATTTAAACAGTACAGTTAAATTCTTTAATTCTTAGTTTTTTAATTATTAATGTTAATTTTTCAGACTGGCAATTTCGAAAAACAAACCTTGATTAGTATTTAAATACCTATCTGTTGACTAGACCTACTATGCCTGCCTCCTCTTAGGCATGCTTAATTCAACCTTTAACACAGACGAAACTTCAAGGAAGTAGAGTAGGGATACGTAAAATCCCTACCCAAGGACGGTTACTCGGTAGTCTCATGACGTCACTCCCATATGCATAAGCCTTCACTCTCCTCTCAGTTGCAGAGCAATGGAGACACACATGTCTTCGCTCTCGACTTTGAGCATTAAAATTTTGTTAGCGTTATTCTGTGCTGCTTAGCTAACCTTTTGCTTCTTATTCGTTTAAGAGGTTATTGTACGTCTTAATCTCCTTTCATCGGTTAACATTTTGTCCTTGGCAGAATGTTTATTGTTGGTGTTGAGTTCAATCAAAAACGTACTATTTTAAAATAGTTTTTATTGTCCCCCGCCGCCGTAAGTACGAAATGGAATAACTCAAGTACTATTTGCTGGAATCTATTTCATATTTTGCATATTGGTTCATCATAGGGAGAGTAATGTTTCTATAGAGTTTTGTGACTATGACCTTCTTTTCAAGGTCACAACGAGACTGTCATTTACCATTGTCAGCCGGATATCTCAAAAACATTTCACAGGATTCTTTTTCATATCTTACACATAGCTTCTCCAAGGGAAGAAAAAGATTATATTCTAGTGACCTTGACATTATTCTCAAGGTCACAGCGGAACTTCGATATTTTTGACAAGAACTGTTCACTGGAAGCTATCAAATCTAACATATATAGCAACTCCTAGGGAAGACAAAGGACCGATTTGATTTTGGCGACCTTGACATTATTCTAAAGGTTACGGTGGAACTTTGAATTTTTCGACATGTTAATGTGAATGTTAAGCTTGTACGCAGGATATCTCAAGAACTGTTCACTGGAAGCTATCAAATCTAACATATATAGCAACTCCTAGGGAAGACAAAGGACCGATTTGATTTTGGCGACCTTGACATTATTCTAAAGGTTACGGCGGAACTTTGAATTTTACTACATGTTAATGTGAATGTTAAGCTTGTCCGCAGGATATCTCAAGAACAGTTCACTGGAATTCCATCATATCATATCTTACCTCCTAGGAAAGACAAGGGGCTGGTTAGATTTTTGCGACCTTGACATTATTCTCAAGGTCGCAGTGGAACTTTTTCGGCATGTTAAGCTTGTCAGGTGGATCAATATCACAAGAACTGTTCATTGGATTCTGATCATTATCTTACACCAATGGTTCTTTTAGGGAAGATTCAGGGCTCAGCCCATTTTGCAGATCCTGACATTATAATTCAATTTTGAAGTATTAATTTGCGGCATGGGATCATGTCACCTTAGTGACAACTGCTTGCTTCACATTAAAAGGGTATGTTGTTGGAGTCTGTCATATAGGTCAAACAATATCAATGGTGTCATTTTATCGAGAAGTCTCGAACGATATGCTGAATATTTCAATTCTAATGCAAAACGGCTCACTATATATAGTGATAATTCAAAGGTATATGAAGCCATGAACATTATCGAAAAGTCAACAGTATACCGCGGTACTAGAGCGGCAAATTAGTCAAACGTAATTTTTTACAATTATCTATAGCAGACACTATTACAGATTTGGGTTGGTAGAGTTTCACAGTTAATAAAAATATTATACATGTAAATGGGGCGAGTAATTTCGGCTTCTGCACGTGTTTTCAAGACCGCTGTTCAATTTTTATTGAAGACAAATTCACATGTTTGACATTTAGAGATGAATATAATATGCAAGCGATCTGAACATAGACCAGTATTGGTATTTTGGCACGTATTAAAACTTTTAATTTTAAGAAAAATACTCTTTGTCACTTTCATACATATTTTTTTCTTTTTTCTTTAGTGTATCTGCAACGGCTGTTAGCACAAGGGAGATACCTTTGAAGAAGAGAGAGATGAAATCACAACCACTATGATAGAGGATTTCTATCTTACATTTTTATTTCGCTTCTTGTCAATATACTTATTCATCCATTGGCTTGTATGTTGTCAGTTATCACGAACAATCATTGCAGTTTAAAATGTCCTAAGACAACGGTTCAACGGTACCTTTAATATTAGATTAATATCCCGTTTGAAATAGGGACAGGGCAGGGCAGTAATTCGCGCGTTCGACTTCGGATCAGGTTCGGGGTTCGAAAAAGATACAAATTCATTGATTTATTTGACTCGATGACTGAAATACTGCTCTAACCTTAAAATTCAATGGTACTTATAGATATTTACGAGGCGTTTGACCGTCCCTTTTATAACCTGAAAACCTTTCTATTTCGAAGGGTTTTGATTTACACATTTCACCGTTTTATAATTTTTTACACCAAAATCATGTAGACACAATTGGTTATTGTAGACCAATAATAGTGTTCATAATTACATTTTTAAATGATATGTGTTTTCTTGATTGTTTGTTTAATGTATGCTTTTCAAATTTGTGTCTACTTCTGCATTCACAACTAATAAGACAAAAGTGACGTCATCTTCGGATGAAGAGCGTCGGGGTTTAGATATGGCCATGAATATGCATGTAAAAGGATTGCATAGTTAACATATTAATTAACCCAAACCTTCTACCAGACACCAGGGCTGGTAACTTTGAAAACTGATCAGCCCTCCTCAAAAGTTGTAAGTCCGACTTTAATTTCGCATGACTGCTCACAGCAACAAAAAAGCCACTTACTCTTTTTCATCTGATATGGATTTGAATATCAAATATGACATGAATAAAATAATTTTACTCATTATTTGTTTCTTCTGTTTATTTAAATTGTTCATCTATTATGCATTATTCATCTTATTGGAGTAATTTTAAAAACAAGTCTCGCCGCTAATGGCTGCGATACTGCCGAAGCGGCGTTAAGCAATAATTCACTCACTCACTCGCTTTATAAACAAGTCAAATCCAAACTGCACACGAAACCTCTCCTCGAACCAAACTCTTCAAGGACTACTTTCTCAAACGAAATTGCCACTCCACTAAATGGTTGTCCGAAATGGCAAAATGAACTGATTACACATATTCCTGGACTAGAGTGTTTAAATAGTACATAAACTGTACTAAGATAGATTTATGAATAGAGCAGGAATTTATACTAGAAGAGAACTGCTGCAAATGAAAATAATAGATTCTAGTTATGTTTCTTTCTGTGAAGCTGTTTTCATAAAATGTAATCACGTAAATAAATTGTGGAGGGAAATGGAAAGTTTCTTGGAAATTAATCATCTTAAACACTCTCGATATCACCACATTGATCCAGATATTCTAGTTTTCAACAGCCAAGTCAGTATATTAACATTATACATCATGTTATTATCCAAACATATATTTACATTTCAAGTATCAAACAGCATAAATTATCCATAGAAATGTTTGTAAATATTGTCAAGGATGTGTTTAAGGTACTGTAGCACATTTTTTTTACAGTATTTTGGACAATCCAGGACTTATTATGCATTGTGTATCCATTTAAGCTTAACGTTGATAAATAAATAATTCAAAATCGCATTAATTAACCTATAATCAATAATTGAAACGTGGAAGCGAAAAGCTTCAAAAGTGATGAGGTCCCAACATATATGGAGTGTATATATGCCTATCTGTACAGCGACAACTGTAGCAGGTGCTGTCATGGTGATTGCCAAACTGGACACATTCAAAAGTTGCGCATATGATTTTGTGCATGTTATCACTTAAATGTACCGTTTGTTAAATTCACAATATTACAGTTATAAGTACTCAGAGTGATATATATTCAGTTATTTATTGTCATATTAAAAAAAAAGAAAGTCATAAGCTGAAAAAAATAACTAGCATAAATTAACAAAATCACAACGAAATCGAACTGCGAACAAGAAACTACCATTAATGAATTTACAATTATTATTTTGTTAAATGAAAAAAAACGCGTTTGGCATCATGCTATTTCGATTACATATTCTCAAATATTTAATACTGATCTACAAACCGATACTACAAACTGTCAAACGTATATACAAACACTTTTCTCTCAGCCTGCCTACGTCTCAGTCTGCCTACAGTAAACTTGATCATGGCTGACACCATAACATAGCACAGATGTTATCATTTTATTTTGTGTAGATTATATAAATATATTTATATATAATAAATGTTGATATGTAAAATATACAGACATATTTCTTTCGTAGAGTGGCCACGAGGCCAAAATTACCATGACATTCATTTACAGAAATGTCCTCCTGGCATGCAAAGTTGGACATTTATACAATTTGGTGTAGTTTGTTTACATATATGGCTAGACGTACGATAACTTTTGTTAAGATGACTAAAAAAACTTCGGCATGTTTGGGTGTAAATAATAGTGTTGAGGAACACATCTGCTACGGATATCAGAGTACAAGGGAACTGGAGCAAGTTTTACACAATGGGAGCACTAAATGTATATCCTCATCATATCCTGTAGGCTTGTACATCCAGTTAACTAATGCCACATCAAAATTGAATATAAATGGCATAAGTTGCTGAGATGTGAAATCATTTAAATAAGTTTCATGGGCAATGTCATTTTTGAATAATGAATACATAAGGTATTCATAAATAAACTTTCAATCTCAGATGACCATTCTTGGTAATATCATGTATCCTTACAACGTTGTATGCGTGATCTCCAACAACTTCCAAACACAAGCCATAACTCTTGACAGTTTCCATCACTGGCTAATTAAGACTTATTTGCAGTATTTCCTTAAGTTATATGCTAGGAAATCGGGGCCCACTATCTTGTCACGGCATAGCTAGGGAAATACTGCAAGGCCTAAATCAGCCAGTAATGGAGACTGGCAAGGGGTAAGACTTGCATTGAGAAGTTGGATCTCCAACTGTTTGGTGAACCATACATGTGCAAAACCATATTGAAATAACAAATTGAATATTCTAGCTGACAAGGTCCAGTTATTATCTCAATTATCGTCAAGGATTTTCAGCATATAATAACAACGATTAGAATGCCTTGTAATTGTCTCAGTAACCATAACCAGTAAAATGTAACTTTTGTTTTAATGTTAATGCAGTGGGTATCTTCCACATTCCGCTACAGTAGGGACACCCATGACAAACTTGCAACACATTTTTTAGTATTATGACGATACATTGTTTCCCATATTTCTGCTCTAGTAAAGCAAAATTGGTTTGATTTTGCCATCAACAATATTAGACAATGTATCAGGAGAAACAGATTTGAAACGGCAACTGATTTGTTTATAGGGTATAATGCCTTCTCGGATTGTTTGCATAGAACTTCACAAATCTTCGAAAACAGATTTCGACATGAAAACGTTAATGCTATTCAAATATATTTGTAGTAGGAAACAGATTCCAGTCTTTCAGAACCTATAAACCATTTTTCACTTTTTGAAAGTCCACCACCTATTTGGATACAACAATCTTAGTCTTGTCAGTATTTATCGCTATTCCCTACCTTTTACAGTATATTTCAAGAGCATCTATAAATAAACTCAAAATAAAGGTTAAATAGACCTGGTGACAGTAGACACCCCTGTCTGACGCCAGCAGTTGAGTTAAATACATCAGTCATAGTCTGCTTACTGAACCTAAAATCTAAATTCTACTATGGTTGCATAACAGATATATGATCATGATGATTAATACCGGATTATAAAACAATATAGTTTTAAAATATTAAGCCTACTAGCTCACTAGGGTAGTGTCGTTAGATATGACGAACGTTCCTATTAAAATGTAAACAATGAGAAGTGAAACCAACAACCTTGAATGCTTTAATTGGTACGGCACAACATGTGACAATGTGGATCAGTCGAATGATAGATTATTTGATATTTCGTGGATATTCTGTGAGGATAGATCTATATGTTTTTCTATTTATGAGTCATAATCCTGGAGTGCAATTTTGCGGTCTTAGAAAAATAAAAAACAAAAGTGTATAAAACTCATCATCTTTTACTTTTAAGTATTGCATGAACATTGAATAATCTGAACACGAAATATGCAATCTTAACTGTAACTATAAATTAAGTAATTAGCCATACTTTGATGCAAACAATTAAAAAAGGTCAATACTGCTACCAGAAACACATATTTTTAATAGTAAAAATGTACATACACAAAAATAATTTTTGACTATTTGACATGCGTTACTGATGATGTGGTATATGTTTTAAGTCTATAAAGTTACATTTTTAAACAAATAGTTTATTCGTGACCCCCTTTGATTTGAAAATAATAATTAATTGAATTTTGAAATTGAACCATCTTCATATTTAACTCACCCAAACAAACTGTATACAAGCACTTTGACATATCCCTATTTAGAAACTTACCAAATCATAATCAAAATAATACAATCTTAAAAAAGTTTTATTTTTCTTATATTACCATTTTTTTAATAAGTAGCAGTTAGTGACAGTGCTGGTAACAGTATTGACTCAATTCGTGACAGTGTTGACATTCAAACACAACTAAATGAGAATCTTGATGAAAAATCAAATGTTTTACATAAAACAGTTTAGAATGATCAAAACTAACATAAAATATCACAGTTTATAATTTTACAACAATATCCTGTTCGTTCCCAGCTTAATACAAAATGAAGTAAACAGTGATGGTAACAGTATTGACATCTGTGATGACAGTATTGACCTGACTGGTGACAGTCTCGACTCCCATGTGTACAAATTCTATTCTAGATAAATATTTTATGATTAATGAACAGTTTTCATGGAAATAATGTGATATCCAGTGTCTTTAAAGTCAGTTTGATATATTTTTTTATCAGTGTTTAATAAACATTTGTTTTGTGTGTTAATACTTGTGATGGTAGCAGTAATGGACAAGTATGGAAGCAGTATGGACACACTGAAAATCTTTTCAATAGTATAGAGTTATATTTTTTCATTTCTTACATTAAATCTCTGTCAATATAAACAAAATCTATTACATCAAAAGTCTGTTGATCATTTAACAGTAAAACAGTAAAACTAACACATGTCAAGGTTTATGAAAATAGTTTTCCATATGTTTGTGTCCACTCCTTGTTGAAAACACATGATGTCTGTTGGTTCAGGAATTTGTTTTTTGCAAACACATCATCATAACTGTACGAACATCGATCTTTCATATGTGTTTATGGTTCCTGGACTACAATGGAAGCCTTTATAACGGATGGTTCCTGGACTCCATTTGGAGCATTGGTGACTGATGGTTCATGGACTATGTTGGTAGCCTTGGTGACTGATGGTTCCTGGACTACAATGAAAGCCTTTATAACTGATGGTTCCTTGACTCCATTTGGAGCTTTGGTATCAGATGGTTCATGGACTATGTTGGTAGCCTTGGTGACTGATTGCTCCTGGACTATATTGGAAGTCTTGGTGACCTATGGTTCCTGGACTATATTGGTAGCCTTGGTGACTGATGGTTCCTAGACTGTAGTGGTAGCCTTGGTGACTGATGGTTCATGGACTATATTGGTAGCCTTGGTGACTGATGGTTCATGGACTATATTAGTAGCCTTTGTGACTGATGGTTCCTGGACTATATTGGTAGCCTTGGTGACTGATGGTTCCTGGACTATATTGTAGCCTTGGTGACTGATGGTTCCTGGACTACATTGGTAGCCTTGGCGACTGATGGTTCATGGACTATATTGGTAGCCTTGGTGACTGATGGTTCATGGGCTATATTGGTAGCCTTTGTGACTGATGGTTCATGGACTATATTGGTAGCCTTGGTGACTGATGGTTCCTGGACTACATTGGTAGCCTTGGTGACTGATGGTTCCTGGACTACATTGGTAGCCCTGGTGACTGATGGTTCATGGACTATATTGGTAGCCTTCGTGACTGATGGTTCATGGACTGTAGTGGTTGCCTTGGTGACTGATGGTTCCTGGACTATATTGGTAGCCTTGGTGACTGATGGTTCCTGGACTGTAGTGGTAGCCTTGGTGACCTATGGTTCCTGGACTATATTGGTAGCCTTGGTGACTGATGGTTCCTGGACTGTAGTGGTAGCCTTGGTGACTGATGGTTCATGGACTATATTGGTAGCCTTGGTGACTGATTGTTCATGGACAATATTGGTAGCCTTAGTGACCGATGGTTCCCGAACTACATTGGTAGCCTTGGCGATTGATTGTCCATGGACTACCGTATATTGGTAGCCTTGGTCACTGATGGTTCCTGGACTAAAGTGGTAGCCTTGGTGACCGATGGTTCCCGAACTACATTGGTAGCCTTGGTGACTGGTGGTTCCTGGACTGTAGTGGTAGCCTTGGTGACTGATGCTTCACAGACAAAGCAGTCTTGGTTCCTGATGGTTCCTGGACTACACTTTGAGCCTCGGTGACAAATTGGTCCCAGAAAATGACGGGATTTCTCTGATACACCAAGTGCCATTTTCAATGATGTTTATCTAAAAATAAAAAAAACAAATGCTGTTACACAGGAAACTATTACATAAAGAGGTTTCCCTTAACATTACGACTTCTAATCAAATCAAGAAACTACTCTAATTGTCACTTTAACCACAGTATTATAAAACATGTACCGTATTCGCCGTAATAGAAGCCCTGGGCGTTTAAAAAATTGGAAAAATGGGGCGTTTATTTAAATGACTTTTAAAAATCGTAAAAACGGGGCGTTTATTAAAAAACTGTCTGTTGATGTCCAAAAGGAAAAGAAACATCGATTTTATTTCAGAGTTTTAATCAAAATAAGGGTATCAAATAAATGTCAAGAATAGTTAAATGTTGAAATTTATTATTTGTATCAAATTTCAACCAGTACTGATACACAATTTGCAAATGCAATTGAAACTAATTAAAGCTCACGAAGGTACATTTAGTAATTGAATCCGCCATCTTGTCGCGTCATTACTCTTATCCAATGAAACTTTAGTTTGCTAGGAATCTAAATATAACCACCAATGAACGGCAGCATAAACACAATCAGCTGATAAGCACATGGTGCAGAACGATTACACTAAACACTATTTCCGGGTCATGATATTCTTTATTTATATCACATTGACAACTACACGTGAACAAAATAACGTTCATGACAAATTCGCGGTCAGTGTGCTAGTGTCATCTGTACTTGTGGGAAATCTTCCAAGAGAGTTGAGCAAGAAATGTTCCTGTTTCTTAAAACATGGCGTTTGCATAAAATGTGTAGTGACTGATCGTTACATACATTTGAAATACCATGTACCTTACACTTTACTGGACATAAGAGGTTGATAGCAAGATTGAAAACTCATCTTCAATGAAACATCAGTAAGATAAGTCGATACAAAAGAGGGGCGTTTATTAGGGGTCATTTTCCGCGAGTCAAAAATGGCTAAGGGGGGCGTTTATTAGGAGAGGGCGTTTATTAAGACGAATACGGTAAATTTAAACCTGTTATGTAAATTTTTAAATGTTATTCACCACCTCAATTGTTTGCAAATATAAATAAATGTAGATAACAAAACCATTTGGAAACAAATATAGTAAAACTGAAGATGCAAAGACGGGCATCAATGGTCATATCATATATCAATTTGACAACACCACCATTAACTCTGTCAACAATATCATGATGTTTTCAAAATTCTTATTCATAATAATCCATATGAAATAATATTTCATAATAAATTATTTCACATGTAACATAATTAATTGTATCATTTTGAACAAGTTATTCAGTACTGTGACAAAAGCTGTCAAAACTGCTACTGAAATTGTCAAGAGTGTTTTATAAACTGTGAACATGAATGATACTGGAGTCAAGCAGATTAAGGCAAAAAATTTCATCCAAATTTACAATTTATGCTTTATTCAAACCATTATCAATCAATAGTTTTAAATATTTGATTGATTTGTCAATACTGCCACTTGCTATGTCAAAACTGCCACTACTCTCAAAAGTTTACCAGGGATCTTCCATAACTGAACCTTGAACTTATAGAATCATGTTTATTCTTCAACTTCTTAAATGAAAATTTGTTTCGCCACAAGAAAACCATATTTAATTGCATGAACATCTTAACATTGCTCCATACTGGAAAATATGTAATTACCGTCACCACATTTGTCCTAACTGCTACCAACATTTGTATATAACTTTTAAAACGATAATCAATTAGACTTTTCATTTCAAAGACAGTAAGCAATAATAGTAATAACAAAAATGACAAAAACATTAACTCAATGCCTACTTAGGATAAGCACAGATGAATATTTTCACACAAATAAGTATTTTTTGTCCATAACCACCACCAGTTTTGTCACAACTGCTACCGGTCAGGTTGAATTTCAATACAGTTTGTAAATAAGTGTATACATCAAAAAGCAAACAGATGTGTTATTATTGCTTTAAATAATGCTACACTTAAACACCACATTAAAATCCAAAAATATCAGTGTTGTTAAAAGTTACTATCGAAATCAACGAAAACTCAATACCGCCACCCTGTGTGTCAAAACTGCCACTATTGAGATGGTTGCAGTATTGACTGTAGCAGTATTGACGTTCTTAGATGTTTATTATCATTATTAAATTAAATACAAGTTATGGTCCCGAAAAACAAAAAAGATCATGTCATTACAAGTAACTCTAAATGACTCCTTTAACCAGTTTAAGGTGAATGAGCATTACTATTCTTTCTCTTGGAAATTTTGGTGACAGTTTTGACACACATAATTCATAGACTCATAACTTCACTTACTTGGAGGTTGATTATGATACACACTGATGAGTGCTGACATCCATCATATGCTTCCATGTTGAAGGGGGGCGGGAGAGCGTAGTGGTTAGCCCGTTCGGCTTCGGATCAAGAGGTCCGGGGTTCGAATGCCGCCAGGGGCACGGCAACTTTGTCTGCAGTAGAGAACTGTTCTACACGCAGTAAGGTTTGGGTGCAATGCTACACTGAATTTCAGTGCAGTACCACCCATGGTTCGCTAGTTCCAGCCGATGCTCGCAGGTTTCACCACAATGCATAACCACATGGCGTTGCGGGCTTTCTCCCTGCCGTAATACTAGCAGCCGCGATATAAGTGAAATACTCTTGAAAGCGGCGTAAAACCACAACTCGCCTCACCTCACCTCCATGTTGAAGACAGTAAGCGAAGGGACCAAGGCAGGAACTGATCTTTGTGAATAACTTGAGGAGAAGTTATTTGTTTTACCATGTTTGGTCATGGTAGCAGTATTGACATATACTTCTGGGACAGCGTTCTTTATTGCGCAGAAAATTATAAGCAAGGCTTATAAAGACATACAACTGTACAATCTGAGCCTCTGTATTTCCTGCATCAATGCAAAAAATTATAATGTTTGTAATACAAAACCATTTGACAGAAACTAATTTTCAAAGTGCACAATCTTACCTTGGGACAATCAAATTTTGCTATTTTTACTACTTAAAAATTGCTTCAAAGTTAATTTTTTCAGTGAACAAACAAAATTATATATGTGATTTGCTCAGCTGATATTGTTTCACATGCTCAATTGAAAAACAGAAATAAAAACATAGTTTAAATTAAAAATTTATGATCGGACCGAAAAATTGCACTTTTGAGGATTTTGAATCTTTAAATACTTTTTAATAAAAATACAGTGTTTTTCTCATTCTAAGAAATGCACAATTACAAAGTTGCTGATACTCCGGGAGAACCCTCTTTGTCAATTAATACGCTACGCATTGATGCGTGGAGATTGTACTTTGACACGAGCTCCTGACACTGTTGTCCTCGGTGTGGAGTTTTACACACACAACTACGAGCTTCAGTGTGTGACCGTCTCGTTCAGTTACAGAATCACAACAGACACTTTAATATGTCTCAATCGGGGAAGGTAGCTATAATCACAGGTAGGAATATTCGAACCAACCTGCAGAGGTTGCGGATCCTCCTTCTTGTTTGACGATGTTTTCCCTCCACTCATTTAACCTTCATCTTTGACGCTGTCTTGTCTCTATGCATTCAACTTTCTTGTTTGATGATGTTTCCCTCCACGCGTTTAACCTTCATCTTTGACGCTGTCTTGTCTCTATGCATTCAACCTTCTTGTTTGACGGTGTTTTCTCTCCATGCATTTAACCTTCATCTTTGACGCTGTCTTGTCTCAATGCATTCAACCTTCTTGTTTGACGGTGTTTTCCCTCCATGTATTCAACCTTCATCTTTGACGATGTCTTGTCTCAATGCATTCAACCTTCTTGTTTGACGGTGTTTTCCCTCCATGCATTTAACCTTCATCTCTGAAGCTGTCTTTTTTCAATGCATTCAACCTTCTTGTTTGACGGTGTTTTCTCTCCATGCATTTTTACCTTCATCTTTGACCTTCTTGTTTGATGGTGTTTTCCCTCCATGCATTTAACCTTCTTGTTTGACGGTGTTTTCCCTTCATGCATTTAACCTTCATCTTTGACTGAAATACTAAATATATTTTTGTCTAAGCAATTTTAAATGATACAAGCCCATGTGTATTAAAGACAACGGTTGGTACATTGTCGAGAGGAAGTCTTGTTCAATCGAAGTGCGTTCAGAAAAGAAAATCACGACTTGTAGATTATTGTGAACAAATACGACGTTTCGAAGTATATACTTACTTCTTCATCAGGTGAAATGCCTTGTTCTACACGTTCAGCCTGATGAAGGAGTAAGCATATATGTTATGTATCTTCACAATATACCATGATATCCACATATAATGATTTCCTTATGTACTGCACTTTTAATTGCTATTCAAAGACGTTCATACAGGGTTTTACTCTGCGAAGTTCATATAGGCACTGGAGACTTGCAGTGATCATTGTGGTACCTTCATGTTCACAGCAAGAGGTTGTGCAATATCTGGAGAAACATGTTTGATTTTCTTTACATTTATGCTGTCTTATATATCAACGTTCTACGACACCAGTATGGTTTAAGAAATAAAGCACACAGTCTCTTTTCTCTAAGGGATGTGACGAGAGTTGTGAAATACGGCCAACTTGTAAGAGGGATTATGTTGGAAGAGATGACTTGAGTAACCTCTTGTTGGTCATCATATGTATATGACAGTTTTTGCAGGCGGAATTGAATAATGTTTTCAATGCAATCATAAAATGAGCTCAGTTATTATGTCCTGTAACGCCTTGATCTACCTCTTTACAGGGACTCTATATAGATTAGAGACTCCCTGCTCTATACCGCCTACCGTTAAGGATTTAAGCTTTATTGTTGAGTCTGCTGAGTTTAACAGTGATGTCTTAAGACGACAGAGTGCGATCTGCTCATTGATTGGTCAATGTAATCCATTTGGACAAATCAGAAAGCAGTTTTCATCAGCCGCTTACAGAACATGACATGTTCATTGATTGGTTATTGGTTAAAGTCATCCTTTTGGACGAATCAGAAATCAGTTCCAACAGCTTCAGGCAAAACACGATTTGCTCATGGGTAACCCATCTTGAAGAATAATAGACTTTGTTCAAGCTTCATACATGACATGAACTGGTTATTGATTGGTTCAAATAGACAATCTGATATTCACGTTGCAAGAGATTCTTACCGATTTGATTTAATTAGATTTTAGCTCATCAGGCCTGAAAGGCCCGATGGGCTTATGGCATGGGATGGCGTCCGTCCATCCGTCCGTCCGTCTGTCCGTCCGTCCGTAAACTTTTCACTTTTTCGACTTCTTCTCAAGAACCAATGACTCCAGAGAGCTGAAATTTTATGTACAGATTCCTTGGCCAATGGGGATTCTAAATTGTAGATTTGGTAACCCTGTGACCCCAAATAAGAGCCACAGGGGTCACAACCTAAAAACAATTTTCATCTGTTTCTCCAGTCCCAAAAGCTCTAGAAAGCTGAAATGTTATGTACAGACTCTTTGGCCAATGGGGATTCTAAATTGTAGATTTGGTGATCTTGTGACCCCACAGGGGTCACCGCCTAAAACAGCTGTTTTAATGAGCTGTGAAGATAATGAGATTTTATGTGCACTTTATATATCAGCTTAAGAGTAATACTACATTATGGACATGTTTGATGTAATCAATGTGAAATTAGAACTATTGAATAGCCTGTGAACTGAATATTGTGACAGGATGCATAGGAAAAAATTTAAAAAATGGTTAAGAAATGTTTTATTTTACATTAGATATGTGAACTAAATATGACTGGTGATAAAGTAAGATAAGACTATTAAAACTAGCTACATGAGTTTACGATACCATATCTTCTTTTCCAGTAAAGAAAAATAAATAAAGATGGGGAAAACAAAATTTAAAATATATAATTCACTGGCTGTGAGTCCAGGGTCTGCATGTTGTGTAATTGCAGGTGTTGACCTGGGGAGTGACCACTCCCTGGCAAACAGCAGCTAATACACGGAGGTTTCAGGTTACTTCTCTGCTGTGTAACTGATTTAGTCTTACACTCAGATGCTCAAAAGAATTTATTAATTAGATATTGAAAATGAGCCTATGAAACTATGAAACTATGAGAAACAGGATTTTTCAGAAACAAATAGGGGCTCTTTTTCATTATGTAATAAATGTTGATAATTCCAGAATAAAAATAAGAAGTAAAACAATAAACTGCAAAGGTCTACATTATTTATAATGAATATGGATTAATGTGTAACCAATTTTGATCATAACTTTTATATTTGATGACTGGGCAATGACTTATTATGTGATATCTTAATCTTTTCCTTAGAGATAATTAATAACATGATTCCTTATGAGCTTCAGAGCCAGTGGCTCTATTTTTATTTCAATTCTTGGATTGTTGAATGTAGCTAATGACCCATACATTTTTCTAACCTTTATGTTTAATATAGGATGTTTATTATATATAACTTTTCATATGTTAGTTTAGACCACTCTTCATGAATTTGGGCTGGTAGAAAAGTTCTATGTGCAATAATTTAACGTTTGGATTCAAAGATCAATTACACTGCAAAACTTCAATTTATATTAAATGAATTGTTCGTAATGCGTTTGGTCAAAAGTTCCAGCGTTTATACAAACATAAGTTCAAACTTTGAAATTTAAGCGACATGCTTTCTGCTGATTGGATTAAACAAGGTCATGTGACCGGTATACATTCTCATAAACACAAGATTGACAACTGAAAAGAATAAATAACCTTCATACTCTGACGTTTACATAAAACCTGCGGTACTACTTTATCACTGTATCATTGTGCATTTATGACACTGCTATCACATGCGTTTTTCTTCATTCAACTCTTTAAAAACCTATTCTATTCTAATTCTAATTGTAGTTTGATTGAAAGTTTTATAATAATATTAAAACAGCATGTTAAAACCAAAAATTAAATACTTAAATCATATTTCCTGTGAACTACGTGATGCTGTATTATTGTGGGCGGAGCTTAGCGCCTGATCTAAGACAATACATTTTTTATAGAGATCGTTTATTTTGAAAAGTTTATTTACTGATTAGAGATCACTTAAATTGCAAAGTTTAAATGCATAAGAAATAGATTTAATAATGTGTTTGTTTACTGGCTTATAAACGGTTTGAAAGTTTAAGTTAAACTGTAGTGTAATGTGAAGAATACGTCCTTTCTTTGTTATACATGTACACATAGTTTTACAGTTGTTGATAGTTGCTATTGAAAATGTCTTATAGATTCTTATGAAAATGAGTTTCTATTCAACTATTCATATAACACTTACACCGACTGTGTTTAAACGAAAATTACCATTTTGATGTAATGCATGTTTGAAACAACAACGAAGGGGGTGAAAGATGAAAACTGTTTTTAACTGATTGAAATTTGTATTAGCATGATGAGTATAAATAACCAGAATATTTGCATCTCTGAAATGCATGAATGTACCTGAAAATAAACAATTTAAAGGATGGTCTAAGTTTCATTTGTTTATAGTACACGGTGCACGTTGATACTTTCTTCGTTAATCTAGACCAAGGTAATTAATTCCTTTATTAATCTAGACCAAGGTAATTAATTCATTTATTAATCTAGACCAAGGAAATTATTTACTTTATTAATCTGGATCAATTAATGAATTACTTTATTAATCTGGACCAAGGTAATAAATTACTTTATTAATCTGGACAAATGTAATTAATTACTTTATTAATCTGGACAAATGTAATTAATTACTTTATTAATCTGGACCAAGGTAATTAATTACTTTCTTAATATGGACCAATGTAATGAATTACTTAATACATATCTACCAAGGTAATTAATAACTTTATAATCTGGATCAAGGTTATTTATTACTTTATTAATGTGGACCAATGTAATTAATTACTTTATTAATCTAGACCAATGTAATTAATTACTACGTTACCTCTCAGGTTATCTATTCTCGAAACGTTCGTAGTCATAAGACCTGGTTTGCCTATTACAACTTAGGTTAACGTTATTCGAGACTATAAGGCCTGCTCATCCGTTCCAATAAACGAGGTGAGGAGAGTTGGGGTTCACGAGTATTTCACTTACATCACGACTGCTAGTATGGCATCATGACTATGAAGTGCGGTGAAACCTGCGAGCAACGGCTGGAACTAGCGAACCATGGGTGGTACTAGACTGAAATTCATTGTAGCCCTGCACCCAAACCTTACTGCGTGTAGAACAGTTCTCTACCGCAGACAAAGTTGACAAGCTCCTGGCGGGATTTGAACCCCGAACCTCTTGATCCGAAGTCGAACGCGCTAATTACTACCCTGCCTCATTTGACACCAGACACGTAATGATGTCACTAGGCCTTATTTATAAGCGATCGATGTTTAAAAGCACTGCTGTAGGTATGTTGAGATAAAAGTGGCATTTACCTAGACTGTTGAACACCAACAAAGTTGGTTCTAGTCATTGGAACATAGCCTTGACATGGTGAAAGCTACACCGATGAAACTTGCATTCTCGGAAAGCGGAACTGATGCCCTTTCATTTGACACCAGACAGGTACTGATGTTACTAGGCCATCATTATAAGCGATCGATGTTTAAAAGCACTGCTGTAGGTATGTTGAGATTAAAAGTGGCATTTAGATAGACAGTTGAACACCAACAAAATTAATAGACCTCAAGGAACCGAAATGAGACTCTGATGAAAGTTTTGCCAGGGAGGTAGAAGAGGTGATGCTGAACCCCTACGTCTCCCCGTTGCTAGAATCGGACCTGGCGGACCTGCCACCCACGTTCATAGTGACCGCTGAGTATGACGTGTTGCGAGACGAGAGTTTGATCTATGGGGAGAGACTCAAAAGAAGCGGAATAGACGTGGAGATATACAACGCCCCTAACTCAATCCACGGATTTCTCTATTATACCAGAATGATTCCCAAATATAGCAATACAGATGAAGTTATCGATATGTTTGTAAACTACGCAAAGAAGAAAATGTGAAAAAATACGTGGGGAAAGATCACACAATATTTGTATTTTTTAACTAGATAGAAGGGCGATATCTGTATGCGATTATGCAGTCATCCCTTGCCATATCTCCAGCAAAACCTTTGCCTCAACCTCCAACTTTTATGAACCCTTAAGGACCAATTCACGCTCGCATGCTTATATGGAAAACTGGTAATATATCTCTGATCCGCAGCCAATTTGCGCTACAGTTTGCCGGACGTTAGATGTCACTTTACCGTATCAGCATGGACATGTATCTCTCCTACTTTTTATATTGGCTGTACAAATATGGAATACGTTGACTATTGTTTATTGTTAAACGTTTTAACATCATGTACAGATTTTAATGATCTGAGATTTTAACAGTTATCATTATGGTCTCATCAATATCTGATTTTGTTGATTTTTAAGAAAATGATGTCAGTGAAGTAAAATGTAAGTGTTGATTTACAGGGTGGATATTTACAACATTAACAACAGGTTATGTCACGAGGACGAAGTTTTTAGTGTCTGAGTTTAATTACTTGTTATATGACTGTTTGTCACACACAACTGTATACCTGTAAGTCAATTCACTCAATATTCAACTTGGGATATTGCTGAAACAAATATAACAGTATTAATATTTTTGGAGGAAATAAAGATGAGTTATACATCTGTCTATTCTGTTTTATCGATGACTAATGGCTGTTATATGGAAACAGGAATTTAAAGGTAATAGCGACAGAGCATACTACATATGTGATTTTCATCAAATTTTATACACTTAAAAGTCGCCTTGTCGGAACAAAATGACTTGTATCCAGAAGTACTGACGTGAAAAAGTTTGTCTACTCTACAAGTTAGATTTCATTAAAATGATGATCATTCTCACCAAAAACTCCCGAATTTGGACAATAAAGTGAATAAATATCCCCCTAACGACCCATATTTGATACAAATACGTTAGTGAGATACCATATATTACTGACATATGTCCTGTCGTATATGGAATGTTTTCCCACAGAGCACGTAGGTTGGTGGCAAATCGGGGCTCTGATAACAAACTGATAGTGTATGTACACCCACCTGTATGTTGCATCTAATGGGCCAACAAGCACGGCCCGGTTACTTCTGACAAAATATCCTTGGTTACTGATGTCAAAGTTATTGATAAGCAGATGTCAGATCACAGTTCCGTTAGCATGACATGGAACCGGAGTAAACCCATACCTAAACATGTGCAAATTTCATGTCGGAACATAAGAAGTATTAACAAAGAGGTTTTTAAACAGGACATTCTCAACTCCCCATTGTTTAGTGAAACGTCAACAGATCCAAATGTGCTGGCTGACATGTATAATTCAAAATTGATACGTCTTTTCGACAAACATGCTCCAGTTCAAACAAAGAATATACGGATGAGACCAGATTCTTCCTGGTTCAATGCAAAGTCTCGACTTGAGATACATCGACAGATATATCGGCACAAATAACAGGAGCTTAATAAAGTTATTAGGAAAGCCAATACTGATTACTGCAATCATACAATATTGGAAATGAAAGGTTGCAATGAAAAGTTCTACAAATTCGTCAATAAACTCATTGGTAAAGAAGACAAATTGAAGCTTCCTGAACATGATTCTGATGAGGTTCTAGCAAATCACTTTGATACCAAAGCAAGATCATTCCATGCCATTCAACAACATCTACAAAATTCTTCGAGTAAGTCAATGCAGAGATTCGTGATACACCTACTTGCGATGAATTATCTACTTTTAAACCTTTCTCCCAACAAGACGTTAAGAAGATAATAAAAACATAAAAGAAAACAACTTGTTCCCTGGACCCTAATCGTACTACTATGTTGATGGATTATTTAGATATACTTCCTCCTTTCATCACGAATTTGGTTAACTCAAGTATATCAAGTTGAGTTTTTCCAGACTCTCTTAAATCTGCTATTGTGAAGCCTCTTTTCAAGAAAAGTGACTTAGATCCTAACAATCTAAGAAACTATAGACCTGTATCAAATGTGTCCTTCATCTCGAAAATCTTCGAAAATGCAGTGAATATAAGACTTAAGGATCATATCTAAGAATGTGGACTACCGGATGACTTCCAATCCGCCTACCGTGATAACCATAATACAGAAACTGCTTTGCTGCGAGTCATGAATGAACTAAGAAGTCGAGTGGACTCTGGAAATATTGCTTCATTAACACTCTTAGATCTTTCGGCAGCGTTTGACACTGTTGATCACAAGTTTCTACTCTCTAAACTTCATCTGGAGATGGGTGTAGCAAATGTTGCGCTTGCCTGGATTGATTGAATCGTATCTGAGAAACAGATCACAAACTGTGGTTATACAACAAGCAGAGTCGGACCGCTTTTTTACTTTCTTCAAGGATCTGTGTTGGGTCCAGTGCTTTTTGTACTTTGTTCTTCTAGTCTTGCTAGAGTGATAGAGAATAAACAAAAGGACCATCAATCTTATGCTGATGATATTCAACTGATTGACAGTTTAAAACCAGAAAATGCAAATGATGCTGTGCAACGTATTTTACTGATTGCACACATGATATCAAGTCCTGGATGTCATCCAATAAGCTGAAGCTCAATGATAAGAAGACAGAGGCATTGTTGGACATTCAAGTCAGCTCTGTTGAAGTGTGGGCCGTGTTCAAGAGAGGTTTCAAAGTAATCGCTCAATTAGCGATTACTTTTAAACCTCTCTTGAACACGATTGCTCAAAGCAGCGCTACGTAGCAAAGCGAGCGAACTTTGAGGTTTCAGGGGAAAATGAGCGCTACTTGAGCGCTACTTGAGCGCTACATTGAGCAATCAATGAGCGATTATAAGCGCTCGCTGATAGGGAACGGTGCCCAGGATTGTTGCAATTCCTTTTGCTAACCATGTAAGAAATCTTGGGGTCATCATTGATTCTCAACTTACAATGGACTCACATATCGACAAACTTTGTAAAACGTGTTATTATCATCTCTGAGGCATCAGTCAAATACGTCATCTTATAACAAGAGATGCCGCTAAAATACTTGTACAAATGCCTGTAAATTCAAGACTCGATCACAGTAATATCTTACTGTTAGGAATCAGTAAGTGTCAATTGTACAAAATCCAGAAGGTTCAGAACACAGCCGCGATAATTGTAACCAGAACGCCAAAATCATGTCACATTACACCGGTACTTAAGGGTCGGCACTGGCTTCCCATTGAAGCAAGAATCAAGTTTAAAGTTATACATAATATGGCTCCATCATATCTTTCAAATATATTGGAGGCCTATATACTCCTGCAAAAAAACATTATTTGACTTTGGAATCAACTTCCTCATGTCATTAAGATGTCTTACTCACTGACTGTTTTCAAAAGAAAGATATTGTCTCTTAACATGAAACATATTGACGACACGAACCTCGGCCACGTGCTCATTCCACAGTTATTAATACGCAACACCGATGCAGGTGGGGATCTGCATGTTCAAATTGCATTTTCAAGCAGTTTACCCACCCATGGTTTCTCTATTTCCAGACGATGCTCGAAAGTTTCACCGCAATGCATAGTCTCATGGCGTTGCGTTTCTCCCTGTCATGATACTAGCAGCCGTGATATAAGTGAAATACTCTTGAAAGCGACGTTACACAACAAATCACCTCACATTCAAGAAAGTTATATTATCTTTTGTCGGTTTTGTAAAAATCACAAATAAACACTTATTAGATTGCTTGTACATATGTCTCTTAAATTAGTGTATCGGTATTGAGATCTCAGTTAAATCAATTGATCCTAACATTCGTAACACTGAAACGAAGAGAGGAACGAGTGTTATGTTCAATCTGGTTTTAATGAGATTGGTACCCCCTCGATCGTTTGACAAGTCGAGCAACCCAGGGAAGGATAGAGCAGAGCAGAGTATTTTATGAGCGCTTCAATGTCTTCTTTTGTATTGCTGTCATCGCGGCATGATGTAAGCAATCTGAAGGTTGCATGTTGTTGGATCAGTCTAATTAAAAATATGCCTCCTTTCGAGGGATACAATTTGAAAAACAATGCATCTACTGGGATACGAACAGGTTCTGTAAATATACCTCTCCACAAGGACGGTTTGGCGAGGAAACCCCAGAATTTTTTTTAAAATTTTGAGGCTTAACAATTAGTCTAATAGCATCAGCGTTCTGAGCACTGGGAGTCAAGTAAGGGTAATCAACATGTCGTCCTTTTAATCCTTAATTGCGGTAGCTACTTACTAACACAATGCTACTTCTAAAAAGTTACTAAGATCTCAAATTTTAATTACCAGACATCCACTGTAGCGACTCCCTATGCATGTATATACTGTTAGGCTCCATTTTACATGTACAACAAGTGTATATACATATCGTTAGATTCCATACCACATCGAAACTGTACGTTCACATTTGAGTTCAACTGTACCGTTCCCCGGTTGTCACATTGCCTGTGGTATTTTAAAATCACTGTACTGTACATGCTAAATCCTAAATCTTCGTTATTCGACATTTACTTATACTATATAAGAAGCTTGTGTATGAAACGCACAACCCAAATACGGCCTCATCTGTGACAACGCAGCCCTTACTGCGTTGAATGGTTACCCATGTTTGGGGCTAGAAATCTAATTGATATGGCCCAATGACAATATTGTCAACGCAGATGCACGTGCATCTTGCTGAAATGTACAGCTGACGCTATAAACTGCATCGCTAATGTCAACGTCGCCAAAGTTTAGAGAAAACAGAAACAACTTTCAGTATGTTAAGACATTTTCACCCCAAATTAAATTACATTCTTATATAAAAAGAAATACATGCAATTGTGATATTATTTCACGCAATATAAGAACCTTATTCATTTGGTCATGAAAAAATTTCAAAGTTTCAACTGGCTTCGTGGTGTAATGGTTAGGTCGTTCGGCCAGAACATGGGTTCGATCCCAGGTGCCTTATATGTTCATTTATAATCTCTCATTTTATAAAATATCATCACATAGATTTGGATATTTAGAAAATTTACTCCATTGTTTCTCAGTTGTTAAAAAGTGTAGGTATATTAGAAAAGTGTAGGTATATCAGAAAAAGTATACATGTGTAGGTATATCAGAAAAAGTGTAGGTGTATCGGCTAATACACCTACCCTTGTAACAAAAGAAACCATAGCAACGAGACCGGAAGTGGGGTATAACACTCTGTAAAACAAAACTGTAGCCTTGGCGTATTACCTACTTCAAAATGAAAAAATGAAATGCTATCCGCAAGGTGTAACTCGCGCCAATGCCCATCACTGGCTAATATAAGGGTCACCAAATCACGATTAAATTATCAACAGTCATTTGTCCTTTTGTTATTCTTTCTTTGTTATCTTTTTGGAAGAGCTCATTTTACAGGGATCTTGGCACAAGTCATGCATTTCTTCATAGTGTTCATTGATGAGAGTGTAGACGAAATGGGTTGCAGGTAATATGAGGACATGTCCCGTTGCACAAAACTCAACGGTAACCTTAAATCACTTTTAAATAGCTTAATAACTTAAGTGTAATAATAAAGGATGATACTTTAAGGCTGTTTGTGCAGACACCCCCTCAATCATAGTATCATCGACGTCGAGATAGCATATGACACAATGTTCAACTCATCTAGTAATTTTTTTTTACATATTATTACATTGCGTGTACGTGCCTGTCGAGGAATCTGAAGGCATTTCTTGGAAAGAAATAACACGTCACATTAGATTGCCCATTGAACGAGACAGGCGGTTTGCATTTGAGAACTGAAAAGGTAAGATGTACTTGAACATTTTACAAAACGTTGCTTGTTTTGCGCCAAGGTGTACTTTTTGGGATTCAGATAACCTTTTAGCAATGGATATTACTACAGTGCCCAATGATTTGAAACCTGGTTATTTGAGTGTTTGACAATGCCGTTGTAGTCCTTTAAGCCGAAAATATGACACTTTCGCCTCCTCAAGAACCGCTACATCCAAAAAAACTGACTTTTTGGGGGAGGTACCTCGCAAAATCAAAGTTTTTCTCTATATAATTGGTCTTAAATATCTGGATATGCGTTTACATCTCGACTTTGGTCCCCCAAACAATTTCAGGCTGTGGAAAAGTGTGTGTGTGTGTGTGTGTGTGTGTGTGTGTGTGTGTGTGTGTGTGTGTAGGCCCCCCCCCGCCTATGAGGAGCTTTGTGTAAAACTCTCTTACAATTGACTAAGTGTTGAAAACGGACAATACATTAGGTAACTGTATACCCTTGTTAAAATCTCGAATTTAAGTCCGTGTTAAAATCAAAATAGTTTCGCACGACTTAACGCACCATCTATAGGTGTACAATTTTGCGAATTTTCGAAGTCTCCAAATGTCCGCGAATAGCCAATATTATAACATTTACATACATAACTGTAACTGATATATTAAATTTATAACTTTTGTAAAATTTTTTAGATGAACGCAATATCGGAGTTGAAGAAATCTAGACTCGTCTAGTAGACTTACATGGGCTCCTAAATATTTATTCACTTCTTGGGCTTTGGGCCTTTGCATAGTAATCGAATTATTTCCCAATTTTGTTTAAGCTGTTAAATTCATTGTGCAATGAATAGGACGTACTAGTGATCGAGCAACTAAACCGTTGGTATTGCGTTATCTAAACTGACAGGCAAAAGAAAGTATACACTTTTTAAAATGAAATTATGGAAACTGGATATTATTGATGTTGACAGTAAGCATCGGATACACAGGGCCTAATCAGTAACTTTTGTTTTTTAAAGGTGAACTTAAACCAGATTAACACATTTTGGAGAAAATTGGAAAATATTGATAACCACGTGACCTCCATACTGGTGTAAAGTCACGTGACACATAGGTAAAATTGCTACACATTATTAATGTTGGCCATCCCATCTGTGAAAAACCCACTTTAAAACCCGTCAAAAGTAACAGCAGAAACACTCGAATAACTTCTGAAATTTGACTTAAGGTAGGCAATGGATACCAAAGCTACAAGAATCGCCGTTGTTCCTGCACTTCTAATGTAAATGTTTTGGGGAGACATTTGACAACCCAAAACACACAAAACAATGGGTTTTTTTGCCCCATGAAGGCTGATATCTGCATGCGTTAGACCGCCGCCAACGCTATCTCTGAGTGGCTTCATTGACGACGATCACCATAGATCGGCGTGTCACTATGCACAGAAGACCTTGAACTGGTAGAATCGAAGTTTTTCGACTGCTCAATAGACAGGTACTGACCGCTGAACTTTGATGTATGGCTAATGTCATTATGGCTGTGACATCGTCGGTTTGACTTGCAACGTTACAGCTTTACAATAATTTCTATTTTCTCAAGACTTGTCGCTGATTGGATAACTGTCAGACGGTCCACAATGGCGTGTTAGAATCAAACCACACCCTCCAGTTAATGAACACGTGTCGATGCAGGTTTTGCATGAACACAGAAACAGCTGTCAGGTGACGTCATAAGACATTTTTAATTCTCGATCAGACAGTGCATTTCATAATTCCTGACACACGAATCGACCACATTTGGCACCCATTTGGCACATTTTACAAATTGAACGACTTGAGGGAATAGAAAGAATTAAAATTAACGTGTTTTGGTTGTGTTTTTCTTAACCCCTACATCTTTTGGATTTCTTGTGTGCCAAATTGGCTAATTAAACATTAGAGTTTAGGATTTTTGACGTTTTTCGAAATGAATGAACTATCCAATCTACCTCATCTCAAACTTCTACCATATTTAGTTTTTTAATTATAGTTATTTAAAAAGAGGTGTTCACTTTCTTTTGCCTGCCAGATAAACGTCAAACTACAATGCTGTAGGCCCTATATATATACATTACATTATATACATTATACATTAGGACCAAGTTAACGATACAGGTTTGATCAGAATAGGAATATTGTGTGTAGTATTATAATCACAGTAACGATTACTGGAGAGGTTGTTGTGGTCGATGTTCGAGTCTGAAGAGGTATAAACGTTGTCTTATGGGTGACATATGGTGGAAATCTGCCGGAGAAATGTATAGTTGATAGACACGTCCCTTCATTTGTGAATGTCACAAATTCTTAGCGTACATTTTGATCTGATATTGAATAGGGCTGTGTATTGCCTCAATTTTCGTATTGCAATACGTATTGCTGAACTGCAATATATTGCAATACGTACCACAATATATTGCAAGATCCTAACAATGGATCCTGTATATATACGTACCATCCTATATTGCAAGATCCTGACAATGAGATATTTCTCTAGAAACCATTTTAAGTGCCAATGATATTACAACATGCTACATGAACTCTACATTCAATGTTTTGGACATCTTTTTACAGTTTAAACATGACACATTTGACAAAATGGCTTTCTGATCTTTAAAAGGATCATTTGTAATACAGTCCAACACACATTCTAGCACAAATGCATACTTGTTCTTTGATGTTGTCAATCTTAATCACGCCAACTAAATGTGCTTACCTTGTGGTTTAAACATATTTTATTTCATGAAGAAAAATGGATTGGCGAACAAGCCACTCTGGCTTATATAAACGCCGCTCCCGTACATAATTACAAAGACTGGTACAAATGAAATGAAACTAGTAATGAAAACAAAGTAATATCTGCATAAAATATCCAAACAATGATTACATAAAGAAAGTCGTCATGTATTGTTGGGCTGTGCTTACGTTGTGTATGTTATAGGCCTGGAGTCATAACGACGGAAATGATAGCGCATTTAATGTTAGTTACCCTTGTCATGTTACCTTTTGAATCAGTGTTATGACACTTCGAAATAGGATACAGCTGTACAGCCCGGTCGTCGAGTCTAGACATGCAAATAGATTAACATGACAAGACATGGTAATATTATATAGCATGATAAAAGGTTACGACGTCACCTACATATGATTGCGTGTTATTTATCATATTTACATTGATTTATACACACATAGGGGACGTTACATTACAGCGAGTTTAAGTAGATTGCGTGCAACGTTACACAATTTGTGTAAGATACAATATACAGTCTGGTAGTCTCCCATACCCCTACACAGCATTATCCCTACAGGTTATCAAAACAAATAACGGTCCACCGCACTCCTAATCCTTAGCTTATTAATTCTTACAATTCAATGGAGCGGCCCAGATTAAAAACAGAGACAATTGATAGTGTGAGGGAAAAGATTTAAAAGAACTTTGCAAGGACATTTCATGCCCAGATATTGTCTTCTTAACTGCCAAAACGTGCAAGCTTATTTTACAGAGAAGAACGCTTTTACTTTTTAAGAAATTATGTTTATTTATTACTGTCTTTTTATTGATGTACTTCCTTTGTAATGTCATAACCCTTTTGAGTGGCTCATTTTTTTTTACACTTTTTAAAATTTGTATCATAATTATTAGTAATTCTTTTTGTAAAAATGAGGTGAGGCTTGAATAAATAATCTGTCTGTCTATCTTTCATGATTCACATTCATATCTCTAATGAAATAAATACATACATTTGAATGTCATCACATAAACTGAGGTGCAAAAGAAAGTATATCACACAGTTGTATTTATCATACGTATACTTTTCAAAGTCACATATCTCAATTTTTCGACGTTGTATTAAAAAACTAAATAGTTTGGCAAATTAGTCCAAAACAATAAATCAGTCAAAGAACACTTCAACGCGTTTTGTTTTTAAAAAAATTTAAATTAAAAAATGGAAATTATGAAATTCCCCCAAATTAATTTTGACAAAACACAACTGTTCACCAACATATAAGACATACTCTGTGTGAAAATCAATAAATGTGCCTTGTCCTGTTCACTGAGTCTGACATAACGGAAATGGTCAGTGACGGACATACACGCAGTAACTCTATAGAACTGACACTTTAAAATGACACAAAGAAAAGACAATGGCGGTAGATTTACGCTGAAATATCCACTCGGCATTACCGGAGACTAAACAATATGTGTGTACAACAACCGAAGTTAATTAACGACTGAACAGAATATGCCGACATTGTTTCTAATATAGCTTTGATCACGTTTGATACGTGACGGCTTTACGAGTGTATTATGTTAACAATAACATTAGCCAGCTACTCGTTGAGCAGGACTCCTGAGTAACACGTCGCACCTCTGCTAGCAGCTGATTGGCTAATGAAACGTTTGGCGGCTGTAATAATGAAGTATTTTTTAAAAACGTTTTTTCTACTATTTTGGGGTGTATTTGTAATCCAATACTTTTGTGTCGTTATTCTTTACTGTTGTCAGAATCATTTCCGCGAAACCTACCCC
Organism: Gibbula magus; assembly: GCA_936450465.1. NCBI lineage: Eukaryota > Metazoa > Mollusca > Gastropoda > Trochida > Trochidae > Gibbula > Gibbula magus. The sequence continues at coordinate 28,446,060 of OW388306.1, forward strand.
CCTGAGGTTAGAATATCTTTAAGACAAACAACATATGCGGTCCAGCCATTAATGACTATGAGACACTACTTCCCTAAAACGCCTTCGTGTTGACATGTGATAACATATTCATCATGAGTTAAAAAAAATATGATTTAAACATATCTATTTCCATAAACTAACCGGATTGGTAAACAAGCTTACATCTTATGCTAATACCGCTCCTGGATACAACATGACATAACATGTCATAATGAATGTACAATATATTATATTACATTTTTATCTGAAAAGAAACTTAAAAACAACCACACACCAATCCTTGTGAATAATCATATGTCACTGAAATATTATTTTGAAGCGAATCTGCCACTTAAATTTATAAACGAGTGAACTGAAATTAAGAGTTCTTTGTTGACACTTTGGGGAGAGTTTTGATTTCCAAACAGAACTGCATACTTAATTGTGTGGATTGCTGCACTATACAAATTGCCTTATTATTATTAACTGATTTTAGGTCAAATCCATTGGTATAAAAATACATAGTTTGTCGTATAACGCTGTAAAGGGGACATACAAAGAAGTAATGAATAGAGTTTTCATAGTTATGGCCACAATTACAGGATGAGGTTGCAGATATAAATCGTTCATATTTGTGTGCATTTAGGTCACTACATTCAAGTCTGAATCGAGAATGAATGATTTGACAAACTCTGCTACCACTGTTTAAATCAAAATGACAGTAATGATTTTTATTGTTTGACATGGCATTTTTGAATCTTGACAGGGACTGTATTTCTCTCTGTTCGATGGGCAATGAATTCCATAATTTAATGGTATCTGGAAGAAAAGACCTTGCATAATTTACAGTTTTAGAGTTCATAGTTTGAAGATTCGAATCATTGCGTAGGTTATAATCAGAGACATCGGCTAATCTATGAGGTACAAGATTACTTAGATAACTCGGCGCAATGTTATTGATCATTTTGTAAAACATAGTCATTTTTTTAACCTATCTTCTTTAACACAGTGGATGATTAGTTTCATTATAATTTGTTTGATGGCTAGTGCCGCGAACAGCACCACACACTGTTCTCAGGGCATCAAGATTGAGTTTTTCAAGTAAGTCTGCTTGCTGTTTGTTACAATTGTCCCATATATGACTGCAGTACTCGAAAATTGGCACTGTTTGTACATGGTTTCTAAAGTTTTATGTTTTAGACGGTATTTGAGGCTTCTCAGACAATTTACCATGGGCGCAACTTTTTGTGCAATGTCGTTTATGTGTTCATTCTAGGAACAATCGTGTTGCAGTATAAGGCCTCAATGTTTGTGACTTTGAACAGAGGTAATGGCGTTATCATTCATTATTAGATTCGGCATCGGAACTGGTTGTGATTTTCGAGTAAAGCGTACTGATTCTGTCTTTCTTGGATTAAAAGTTACTTGCCATTTTTTCCGCCCATTCAGCTATTCGCTGTAGATCCTCGTTCATATTAGCAGCAGTTTCCTGGGGATCACCAATGATTGCATATAAAGAAGTATCATCCGCAAAAAGACTTTAAGTTATATTACTGTCTATTCCTTCAAGTATAGCATTTATATATACAATAAATAGGAGTGGCCTCAAAACTGAGCCTTAGGGTACACCAGCAAACAGACTGTTAGAATCGGATTTAGAACCATTAATTACAACACGTTGTCTTCTATTCTCTAGATAACTCTCGAACCACTTTAGAAGATTATCGTTTATGCCACATGCTTTAAGTTTATATATAATACCCTTATGCCAAACCCTATCAAAAGCTTTACTAACATCACAAAATACTGCTCTAATTTCTTTACCGTTATCTACTGCACCGGCAATGAAATCATAAAGATACGTTAGTTGATTAACAGTTGAATCTCCTGGTGTAAAGCCGGATTGAAGATTTGAAAGTATGTTGTTATCCCTAAAAAAAAATGAATACATGTTTAAAGACGCATTTTTCAAAAAACTTTAGCCAAACAGCTTGTCAGTGCAACCGGTCTATAGTTGGAACAGTCATTGACACTACCTTTTTTTGAATAGGAACTACAGCGGTTTCTTTCCAAATTCGCGGAAAAACTTGGTCAGAAAGGGTTTGATTAAATACATCTGTTATAGGGGGAGCCAGTAATCTAGCATTCATTTTCAGAAACTTATTGTTAATTCCGTAGGGGCCTGTTGCTTTTGTTGTGTTTAAAGATGAAAGTATATCATAAACTTCATTAGGGCATAAATACACGTCACATAAGGATTTATCAGTGTATAAAACAACTTCATCAATATTCCTATCTGGGCAACTTACTTTTGTTTGACTTGTGAAGTATTCATTCAATATATTTGCAATTTCTGCGCTATCATCATAAAGTTGATTATTACAGAGAATAGGGGGGAACGAAATTAATGAATTTTTGCCTTTTCTGCCATATTGCCATATTTTTGTGCCATGCTTTTCATTAATAAGTTTATCAATTTTATCCGCGTATGACTGTTTTGCCGTTCGGACAGATGTTGTAGTTTTGTTTCTGAATAGTCTGAATTTTGCCCAATCAGATGGTAAATTACGCTGTTTAGCAAACTTATGTAAACGATTGCTTTTTCTGATCAAACCGCGCGTTTCATTGTTCATCCATGGAGCATCTTTTGGCCTGATAGTAACAATAGTTAAAAAAATATATGTTTCATATTTATAACCAAGTGGATTGTGATACACTTGTTGTTGTATAACACAATGTTAATTGTGCTACTAGTGATCGTCAGAGGAAAGAAGGAGCTTTAACGGAAACTGTGTGCCATAGGTCATATCTAAATCAGAATATATAAATAACAACACATTAGGAAATGAACTTCGTCCTCAACACGCTGATTATTACAAATAATACATGTACGGTCCTATAAGGGAACTTGGACGAGACAATCTGACTAATTCTATTTTTATACTAGGTAAAGTGCCATTGCGAAATTTACTAAAATAATTGCGGTGAGATATAAATTAAGGCATTAATTGTCATTGAGATTTGTCAGAGTTTTGTTGGTCTGCACATGGATTAGAACTTCAGTAGATACAATGTCGAGCGTATCGGATATACATGTAACACCAAACTACCAACACACTGTGGTTTCAATTGGAAACCACGTGTTTACGTAGGCACAGGCTAACTTTAAAGCACACAGGGGCTCTTAATATATATAACATCCGATCTTGTTTGACCTTTTTCTCTATAAACGTGGAAATAATGTTCGCACATTATTAAGTTATTCTGGCAGTTAATTTTGAGTTAATATATTTTGAATACTTTAACAATAATTAATGTGATTTGGTCAATATTTTCGTTTACGAAAGAATGATAATACAGGTCAAAATCACAACAAAGCTACTTACAACAAATTACCATGAATCAGGATAGAGTTTACAATATGGCGTATTACCCGAGTCGGTAAGCGAGGGATGACACTGACCAGTACAAAAGTACGTACATCAGACAGTTTAACCCGAGGAAGAAGCCTACTGAATGAATGATAGGTGCAAAAATGTATGTCTTTTAAATCTCTTTTAAATCTCGCGAAACACATTCCAACATTCTTAAAACTAATGTCACATAGGTTAATCTAAGTGTTCAAAAGATTCAATGTTTAAGAAAAGTTTAAATAAAGCAAGACGGACTCCAAATCCGCTGATCAGACGGTTTTTAGCAAATGGAACTTGATTAAGCCTCGGGGTAATGCCCTGAGATCCCACTGATATCAATAGTTGTCGAATCTACTTATGAATCACATGCAGATAAAACACAATGGGTTTATTTCTTAATTGGAAAACTGGTATAGAGTCGGTGCAAGTTTCACAAGTTTATGGTTTCGATTGGCATTTTGAATATCTATTGTCGAGGTGGAGAAGTGAGGTAAATATAATATGGGTCGAGGTCATTACATACATTGATAGACTTGTTTAAGTAAACTTTCAGTTATTTTGCATGACAGACAGACATTTTATTCAGTATTGGCCACCGCCCAAAATACATGCATGTACATAATTCTTTGTATAGTACGAGCACCTTGATATATATATTTCATTTAGATTTGTGTTTCTAATCATCAACGTATTGAAAAAGACATTCTTCATGACATTGGCATTATTACTTTGCAAAATAGATATAACATTGATCATAGGAGATTCTTTGCAAAATAGATATAGTATTGATCATAGGAGATTCTTTGCAAAATAGATATAGTATTGATCATAGGAGATTCTTTGCAAAATAGATATAAAATTGATCATAGGAGATTCTTTGCAAAATAGATATAAAATTGATCGTAGGAGATTCGCTGAACTATTTTGATAGATCTTAGATTAGGATGCAGTGACTTAAACAATGATAAATATAATCGTTTCATTTCTGATAATTGCCGCTGTTCATGCTAACACGTATGTGAGGATGCTTTCCATTTCTTTTTCATGTGTCCTGAATATAGTAGCATTCGATACGAATCATACTTCTACGTTAAAGGATGTTCTATACCGGATGTACTAAACGGTATTATCAACCTACCAGCCATATAACGTGATACTTGAAACGACCTTTCTAAACCGTATCACCCGGTATGAGGGACTTACAACATTGTAATTCCCTCCAGGAGGGTTTAGACAGACAGTTGTAAACCCTGTTTGAAGGAATTAAAATGATTGTAAACCCTGTTATAATTACTAAGGTGACGGCTTGAAAGTGAAGATCTGAAGAAACTATCTTTAACTATTTTGAAAAATGGCACATTATGAAACGCAAATGTTTTAACGAAAGTGCGTCTCGAACCCGTACCCAGTAAGACCAGTCTTTCATAATCCAACGCCTTAGACTGCTGCGCCACGAAGGCACATGGCATCCTCGGGTTTTTCCTTCCTATCAGGGTCCACAACCTTACCATATCCTCGGTATCATGCCTTATCCTTATAATAACTCAATATCGCACGAGAGGAATATAAATATTCAGTTCAGTTCATCAACTCATTTTTTCTTCAAAACGATTTGATTCTTAATATTATGCTTCATGTTTGACTTACTTGTATCAGCTGACCACGAAACAAACATGTTTAGATTATTTAATACTTTATTTATGTGTATGTTTTTGTGTACAACATTCTGTTTAAATGTGAACCTATGTACTATGTACTCTGGAGCGGCATTAATATAAGCCATTTAGACTTGTTTGCCAATCCTTTTCTATTGAATAAAATATGTTAAAACAAACTATTTTGATATGTATATTTTAATCAAATATAACAGTACACGTTTGCATCACAAACATTAAATACATGCCACTCATCTTCAACAACATAAATATCATTTAACCTATTTCCTGTCTTATCCAAATCAAAAGCCAAATTTTGCTTAACATATTTCAAGCTAACCAGCACATAAATCTAAGTCTTGATGATTTTTTACTATTTAAAAAAAATATTTCTTGTTTCCATGAATCTGATTACAGATGTGTTGTGTAAATTCTTGAAATATACATGTACATGTAAACTTCAATCTGATTTCCTGAGAATATATTTGCTGTTACATTGGATGCTTATCAAAATCTCTGTTGGCAGTTTCTGAAGAAAAAAATGGACGGAAAAGACCAAACCCCACCGGCATATTCTGATCATCCGAGCCAAGGGCATCCACTCCCGGGACAACCCTCACAAGGGTACCCTCCACCCTCACAAGGGTACCCTCCACCCTCACAAGGGTACCCTCCACCCCAGGGATATGGGTACCCTGCACACCCTCAGCCATACATGCCACCGGTACAGTACCAGTCAAAGGTTCTTTACTAGTGATAGGGTTACACAGCGCGAGTATGAACATTTTCCCAGTTGTGATTCATCAGGCTGCTACATTGTCTCATGCGGGGAATTATAGTATGTTATATTGTCTGTGGATGAAATAACGCCCGTCAACCGGCACCTGGTAACTTTTTATTAGGGGTGACTATTGACCCACAAGGACCATTGCGATATCGATAGTCTATTGTTATTAACCATTGCGATATCGATAACCTATTGTTATTAACCATTGCGATATCGATAGCCTATTGTTATTAACTATTGTGACAGCGATTGTCTATTGTGACCTACTATTGCAATAACTAAGTCGATAAATTATCAATAAACAAAAAAGAACAAATTCTAGAATACACCATGTTTTATTGTCTTTACTTTCCAAAGTCACAGAATTTAGTGCAAAAGTGACGAAAATGAACTCTCACATGTTTCTATTGTTATTTTTAGCTGTCCTTGATCTGTGTTGAGTGTTCCAGCATTTTACGAATGTAAAAGCCCCCTTTGTTTGCAAACTTACTTTTAGTCTCAGGTAAACAACTGCATTGAATAAACTTTTGAAACTATCGATAGTAAGCGGTGCTATCGATGATATTGATCGTTTTTTAGATGAAAAGTAACTATCGATAAAGTACTATTGACACAGTAACTATGGCGATAAATCGATAGTTCGATCTATTGTTACTCCCCTACTTTTTATTATATGAAGAGCAATGACATACTGGGATTTATCAGTGAAATAAACTGTCTATCAAGCTACAGTGAAAATAACTTATATTTTCACTGCGACCAGTGACTGATACAATTTGACGTCATAAAACGCAGCGAATTGGCTTATGACGTTGCAGTGATACTGTGGTGAAGGACTGTTCTTAGCGGGGGGCCGCTCAGCGTGAAAACTACCCGGACGTACTTACCTGGATAACATCATATATAATACATAGAATATCCGTCAAATCTTGACAAATACCATGTTTATCTTATCGATTGAGGTAGAAAGTTTATATAATCACGAATGATAATATTTATAGTTTCTACCTCACGATGGTATTTGTCAAGAAATACGTCATTTTATTACGTCAAAATTTCTCAAGAATTTGAGATAAACACGTTTCATTGTTATTTTTCATAGTGGTTGATAACACGGTTTATTTTCATTGATAGATCCCGGTATTTCACCTGCAATCATATGATAAATAACAATATCGACGTTTCGGTATAAGGATCTATACCGAAACGTCGCTATTGTTAATAAAGAAGTTTATAATATATCATCAATAAAATCTTACCTTCTTTGTTATTTAAATCGACAAAATAACACTTTTTGGCTGTCAACTTTTCAAGCTTATTTCATACACTTTATTATATAAGATTATATTTTAAGGAGAAATCACGATGCCGATGATATGGTAAGGTTGTTGACCCTGACCTTACTATAACCGAGGTAGAATGGTTTCTCTATATTATCAACCGTTTTAAAGTGTAAAACAGGTTTTGTTACTGTGTTATATTGAGGATCCCTGGTAAACAGAGTCGTTCATAAAATCCGCGTTATATAAGTTGCTTCTGTACCTTGGAATGTCATCTGCCTCGTAGACGCAGTAGACTAAAGCGCTAGCTCACGTACGACGTACGGTGTTGGTGGATACGGGTTCGATACCCGCTTTCTCCATATTCTCTTATAATATATCTGAGAATTTTTCAAAATGAATCTAAGATAGTTTCCTCAGATCTTTATTTTCAAGTCATCTCAGCAAATATATCAGGGTTTAAAATCATTGCAATTCCTCCTAACAGGGTTTACAACCCACCTATGAACCCCAACTGGTCCTCTCCCCTCTGGACCCGCAACTGTAATTTAGTGATTGATATAATTACTGTTTTTCCCCAGGTTCAACAACAACAAACCAACGTGGTTGTCGTGGGAGGAGGGGCACCAGCGCAGACAGTAGTCGTAAACCAACCGTAAGCGATAGTATATATCTTGTGCTCATGTCTTCCATCTCACAGTACGATGTGTAGGTGCAGTTGCACTGATAGAACATCCAATTGTTACCCTCCCAGCTCAAGTATGTACAGCTCATAGAGATATTACAGGTCGATGCTACAAGTTGTCACTACAAATGGCAATGTAATAATGGGCCTTACAACGAGAGGACCATGAGGACGCGTCGACGTCTTCTCAATGCTCCTGTGGGATAGGCCACAGGTGAAGTTTAGCGCAAATACGTTGCGCAACAGAGATGAACGACCAGTTTTCCCTATGTGCGAACTTCGGGAAAACTGGTTGTTCATCTCTGTTGCGCTAAACTTCACCTGCGGATAGGCTTAGCTAGGTTCCTGGAGTTGACCATATATTGGCATATAACGCATAGTTTGGGACACATGGGTTACACTTTTCATCTTCTTTGAAAATTGCTCTAAAGAAATGTGTACACATTCGACAGTCTGTATTTGTCTGTTTGTTTTATATGTTGTATCTGTTTGTCTGTTTGTTTTATATGATGTAGCTTTGTTTGCCTGTTTGTTTTATATGATGAATCTTTGTTTGTCTGTTTGTTTCAGAAAGGGTGTGAACCACTGTCTGCATTGTTGTATCACGATATTCTTCCCTCCCTGGATCATCGTCTGGATTTGTCTGGTAAGAGTAGGACCATGTTCAATTTCTTTATTTAAACCGTACAGTTAAATTCTTTAATTCTTAGTTTTTTAATCATTAATGTTAATTTTTCAGACTGACAATTTCGAAAGACAAACCTTGTAAGTGATTAGTATTTTAATACCTATCTGTTGACTAGACCTACTATGCCTGCCTCCTCTTAGGCATGCTTAATTCAACCTTTAACAGAGACGAAACTTCAAGGAAGTAGAGTAGGGATGCGTAAAATGCCTTGGCAGATTGTTTATTGTTGGTGTTCAATCAAAAACGTACTATTTTAAAATAGTTATTATTGCCCCTCGCCGCGCCTTTACCGTGAAGCGGGGGATATAGTATTCGAATCACTGCGTCCGTTTGTGCGTCCGTCTGTCCGTCCGTCCGTCCGTTCGGTACGTACGTACGAAATGGAATAACTCCAACTACTATTTACTGGAACCTTTTCATATTTTGCATATTGGTTCATCATAGGGAGAGTAATGTTTCTATAGAGTTTTGTGACCTTGACCTTCATTTCACGGCCACGAGGAGACTGTCATTTTACCATTGTCAGCGGGATATCTCAAAAACATTTCACTGGATTCTTTTTCATATCTTACACATAGCTTCTCCTAGGGAAGAAAAGGGGTGATTATATTCTGGTGACCTTGACATTATTCTCAAGGTCACAGCGGAACTTTGAATTTTTCGACATGTGAATGTTTAGTTTGTCTGCAGGATATCTCAAGAACCGTTCACCAGAATTTCATCATATCTGACACCTAGCACCTCCTTGGGAAGACAAAGGATAATTTGATTTTGGTGACCTTGACATTATTCTAAAGGTCATGGCAGAACTTTTCGTTAATGTGAATGTTAAGCTTGTCAGCGGGATATCTCAAGAACCGGTCACTGGAATTCCATCATATCACATCTTACCTCCTAGGAAAGACAAGGGGCTGGTTAGATTTTGGTGACCTTAACATTATTATCAAGGTCACGGCGGAACAGTTTCGGCATGTTAAGCTTGTCAGGTGGATCAATATCACAAGAACTGTTCATTGGATTCTGATTATTATCTTACACCAATGGTTCTTTTAGGTAAGATTCAGGGTTCAGCCCATTTTGCAGATTCTGACATTATTTTTCAATTTTGAAGTATTAATTTGCGGCGGGGGATCATGTCACCTTAGTGACAACTGCTTGCTTCACATTAAAAGGGTATGTTGTTGGAGTCTGTCATATATGTCAAACAATATCAATGATGTTATTTTATCGAGAAGTCATGAACGATATGGTGAATATTTCCAAATTAATGCAAAACGGTTCACTATATATAGTGATAATTCAAAGGTATATATAGTCATGGTCATGATCTAAAAGTCAACAATATACCGCGGTACTAGAGTGGCAAATTAGTCAAACGTAATTTTTTACAATTATCTATAGCAGACAAAATAACAGATTTGGGTTGGTAGAGTTCTACAGTTAATTAAAATATTATACATGTAAATGGGGCGAGTAATTTCGGCTTCTGCATGTGTATTAAATACCGTTGTTCGATTTACATTGAAGACAAAATCACATGTTTGACATTTAGAGATGAATATGCAAGCGATCTGAACATAGACCTGTTTGGCCCGTATTAAAACAAAATACAATTTTAATATAAAAAAAATACTCTTTGTCACTTTCATACATATGTTTTCTTTTCTCTTTAGTGCATCTGCGAAGGCTGCTAGAACAAGGGAGATAACTTTGAAGCCGAGAGAGACGAAAACACAACCCCTATGAAGAGGATTTCTATCTCTCATTTTTATTTCGCTTCTTGTTAATATACTTATCCATACATTGGCTTTTATGTTGTCAGTTATCATGAACAATCATTGCAGTTTTATATCTTCTAAGAAGATAGAGATGTTCAACGGCACCTTTAATATTAGATGTTATAACCCGTTTGAGGCAGCGTTTGACTTCGGATCAAGAGGTTCTGGGTTCGAATCCCGCCAGGAGCTTGTCAACTTTGTCTGCGGTAGAGAACTGTTTTACACGCAGTAAGGTGTAGGTCCAATGCTACACTGAATTTCAGGGTAGTACCGCCCATGGTTCGCTAGTTGCAGTCAATGCTCGCAGGTTTCACCGCAATGTATAGCCACCTGCAATAATACTAGCAGTCGTGATATAAGTGAACTACTTTTGAAAGCGGCGTTAAACCCCAACTCACTTCACTGTTTGAAATATTAAATTGACCGCCATTTGGTTGTTTTAATGATACAAATGCATTGATTTATTTGACTCGATGACCGAAATACCACTCTAACCTTCAAATTCAATGGTATTTATAGAGATTTACGAGGTTTTTTGACCTTCCCTTTTATAACCTGAAACCTTTCTAATTCGAAGGGTTTTGATTAACACATTTACCGTTTCATATTTTTTTACACCAAAATCATGTAGACGCAATTGGTTATTGTAGACCAATAATCATGATAAAAGTGTTCATAATTACATTTTGAAATGATCACAATGTTGGGTTTTCTTGATTGTTTGTTTAATGTATGCTTTTCAAATTTGTGTCTACTTCTGCAGGCACAACTAATAAGACGAAAGTGACGTCATCTTCGGATGAAGAGCGTCGGGGTTTAGATCTGGATATGAATATGCATGTAAAAGGATTGCATAGTTAACATATTAATTAACCCAAAACTTTTACCAGACACCAGGGCTGGTAACTTTGAAAACTGATCAGCCCTCCTCAAATGTTGTAAGTCCGACTTTAGTTTTGCATGACTGCTCAACAACAAAAAAGCCAATTACTCTTTTTCATCTGATATGGATTTGAATATCAAATATGACATGAATAAAATAATTTTATTCATTGTTTATTTACTTCTGTTTGTTTTAAATTGTTAATTTATTATGCATTATTAAACTTATTGGAATAAGTTTCAACAGCCAAGTCAGTACATTAACATTTTACATCATGTTGTTAACCAAACATATATTCAAATCCCAAGTATCAAACAGAAGAATTACCCATAGAAAGGTTTGTAAATATTGTCAAGGATGTGTTTAAGGTACTGTTACACATTTTTTGACAGTATTTTGGACAATTAAGGACGTATTATGTACTCATTTAAGCTTAACATTGATAAATAAATAATTCAAAATCGCATTAATTAACCTGCAATCGATAATTGAAACGTCGAAGCGAAAAGCTTCAAAAATGATGAGGTCCCAACATATATGAAGTGTAAATAGGCCTATCTGTACAGCGACAACTGTAGCAGGTGCTGTCATGGTGATTGCCATACTGGACACATTCAGTTGCGCTTATTTTGCGCATGTTATAACTTACATGTATCGTTTGTTAATTCACAACAATACAGTTACAGGTGCTCATAGTGAAATGTATTCAGTTATTTATTGTCATATTTTAAAAAAAGTCTTAAGCTGAAAAATAAATAGCATAAATTTACAAAAATCACAACGAAATCGAACTGCAAACAAGAAACTACCATTAATGAATTAATTAATCAAATATTTAATACTGATCTACAAACCGATACTACAAGCAGTTAAACGTATATACAAACAATATACACAAAATTTCTCTCAGCCTGCCTACGTCTCAGTCTGCCTACAGTCAAAATAAAAGTGTAGGCAGACCGAGAAATCACCTTTGCCACCTTATATAAGTAAACTTGTAAACATAACATAGCATAGATGTTATCATTTTATTTTTTGTAGATATATAATATATATAATAAATGTTGATATGTGAAACATACAGACATATTTATTTCGTAGAGTGGCCACGAGGCCAAAATTACGATGACAATCATTTACAGAAATATCAGAGCCCTGGCATGCAAAGTTGGACATTTATACAATTTGGTGTAGTTTGTTTACATATATGGCTTGACGTAAGATAACTTTTGTTAAGGAGACTAAAAAACTTCGGTATGTTTGGGTGTAAATAATAGTGTTGAGGAGTATATCTGTTACGGATATCAGAGTACAAGGGAATTGGAGCAATACGTGATATTCATCGTCAACAACTTTTACACAATGCGAGCACATGGTTAAATTTATATCATCATCATCTCCTGTAGGTTTGTACATCCAGTTTACTAATGCAAAATCAAAATTGCATATAAATGGCATAAGTTGCTGAGATGTGAAATCATTTAAATAAGTTTCATGGGCAATGTCATTTTTTAATAATGTTCGAGCTTTCAATCTCAGATGACCATTCTTGGTAATATAATATGTCCCTACAACGTTGTATGTCTCCAACAACTTCCAAACACAAGCCATAACTCTTGCCAGTCTCCATTACTGGCTAATTGAGGCTTATTTGCAGTATTTCCTTATGATATCTGCTAGAAAATTGGGGCCCACTATGCATTTCAGGTGCAGCGACCCACTATCTTGTCACGGCATAGCACTTGCATTGGGAGGTTGGTCACGGCATAGCGAGGGAAATAATGCAAGGCCTAAATCAGCCAGTAAGGGAGATGGCAAGAGGTAAGACTTGCATTGGGAAGTTGGATGTCGAACTGTTTAGTGAATGCATACATGTGCAAAACCATATTGAAATAACAAATTGAATATTCCAGCTGACGAGGTCCAGTTATTAACTCCACTATCGTCAAGGATTTTCAGCATATTATAACAACGAATTGAATGCCTTGTAATAGGGTGTCTCAGTAATCGTAACCAGTAAAATATAACTTTGTTTTAATGTAAATGCAGTGGGTATCTTCCACAGTCCAATATAGTAGGGGAGCGGTAATTAACCAACACCCATGACAAACGTGCAACACATTTTTCAGTATTATGACGATACATTGTTTCCAATATTTCTGCTCCGTAAAGCAAAATTGGTTGGATTTTGCCATCAACAATCTTAGACAATGTATCAGGAGAAACAGATTTGAAACGGCAACTAATTTGTTATAGGGTATAATGCCTTCTCGGATTGTTTGCATAGAACTTCACAGATCTTCGAAAACAGATTTCGACATGAACACGTTAATGCTATTCAAATATATTTGTAGTAGGAAATAGATTCCAGTCTTTCAGAACCTATAAACCATTTTTCACTTTTTGAAAGTCCACCACCTTTTTGGATACAACAATCTTAGTCTAGTCAGTAATTAATGCTATTCCCTACTTTTATAGTATATTTCAAGAGCATCTATAAATAATCTCAAAATAAAGGATAAATAAACATGGTGACAGTATACATCCCTGTCTGACGCCAGCAGTTGAGTTAAATAAATCAGTCATAGTCTGGTTACTGAATCTAAAATCTAAATTCTAAAATAGTTGCATAACAGATATATGATCATGATGATTAATACATGATTATAACACAATATAGTTTTAAAATATTAAGCCTACTCAGGGTAGTGTCGTTAGATATGACAATTTGACAACGATCATCGAACGTTCCTATTAAAATGTAAACAATGAGAGGTGAAACCAACAACATTGAATGCTTTAATTGGTACGGCACAACATATGACAATGTGGATCAGTGGAATGATAGATTATTTGGTACTTCGTGGATATTCTGTGAGGATAGATCTTTATGTTTTGCTATTTATACTTTTTAGTAAAAATACAGGGTTTTTCTCATTCCACGAAATGCACAATTACAAAATTGCTGATACTCCGGGACAACCCTCTCGGTAAATTAATACGCTACGCATTGATGCGTGGAGACTGTACTTTGACACGAGCTCCTGACACTGTTGTCCTCGGTGTGGACGAGCTTCAGTGCGTGACACAACAATCACAACAGACACTATAATATGTCTCTATCCGGGAAGGTAGCTATAATCACAGGTAGGAATATTGGATTATCGGGCGATGTATGCATTTTAGTGCATTCAAATCACAAATATCCCCCACCCTGGCTTACCAGATCTGAAAGAAGTGTGATGTGTGCAAAATGTCACTTATAAATATCAAAAACACGGATCGGCATTTACCACTAAAACGGATGTTAATAACATTTCGTTGAAAAGCATTCGACTGGAATGCGTTATCCAGAAACACTACATCATTGTTTCACTCTAACAGTGATATTGCAAATAAGGCATTTATTTCCATGCTCACTGATAGCGGGAAACAGTGTTTAAGGGTTGTAACTAGAGCACTTGTAGAGATTAAATCGAAGCTATCTATAACACCTTACTTCGCTCCTCTTAAAGGGACAGTCACTGTTTAGATCGAGTCCTATTTCTCAAACTTGTTAAATGGTGTTTTCATCGGGACTACTGACTGTTGCCCTAAATAATACTTTTAATGTTAGTCGATTCAGTATAGTGACCTTACTATTAAGTGAAAGTGAAGTGATTTCTGATAGAAAACCGGACAATGTAACAAGGCTAGAACGTCAATTAGTCAAATATTATTTTCGAAGTTATATAATTATCTTTCACGAATAACAAGAAAGATGGATAGTTATAAGCGATAGATGTTTAAAAGCACTGCTGTAAGTATGTTGAGATAAAAGTGGCATTTACCTAGACTGTTGAACACCAACAAAGTTGGTTCTAGTCATTCGAACATAGCCTTGACATGGTGAAAGCTACACCGATGAAACTTGCATTCTCGGGAAGCGGAACTGATGTCCTTTCATTTGACACCAGACACGTACTGATGATACTGGGTTGCCTAGGCCATCATTATAAGCGATCGATGTTTAAAAGCACTGCTGTAGGTATGTTGAAATAAAAGTGGCATTTACCTTGACTGTTGAACACCAACAAAATTAATAGACCTCAAGGAACCGAACTTAGACTCTGATGAAAGTTTTGCCAGGGAGGTAGAAGAGGTGATGCTGAACCCCTACGTCTCCCCGTTGCTAGAATCGGACCTGGCGGACCTGCCACCCACGTTCATAGTGACCGCTGAGTATGACGTGTTGCGAGACGAGAGTTTGATCTATGGGGAGAGACTCAAAAGAAGCGGAATAGATCTCTCCATAGATTTCTCTATTATACCAGAATGATTCCCAAATATAGCAATACAGATGAAGTTATCGATATGTTTGTAAACTACGAAAAGAAGAAAATGTGAAAAAATACGTGGGGAAAGATCACACAATATTTGTAATTTTTAATTAGCTAGAAGGGCGATATCTGTATGCGATTATGCAGTCATCCCTTGCCATATCTCCAACAAAACCTTTGCCTCATCCTCCAATTTCCATGAACCCTTAAGGACCAATCTACGCTCGCATGCGTATATGGAAAACTGGTAATACATCTCTGATCCGTAGCCAATTTGCGCTACAGTTTACCGGTGCATGTATCTCTCATACGTTTTATATTGGCTGTACAAATATTGAATACGTTGACTATTGTTTATTGTTAAACGTTTTAACATCATGTACAGATTTTAATGATCTGAGAAATTAACAGTTATCATTATGGTATCATCAATATCTGATTTTGTTGATTTTTAAGAAAATGATGTCAGTGAAGTAAAATGTAAGTGTTGATTTACAGGGTGGATATTTACAACAACAGGTTATGTCACGAGGACGAAGTTTTTAGTGGCTGAGTTTAATTACTTGTTATGACTGTTTGTCACGCACAACTGTATACCTGTGTCAATTCACTCAATATTCAACTTGGGATATTGCTGAAACAAATATAGCAATATTAATATTTTTGGAAGAAATAAAGATGAGTTATACATCTGTCTATTCTGTTTTATCGATGACTAATGGCTGTTATATGGAAACAGGAATTTAAAGGTAATAGCGACAGAGCATACTACATATATGATTTTCATCAAGTTTTATACACTTAAAAGTCGCCTTGTCGGGACAAAATGACTTGTATCCAGAAGTACTGACGTGAAAAAATTCGTCTACTCTACAAGTTAGATTTCATTAAAATGATCATAGTGATCATTCTCACCAAAAACTCCCGAATTTGGACAATAAAGTGAATAAATATCCCCCTAACGACCCATATTTGATACACAGACGTTCGTGAGATACAATAGATTACTGACATATGCCCTGTCGTATATGGAATGTTTTCCCACAGAGCACGATTGCTTGTTGGTGTACAATATAGAGAGATATCACGCACTTAGGTTGGTGGCAAATCGGGGCTCTGATCACAAACTGATAGTGTATGTACACCCACCTGTATGTTGCATCTAATGGGCCAACAAGCACGGCCCGGTTACTTCTGACAAAATATCCTTGGTTACTGATGTCAAAGTTATTGATAAGCAGATGTCAGATCACAGTTCCGTTAGCATGACATGGAACTGGAGTAAACCCATACCTAAACCTGTGCAAATTTCATGTCGGAACATAAGAAGTATTGACAAAGAGGATTTTAAACAGGACATTCTCAACTCCCCATTGTTTAGTGAAAGGTCAACAGTTAAATGTGCTGGGTAACATGTATAATTCAACATTGATACGTCTTTTTGACAAACATGCTCCAGTTCAAATGTTCAAAGAATGTACGGATGAGACCAGATTCTTTCTGGTTCAATATTGATCAAGTCCTCAATGCAAAGTCTCGACTTGAGATACATCGACAGATATATCGACACAAAAGACAGGAGCTTAATAAAGTTATTAGGAAAGCCAATACTGATTACTGCAATCATAGAATATTGGAAATGAAAGGTTGCAATGAAAAGTTCTACAAATTCGTCAATAAACTCATTGGTAAAGAAGACAAATTGAAGCTTCCTGAACATGATTCTGATGAGGTTCTAGCAACTCACTTTGATACCAAAACAAGATCATTCCATGCCATTCAACAAGATCTACAAAATTCTTCGAGTAAGTCAATGCAGAGATTCGTGATACACCTATTTGCGATGAATTATCTACTTTTAAACCTTTCTCCCAACAAGACGTTTAGAAAATAATAAAAGCATCAAAGAAAACAACTTGTTCCCTGGACCCTATTCGTACTTCTATGTTGATGGATTATTTAGATATACTTCTTCCTTTCATCACGAATCTGGTTAACTCAAGTATATCAAGTGGAGTTTTTCCAGACTCTCTTAAATCTGCTAATGTGAAGCCACTTCTCAAGAAAAGTGACTTAGATCCTAACAATCTAAGAACTATAGACCTGTATCAAATGTGTCCTTCATCTCGAAAATCATCGAAAAGGCAGTGAATATAAGACTTAAGGATCATATCCAAGAATGTGGACTTACGGATGAGTTCCAATCCGCCTACCGAGATAACCATAATACAGAAACTGCTTTGCTGCGAGTCATGAATGAACTAAGAAGTCGAGTGGACTCTGGAAATATTGCTTCTATAACACTCTTAGATCATTCGACAGCGTTTGACACTGTTGATCACAAGCTTCTACTCTCTAAACTTCATCTGGAGATGGGTGTAGCAAATGTTGCGCTTGCCTGGATAGATTGATTTCGTATCTGGGAAACAGATGACAAACTGTGGTTATACAACAAGCAGAGTCTGAACGCTTTTTCACTTTCATGTGGAGTACCTCAATGATCTGTGTTGGGTCCAGTGCTTTTTGTACTTTGTTCTACTAGTCTTGCTAGAGTGATAGAGAATAAACAAAAGGACCATCAATCTTATGCTGATGATATTCAACTGATTGACAGTTTAAAACCAGAAAATGCAAATGATGCTGTGCAACGTATTTTACTGATTGCACACATGATATCAAGTCCTGGATGTCATCCAATAAGCTGAAGCTCAATGATGAGAAGACAGAGGCATTGTTGGACATTCAAGTCAGCTCTGTTGAAGTCAGGATTGCTGCAATCCCTTTTGCTAACCACGGAAGATATCTTGGGTTCATCATTGATTCTCAGCTTACAATGGACTCACATATCGACAAACTTTGTAAAACGTGTTATTTTCATCTCTGAGGCATCAGTCAAATACGTCATCATATAACAAGAGATGCCGCTAACATTATTGTACAAATGCTTGTACATTCAAGATTCGATTACAGCTTATTGGTAATATCAGACAGTAAGTGTCAATTGTACAAAATCCAGAAGGTTCAGAACACAGCAAGAGGTCACATTACACCCGTACTTAAGGGTCTGCACTGGCTTCCCATTGACGCAAGATTCATGTTTAAAGTTCTTTGTAATATATAAAACTGTCAACATAATATGACTCCATCATATTTTTCAAATATATTAGAGGCCTTTACTCCTGCAAAAAAAAACCCATTCCCATTATTTGAATCTTCTCAAGATGCCAAAATGCAACAGCACCAGTAATGGACAAAGATCATTCGGTTGGCTGCGCCAAGACTTTGGAACCAACTTCCTCATGTCATTAATATGTCTTACTCACTGACTGTTTTTAAATCTCAACTCAAAACTCACCTATTTTCTATATATTATCCATAGACTGTACTTAATCATTTTCTCATATGGACTTAATTTCTTTGCCAAATTAATTCTGTAATTATTTATATGCTTTAATCGTTTCTACCATTTTTAGATTTTATTTACTAGTATTTTATATATATCATTACCTTCAATTTATTACTTTCTTCACTTATCTTACCCTTACTTATAAATGTCCATTATTATTATTATATTATCATCATTATCATTATTAAGCATATGTCAAAAGAAAGATATTGTCTCTGAAACATATTGACGACACGAACTTCCGCCACGTACTCCTTCCACAGTTACATGTATTAATTAATACGCAACACCGATGCAGGTCGGGATCTGCATGTTCAAATTGCATCTTCAAGCAGCTTACCACCCATGGTTTCTCTAGTTCCAGACGGTGCTCGAAGGTTTCACCGCAATGCATAGTCTCATGGCGTTGCATTTCTCCCTGTCATGATACTAGCAGCCGTGATATAAGTGAAATACTCTTGAAAGCGGCGTTAAACCACATATCACCTCACCTTCAAGAAGGTTATATTATCTTTTGTCAGTTTTTTAAAAATCACTAATAAACACTTATTAGATTGTTTGTACAAAAATGTCTCTTAAATTAGTGTATTGGTATTGAGAATGTATCTATTCACTCAATCTCAGTTAAATCAATGGATCCTAACATTCGTAACACTGAAACGCAGCGAGAAACGAGTGTTATGTTCGATCTGGTTTTAATGAGATTGGTATTCACTCGATCGTTTATCGATTATTTATAAACTTTTCTTGAACGCGATTGCTCAATGTAGCGCTACGTAGCAAAGCGAGCAAAACCTCGAGGAATCGCACCGTGTCGTTCAGGAGAGAATGCGCTACATTGAGCGCTGTTTTGAGCGATCAATGAGCGATTATAAGCGCTCGCTGTTATGGAACGGAGCCCAGGGAAGGATAGAGCAGAGCAGATTATTTTATGAGCGCTTCAATGTCTGCTGTCCTCGCTGCCTGTCGTGCCTGATGTAAGCAACCTGGAGGTTGCATGTGATTGGATCAGTCTAATTCCAAATCTGCCTCCCTTCGAGGGATACAATTTGAAAAATAATGCATCTACCGGGATACGAAGAGATTATGTAAATCCTCTACACAAGGACGGTTTGGCGAGGAAAACCCAGAACGATGTGAGTTCGTATCCTTGTTGGGGCATTTTTTGACAACTATTATTCCTATGAAAACGGCCGAATTTAATCACACTGGTGTTCAGATTTGTTGGTTAAATAAACTTTGCCGAGCAGTGTTGGCATTATCACAGTCGTCGTTTTCAGGAGAAGAGATCCTCTAAGTGATGCTTGAAATTATGAATGATAATACATATATCTTGGAACATTATTTACACCATATAATCATTATAGCAAAAGCTTTTAATTTTGAGGCTTAACAATAAGTCTACATTATATATTACACATTGCTCTACATGTACCAGTATTTACTAGTATATATAATAGAGGATGTAGGTCTTGTCATTTTTGCAATGATGCCTACACGTCTGACATTTTAAATTATGTGCAATTCATGCATTGACATCTACATCATGTCTATCTCCACAATGAACAATGCATATCCATCCTTGGTCAATTTGTTATATATATATATATATATATATATATATATATATATATATATATATATATTTGTTCAAGTAAGGGTAATCAACATGTCGTCCTTTTCATCCTTACATGAATTACATGTAATTGCGGTTGCTACTTACTTACACAATGTTGCTTCTGAGAAGTTACTAAGATCTAAAATTTTAATTATCAGACATCCATTGTACAGACTCCCATTGCATGTATATACTCAATTTTACACGTACAACAAGTGTATATACATATCGTTAGATTCCATACCACATCGAAACTGTACGTTCACACTTGAGTTCAACTGTACCGTTTCCAGGTTGTCACATTGCATGTGGTATTTTAAAATCACTATACTGTACATGCTAAATCCATTACCCTATCCTTATTTTTAAAAATATATGATACCAGAATTAACCCAATTCTTTTCAAGAGCTGTAGCACGTTTTTCTAACTGAAATAAAGTGATCTTACGAAAAGGTAAATACGTAATACCAATGGCTAAATGATACTCCTGAAACAATAAACTAAACATCAAGGATGTTGATGAACATATCGAACATTTTCCAGAAATCTATCGCCGTGAAATAAATACACTTAATTTTTCCTAATGTTTTTAAACTTAAAAAAAGCCGAGACATTGCATTAATTAGTAAAGGTGTTTTCCAGTCTATATATAGACCAAGTCTATTATTTTCAAGCGCAAAGTATTATGGTCTAGCTCACACACAGTAAACAAAGACACGAGAGGTTATTTATTTACCATTTCATTTAATTATGTATTTGCTACAGATATTGGAATAATTGTTTTACCCAACTAGGTATTTTTCTTGAATTTTATAATTAATGAGAGTAAAACTTTGTCACATTTTGCTGGTCTTATCTCAATAAAAGGAACATTAAACAGGAAATAATTTGTATATTCTCAGGACATTTAGAAACATTGTTTGTAAAGCAATCGTCACATTCAGTAATATGTGACAAGGGTAACTTGCAAGAGAGACACGTGCAACACGTGCAGCACTTGGGTTGTTATGGCTACTTGCGCTAGAAACGAGCCTTCACGCTTCGGAAGCGCTAACTGTTTATGTAGTACGTATAACGCAAACAAGGGGATTCTGTTTATATGACGTCAGATACCCTTAGCGCGCGCTGGTTGAAGTGGTACTTCTCTTTGAAACCAAATTGCAATACATTGTCGTGATATGAAAATTATTTAACATATGCCATGTTGTAGATAAACAAATTCTCTGGCGAATGACGTTATAAGTATATTTTCAAAAAATTAGTTTTAATTTGAAACACTAACATCCTTGATGGCTCCTTAAGCTGTGCGGGTCCACACCACTATCGCTTTATACGTCGCACCATTTTCTTCGAATATGTATAACCGTTTTCTATGGATGCGGTTATCGGGTTGCGTAATTTGTTTTAGCCGTTAACGTAGCAATATAAACTTTAATAATGAATAGCAAATTTGAGAAAACACTTTTGGATTTGGCTTTATTTGGGAACAACAGCCACATTTGTAGGCCTGCAAAGTTAAATAATAAAACAGATAAATTCGTATTAGAATTTATTTATGCAAAGAGAACCTTATTGAAAGGAATTTTATTTTATGCTGGTAAGAAAAAAAAAAGATGCAAATTTTATTAAAATCCAACTATTAAAGTTGTTGTACAAAACATAGCCATTTATATAATCTTAGAGATCCCCTCCTTCGTCAATAATAACTTATTATTTGCTTAATTGTTATGTAAATTAACTTCTATATTCGACATTACTTCATTTGTCGTCTGTACACATGTGCATCACTCTGTAAAACAAAACTGTAGCCTTGGCCTATTACCTCCATCAAAATGAAAAAAAGAAATGCTATCCGTAAGGTATAACTCGCGCCAATGTCCATCACTGGCTAATTTAAGGGTCGCCAAATCAACGATTTAATTATCAACAGTCAGGATTTTTTAAATGGACCTGGTTGCAAGTCAATATTTTTGTGACTGCAGTAATGGCGACCACCACGTCACCAGCTCGGACTCAGATGAAAGATGAGAGAAAACGTCACCTAAGTTCAGAAGATCAGGTTACAACGGATAACAATAATAAGCAAAAGTGGAATGGTGAGAAACTTTCTTTATTAGGAGGAAAATCGGATTATTTGAACACGTCAGCGCTACCCGAGAAATCAGTGAATGTTATACTTCACGCTCTCAAGGAGATGTCGGCTCACTTCGATAAACGTTTTAACAACATGGAAGAACGAATTCTTGATAAAGTAAGTTCAATGCTACATCATGAAATAAGAGACATTCGAGCTGAATTTGATGATAGATTGTGTCAAGTTAACAATGATGTGCCCCAGTTACGAGACGAACAGTCGCGTATGCATGACACATTCAAGTCTAATATCTGTGAACTAAAACAGCGAAGTGAGTCTAAAGAGACAGCTCTGCATCTTACTCTAATCATAAGAAATCTCGAGGAATCGAAAAATGAAAACATTGTGAAGAAAGTACATGGTGTTTTTCGAGACGGACTTAAGCTAAGTGAAGTGAGAGTGGATAAAGCAGTAAGAACTGAATAACGGGGTTCACGGAAGCTCAGGGAGAGTAAAAACTTTGAAAATGTTTTCATTATGAGTGACAAACCTCTACACGAGCGTATATTCGAGTCGAATATGCACGTGCTAGCGGAGACAGTGGGAGAGGGACAGCTCAAGCTAGCGGGTAGCAGACTGTACCATGCTAGGGAGAGACAGGACAACAACCGGCGCTACAACGGGGACAGACGCGGCAACAGGTACGACAACAACACTTCCTCACAACGTGAATACAACAGATATAACAGCACCGATTCGTCACAACACGGGTACGACAGATCTACACATGACAGGCGTCCACGTGGCCATGTTTACCAACAACGGTCACGTGATATAGACGAGCCGACCAATCAGCGACCAACATATCAAGATGAGGACCGGATGTCAACAAGTGGGCGTTACCGAGGCAGCCGATCGCCTGTTCGTCGGGAAACAACTAACCACTAGGTACGCGGCGGGTGCTGGTTGGTCAAAGGACTGTAATTCACAAAACGCAACTCTTCGGGAAATCTGCGCTAAACACTCCGACTTTGATATTCTAGGGATAACGGAGACACAGCTCCGTAATGATGACCAGTTAACTGTGGATGGGTACAAGTGGTACGGACACAATCGAGACCATCTACATCGACGTGCCCCCCGGGGCTCCGGGGGAGTTGGATTTTTAATAAAGAACACTTTTTTAGATATTAACGAAGTTTCAATATAAGATAAATCACATGAAGGTATATTGTGGTTAGCAGTGACAAACAAACATGATCACTCTACTAGTTACATATGTGTATGCTACCTGCCGCCTGTTAACTCTTCGAGAAATATATGTGCAGAGGACTTCTATAATACTCTGCTCTCGCAGGTGCATGAGTTTCAGAATGTGACTTATATTTGCGGTGACTTTAATAGTCGCTGTGGTGATGAGACTGATTTCATAGAAGGCGTTGACTATCTACCTGAAAGACATGTTGTTGATTTTACATGCAATATTAACGGTAAACATTGTATTGATTTTTTAATAAGTGCTAATTTATGTATACTGAATGGGCGTAGTTCTTGTAGAAATGATTTTACTTTTGTATCTAGCCAAGGGATGTCAGTTGTTGACTACTGTTTTGTCCCATACGAGCATGTGCACAAATTCAGTGATTTTAAGGTGACCCTTCCCTCACAGTTGATGAATGAAGCAGGTTGTGTAGGTAATGTGGACGGCGAGGCTCTTCTCAAGTTGGATCACTCTTTGCTTACATGGTGTCTAATATGGTTACTTCAATCAACTCTGATGATAAGAAAAATAATAACTCTGACTTTGTTGACAATATTTTAACAGGGAAACCACCAGCTTACTTTCTTCAGTCAAATGAAGTCCAAGATAAATTAAACGTGATTATACAGGACCTGGAGGCTTCCACTAAGGATCAGTATAATATTGACCTCTCGTATGATAGATGGGTAGAAGTCGTCGAACAGGAAATGAAAGACAAACTTCCAGTTAAAAGAGTATTTCTTCATGAAGGTGTAAACAATAAAAGAAGACGTCAACAACAGAAATGGTGGACAGAAAGTTTGACAAATTTGTGGAACGAACTATGCATATCATGCACAGAGAGAAGGTGGAGGAAAGCAGATAAGAGTAACATACCACACACTAAACATACTTATATACGATTAAGGAAGGATTTCGATCGAGCGGTTCAAAAGCAGAGGAGATTATTTAGCAATAAGATTCATCAGGACTTGGAGGAACTTTGTGAAGAAAACCGGGACGAATTCTGGAGAAGCATTGGGAAATTGGTGTAGGGCAAGAACGTCAGAAGTTAATCCCGATGGAAGTGACATTAGATAATGGTGAAGTGTCTCGGGACAGTGCTGATGTATTTAGTAAGTAGAAGTCAGACTATGAATTATAATTAAATGGTGAGAGAGCCGGGAATGACGTCACGATTGAGAGTCTGACGTCAGAGGATAAGGAAGATATAATATATATAAGGAAGACATTAGCTTAGATGACGTCAGATCAGCGCTGAAGAAGGCAAAGAATGGAAAAGCACCAGGCGTGGATGAAATCCCAACCCAGCTACTTAAAGGAGAACTGACTGTGTATCTTTTACTAAGACTTTTATTATATGTTTTAAGACAGCCAAAATACCAACGATGTGGTCAGAGGGAATTATTACGCCAATACCTAAATTTAATATGGTAGATAAATCAGACCCGCTGAGCTATAGAGGAATCACCTTAGCTCCAGCTATATACAAACTCTATTGTGGGGTGCTAAACGCGCGACTGTTATCTTGGGCGGAGAGAAATGATATTTTAATGGATGAACAGAATGGCTTTAGAAATGGAAGATCGACAATGGACCATATTTCATCAATAACAAGTATAATTGAAACTAGAAAATTGTCAAAAAAGTGTACCTATGCAGCGTTTATTGACTTTAAGAAAGCGTACGACTGGATTGATAGGGATATTCTGTGGAGGAAATTACAAGATTCAGGTGTTGGAGGAAGAATGTTAACAACCATTAAGTCACTTTATGAAAACGTCAGATGCTGTGTTCGTGTCAACAAATTATTTACTCCATGGTTCTCCGTTAACAGAGGTCTCAAACAAGGTTGCTTGCTCTCGCCTTTACTTTTTTAATTTGTATATAAATGACTTCGTTTTTACCTTAAATTCGTCGACTAAAAATAGCAGTGCTCGCATATGCTGATGATATTGTTTTATTAGCGGAGACGGAAGAAGATTTGCAATGTTTACTTGATGCAGTGGATCAGTGGTGTGTGACTAACAAGATGGCTATTAACCCAGATAAATCTAAGATAGTACATTTTTGGACTCCATCTATTACTAGATCATCTACAACGTTCAAGTGTGGAGATGCGGTTTTAGCAGTTGAGGACAAGTATCACTATCTCGGTGTCCTGCTAAGCAAACATCTTGACTATAATTTTATGGCCAAATCAGCAGTGAAATCCGCAAACAGAGCTCTGGGACTTTTAATAACCAAGTTTAAAAGTTTAGGCGGAATGCCTTACAATGTCTACACTAAACTGTACGATACCATGGTCTACTCAGTTTTAAGCTACGGGGCAGCAATCTTGGGAACAACTTAACATTCGGTCATTAATGCTGTACAACACAGAGCACTTCGCTTCTTCCTTGGTCTTGGAAAATATGCTCCGAATATTGCTGTCAACGGTGAGATGGGATGGAAACCTCCTAAAGTGCGTAATTGGGTATCGATGTGTCGACATTGGACAAGAACTGTGAACACAACGAGTCGAAGAATAAATAAACGTATATTCACATGGGCCAATGCAAGCAAGAAAAAAAATTGGAATTTTAAAGTCAAATCTTTCTTGAAGAACATGGGATTCGAACACCTTACTGATGCCGAATATCTTGAGAAAAAGCCCTTCATATCTGCCATTCAAGAGGAACTACACAACAACTATCACCGGACATGGTCAGAAAAATTGTTTCAGGTGGAGGGAAGACAAGGGAAGAACAAACTACGAAACTACAGACTCTTCAAACATAATTATGTAACTGAGAAATATGTACAATGCTCACTTCCCAGGAATCACAGGAGTGCCTTCGCGAAATTCCGATGCGGGGTAGCCCCAATAAGAGTTGAAATGGGAAGATACGAGAACCTGCCTCATAACCAAAGATATTTTTTAACTGTTTTAACCAAGTGGAGGATGAAATCCATGTTCTTTTATACTGTCCCATTTACGCTACTATTAGGGAAAAGCATTTTAGAAAATGTCAAAGTATTAAACCAAATTTTAGTACTTTATCTTCTAAAGAAATGTTTTCTTGTATTTTTAATACTGATGATTTAATTTTTAGCGTCTCCAAAACCTGCCATGATAGTCTTATATTGCGTCGTGATATTTTATATGGATTACTTATGACTTTTTATCTAGCTCTTTTAAATATGTATATCGCTTTCGTTGTATTTTTGTAAATATATACTTTTTAGCATTATTTTGTACATTTTAATGTTATATTGTCTCTCATAAGTCGCTGAGCGACTGGTCGTACATGTAGTTAATATTAATGTTTATTTATTTTTAATGATGTACTTTTATATGCATTTCTGTAACTACGAGTGAGGCATGAATAAAAACATCTGTCTGTCTGTCTGTCTGTCTGTCATTTGTCCTTTTGTTATTCTTTCTTTGTTATCTTTTTGGAAGAGTTCATTTTACAGGGATCTTGGCACAAGTCATGCATTCATTCATAGTGTATATTGATGGCAGTGTAGGCGAAATGGGTTGCAGGTAATATGAGGATCGACATGCCCCGTTGCACAAGGCTCAACGGTAACCTAAATCACTTTTAAATAGTTTTAAGTGTAATAATAAAGGATGATACTTAGGCCAACCTATATGTTTAATGCTGTTTTGTGCAGACACCCCCTCAATCATAGTATTATCGACGTCGAGATAGCATATAGTCCAGTCATTCTAGCTCAAATTTTGACAAACCTACAACAAATTGCAATAAATAGAGGATATCTGTCTTTTCTTGACTAATACCATGTTTATCTCATCGAGTGAGGTAGAAAGGTTATATTTTCACGAGTGGCGCAGCCACTGGTGAAAATATATAACTTTTCTACCTCACGAGATGAGATAAAAATGGTATTTGTCAAGAATTGACGGATATTCTATTTATTATATGTTAGTATCCATGTAATTACGTCCGAAAAGGGTCGCTTTCACGCCGAGCGGCCGCTAGGAACAGCCCGTCAGAGTAACACTGTGACGTCATAAGCCAAATCGCCGCATGATACCATTGTTTTATGACGTCAAATTATATCAGTCACCGTTCGCAGTGAAAATATAAGTTATTTTCACTGTAGCTTGATAGACAGTTTATTTCACTGATAAATCCCAGTATTTCACCGTTCGTCATATAATAAAAGAAATTATTTGTGTATTTAAATCTATGACACTTACTGATCAATATAACAAACGTATAGGAAAATATAGTCAACGATATTTTGTTTATGATTGTATGAAATTGGGGTATGTGTTTTATCCTTGTTTGATTTTCAGAAACGTTATATTACAGACATTCATTTCTAGTTGATAAGACATCGTTATATTTTAGCAGATTACTTCCTTAATTTACATAAAATTATCAACTTTCATCATCACTCATATTTTGGAGAAGTATTATAGAAATTATTTAAATAATACGTAATGTGGTTGCCATTGAAACGCCGGAAGACCCACTAAAATGTTTCGAAAATGTTCACTTCACACATTTAAAACAGCATCCTTTATTCAGTATAAATATACACTAGCATATCTTGAGAATAGAATAAAATACACCAACTTGAAAACAACAGTAAGTTTAATATAAATTTTAGCGTGAAATATGTGATTATTATATACAAAAACATGCCATTAGCCTTGATATCTACCGCAGCATATGTGCACGATCGACTGTTGCTTTAAAGGTAAATCCATTGTGTGGTTTGGGGTCACATATGCTAACATATGTTATAAATTATGTTATGTTATCGGGAAGTACTGACTGGAGCCGAAAATTGACATTTTGATCTTAGTTAACTAAGTATATTGACGATATGAAGGTAAAAGAAGTGATTTCTGATCGAAAACCGGACAATGTACGCGTGTGGCGCGCGCCAATCTTGTTTATAACAGACAAACTGATAAATTTGGGTTGATCATGTTTAATAGGTCGTATAACTACTGTGCATGTGAATGGGACATGTAGTTTCCGTTTCTGCACATGCATAATGATATTTTCCGAATTTTATTGGAAACTAGTAATTATGATATATTCGGTGATTCGGAATGAATGTGCAAGCCGAGTGAAGTTATTTGCACTGTAAACAGCACATTTGGTCGGAACGTATTAAAGCCTAATACAAATGCTGTGGAGCAGGGTAGTCCATGTTTCCGACATGTGCATTTGGAGAACACACAATCCGTCTTACAGTTACAATGGACAACTTTGAGTAGCTGCTGTGGTGCTGGTGGTTTGTCCATTTTGACAGAAGCCAAGAATCCATTCTTGTTTTCCCATCCCCAATCCAGAGGATTCATATCAGCTGGTCGATCTCCCATCCACTCTCGTATGGTGTTGTATGATTGTGTAGTTGCTGCTTCATTCTATCGACAAGGTCACACACTGATAGTTGTTCTTCGTGATGTTCTTCAATACATTGCAATGTGGTTGAAGACTTTGATCTTTCTTCATCTTCAGGTCTTCCAACACGCTGACGTTTAGTGCTATGCTGTACAACATTGGATTTGGGCATCTGTTTATATGTTCTGAAGTTCACACTACAAGTGTTATGGTACACAACATCCTTTGCAATAGGATGCAATGTTCAACTCATCGACAAAATTGGTTACATATAAGGACATCGCGTGTGCCTGTCGAGGAAACTGAAGGCATTTCTTGGAAAGAAATGACACGTCACATTAGATTGCCCATTGAATGAGACAGGCGGTTGGTTTGCATTTGAGAACTGAAAAGGTAAGATGTACTTGAACATTTTACAAAACACTTTTAGACATAATGTCAACAACACCCTGTTTATTTCGTTGATCAGGCAAACTGATTAATTACCAGTGAAACACATGTGGTCAACGAAGGCGGCAACCCGCGACCCACTTTCGTGCAAAGCGTGGTTCACGCCCTGTTTGGATATCGCTGTGCATTGGACATTTTGATAGGCCAAGTCGTTGATTTCAGAAAATTAGGAGCATGAGTTAGAAAATCGGAGGAGTAAATCCGATACTGACAGGTGAAATGCAGTTTATTCGTAATGACATCGTACGTTTGGCCATACATATTTCATGTACTTACGATATTCCTTATTTCCTAGAAATCGCTTTAAATTTCTGTGATCACTGTACGTACTGCTTGCAAACCTGTTTGGAAACACAAATGAGCTTTGTGTAAAACTCTCTTACAATTGACTAAGTGTTGAAAACGGACAATACACTAGGTAACTTATGTCATTCAAACAAAATAGTTTCGCACGACTTAACGCACCATCTATATGTGTACAAGTTTGCGAAATATCAAAAGTCTCCAAATGTCCGCGAATAGCCGATATTATAAATAACGTTAGATCTACATACATAACTGATATGTTCAATTTATGATAACTTTTATAAAATGATAGATGAACCCAATATCGGAGTTGAAGACATCTAGACTCTTCTAGTAGACTTACATGGGCTCCTAAATATTTATTCACTTCTTGGGCTTTGGTCTTTGCATAGTAATCGAATTATATTCCGATTTTTTAAGCTGTTAAATTCCTTGTGCACGTGCATGGCGTATTAAATAAATGAATATGACGTAGGGCGTACTAGTGATCGAGCAACTAAACCGTTGGTATTGCGCTATCAAGTTGAATCTCACAGATACACGTCAAACTACAATGCTGTAGGCCCTATATATATATTACTTATATTACCTGTATCTTCTTGTCATAATCCAGGAATCTGTTAGCACCAGGACCATATTAACGGTGCACGTTTCATCAGAATGGGAATATTGTGTGTAGGATTATAATCACAGTAACGATTACTGGAGAGGTTTTTGTGGTCGATTTTCGAGCCTTATGGGTGACATATGGTGGAAATCTGCCGGAGAAATGTATTGTTGATGGGCACGTCCCTTCATTTGTGAATGTCACCAATTCTTAGCGTACATTTTGATCTGATGTTGAATAGACCCCTTAGATCGGCTAATGGCTGCCCTTTCTCCTTTACTCTTGATTGAAAACATATTTTATTCATTTAAGAAATGGAATGGGCACAAGTTGTGAAACTTATAGAAGCCCTCTCCACGTAATCAACAACTATTTGACAAGGCTAAAATACATAAAACAATATATGCAGAAGAGAGTAAGAAATCTACAAGTGACGGAGTGGGTAAACATATGTAATATACATTATTAAGGCAACACACAATTGGAAATGTTATTCTTATGACAAAATGCACTTTGAATATTGTAAATACGTACATTAGTATTTATGTATTAATTGAACCGTTGACTCTTTCAATGAATTTATGAACATGGTGAAATATGTTTTTATTGATTGTTTGTGGAAGATTTGGGTTTCCATACAGGATTGTATATATCTTTACTCTATTTGATATATGGGGTGTTTAATAACGATATCGAGTTACTATGTATATATTTATAATTTATTGATTGACTGTTCCACTTAGATACTTTGCATACTTGTTCTCTGTTGGCAATCTTAATCACGCCAACAAAACGTGCTTCCGTATTGTATGTTATAGGCCTGAGTCATAACGACGGAAATGATAGCGCATTTAATGTTAGTTATCCAAGTTATCACTAATCATCTAGCCAAATCATGAAACCACCTCGAGGTCAATCTGGACCCCCCCCCCCCCAGACCCGCCACTGGCTGTACAGCCCTGTCGTCGAGTCTAGACATGCAAATAGATTAACAGTTAGGGACTAGAATAGTCAGTCCCATTTAGTACGCCGTATACGGAAAATAACTACCATTCGTTCTATTTTAAATATTTTAACAACACATGATAATATTGTATACCATGATAAAAGGTTAAGGCCGGGATTCCATGTGTACGGAGTGCGTAATGCGTACACTTTGCACTAAAATGGTAGTAGTTGATTCCATTAACACGTAATTAATGCGTGGTGCGCAGAAAGTAGTACGTGTTCCCCGGGACACTCACAAGAGTGTGGAGATTCTCCTGGAGTTTTCCTATTACAGATCACGTGGTTTTACAAACAAACTACACGTGTCGACATGTCTCGCAACGTTATACCTGAATCAATTCTTGAGAACTTGAAAACCCACCTCTTTATGATGCTTCAAGGAAGGATTATAAAGATGTCCTTAAAACCAATAACATTTGCTATTTTTTTTTAATAACGATATACAAATCCAACAATTAGCAAAATATCTTCTTCAATCTCAAGTTTTCTCTGAAGACTCTTGTTATTCGACATAGCCATCAACTGTCCATATACTTGATGACGTGTTATTTATCATATTTACATTGATTTATACACACATAGGGGACGTTACAAGACAGCGAGTTTAACTAGATTGCATGCAACGTTACATAATTTGTGTAATATACAGTCTCCGACTAACACGATTACACAAGGCGTGACATGTACATTATTTCGACATCACTTCCGTGTTATTATTATAGCGGTCAGCACGTCCGTGCGCCCGTCTGTCCGTCAATCCGTCCGTGCGTCCGTCCGGTTTTTGTTCCGCTCAAAATTCTGAAACCAGTTGCTAAAATTTTACGAAACTTGATATGTACAATCACCATGATGTGTACATCTGCCTTTTGTATGTTTCATACCCTCATTTGCATAATTAATGCAAATTTTCTCCGTTTTTCATCTTCGTCATTCACACTTTTTGTTCCACTCATAACTCAGACACTAATTGTTCAAATGTTACGTAACCACTGATGTGTACATCTGTCATTTTTATATTTCATACCCTCATTTGCATATTTGTATGTTTCATACCCTCATTTGCATATTTAATGCCATTTTTCAAATTTTTCGACTTTTACTTCTAAAACATGCTTACAAGTGTAATACTTACATGCATGTACATAATTCTTTGTATAGTACGAGCACCTTGATATATATTTCATTTAGATTTGTGTTTCTTATCATCAACGTATTGAAAAAGACATTCTTCATGACATTGGCATTATTACTTTGCAAAATAGATATAAAATTGATCATCGTAGGAGATTCGCTGAACTATTTTGATAAGTATTTTATTCCAATATCACAGTACATGTATGCATCACAAACATTAAATACATGCCACTCATCTTCAACAACATAAATATCATTTAACTTACAGAATAGACAATACCTCTCAATGTATGCGACATGTGTGTATCTACCAGTATCTACTGCTAATTTAAAGTTACAACATCGAAATCTGCAAATATAATTTTTAAATATTGAGGTATACCATTACTAATTAAGAAGCTCTGTACAATTAATACAGATTTGAGATTGTGTTATTGTTATACAGAGATCATTGCCAGAATTGGGATAAATTATCATGTAATCTATGTCTAAATAATTCCTTTTCCCCAATTTCCTGGCTTATCGAAATCCAAAGCCAAATTTTGCATAACATGATGCAAGCTAACCAGCACATAAATCTAAGTCTTGATGATTTTTCACTATTTTTTTTAAAGATTTCTTATTTCATGAATCTGAATACAGGTGCATGTGTTGTGTAAATTCCAAGTTTTCTTGAAATATACATGTGAACTTCAATCTGATTTCCTAAGATATTTGCTGTTACATTGGTTGCTTATCAAAATTTTTGTTGGCAGTTTCTGAAAATAAAAAATGGACGGAAAAGGCCAATACCCACCGCCATATTCTAATCATCCGGGCCAAGGACATCCACCCCCGGGACATTATGATCAAGGACCACCCCCACAAGGATACCTGCCACCCCAACAAGGGTACCCTCCACCCCAGGGATATGGGTACCCTGCACACCCACAGGCAGGGTACAGTCCTCAGCCATACATGCCACCGGTACAGTACCACTCAAAAGTTCTTTACTAGTGATAGGGTTACACAGCGCGAGTATGGACATGTTCACAGTTGTGATACATCAGGCTGCTACATTGTCTCAAGCGGGGAATTATAATATGTTATATTGTCAGTGGATGAAATAACGCCCGTCAACCGGCACCTGGTAACTTTTTATTAGGGTTGACTATTGACCCACAAGGACCATTGCGATAGCGATAGTCTATTGTTATTAACCATTGCGATATCGATAGTCTATTGTGACCTACTATTGCAATAACTATTTCGATAGATTATCAATAAACAAAAAAGAACAAATTCTAGACCATGTTTTATTGTCTTTACTTTTAATCTTTTTCTTCCAAAGTCACAGAATTTAGTGCAAAAGTGACAAAAATGAACTCTCTCATTTTCCTATTGTTATTTTTAGCTGTCCTTGATCTGTTTTAGGTACAGGTAAACAACTGCATTGAATAGGCATTGAAACTATCGATAGTAAACGGTGCCTTGTATTATTTCGTGAAGTAAAGGTCACATGGAGAAAGTAAACACATCAGCGTGATCACTGACATTTTCGGTCTCGAAAAAATGACAATTAAAATACATTTTGAGAACAGGAATTTATTTCAATGCTAGTAAACAAAGATATACACATACGTGGCCATTGGTAATTTACGCGAAAAAAATCTTTGCCGTTTATAATCAATGCATGTTCATATTTATTTAAAAAATTACATAGGTAGAGAGACACCCAACTTGGTATCCCTCAGTTAAAATTGGCTGCCTTCAGTTAAAATTGAAAGGACGGATAACTCTCATCTCATGTCCTCGAGCAGTTATATGTTATATTACGTACGCTTCCTTCAACATGACTAGTGCAACTGGTTTCGCCATACCGAACATCACGGATTATACAATGGTTTGATTTTAAAAGCGTGAATATTTAACGTTGCAATATTATGAACTTATAAATGCTGTGACAGGGTTGATATTACTCCGCTGTCCCGTTCCTTTATAGTGCTATAGAAAAGCCTGTTCGTTTGGGTTTTTGTTCATAGAGAACAATTAGTTATAGTTTCCTTATCGGATGGACAAATAGAACAATTAGTTATAGTATCCTTATCGGAAGGACAAATAGACATCATAAAGTTTTACATTATCAGTTCACATTTAGCTCATTTCGTTAGTTCATATTAAGAGAATCACATTTAGTTCCCTGCTTCATATAAAGAGAATCACATTTAGTTCCCTGCTTCATATTAAGAGAATCACGTTTAGTTCCTTGAGTTTTTAGTATACCAGTTTATTTCATCATTACAAGCTTCCACTGCAAAACATAACTCGTTCCCCTTTCATATCAATATTATGTCCCTCGTGAAATAATTTTGGTTTCTTTACTATCAGGGTCTACAACCTTACTATATCCGAGGTAGAAGGATTTCTCTATATTATCAACCATTTTTAAGTGTAAAACAGGTTTTGTTATTGTGTTATATTGAGGATCCCTGGTAAATAGAGTCGTACATAAAATCCTTGTTTGGAACCTAGAATCCCTGTGTACAGCCGCGTTATATAAGTTACTTCTTTACCGTGGAATCTCATCTGCCTCGTAGGCGCAGTAGATTAAAGCGCTAGCTCACGTACGATGTACGGTGCTGGCGAATACGGGTTCGAGACCAACTTTCTTCATATTCTCTTATATATCTGAGAATATTTTCAAAATTAGTCTTAGATAGTTTCCTCAGATCTTTATTTTCAAGTCATCTCAGCAAATATATCAGGGTTTAAATCATTGTAATTCCTCCTAACAGGGTTTACAACCCACCTATGAACTCCTGGTCCTCGCCGCTCTGGATCCGCTACTGTAATTTAGTGATTGATATAATTACTGTTTTTCCCCAGGTTCAACAACAACAAAATACCAACGTGGTTGTCGTGGGAGGAGGGGCACCCGCGCAGACAGTAATCGTAAACCAACCGTAAGCGAGAATAAATCTTGTGCTCATGTCTTCAATCTTACAGTACGATATATAGGTGCAGCTGCACTGATAGAACACCCACTGGCATTGTTACCCTCCCAGCCCAAGTATGTACAGCTCATAGAGATACTACAGGTCGATGCAACAAGTTGTAACTACATGTCGCAATGAAATAATGGGCCTTAACACGAGAGGACCATGAGGGCGCGTCGACGTCTTCTCAATTCTCCCGGTGCATAGGCCACAGGTGAAGTTTAGCGCAAATACGTTGCGCAACAGAGATGAACGATCAATTTTCCCTATGTGCGAACTTCGGGAAAACTGGTCGTTCGTCTCTGTTGCGCAACGTATTCGCGCTAAACTTCACCTGTGGATAGGCTTATATAGCTAGGTTCCTGGAGTAGACCATATATTGGCATATAGCATATTTCATCTTCTTTGAAAATTGCGCTAAAGAGGTGTGTACACATTCAACAGTCTTTGTCTGTATGTTTTATATGTTGTATATGTTTGTCTGTTTGTTTTATATGATGTAGCTATGTTTGCTTGTTTGTTTTATATGATGTATCTATGTTTGCCTGTTTGTTTTATATGATGTATCTATGTTTGCCTGTTTGTTTCAGAGACCGTGTGAACCACTGTCTGCATTGTTGTATCTCGATATTCTTCCCTCCCTGGATCATCGTCTGGATTTGTCTGGTAAGAGTAGGGCCGTCTTCAATTTTTTTATTTAAACAGTACAGTTAAATTCTTTAATTCTTAGTTTTTTAATTATTAATGTTAATTTTCAGACTGGCAATTTCGAAAAACAAACCTTGATTAGTATTTAAATACCTATCTGTTGACTAGACCTACTATGCCTGCCTCCTCTTAGGCATGCTTAATTCAACCTTTAACACAGACGAAACTTCAAGGAAGTAGAGTAGGGATACGTAAAATCCCTACCCAAGGGCGGTTACTCGGTAGTCTCATGACGTCACTTCCATATGCATAAGCCTTCACTCTCCTCTCAGTTGCAGAGCAATGGAGACACACATGTCTTCGCTCTCGACTTTGAGCATTTGTTAGCGTTATTCTTTGCTGCTTAGCTAACCTTTTGCTTCTTATTCGTTTAAGAGGTTATTGTACGTCTTAATCTCCTTTCATCGGTTAACATTTTGTCCTTGGCAGAATGCTTATTGTTGGTGTTGAGTTCAATCAAAAACGTACTATTTTAAAATAGTTATTATTGTCCCCCGCCGCCGTAAGTACGAAATGGAATAACTCAAGTACTATTTGCTGGAATCTATTTCATATTTTGCATATTGGTTCATCATAGGGAGAGTAATGTTTCTATAGAGTTTTGTGACTTTGACCTTCTTTTCAAGGTCACAACGAGACTGTCATTTACCATTGTCAGCCGGATATCTCAAAAACATTTCACAGGATTCTTTTTCATATCTTACACATAGCTTCTCCAAGGGAAGAAAAAGATTATATTCTAGTGACCTTAACATTATTCTCAAGGTCACAGCGGAACTTCGATATTTTCGACATGTGAATGTAAATGTTAAGCTTGTCCGCAGGATATCTCAAGAACTGTTCACTGGAAGCTATCAAATCTAACATATATAGCAACTCCTAGGGAAGACAAAGGACCGGTTTGATTTTGGCGACCTTGACATTATTCTAAAGGTTACGGCGGAACTTTGAATTTTTCGACATGTTAATGTGAATGTTAAGCTTGTCCGCAGGATATCTTAAGAACTGTTCACTGGAAGCTATCAAATCTAACCCATATAGCAACTCCTAGGGAAGACAAAGGACCGATTTGATTTTGGCGACCTTGACATTATTCTAAAGGTTACGGCGGAACTTTGAATTTTTCTACGTGTTAATGTGAATGTTAAGCTTGTCCGCAGGATATCTCAAGAACAGTTCACTGGAATTCCATCATATCATATCTTACCTCCTAGGAAAGACAAGGGGCTGGTAAGATTTTGGCGACTTTGACATTATTCTAAAGTTTTTCAGCATGTTAAGCTTGTCAGGTGGATCAATATCACAAGAACTGTTCATTGGATTCTGATCATTATCTTACACCAATGGTTCTTTTAGGGAAGATTCAGGGCTCAGCCCATTTTGCAGAGCCTGACATTATAATTCAATTTTGAAGTATTTATTTGCGGCGGGGGATCATGTCACCTTAGTGACAACTGCTTGCTTCACATTAAAAGGGTATGTTGTTGGAGTCTGTCATATAGGTCAAACAATATCAATGGTGTCATTTTATCGAGAAGTCTCGAACGATATGCTGAATATTTCCATTCTAATGCAAAACGGTTCACTATATATAGTGATAATTCAAAGGTATATAAAGTCAACAATATACCGCGCTACTAGAGCGGCAAATTAGTCAAACGTAATTTTTGACAATTATCTATAGCAGACACAATTACAGATTTGGGTTGGAAGAGTTTCACAGTTAATAAAAATATTATACATGTAAATGGGGCGAGTAATTTCGGCTTCTGCACGTGTATTCAACTTTTATTGAAGACTACCGCTGTTCAATTTTTATTGAAGACAAATTCACATGTTTGACATTTAGAAATGAATATAATATGCAACCGATCTGAACATAGACCAGTATTGGTATTTTGGCACGTATTAAAACCGAATAAAATTTGTCACTTTCATACATATTTTTTCTTTTTTCTTTAGTGTATCTGCAACGGCTGTTAGCACAAGGGAGATAACTTTGAAGAAGAGAGAGATGAAATCACAACCACTATGATAGAGGATTTCTATCTTACATTTTTATTTCGCTTCTTGTCAATATACTTATTCATCCATTGGCTTGTATGTTGTCAGTTATCACGAACAATCATTGCAGTTTAAAATGTCCTAAGACAACGGTTCAACGGTACCTTTAATATTAGATTAATATCCCGTTTGAAATAGGGACAGGGCAGGGCAGTAATTCGCGCGTTCGACTTCGGATCAGGTTCGGGGTTCGAAAAAGATACAAATTCATTGATTTATTTGACTCGATGACTGAAATACCGCTCTAACCTTAAAATTCAATGGTACTTATAGAGATTTACGAGGCGTTTGACCTTCCATTTTATAACCTGAAAACCTTTCTATTTCGAAGGGTTTTGATTTACACATTTCACCGTTTTATAAATGTTTACACCAAAATCATGTAGACACAATTGGTTATTGTAGACCAATAATAGTGTTCATAATTACACTTTTAAATGATATGTGTTCTCTTGATTGTTTGTTTAATGTATGCTTTTCAAATTTGTGTCTACTTCTGCAGGCACAACTAATAAGACACAAGTGACGTCATCTTCGGATGAAGAGCGTCGGGGTTTAGATCTGGCCATGAATATGCATGTAAAAGGATTGCATAGTTATAGCATATTAATTAACCCAAAACTTCTACCAGACACCATGGCTGGTAACTTTGAAAACTGATCAGCCCTCCTCAAAAGTTGTAAGTCCGACTTTAGTTTCGCATGACTGCAACAAAAAAGCCACTTACTCTTTTTCATCTGATATGGATTTGAATATCAAATATGACATGAATAAAATAATTTTATTCATTATTTGTTTCTTCTGTTGATATAAATTGTCATTTATTATGCATTATTAATCTTATTGGGGTAATTTTAAAAACACATCACCTCCAAACTGCACACGAAACCTCTCCTCGAACAAACTCTTCAAGAACTACTTTCTCAAACGAAATGCCACTGCACTAAATGGTTGTCTGAAATGGTAAAATGAACTGATTACGCATATTCCTGGACTAGAGTGTTTAAATAGTACATAAACTGTACTAAGATAGATTTAATAATAGAGCAGCAATTTATACTAGAAGAGAACTGCTGCAAATGAAAATAATAGATTCTCGTTTTGTTTCTTTCTGTGAAGCTGTTTTCATAAAATGTAATCACGTAAATAAATTGTGGAGGAAAATTGAAAGTTTGATGAAAATTAATCATCTTAAACACTCTCGATATCACCATATTGATCTAGATATTCTAGTTTTCAACAGCCAAGTCAGTATATTAACATTATACATCATGTTATTAGCCAAACATATATTCAAATCTCAAGTATCAAACAGAATGAATTATCCATAGAAATGTTTGTAAATATTGTCAAGGATGTGTTTAAGGTACTGTAGCACATTTTTTTTTACAGTATTTTGGACAATCCAGGACTTATTATGCATTGTGTATCCATTTAAGCTTAACATTGATAAATAAATAATTCAAAATCGCATTAATTAACCTGTAATCGATAATTGAAACGTCGAAGCGAAAAGCTTCAAAAGTGATGAGGTCCCAACATATATGGAGTGTAAATAGGTCTATCTGTATAGCGACAACTGTAGCAGGTGCTGTCATGGTGATTGTCAAACTGGACACATTCATAAGTTGCGCATATGATTTTGTGCATGTTATCACTTAAATGTACCGTTTGTTAAATTCACAATATTACAGTAATAAGTACTCAGAGTGATATGTATCCAGTTATTTATTGTATAATTTAAAAAAATAGAGCCATGGGCTCTGTAGCTCAATAGGCTTTATATAAATTGTCCTATTCAAATTGTCAACTTCTAAGTGAGAAGAATAACACAAAAGAAGCACTTTAAACGGAGAAGATGAAATAGGTCTTAAGGTCCTTACCCCTCTGATCTATCTTTGAGGTCAGAGTAAAAATCCCCTACAAATTATGTAACACTTGAAGATTTAATTCATTACTGTTGTTTGCTTTAAATTACCTCCCTTTAAAGAGCACATAACATCTCTAGATGAAATAGCTTTTCAGGTCATGACGTCTGTGACCTATATTTGGGGTCGCAGGATCATGGAATCTACAATTTAGAATCCTAATTGTCCAAGGAGTCTGCACACAACTTTTCAGCTCCCTAGACCTTTTGGAACTGGAGAAGAAGATGAAAATTGGGTTTTAAGGTTGTGACCCCTGTGACCCCAATTGAGGTCACAGGGTCACCAAATCTACAATTTAGAATTCCCATTAGCCAAGGAGTCTACACACAACTTTTCATCTCACTAGACCATTTGGAACTGGAGAAGAAGATGAAAATAGGTTTTTGGAGTAGAGTGGTCACGAGGCCAATATTACGATGACAATCATTTACAGAAATATCCTCAGAGCGCTGACATGCAAAGTTGGACATGTATACAATTTGGTGTACATGTAGATTGTTTACATATATGGCTAGACGTAAGGTAACTTTTGTTAAGGAGATTTATGAACTTCGGCGTGTTTGGGTTTAAATAATAGAGTTGAGGAACACATATGTAACGGATATCAGAGTACAAGGGAACTGGAGCAATACGTGATATTCATCGTCAACAACTTTTACACAATGCGAGCACATGGCTAAATGTATATCATCATCATATCCTGTAGGTTTGTACATCCAGTTTACTAATGCCACATCAAAATTGCATATAAATGGCATAAGTTGCTGAGATGTGAAATCATTTAAATAAGTTTCATGGGCAATGTCATTTTTGAATAATGAATACATTAGGTATTCATAAATAAACTTTCAATCTCAGATGACCATTCTTGGTAATATCATATGTCCTTACAACGTTGTATGCGTGATCTCCAACAACTTCCAAACACAAGCCATAACTCTTGCCAGTCTCCATTACTGGCTAATTGAGGCTTATTTGCAGTATTTCCTTAAGTTATCTGCTATAAAAAAAAAGTGGGGCCCACTATGCATTTCAGGTGCAGCGACCCACTATCTTGTCACAGCATAGCGAGGGAAATAATGCAAGGCCTAAATCAGTCAGTAATGGAGACTGGCAAGAGGTAAGACTTGCATTGGGAAGTTGGTCACGGCATAGCGAGGGAAATAATGCAAGGCCTAAATCAGTCAGTTATGGAGACTGGCAAGAGGTAAGACTTGCATTGAGAAGTTGGATCTCCAACTGTTTGGTGAACCATACATGTGCAAAACCATATTGAAATAACAAATTGAATATTCTAGCTGACGAGGTCCGGTTATTATCTCCATTTTCGTCAAGGATTTTCAGCATATTATAACAACGATTAGAGTGCCTTGTAATTGGATTTTAAGCATATAACAACGAATAGAATGCCTTGTAATAGGGTGTCTCAGTAATCGTAACCAGTAAAATATAACTTTGTGTTAATGTAAATGCAGTGGGTATCTTTCACATTCGGTAATTAACCGACACCCATGACAAACGTGCAACACATTTTCAATATTATGACGATACATTGTTTCCTTTATTTCTGCTCCATAAAGCAAAATTGGTTTGATTTTGCCATCAACAATATTAGACAATGTATCAGGAGAAACAGATTTGAAACGGCAACTGATTTGTTTATAGGGTATAATGCCTTCTCGGATTGTTTGCATAGAACTTCACAAATCTTCGAAAACAGATTTCGACATGAAAACGTTAATGTTATTCAAATATATTTGTAGTAGGAACAGATTCCAGTCTTTCAGAACCTATAAACCATTTTTCACTTTTTGAAAGTCCACCACCTTTTTGGATACAACAATCTTAGTCTTGTCAGTATTTATCGCTATTCCCTACTTTTTACAGTATATTTCAAGAGCATCTATAAATAATCTCAAAATAAAGGATAAATAAACCTGGTGACAGAAGACACCCCTGTCTGACGCCAGCAGTTGAGTTAAATACATCAGTCATAGTCTGCTTACTGAATCTAAAATCTAAATTCTAAAATAGTTGCATAACAGATATATGATCATGATGATTAATACATGATTATAACACAATAAATTTTAAAAATATTAAGCCTACTCAGGGTAGTGTCGTTAGATATGACAATTTGACAACGATCAGCGAACGTTCCTATTAAAATGTAAACAATGAGAGGTGAAACCAACAAACTTGAATGCTTTGTTACGGCACAACATATGACAATGTGGATCAGTCGAATGATAGGTTATTTGGTACTTCGTGGATATTCAGTGAGGAAAGATCTATATGTTTTGCTATTTATACGTTTTAATAGAAATACAGTGTTTTTCTCATTCCACGAAATGCACAATTACAAAGTTGCTGATACTCCGGGACAGCCCTCTCAGTAAATTAATACGCTACGCATTGATGCGTGGAGACTGTACTTTGACACGAGCTCCTGACACTGTTGTCCTCGGTGTGGACGAGCTTCAGTGCGTGACACAACAATCACAACAGACACTATAATATGTCTCTATTCGGGAAGGTAGCTATAATCACAGGTAGGAATATTGGATTATCGGGCGATGTATGCATTTTAGTGCATTCAAATCACAAATATCCCCCACCCTGGCTTACTAGATCTGAAAGAAGTGTGATGTGTGCAAAATCTCACTTATAAATATCAAAAACACGGATCGGCATTTACCACTAAAACGGATGTTAATAACATTTCGTTGAAAAGCATTCGACTGGAATGCGTTATCCAGAAACACTACATCATTGTTTCACTCTATCAGTGATAATGCAAATAAGGCATTTATTTCCATGCTCACTGATAGCGGGGAAACAGTGTTTAAGGGTTGTAACTAGAGCACTTGTAGAGATTAGATCGAAGCTATCTATAACACCTTACTTCGCTCCACTTAAAGGGACAGTCACCTTTTTTTTACGAGTCCTATTTCTCAAACTTTTTAAATGGTGTTTTCATCGGGACTACTGACTGTTGCCCTAAATAATACTTTTAATGTTAGTCGATTCAGTATAGTGACCTTACTATTAAGTGAAAGTGAAGTGATTTCTGATTGAAAACCGGACAATGTAACAAGGCTAGAACGTCAATTAGTCAAATACTATTTTCGAAAGTTATATAAT
This sequence comes from Gibbula magus, assembly GCA_936450465.1. Taxonomy (NCBI): domain Eukaryota; kingdom Metazoa; phylum Mollusca; class Gastropoda; order Trochida; family Trochidae; genus Gibbula; species Gibbula magus. The sequence goes on from OW388306.1 coordinate 28,489,604, forward strand.
TATCTTTCACGAATAACAAGAAAGATGGGTTGTTTACTTAGTCATAAAGGTACTGTGCATGTAAATGGGACTTGTAGTTTCGGTTTCTACACTTACGGTTTCTATGATTAAGGCTGCCTCTCGAATTTCTTCGAAAACAAGTAAGTGTCACATACCATGTATTTGGCATTTAGGAGGAGATATGAATTTCGGATTAAATGATGTGAACTAAAATCAGCAGAATATAGAATACTAATCGATGTCTCGTTTAATAACATATGTATGAAACGAGTTTGTTGTATGGTATTTAACGCGCGAAAGCGAGTTTGATACCGATGCCATTCACGAGTTTCATAAATATGCTATTAAACGGAACCGAGTTTAGTATTTTATTTAATACTCAATGATTTAAATCTCACTTAATTCCACGAATTAGCAGCGCTAATATTGTGACGTCATATTTATGCCATTTTGACGTCACATCAATCGGCAGCACGCAATGTTATTACACAATGTGTAATAACATTGTAGATTTATTAAATAGAGGATATTTGACATTTCTCGTCGAATACCATGTATATCTCATCAAGTGAAGTAAAATGTATATGTTCACGAGTGGCGCAGCCACGAGTGTTAATATATTATTTCTTCTTGACGAGATGAGATATACATGGTATTCGACGTGACCTGTCAAATGTTCTATTTATTAGATTTAACAAACCATGCATATAGTTGGTAAATGACGTTCATTTTATAAACGGAGCCTCCGAGATTGCCTTCCTTTCCACGGCCATCCTATTGTTACGATGACGTCATATGAGTAGAGTAGAATAACATGTTATTTCACTCAGTGAAAATACTGATTTTATTTTAACCAATAAACGCAATTTCACAACTGAAAATCGAATTGCAGATGATTGCAAGGGTTTGTTCATCTTCTGCACGCATCGGGTCACATATGCATTTTCTAAAAGTGCATGTATGGCCCGATGCGTGCGGAAGATGAGGGTATGTTGTGGTCACGGATATTTCCCCTATATTAGGCATATTGTTAGAGCTCTATTTCCAAAGCTATTTCAGGCATTAGTCATATTGTACTTAATTGAGATTTGTTTCTTTAGATTGTGAACCATAGATAATAAAACCATGCAGATCCTGATGATCTACATAGACACTGACCATTTTTCTATTAGGCTCCAGCTCCGGTATAGGAGCGGGTATCGCCGAATGCTTTGCCAAGGAAGGAGCGAGCGTATCTCTAACCGGAAGACACACAGACAGACTACAGGAAGTAGCCACCAAGTGTAAAGCTTCCGGAACGAACGTACGTCATCAAACTGTCATTTTGTTGGAGATGTTTACTGTCAGAAAATCAGATTCGAAAATAGAATTGGGAAGGTTAAACGTATTTCATTCTCAATGAAAAGGATTTGGAACAAGTCGTCTAACTTAAAATTAAACATGAAATTTAAAATACCCTCTTCTTGAAGTGTGAAACTTGACACTTGTGTATTTCTGCAAACGTTATTATAATTTACTTGAAGTTTGGTTTGGTTCAAATTTTATATGAAGATACTCCACTATTTGTGTTTCAATTGCGATTTTATTAAACACCAAATTTACACTTTTAAAGCCCATGCTTGCGACGTTACCTAACTCAAGAATCGCTTGAAATAACAAGCATTGGCTTACTGCTACATGTACTCCAGTGCTGAGAAATCATCCGGATCTACGTAGGTCTTCAAACCTTCAATTTATATATGTTTTACGGAGTCACAAGTAACACCAAAATGATCATGAACATGTGTCTTTTGTTTGTTAAGTCTTTATTATGTTACTCATAATAATGTATGGCCATATAACCATTATATATTTGTTCAGTTGAATTTTATTTTATCGTGTAACATATGTCACTTATATTAATATGTACATTTATGTCTTACATCGCCACCCCTCTCTGTAGTCTTTATGGTTAAATAGTCATCTCATTTTGCGATCATGTATGACATGTATGTTCTTTTCAACAATTTCTAATTTTAAACATCTCCAATAGACCATTGTGGCGCTCTGAGTCTATGGATGTTCTTGATAGTGTTCGATTATTTCAGAATGTGACGACGACAGTCGGTGACATCACCAATGATGACGTCAGGAAGAAGTTGGTTTCAAACACGCTGGAGGCATTTAGGAAGATTGGCATCCTAGTAGGTTTTGTGTTGTTTTAAGTTATTGAAGAATTGATTACAAATACGAAATATTTCAGATTCCAATGACCAGAAGAAGACAGTTTTAAACAGAATCTCAGTGCATAACTGTTTTTAGACATCGCAGAGATCAAATGGCTTCGTGTACAATTCAGTCTCGATATTTCTCATTTAGAAAGTAAGGTATCTGAAAGAGATTACAAGCGATATAAAATAAAATAAAACCTTGAATACTATGGCCAGATCTTTGAGATATCGATTGAATTAGAGTATTGCGCCATCTCAAAGTGTATTTTATCAGATCATTGAGCCATCTCAAAGTCTATTGTCAAATCAGTGAACTATCTCGAAGTTTGTTGTCAGATCAATGAAAAGTCTCGAAGGCAATTGTCAGATCAATCAGCTGTTAGTATGCTCTCGCTGTAATTATGTTGTAGGTGAATAACGCTGGAGCGTATTTCTTTTCTGGACTTTGTGACGTCACAGAACAACACTATAATGACATCATGGATATAAATTTGAAGACACCAATTCTCATGACAGCATTAGTGTCAGAACAGTTACTAAAGAACAAAGGTGAGATAAATGTGGATTATTATTTATTATTTATTAAACATAAATTGGAGACAGCATTGTGTGTTGTTCCTGATTAAGCTGATGTAGTCAGACTTGATGTAGAGTCTGACCTGGATTATCCTTAACGTCTTTGTCAAATGGTTGGTACATTGTCGCAGTGATTAGAGTGCTTTTTGAGTGCAGTCAGAATATTTCAATTTACATCATATTCAAAGTACATCAGCCGAGAGGAAGTTTTGTTCAATCGAAGTGCATTCAGAAAAGAAAATCACGACTTCTTTACGACGTTTCGGAGTTTATACTTACTTCTTCATCATGTGAAATGCCTTGTTCTACACGTTCAGCCTGATGAAGGAGTAAGCATATACTCCGAAATGTTATGTATATTCACAATATACCATGCTATATCCACATATAATGATTTCCATTTGTACTGCACTTTTAATTGCTATTCAAAGACGTTCATACAGGGTTTTACTGTGCGAGGTTCGTCTCGCCCATATAGACACTTGAGACTTGCGGTGACCATATTGGTACCTTCATGTTCACAGCAAGAGGTTGTGCAATATCTGGAGAAACATGTTTGATTTTCTCTACATTTATGCTGTCTTATATATCAACGTTCTACGACACCAGTGTGATATGCTAGCAAATATGATTTATATATTGATTTATTATTGTTATTATACCTTCATTGTTTTAACAGAAATGGTGCCAAAGGGCGTGCGGGTGAACGCTATAAGGTAAACTGTTCAGATTGTTCATTGAGTAATAATAGTGTGTAATATACATAAAATAGATATTTGTGTTTTCTAGACACGAGACATGTTTATCTCATCGAGTGAAGTAGACAGTTTATAAAATACCTAAAGGTTAGCATGTCATCTAAGGATCCCTTGGTGAATGCCCAAATTTATGCGCAATATTATGATTAGGAAATATCCTTGTATGTGAAGGGCATTCAAAGAAAAACTTACGGAGTCAACCATGTGTGGTTCAGATGCCCCTTTAAGGGTGGGCACGTGCAGTTATCCTTCTCATTGTGGTATGGGTAATACTAGCGCCGTGATCATAGGTCGTTAATGAGACTATGGTGTGTGTACTGTACTTGAATACATGATTGTAATGGTTTCAGTCCCGGCTTTGTCCCTACAAATATAGCAACGCGAGGTAACTTGCCAGAGGGCGCTGCCGAAGCGGTAAGATTAACTCTGGTATTTAGTAAACGAGTAGTAAAAAAATAGTAAATATTGTTTTTGGTCCAAGACTTCACAGAGTAGAATGAATAATGTTAAAAAAGTCCCAAGACTAAACGTAAAATATGAAAGTGATCAATGTCTGCCGCATGATCGCAACCATATTCGAATGCAAATTCATTTCATAATTACGAAATGTTTGATGTTTGAATGGTATATGTCGACAAGTCATTTGAAAATGGAATCTCTATCTCTAACAGTGTTATCGAAAGTTCTTGCTAAAACATTATTGCAAGAACTTAAGCAAATTGGCAAACTATGGAGACAAGGAATTGTGCATTTCAGTGTCTGTACATGACGTCATACTCTAACATTTAGTCTCTGAAATGGATTTTTGTAAAAAATCAAAATTGGAAAAAAAATTAAGTAAATTAAATAGGAGCCTCTGAGATGCGTTCATTTTCAGAACAGAGCTATGTTGACTTCCTTCGTGGTACTAGATTTGCCTCGGCTCTATAAACATTAAGGAGTCTGGATGACAGAGTAATACTAATGGAGTATTTTTCTTTTCTTCCCCCACTGCAGGGAGCCAAGGGGTTGGTGAAAGCGTCAACGTTGGGTAGAGGCGGCACTCCGGAAGAAATGGGTCGGATTGCCGTGTTCCTCGCCTCCGACACCGCCTCCTTTATAACCGGACACATCCTGGTAGCAGATGGAGGGATCCAGCTTAATTCCGGATTTTAACTTTCAACACGGACGACTTCCAGTTTCTCCCAACAGAGGTTACCCAACTCATAGTTTCTCGCGTTACCCTTGATGCAAGCGTTTTCCTGACGAGCGATTGAAAATTCTGATACGTTGATATCAAAGTTAGATGTGCAAACAGTGACGTTGTTTCAAACTGACCTTTCTGTCTGCTCCCGAAATCATAAGACTAGAGTTGCTTCACCTGTACGATGCGCACATATTTCTGACTAGACTGAAGTCAGTCGTGATTTATATACATGTTTGCACACTTTCTCTTTTCTCTAAGGGATGTGACGAGACTTGTGAAACTTGTAAGAGGGATTATGTGGAAAGAGATGACTTGAGTAACCTCTTGTTGGTCATCATATGTATATGACAGTTTTTGCAGGCGGAATTGAATAATGTTTTCAATGCAATCATAAAATGAGCTGAGTTATATCTCCTGTAACGCCTTGATCTACCTCTATACAGGGACTCTATATAGATTAGAGACTCCCTGCTCTATACCGCCTACCATTAAGGATTTAAGCTTTATTGCTGAGTCTGCTGAGTTTAACAGTGAGTGCGATCTGCTCATTGATTGGTCAATGTAATCCATTTGGACAAATCAGAAAGCAGTTTTCATCAGCCGCTTACAGAACATGACATGTTCATTGATTGGTTATTGGTTAAAGTCATCCTTTTGGACGAATCAGGAATCAGTTCCAACAGCTTCAGGCAAAACACGATTTGCTCATGGGTAACCCATCTTAAATAATGATAGACTTTATTCAAGCTTCGTGAATGACATAACTGGTTATTGATTGGTTCAAATAGACAATCTGATATTCACGTTGCAAGAGATTCTTACCGATTTAATTTAATTAGTTTTTAGCTCATCAGGCCTGAAAGACCCTGTGACCCCAAATAAGTGCCACAGGGGTCATAACCTAAAAAGCTATTTTCATCTTCTTCTCCAGTCCCAATGAACATAGAGACCTGACATTTTATGAACAGACTCCTTGACTGAAGGGGATTCTAAATTGTAGATTTGGTAACCCTGTGACCCCAAATAAGGGCCACAGGGGTCACAACCTTAAAAAGCAATTTTCATCTTTTTATCCAGTCCCAAAAGCTCTAGAAAGCTGAAATGTTATGTACAGACTCTTTGGCCAATGGGGATTCTAAATTGTAGATTTGGTGATCTTGTGACCCCAATTATGGATCACAGGGGTCACCGCCTAAAACAGCTGTTTTAATGAGATGTGAACATAATGAGATTGTATGTGCACTTCATATGTCAGCTTAAGAGTAATACTACATTATGGACATGTTTTATGTAATCAATGTGAAATTAGAACTATTGAATAGCCTGTGAACTGAATATTGTGACAGGATGCATAGGAAAAAATTGAAAAAGGGTTAAGAAATGTTTTATTTTACATTAGATATGTGAACTAAATATGACTGGTGATGAAGTAAGATAAGACTATTAAAACTAGCTTCATGAGTTTACGATACCATATCTTCTTTTCCAGTAAAGAAAAATAAATAAAGATGGGGAAAACAAAATTTAAAATATATAATTCACTGGCTGTGAGTCCAGGGTCTGCATGTTGTGTAATTGCAGGTGTTGACCTGGGGAGTGACCACTCCCTGGCAGAGATGCAAACAGCAGCTAATACACGGAGGTTTCAGGTTACTTCTCTGCTGTGTTACTGATTTAGTCTTACACTCAGATGCTCAATAGGATTTATTAATTAAATATTGAAAAGGAGCCTATGAAACTATGAGCCTATGAGAAACAGGATTTTTAGAAACAAATAGGGGCTCTTTTTCATTATGTAATAAATGTTGATAATTCCAGAATAAAAATAAGAAGTAAAACAATAAACTGCAATGGTCTACATTATTTATAATGAATATGGATTAATGTGTAACCAAATTTGATAATAACTTTTATATTTGATGACTGGGCAATGACTTATTATGTGATATCTTAATCTGTTCCTTAGAGATAATTAATAACATGATTTCTGATGAGAGCTTCAGAGCCAGTGGCTCTATTTTTATTTCAATTCTGGGATTGTTGAATGTAGCTAATGATCCATAAATTTTTCAAACGTATATGTTTAATATAAGATGTTTATTATATATAACTTTTTATATGTTAGTGTAGACCACTCGTCATGAATTTGGGCTGGTAGAAAAGTTCTATGTGCAATAATTTAACGTTTGGATTCAAAGATCAATTACACTGCAAAACTTCAATTTATATTAAATGAATTGTTCGTAATGCGTTTGGTCAAAAGCTCCAGCGTTTATTCAAACTATGAAATTCAAGCAATATGCTCTCTGTTGATTGGATTAAACAAGGTCATGTGACCGGTATACATTCTCATAAACACAAGATTGACAACTGAAAAAAATAACCTTCATACTCTGACGTTTACATAAAATAACCTGCGATACTACTTTAATAATAATAAGAGTACTTATCAAGCGCAGAATTCCACAAACAAGGTCCATGCTCAATGCGCATTATCACTGTATCATTGCGCATGTACTATGTATGACACTGTTATCACATGCGTTTTTCTTCATTCAACTTTTTAAAATCCTTACAATGTGAATTCTAATTGTAGTTTGATTGAAAGTTTTATAATAATATTAAAACAGCATGTTAAAACCAAAAATAAAATACTTAAATCATGTTTCCTGTGAACTACGTTTTGCGCGTGGTGACAAATGTACATAAGTGATGCGGTATTATTGTGGGCGGAGCTTAGCGCCTGATATAAGACAATACATTTTTTATAGAGATTTTTTATTTTCAAAAGTTTATTTACTGATTAGAGATCACTTAAATTAAAGTGTTTAAATGTATAAGAAACAGATTTAATAATGTTTAAATGTTTAATTGTTCACTGGCTTATAAACGGTTTGAAAGTTTAAGTTAAACTGTAGTGTAATGTGAAAAAACGTCCTTTCTTTGTTATACATGTACACATAGTTTTACAGTTGTTGATAGTTGCTATTGAAAAATGTCTTATAGATTCTTATGAAAATGAGTTTCTATACAACTATTCATATCACACTTACACCGACTTTGTTTCAACGAAAATTACCATTTTGATGTAATGCATGTTTGAAACAACAACGAAGGGGTGAAAGATGAAAACTGTTTAAAAACTGATTGAAATTTGTATTAGCATGATGAGTATAAATAACCAGAATATTTGCATCTCTGAAATGCATGAATGTACCTGGAAATAAACAATTTAAAAGATGGTCTAAGTTTCATTTATTTATAGTACAAGTGCACGTTGATACTTTCTTCGTTAATCTAGACCAAGGTAATTAATTCCTTTATTAATCTAGACCAAGGTTATTAATTCATTTATTAATCTAGACCAAGGAAATTATTTACTTTATTAATCTGGATCAATTAATGAATTACTTTATTAATCTGGACCAAGGTTATTAATTACTTTATTAATCTGGACCAAGGTAATCAATTACTTTATTATTGTGGACCAATGTAATGAGTTACTTTATTAATCTGGACCAAGGTAATTAATTACTTCATTAATGTGGACCAATGTAATGAATTACTTAATTGATATGGACCAAGGTAATTAATTACTTTATTTATCTAGATCAAGGTTATTTATAACTTTATTAATGTGGACCAATGTAATTAATTACTTTATTAATCTGGACCAATGTAATTAATTACTACGTTACCTCTCAGGTTAGCTATTCTCGAAACCTTCGTAGTCATAAGAACTGGTTTGCCTATTACAACTTAGGTCAAAGTTATTCGAGACTATAAGGCCTGCTCATCCGTTCAAATAAACGAGGTGAGGAGAGTTGGGGATCACGAGTATTTCACTTACATCACGACTGCTAGTATGGCAACGCCATGTGACTATGCATTGCGAACCATGGGTGGTACTAGACTGAAATTCATTGTAGTTCTCTACCGCAGACAAAGTTGACAAGCTCCTGGCGGGGTTCGAACCCCGAACCTCTTGATCCGAAGTCGAACGCGCTAATTACTACCCTGCCTCATTTGACACCAGACACGTAATGATGTCACTAGGCCTTAGTTATAAGCGATCAATGTTTAAAAGCACTGCTGTAGGTATGTTGAGATAAAAGTGGCATTTACCTAGACTGTTGAACACCAACAAAGTTGGTTCTAGTCATTCGAACATAGCCTTGACATGGTGAAAGCTACACCGATGAAACTTGCATTCTCGGAAAGCGGAACTGATGCCCTTTCATTTGACACCAGACACGTACTGATGTAACTAGGCCATCATTATAAGCGATCGATGTTTAAAAGCACTGCTGTAGGTATGTTGAAATAAAAGTGGCATTTACCTTGACTGTTGAACACCAACAAATTTGGTTCTAGTCATTCGAACATAGCCTTGACATGGTGAAAGCTACACCGATGAAACTTGCATTCTCGGAAAGCGGAACTGATGCCCTTTCATTTGACACCAGACACGTACTGATGTTACTAGGCCATCATTATAAGCGATCGATGTTTAAAAGCACTGCTGTAGGTATGTTGAGATTAAAAGTGGCATTTAGATAGACAGTTGAACACCAACAAAATTAATAGACCTCAAGGAACCGAACTTAGACTCTGATGAAAGTTTTGCCAGGGAGGTAGAAGAGGTGATGCTGAACCCCAACGTCTCCCCGTTGCTAGAATCGGACCTGGCGGACCTGCCACCCACGTTCATAGTGACCGCTGAGTATGACGTGTTGCGAGACGAGAGTTTGATCTATGGGGAGAGACTCAAAAGAAGCGGTGGATATTTACAACAACAGGTTATGTCACGAGGACGAAGTTTTTAGTGGCTGAGTTTAATTACTTGTTATATGACTGTTTGTCACGCACAACTGTATACCTGTGTCAATTCACTCAATATTCAACTTGGGATATTGCTGAAACAAATATAACAATATTAATATTTTTGGAAAAAATAAAGATGACTTATACATCTGTCTATTCTGTTTTATCGATGACTAATGGCTGTTATATGGAAACAGGAATTTAAAGGTAATAGCGACAGAGCATACTACATATATGATTTTCATCAAGTTTTATACGCTTAAAAGACGCCTTGTCGGGACAAAATGACTTGTATCCAGAAGTACTGACGTGAAAGAATTCGTCTACTCTACAAGTTAGATTTCATTAAAACGATCATAGTGATCATTCTCACCAAAAACTCCCGAATTTGGACAATAAAGTGAATAAATATCCCCCTAACGACCCATATTTGATACACAGACGTTCGTGTGATACAATAGATTACTGACATATGCCCTGTCGTATATGGAATGTTTTCCCACAGAGCACAATTGCTTGTTGGTGTACAATATAGAGAGATATCACGCACTTATGTTGGTGGCAAATCGGGGCTCTGATAACAAACTGATAGTGTATGTACACCCACCTGTATTTTGCATCTAATGGGCCAACAAGCACGGCCCGGTTACTTCTGACAAAATATCCTTGGTTACTGATGTCAAAGTTATTGATAAGCAGATGTCAGATCACAGTTCCGTTAGCATGACATGGAACTGGAGTAAACCCATACCTAAACCTGTGCAAATTTCATGTCGGAACATAAGAAGTATTGACAAAGAGGTTTTTAAACAGGACATTCTCAACTCCCGATTGTTTAGTGAAAGGTCAACAGTTAAATGTGCTGGGTAACATGTATAATTCAACATTGATACGTCTTTTTGACAAACATGCTCCAGTTCAAATAAAGAATGTACGGATGAGACCAGATTCTTTCTGGCTCAATGCAAAGTCTCGACTTGAGATACATCGACAGATATATCGGCACAAAAGACAGGAGCTTAATAAAGTTATTAGGAAAGCCAATACTGATTACTGCAATCATAGAATATTGGAAATGAAAGGTTGCAATGAAAAATTCTTCAATAAACTCATTGGTAAAGAAGACAAATTGAAGCTTCCTGAACATGATTCTGATGAGGTTCTAGCAAATCACTTTGATACCAAAACAAGATCATTCCATGCCATTCAACAAGATCTACAAAATTCTTCGAGTAAGTCAATGCAGAGATTCGTGATACACCTACTTGCGATGAATTATCTACTTTTAAACACAAGACGTTGAGAAGATAATAAAAGCATCAAAGAAAACAACTTGTTCCCTGGACCCTATTCGTACTTCTATGTTGATGGATTATTTAGATATACTTCTTCCTTTCATCACGAATCTGGTTAACTCAAGTATATCAAGTTGAGTTTTTCCAAACTCTCTTAAATCTGCTATTGTGAAGCCACTTCTCAAGAAAAGTGACTTAGATCCTAAAAATCTAAGAAACTATAGACCTGTATGAAATGTGTCCTTCATCTCGAAAATCATCGAAAAGGCAGTGAATATAAGACTTAAGGATCATATCCAAGAATGTGGACTTACGGATGAGTTCCAATCCGCCTACCGAGATAACCATAATACAGAAACTGCTTTGCTGCGGGTCATGAATGAACTAAGACGTCGAGTGGACTCTGGAAATATTGCTTCAATAACACTCTTAGATCATTCGACAGCGTTTGACACTGTTGATCACAAGCTTCTACTCTCTAAACTTCATCTGGAGATGGGTGTAGCAAATGTTGCGCTTGCCTGGATAGATTGATTTCGTATCTGGGAAACAGATGACAAACTGTGGTTATACAACAAGCAGAGTCTGAACGCTTTTTCACTTTCGTGTGGAGTACCTCAATGATCTGTGTTGGGTCCAGTGCTTTTTGTACTTTATTCTACTAGTCTTGCTAGAGTGATAGAGAATAAAGAAATGGACCATCAATCTTATGCTGATGATATTCAACTGATTGACAGTTTAAAACCAGAAAATGCAAATGATGCTGTGCAACGTATTTTACTGATTGCACACATGATATCAAGTCCTGGATGTCATCCAATAAGCTGAAGCTCAATGATAAGAAGACAGAGGCATTGTTGGACATTCAAGTCAGCTCTGTTGAAGTCAGGATTGCTGCAATCCCTTTTGCTAACCACGGAAGATATCTTGGGTTCATCATTGATTCTCAGCTTACAATGGACTCACATATCGACAAACTTTGTAAAACGTGTTATTTTCATCTCTGAGGCATCAGTCAAATACGTCATCATATAACAAGAGATGCCGCTAACATTATTGTACAAATGCTTGTACATTCAAGATTCGATTACAGCTTATTGGTAATATCAGACAGTAAGTGTCAATTGTACAAAATCCAGAAGGTTCAGAACACAGCAAGAGGTCACATTACACATTACTTAAGGGTCTGCACTGGCTTCCCATTGACGCAAGATTCATGTTTAAAGTTCTTTGTAATATATAAAACTGTCAACATAATATGACTCCATCATATTTTTCAAATATATTAGAGGCCTTTACTCCTGCAAAAAAAAAACCCATTCCCATTATTTGAATCTTCTCAAGATGCCAAAATGCAACAGCACCAGTAATGGACAAAGATCATTCGGTTGGCTGCGCCAAGACTTTGGAACCAACTTCCTCATGTCATTAATATGTCTTACTCACTGACTGTTTTTAAATCTCAACTCAAAACTCACCTATTTTCTATATATTATCCATAGACTGTACTTAATCATTTTCTCATATGGACTTAATTTCTTTGCCAAATTAATTCTGTAATTATTTATATGCTTTAATCGTTTCTACCATTTTTAGATTTTATTTACTAGTATTTTATATATATCATTACCTTCAATTTATTACTTTCTTCACTTATCTTACCCTTACTTATAAATGTCCATTATTATTATTATATTATCATTATTATCATTATTAAGCATATGTCAAAAGAAAGATATTGTCTCTGAAACATATTGACGACACGAACTTCCGCCACGTACTCCTTCCACAGTTACATGTATTAATTAATACGCAACACCGATGCAGGTCGGGATCTGCATGTTCAAATTGCATCTTCAAGCAGCTTACCACCCATGGTTTCTCTAGTTCCAGACGGTGCTCGAAGGTTTCACCGCAATGCATAGTCTCATGGCGTTGCATTTCTCCCTGTCATGATACTAGCAGCCGTGATATAAGTGAAATACTCTTGAAAGCGGCGTTAAACCACATATCACCTCACCTTCAAGAAGGTTATATTATCTTTTGTCAGTTTTTTAAAAATCACTAATAAACACTTATTAGATTGTTTGTACAAAAATGTCTCTTAAATTAGTGTATTGGTATTGAGAATGTATCTATTCACTCAATCTCAGTTAAATCAATGGATCCTAACATTCGTAACACTGAAACGCAGCGAGAAACGAGTGTTATGTTCGATCTGGTTTTAATGAGATTGGTATTCACTCGATCGTTTATCGATTATTTATAAACTTTTCTTGAACGCGATTGCTCAATGTAGCGCTACGTAGCAAAGCGAGCAAACCTCGAGGAATCGCACCGTGTCGTTCAGGAGAGAATGCGCTACATTGAGCGCTGTTTTGAGCGATCAATGAGCGATTATAAGCGCTCGCTGTTATGGAACGGAGCCCAGGGAAGGATAGAGCAGAGCAGATTATTTTATGAGCGCTTCAATGTCTGCTGTCCTCGCTGCCTGTCGTGCCTGATGTAAGCAATCTGGAGGTTGCATGTGATTGGATCAGTCTAATTACAAATCTGCCTCCTTTCGAGGGATACAATTTGAAAAATAATGCATCTACCGGGATACGAAGAGATTCTGTACATCCTCTACACAAGGACGGTTTGGCGAGGAAAACCCAGAACGATGTGAGTTCGTATCCTTGTTGGGGCATATTTTGACAACTATTATTCCTATGAAAACGGCCGAATTTAATCACACTGGTGTTCAGATTTGTTGGTTAAATAAATTTTGCCGAGCAGTGTTGGCAGTATCACAGTCGTCGTTTTCAGGAGAAGAGATCCTCTAAGTGATGCTTGAAATTATGAATGATAATACATATATATTGGAACATTATTTACACCATATAATCATTATAGCAAAAGCTTTTAATTTTGAGGCTTAACAATACGTCTACATTATATATTACAAATTGCTGTACATGTACCTGTATTTACTAGTATATATAATAGAGGATGTAGGTCTTGTCATTTATGCAATGATGCCTACACGTCTGACATTTTAAATTATGTGCAATTCATGCATTGACATCTACATCATGTCTATCTCCACAATGAGCAATGCATATCCATCCTTGGTCAATTTGTTATATATATACATATATATTTGTTCAAGTAAGGGTAATCAACATGTCGTCCTTTTCATCCTTAATTGCGGTAGCTACTTACTTACACAATGTTGCTTCTGAAAAGTTACTAAGATCTAAAACTTTAATTACCAGACATCCATTGTAGCGACTCCCTATGCATGTATATACTGTTAGGCTCCATTTTACATGTACAACAAGTGTATATACATATCGTTAGATTCCATACCACATCGAAACTGTACGTTCAACTGTACCGTTTCCAGGTTGTCACATTGCATGTAGTATTTTAAAATCACTATACTGTACATGCTAAATCCATTACCCTATCCTAATTTTTTAAAATATATGATACCAGAATTAACCCAATTCTTTGCAAGAGCTGTAGCACGTTTTTCTAACTGAAATAAAGTGATCTTACGAAAAGGTAAATACGTATTACCAATGGCTAAATGATACTCCTGAAACAATAAACTAAACATCAAGGATGTTGATGAACATATCGAACATTTTCCAGAAATCTATCGCGGTGAAATAAATACACTTAATTTTTCCTAATGTTTTTAAACTTAAAATAAGCCGAGAAATTGCATTAATTAGTATAGGTGTGTTCCAGTCTAAATATAGACCAAGTCTATTATTTTCAAACGCAAAGCATTATGGTCTAGCTCACACACAGTAAACAAATACACGAGAGAATAACAGAAAATATGAAAGAAATCGAAATATATAATTTTTTGGCGGTTATTTATTTAACATTTCATTTAATTATGTATTTGCTACAGATATTGAAATAATTGTTTTACCCAACTAGGTATTTTTTCTTGAATTTTATAATTAATGAGAGTAAAAATTTGTCACATTTTGCTGGTCTTATCTCAATAAAAAGAACATTAAACAGGAAATAATTTGTATATTCTCAGGACATTTAGAAACATTGTTTGTAAAGCAATCGTCACATTCAGTAATATGTGACAAGGACAACTTGCAAGAGAGACACGTGCAGCACGTGCAGCACATGGGTTGTTATGGCGACTTGCGCTAGAGACGAGCCTTCACGCTTCGGAAGCGCTTGCTGTTTGTGCAGTACGTATTACGCAAACAAGGGGATTCTGTTTATATGACGTCAGATACCCTTAGCGCGCGCTAGTCGAAGTGGTACTTCTCTTTGAAACCAAATTGCAATACATTGTCGTGATATGAAAATTCTTTAACATATGCCATGTTGTAGATAAAAAAATTCTCTGGCGAATGACGTTATAAGTATATTTTCCAAAAATTAGTTTTAATTTGAAACACTAACATCCTTGATGGCTCCTTAAGCCGTGCGTGTCCACACCACTATCGCTTTATACGTCGCACCATTTTCTTCGAATATGTATAACCGTTTTCTATGGATACGGTTATCGGGTCGCGTAATTTGTTTTAGCCGTTAACGTAGCAATATAAACTTTAATAATGAATAGCAAATTTGAGAAAACACTTTTGGATTTGGCTTTATTTGGGAACATATAGAATTTTATTAGAATTTATTTATGCAAAGAGAACCTTATTGAAAGGAATTTTATTTTATGCTGGTAAGAAAAAAAAAGATGCAAATTTTATTCAAATCCAACTATTCAAGTTGTTGTACAAAACATAGCCATTTATATAATCTTAGAGAAATGATGATGATGAGAGATGAAATGCTATCCGCAAGGTATAACTCGCGCCAATGTCCAGACAGGACAACAACCGGCGCTACAACGGGGACAGACGCGGCAACAGGTACGACAACAACACTCCCTCACAACGTGAGTACAACAGAAAAAACAGCACCGATTCGTCACAACACGGGTACGACAGATCTACACATGACAGGCGTCCACGTGGCCATGTTTACCAACAACAGTCACTTGATATAGACGAGCCGACGAATCAGCGACCAACATACTAACATGAGGACCGGATGTCAACAAGTGGTCGTTACCGAGGCAGCCGATCGCCTGTTCGTCGGGAAACAACTAACCACTAGGCATGCTAGGTATGCGGCGGATGCTGGTTGGTCAAAGGACTGTAATTCACAAAACGCAACTCTTCGGGAAATCTGCGCTAAACACTCCGACTGTGATATTCTAGGGATAACGGAGACACAACTCCGTAATGATGACCAGTTAACTGTGGATGGGTACAAGTGGTACGGACACAATCGAGACCATCTACATCGACGTGCCCCCCGGGGCTCCGGGGGAGTTGGATTTTTAATAAAGAACACTTTTTTAGATTTTAATAAAGTTTCAATAAAAGATAAATCACATGAAGGTATATTGTGGTTAGCAGTGACAAACAAACATGATCACTCTACTAGTTACATATGTGTATGCTACCTGCCGCCTGTTAACTCTTCGAGAAATATATGTGCAGAGGACTTCTATAATACTCTGCTCTCGCAGGTGCATGAGTTTCAGAATGTGACTTATATTTGCGGTGACTTTAATAGTCGCTGTGGTGATGAGACTGACTTCATAGAAGGCGTTGACTATCTACCTGAAATACATGTTGTTGATTTTACATTCAATATTAACGGTAAACATTGTATTGATTTTTTAATAAGTGCTAATTTATGTATACTGAATGGGCGTAGTTCTTGTAGAAATGATTTTACTTTTGTATCTAGCCATGGGATGTCAGTTGTTGACTACTGTTTTGTCCCATACGAGCATGTGCACAAATTCAGTGATTTTAAGGTGACCCTTCCCTCACAGTTGATGAATGAAGCAGGTTGTGTAGGTAATGTGGACGGCGAGGCTCTTCTCAAGTTGGATCACTCTTTGCTTACATGGTGTACAAATATGGTTACTTCAATTAACTCTGATGATAAGAAAAATAATAACTCTGACTATGTTGACAATATTTTAACAGGGAAACCACCAGCTGACTTTCTTCAGTCAAATGAAGTCCAAGATAAATTAAACGTGATTATACAGGACCTGGAGGCTTCCACTAAGGATCAGTATAATATTGACCTCTCGTATGATAGATGGGTAGAAGTCGTTGAACAGGAAATGAAAGACAAACTTCCAGTTAAAAGAGTATTTCTTCATGAAGGTGTAAACAATAAAAGAAGACGTCAACGACAGAAATAGTGGACAGAAAGTTTGACAAATATGTGGAACGAACTATGCATATCAGAGAGAAGGTGGAGGAAAGCAGATAAGAGTAACAGACCACAGACTAAAATAATTATATACGATTAAGGAAGGATTTCGATCGAGCGGTTAAAAAGCAGAAGAGGTTATTTAGGAATAAGATTCATCAGGACTTGGAGGAACTTCGTGAAGAAAACCGGGACGAATTCTGGAGAAGCATTGGGAAAATAGGTGTAGGGCAAGAACGTCAGAAGTTAATCCCGATGGAAGTGACATTAGATAATGGTGAAGTGTCTCGGGACAGTGCTGATGTATTAAGTAAGTGGAAGTCAGACTATGAATTATTATTAAATGGTGAGAGAGCCGGGAATGACGTCACGATTGAGTGTCTGACGTCAGAGGATAAGGAAGATATGATATACAGTCAGACCTCGATAATCCGAACACTTCCGTTTTTCATCAAAATCGTTGGGATATAAGGAAGACATTAGCTTAGATGACGTCAGATCAGCGCTGAAGAAGGCAAAGAATGGAAAAGCACCAGGCGTGGATGAAATCCAAACCCAGCTACTTAAAGGAGAACTGACTGTGTATCTTTTACTAAGACTTTTTAATATATGTTTTAAGACAGCCAAAATACCAACGATGTGGTCAGAGGGAGTTATTACGCCAATACCTAAATCTAATATGGTAGATAAATCAGACCCGCTGAGCTATAGAGGAATCACCTTAGCTCCAGCTATATACAAACTATATTGTGGGGTGCTAAACGCGCGACTGTTATCTTGGGCGGAGAGAAATGATATTTTAATGGATGAACAGAATGGCTTTAGAAATGGAAGATCGACAATGGACCATATTTCATCAATAACAAGTATAATTGAAACTAGAAAATTGTCAAAAAAGTGTACCTATGCAGCGTTTATTGACTTTAAGAAAGCGTTCGACTGGATTGATAGGGATATTCTGTGGAGGAAATTACAAGATTCAGGTGTTGGAGGAAGAATGTTAACAACCATTAAGTCACTTTATGAAAACGTCAGGTGCTGTGTTCGTGTCAACAAATTATTTACTCCATGGTTCTCCGTTAACAGAGGTCTCAAACAAGGTTGCTTGCTCTCGCCTTTACTTTTTAATTTGTATATAAATGACTTGATTTTTACCTTAAATTCATCGACTAAAAATAGCAGTGCTCGCATATGCTGATGATATTGTTTTATTAGCGGAGACGGAAGAAGATTTGCAATGTTTACTTGATGCAGTGGATCAGTGGTGTGTGACTAACAAGATGGCTATTAACCCAGATAAATCTAAGATAGTACATTTTCGGACTCCATCTATTACTAGATCATCTACAACGTTCAAGTGTGGAGATGCGGTTTTAGCAGTTGAGGACAAGTATCACTATCTCGGTGTCCTGCTAAGCGAACATCTTGACTATAATTTTATGGCCAAATCAGCAGTGAAATCCGCAAACAGAGCTCTGGGACTTTTAATAACCAAGTTTTAAAGTTTAGGCGGAATGCCCTACAATGTCTACACTAAACTGTACGATACCATGGTCTACTCAGTTTTAAACTACGGGGCAGCAATCTGGGGAACAACTTAACATTCGGTCATTAATGCTGTACAACACAGAGCACTTCGCTTCTTCCTTGGTCTTGGAAAATATGCTCCGAATATTGCTGTCAACGGTGAGATGGGATGGAAACCTCCTAAAGTGCGTAATTGGGTATCGATGTTTCGACATTGGACAAGAACTGTGAACACAACGAGTCGAAGAATAAATAAACGTATATTCACATGGGCCAATGCAAGCAAGAAAAAAAATTGGAATTTTAAAGTCAAATCTTTCTTGAAGAACATGGAATTCGAACACCTTACTGATGCCGAGTATCTTGAGAAAAAGCCCTTCATATCTGCCATTCAAGAGGAACTACACAACAACTATCACCGGACATGGTCAGAAAAATTGTTTCAGGTGGAGGGAAGACAAGGGAAGAACAAACTACGAAACTACAGACTCTTCAAACATAATTATGTAACTGAGAAATATGTACAATGCCCACTTCCCAGGAATCACAGGAGTGCCTTCGCGAAATGCCTTTGCGGGGTAGCCCCAATAAGAGTTGAAACGGGAAGATACGAGAACCTGCCTCATAACCAAAGATATTGTTTTAACTGTTTTAACCAAGTGGAGGATGAAATCCATGTTCTTTTATACTGTCCCATTTACGCTACTATTAGGGAAAAGCATTTTAGAAAATGTCAAAGTATTATACCAAATTTTAGTACTTTATCTTCTAAAGAAATGTTTTCTTGTATTTTTAATACTGATGATTTAAGTTTTAGCGTCTCCAAAACCTGCCATGATATTCTTATATTGTGTCGTGATATTTTATATGGATTACTTATGACTTTTTATCTAGCTCTTTTAAATATGTATATCGCTTTCGTTGTATTTTTGTAAATATATACTTTTAAGCATTATTTTGTACATTTTAATGTTATATTGTCTCTCATAAGTCGCTGAGCGACTGGTCGTACATGTAGTTAATATTATTGTTTATTTATTTTTAATGATGTACTTTAAATGCATTTCTGTAACTACGAGTGAGACTTGAATAAAAACATCTGTCTGTCTGTCTGTCTGTCTGTCATTTGTCCTTTTGTTATTCTTTCTTTGTTATCTTTTTGGAAGAGTTCATTTTACAGGGATCTTGGCACAAGTCATGCATTCATTCATAGTGTATATTGATGGCAGTGTAGGCGAAATGGGTTGCAGGTAATATGAGGATCGACATGCCCCGTTGCACAAGGCTCAACGGTAACCTAAATCACTTTTAAATAGTTTTAAGTGTAATAATAAAGGATGATACTTAGGCCAACCTATATGTTTAATGCTGTTTTGTGCAGACACCCCCTCAATCATAGTATTATCGACGTCAAGATAGCATATAGTCCAGTCATTCTAGCTCAAATTTTGACAAACCTACAACAAATTGCAATAAATAGAGGATATCTGTCTTTTCTTGACTAATACTAACATGTTTATCTCATCGAGTGAGGTAGAAAGGTTATATTTTCACGATTGGCGCAGCCACTCGTGAAAATATATAACTTTTCTACCTCACGAGATGAGATAAAAATGGTATTTGACAAATTGACGGATATTCTATTTATTATATGTTAGTATCCATGTAATTACGTCCGAAAAGGGTCGCTTTCACGCCGAGCGGCGCTAGGAACAGCCCGTCAGAGTAACACTGATATAATTTGACGTCATAAAACAATGGTATCACGCGGCGATTTGGCTTATGACGTCAAATTATATCAGTCACCGTTCGCAGTGAAAATATAAGTTATTTTCACTGTAGCTTGATAGACAGTTTATTTCACTGATAAATCCCAGTATTTCACCGTTCGTCATATAATAAAAGAAAGTATTTGTGTATTTAAATCTATGACACTTACTGATCAATATAACAAACGTATAGGAAAATATAGTCAACGATATTTTTTTTTATTATTGTATGAAATTAGGGTATGTGTTTTATCCTTGTTTGATTTTCAGAAACGTTATATTACAGACATTCATTTCTAGTTGATAAGACATCGTTATATTTTAGCAGATTACTTCCTTAATTTACATAAAATTATCAACTTTCATCATCACTCATATTTTGGAGAAGTATTATGGAATTTATTTAAATAATACGTAATGTGGTTGCCATTGAAACGCCGGAAGACCCACTAAAATGTTTCGAAAATGTTCACTTCACACATTTAAAACAGCATCCTTTATTCAGTATAAATATATATATATATATATATATATATATATATATAGTATGATAGACTATATATTTGTTAATATTGACTATCTGCCTTGTGTTATTGGATATGACATTGATACTGGTATTGCCTTCTCCATATCTGATCATCTACCACTGTTAGTTTGTACAAAGTGTACGCCAACATATGTTGCCTATGGCGGTGATAAACTTAACTGGAGGAAGGCCAGTAGTGAGGATACCATGCTTTATCGTTATGAGACGGAGAATTACTTCCGTCACTATTCCAGTGATATATCTCAATTCTCTGCCCCGAATGAGTATATTGAAGAATACAATGGATATATTCTTAACTCACTTCTTGCCTCATCTTATCTTAGCATTCCATCCACGTCCTTTAGACCTTATCTCAAGCCTTACTGGAAAAAGGATAATCTAAAACCTTGCCATGATAATATGAGAAAAGAGAGGCAAACATGGCTAGAGAATGGGAAATCTCACGATGCAGATAATGTCTACTTTCTGAGATATAAACATGCCAAACGATTGTTTAGAAAACGGCATAGAGAATGTAAAAAAACCCTGATTGACAGTAAACTTATGGAAGTCTATGATTCAGCAGAAATAGACATAAATGAATACTTTAAAAGTACCAAACGCTACAAGCGTAACAAGGGCCAGGTTAATAAGCTTGTCTACAAGGGTAACACCAGTGCAAATGTTGAAGATATTTGCCACAGCTTTGGTAACTTCTATAAGGATTTGTCAATTCCTACCATGGATGCTAACTTTGATCATAAGTTTGCTACTGAAGTTACAAAACGTATCTGCTCCATTGAGCAACTTGAAATGAATGATGTATATAATGTAGATTCTACTATGTTGCCTCTTATTAGACCATTTACATTTGATGAAGTTCTATTTAAAGTTAAACGGCTTAGGACCGGTAAAGCCCCTGGGCCTGATACTTTGAGTAATGAACATTGTAAATATGCTGGGAGATCTCTTATAAAACATCTCGTTTCATTGTTTAATGCCATTCTAGAGTATGAATATATACCAAGCAGCTACAATATTGGCCACATTCTACCTGTCTTTAAAGGTCATGGAAAGTGTAAAAGTGACCCGTCCAGCTACAGAGGAATTACTTTAACATCGGTTTTGAGTAAATTGTTTGAAAGATTATTGCTGGACAGAATTGAAGATTGGGCAGATTTATATGCTAATTTCCCACATCCATTCCAGCTTGGGTTTAGAAAGGGTGCAGGTGCAGATACAGCTGTCTTAACATTGTGTGAAAGTGTAGCTTATTACAATGAAAGAAGATCAAATGTTTATTGTGCATTCCTTGATAATGAGAAAGCATTTGATCGTGTATGGCTTGATGGACTTTTCTATAAGCTCCACAATATCGGTATAAGAGGTAAACTATGGAGAATACTGCGTAAGTCGTACATGTCTATGCATTCTTGTGTTATATTTGCTGGACTTCAGTCAGATGTTTTCCATGTTAGACAGGGCGTCGGCCAGGGGAGAGTTATATCTGCATGGTTGTTCTCATTATATATTAATGATTTACTGTATGACCTTAATGCAACAAACAGTGGTTTGTGTCTTCCCTGGAGTAACTGTCCCGGTATTCTTCTAGCAGATGATACAAGTTTACTTAGTAGTAGCCCATCTGACCTACAGAATTTGCTCCATACTACCGAGGGTTATGCTAACAAATGGCAGCTTAGATACAATGCAGGTAAAAGTGCAGTTTTATCATTTGTATGTACATCGAAACATCATGTAAACCCTGAATTGTATCTGGGTAATGCACAACTTCCAGTCAAATCATCTATTGTTTATGCTGGTGTATTATTATCAACAGCTAAGTCCAGTCTTGAGCGTACTCAAAGAGCATGTGATAAGGTTAGACGTTTGTACAATGTTAATCATGAGTTCGGACTACACTTTGGCGGCCTTAACCCTTTAGCGGCTGTAAGAATATGGAACAGAGTAATTCTACCTTGTGGTCTGTATGGATGTCATGTATGGGGGAAACTGTCCCTCAAAGAGTATGATATGCTAGAAATGAGTCAGCGATACTTCTGCAAGAAAATACAGGGTTTTTCAAAAACCACCCCCAATGTTATTGTTAAAGACATACTTGGCCTTATCTCCATTGAAAAACATGTAGAACAACAAGCCCTTGTCTTTTTAGGCAAATTATGTAACGCAAGCCCCAAGTTTATCTTCAAGCAACTTTTCTTTACAAGGATTGGGCAATACAAAAGCAGTTTATCGCTGATTCAAACATGCAAATGGGACACCAAGTCCCCCATATTCCATATGCTTAATCTTACTCACAAATATGATCTGTATGGTGAGATAGATAAATATATATGTACATCTCAGCTTATGCCAAAACATCAATGGTCTGATATTGTAAAACGTAAGATCAAAGCTGCAGATAATAAAGAGATAATTAATGAGCTCCAATGTAGACTCTCCTTATCACGTTATATGTCCATCAGATCAGGTAGAGAACATCGCCTGTGGAAACTAGCTCAAGACCATAAACATAAGTTTTTTGACATTGCCACACTTGTACGTGTAGGCGCACAATCATTGCATTCCAGAGAATGTGTGTGCGGCACTGTTGCTCACGATATCATCAAACATGTCATACTTTATTGTAAAATAAACTGTAATGAAAGGGAGGTGATTTTTAACAATATAATTATTATTTTAGATGTTGAAATGTCTGTCATGTTATGGAATGATGAAGAAGATATTCTTCTATCTTTTTTATTGGGAAGTATACCTGTCTTCTGTGAAGACGTGATAACATATGATACATGGAAGAATATAATGTTGAGTGTTAGCTCTACAGTGAGTAAATGGAGAAACCTACTATAAATATACGCTGTGTGTAACATGTGAAATGTCCTGTATATAATATTCCTGTATTTTGTAATGCAATCTTCAAATGCTGGAGGAAATAAAGAATATCTATCAATCTATCTATCAGTCACCGTTCGCAGTGAAAATATAAGTTATTTTCACTGTAGCTTGATAAACAGTTTATTTCACTGATAAATCCCAGTATTTCACCGTTCGTCATAAACTAGTGTCCAAAAGAAACGATACCACGTCTTTGAGCGACCATTACAGGAAAACTTAACGACACAGAAATCTAGAATTGGTATTATTCTTTTGAGATTTCGTTCATTTAACATGTGTACAAAATTCATTTCAATCAGTATTTTGCATTCATTTGTACAGGTCTGTATTGACATGAGGGGTCTGAAAATGAAAATTTCATTCACACAAATGACTGATACAAATGTTGAAAATGTCAAAAGAGGGGTCACTAAGTCACATTTGTATTCGTTATGTCCATCCCGAGCGTCAGAACGGGCAAGTACACGTCTATGGGTTGATGACGTCAGACGTCGGATGACGTCAGAAGATAAGCTTTGTCATTCATCAAAGAGGCAATTGGCTGACTTGATGGACGCAAGTCAGAGCATAAAGGTCACTTATTCTTCGGTACACACGCTGTCTACCATTGTTCTTGAAGATGCAAAATCTGCTCCCATATGAGAGCATGACCATTGCTCAGTCTCTCTGTTGCCAACGTTGAATTCGTCTGTTTGTTTACTCGTTGTTGACGCCTCAGGAACGTTTTGTGGTATGGACGACGTGTTCAGATATCATGAGTCTTCAATCTCTTTTACCAAGTTTGTCTGCTAATCACGTGTCTCAGTGACGTCTTTGACGTTAACGTCGTAATGATGAATGGGTTTCAGAGATAAAATACCCGGATGTGGCGGTCTTCAATAAGCGTAATCACCTTCTTCTCGACCTGCATGTTGTCCGATCTCTATCACGTAACCGTTGCGTTAACCTGGTGACTGCTATGCGTGCGCAACCGAACCTTCTGGCGTCGTCGGCGTGTGAGACTCGCTATGTGACAATTCCAACGGCTCTCTCACTCTCAATGGCTGTCAAAACCGATATCTTCTTGTGTGCTTTTTGTTGCTTTGATACCAACGTGTATGGTCAGCCGTTTTATACACTTTATCTGCAGTTGCAAACTATGCTACCTAAAATAATGTCATTCTCACAAAGTGAACCATTTCTTCGGATGTGATAAAATGTTCTCGGTATTTTCGATTGAATACACTGCATTTGGGATGTGGGATACGCAAAACCATGTGTTCATACGAAGAAAATCACTTTGTAAAAAGATATTTTAAAAAAAAGATGGTATCGTTTCTTTTGGACACTAGTTTATAATAACAGAAATTATTTGTGTATTTAAATCTATGACACTTACTGATCAATATAACAAACGTATAGGAAAATATAGTCAACAATATTTGTTTTTATTATTGTATGAAATTAGGGTATGTGTTTTATCCTTGTTTGATTTTCAGAAACGTTATATTACAGACATTCATTTCTAGTTGATAAGACATCGTTATATTTTAGCAGATTACTTCCTTAATTTACATAAAATTATCAACTTTCATCATCACTCATATTTTGGAGAAGTATTATGGAAATTATTTAAATAATACGTAATGTGGTTGCCATTGAAACGCCGGAAGACCCACTAAAAGGTTTCGAAAATGTTCACTTCACACATTACAACAGCATCCTTTATTCAGTATAAATATACACTAGCATATCTTGAGAATAGAATAAAATACACCAACTTGAAAACAACAGTAAGTTTAATATAAATTTTAGCATGAAATATGTGATTATTATATACAAAAACATGCCATTAGCCTTGATATCTACCGCAGCATATATGCACGATCGACTGTTGCTTTAAAGGTAAATCCATTGTGTTGTTTGGGGTCACATATGCTAACATATGTTATAAATTATGTTATGTTATCGGGAAGTACTGACTGGAGCCGAAAATTGACATTTTGATCTTAGTTAACTAAGTATATTGACGATATGAAGGTGAAAGAAGTGATTTCTGATCGAAAACCGGACAATGTACCGCGTGTGGCGCGCGCCAATCTTGTTTATAACAGACAAACTGATAAAGTTGGGTTGATCATGTTTAATAGGTCACATAACTACTGTGCATGTGAATGGGACATGTAGTTTCCCTTTCTGCACATGCATAATGATGTTTTCCTATTTTTATTGGAAACTAGTAATTATGATATATTCGGTGATTCGGAATGAATGTGCAAGCCGAGTGAAGTTATTTGCACTGTAAACAGCACATTTGGTCGGAACGTATTAAAGCCTAATACAAATGCTGTGGAGCAGGGTAGTCCATGTTTCCGACATGTGCATTTGGAGGACACACAATCCGTCTTACGGTTACAATGGACAACTTTGAGTAGCTGCTGTGGTGCTGGTGGTTTGTCCATTTTGACAGAAGCCAAGAATCCATTCTTGTTTTCCCATCCCCAATCCAGAGGATTCATATCAGCTGGTCGATCTCCCATCCACTCTCGTATGGTGTTGTATGATTGTGTAGTTGCTGCTTCATTATATCGACAAGGTCACACACTGATAGTTGTTCTTCGTGATGTTCTTCAATATGCATTGCAATGTGGTTGAAGACTTTGATCTTTCTTCATCTTCAGGTCTTCCAACACGCTGACGTTTAGTGCTATGCTGTACAACATTGGATTTGGGCATCTGTTTATATGTTCTGAAGTTCACACTACAAGTGTTATGGTACACAACATCCTTTGCAATAGGATGCAATGTTCAACTCATCGACAAAATTGTTTTCATATAAGGACATCGCGTGTGCCTGTCAAGGAAACTGAAGGCATTTCTTGAAAAGAAATGACACGTCACATTAGATTGCCCATTGAATGAGACAGGCGGTTGGTTTGCATTTGAGAACTGAAAAGGTAAGATGTACTTGAACATTTTACAAAACACTTTATACATAATGTCAACAACACCCTGTTTATTTCGTTGATCAGGCAAACTGATTAATTACCAGTGAAACACATGTGGTCAACGAAGGCGGCAACCCGCGACCCACTTTCGTGCAAAGCTTGGTTCACGCCCTTTTTGGATATCGCTGTGCATTGGACATTTTGATAGGCCAACTCGTTGATTTCAGAAAATTAGGAGCATGAGTTAGAAAATCGGAGGAGTAAATCCGATACTGACAGGTGAAATGCAGTTTATTCGTAATGACATCGTACGTTTGGCCAGACATATTTCATGTACATACGATATTCCTTATTTCCTAGAAATCACTTTAAATTTCTGTGATCACTGTACGTACTGCTTGCAAACCTGTTTGGAAACACAAATGAGCTTTGTGTAAAACTCTCTTACAATTGACTAAGTGTTGAAAACGGACAATACACTAGGTAACTTATGTCATTCAAACAAAATAGTTTCGCACGACTTAACGCACCATCTATATGTGTACAAGTTTGCGAAATATCAAAAGTCTCCAAATGTCCGCGAATAGCCGATATTATAAATAACGTTAGATCGACATACATAACTGATATGTTCAATTTATGATAACTTTTATAAAATGATAGATGAACCCAATATCGGAGTTGAAGAAATCTAGACTCGTCTAGTAGACTTACATGGGCTCCTAAATATTTATTCACTTCTTGGGCTTTGGTCTTTGCATAGTAATCGAATTATATTCCGATTTTTTAAGCTGTTAAATTCCTTGTGCACGTGCATGGCGTATTAAATAAATGAATATGACGTAGGGCGTACTAGTGATCCAGCAACTAAACCGTTGGTATTGCGCTATCAAGTTGAATCTCACAGATACACGTCAAACTACAATGCTGTAGGCCCTATATATATATTACTTATATTACCTGTATCTCCTTGTCATAATCCAGGAATCTGTTAGCACCAGGACCATATTAACGATGCAGGTTTGATCAGAATGGGAATTTTGTGTGTAGTATTATAATCACAGTAACGATTACTGGAGAGGTTTTTGTGGTCGATTTTCGAGCCTTATGGGTGACATATGGTGGAAATCTGCCGGAGAAATGTATTGTTGATGGGCACGTCCCTTCATTTGTGAATGTCACCAATTCTTAGCGTACATTTTGATCTGATGTTGAATAGACCCCTTAGATCGGCTAATGGCTGCCCTTTCTCCTTTACTCTTGATTGAAAACATATTTTATTCATTTAAGAAATGGAATGGGCACAAGTTGTGAAACTTATAGAAGCCCTCTCCACGTAATCAACAACTATTTGACAAGGCTAAAATACATAAAACAATATATGCAGAAGAGAGTAAGAAATCTACAAGTGACGGAGTGGGTAAACATATGTATATAATATACATTATTAAGGCAACACACAATTGGAAATGTTATTCTTATGACAAAATGCACTTTGAATATTGTAAATACGTACATTAGTATTTATGTATTAATTGAACCGTTGACTCTTTCAATGAATTTATGAACATGGTGAAATATGTTTTTATTGATTGTTTGTGGAAGATTTGGGTTTCCATACAGGATTGTATATATCTTTACTCTATTTGATATATGGGGTGTTTAATAACGATATCGAGTTACTATGTATATATTTATAATTTATTGATTGACTGTTCCACTTAGATACTTTGCATACTTGTTCTCTGTTGGCAATCTTAATCACGCCAACAAAACGTGCTTCCGTATTGTATGTTATAGGCCTGAGTCATAACGACGGAAATGATAGCGCATTTAATGTTAGTTATCCAAGTTATCACTAATCATCTAGCCAAATCATGAAACCACCTCGAGGTCAATCTGGGCCCCCCCCCCCCCCCCCCCCCCAGACCCGCCACTGGCTGTACAGCCCTGTCGTCGAGTCTAGACATGCAAATAGATTAACAGTTAGGGACTAGAATAGTCAGTCCCATTTAGTACGCCGTATACGGAAAATAACTACCATTCGTTCTATTTTAAATATTTTAACAACACATGATAATATTGTATACCATGATAAAAGGTTAAGGCCGGGATTCCATGTGTACGGAGTGCGTAATGCGTACACTTTGCACTAAAATGGTAGTAGTTGATTCCATTAACACGTAATTAATGCGTGGTGCGCAGAAAGTAGTACGTGTTCCCCGGGACACTCACAAGAGTGTGGGGATTCTCCTGGAGTTTTCCTATTACAGATCACGTGGTTTTACAAACAAACTACACGTGTCGACATGTCTCGCAACGTTATACCTGAATCAATTCTTGAGAACTTGAAAACCCACCTCTTTATGATGCTTCAAGGAAGGATTATAAAGATGTCCTTAAAACCAATAACATTTGCTATTTTTTTTTAATAACGATATACAAATCCAACAATTAGCAAAATATCTTCTTCAATCTCAATTTTTCTCTGAAGACTCTTGTTATTCGACATAGCCATCAACTGTCCATATACTTGATGACGTGTTATTTATCATATTTACATTGATTTATACACACATAGGGGACGTTACAAGACAGCGAGTTTAACTAGATTGCATGCAACGTTACATAATTTGTGTAATATACAGTCTCCGACTAACACGATTACACGAGGCGTGACATGTACATTATTTCGACATCACTTCCGTGTTATTATTATAGCGGTCAGCACGTCCGTGCGCCCGTCTGTCCGTCAATCCGTCCGTGCGTCCGTCCGGTTTTTGTTCCGCTCAAAATTCTGAAACCAGTTGCTAAAATTTTACGAAACTTGATATGTACAATCACCATGATGTGTACATCTGCCTTTTGTATGTTTCATACCCTCATTTGCATAATTAATGCAAATTTTCTCCGTTTTTCATCTTCGTCATTCACACTTTTTGTTCCACTCATAACTCAGACACTAATTGTTCAAATGTTACGTAACCACTGATGTGTACATCTGTCATTTTTATATTTCATACCCTCATTTGCATATTTGTATGTTTCATACCCTCATTTGCATATTCAATGCCATTTTTCAAATTTTTCGACTTTTACTTCTAAAACATGCTTACAAGTGTAATACTTACTCTGCTTTAATAATACTTATATATAATGTTCTGTTAATACAAAAGTTTAAACATTGATGCCCTTTTGCTATTTTCAAACATTTCTCTTTGACCAATGTTAAAAGAGGGGGTATCATGAGTGAGCTGTGCTAACTAAGTCTCTTGTATAATTTAAGTATCAAGAAGAAGTTATTTTATTTAAGTGTCACACAGCATATCAACAACATACAGTCAAATATAGATACGATGTATATTAAGACAAATAGCATATGCTGTCCAGCCAAGAATGACTATGAGACACTACTTCCCTAAAACGCCTTCGCGTTGACATGTGATAACATATTCATCATGAGTTAAATAATATATGTTTCATATTTATAACAAGTGGATTGTGATACACTTGTTGTTGCATAACACAATGTTAATTGTGCTACTAGTGATCGTCAGAGGAAAGAAGGAGCTTTAATTAACGGAAACTGTGTGTCATATAGGTCATATCTAAATCAGAATACACATAAGCATTAGGAAATGGACTTCGTCCTCAACACGCTGATTATTACAAACAATACATATACGGTCCAATAAGGGAACTAGGACGAGACAATCTGGCTAATTCTATGTGTAGGCCTATATACTAGGTAAAGTGCCATTGCGAAATTTACTAAAATTAGGTGAGATATATATTAAGGCATTAATTGTCATTGAAATTTTTCAGAGTTGTGTTGGTCTGCACATGGATTAGAACTTCAGTAGATACAATGTCGAGCGTATCGGATATACATGTAACACCAAACTACCAACATACATTGGTTTCAATTGGAAACCATGTGTTTAAGTAGGCACAGGCTAACTTTAAACCAGACAGGGGCTCTTAATATATATAACATCCGATCGTGTTTGACCTTTTTCTCTATAAACGTGGAAATAATGTTCGCACATTATTAAGTTAATCTGGCATTTAATTTTGAAGTTAATATATTTTGAATACTTTAACAATAATCAATGTGATTTGGTCAATATTTTCTTTTACCAAAGAATGATGATACAGGTCAAAATCACAACAAAGCTACTTACAACTAATTACCATGAATCAGGATAGAGTTTACAATATGGCCTAATACCCGAGTCGGTAAGCGAGGGATTACACTGACCAGTACAAAAGTACGTACATCAGACAGTTTAACCCGAGGGAGAAGTCTACTGAATGAATAATAGGTGCAAAAAAGTATGTCTTTTAAATCTCTTTTAAATCTCGCGAAACACATTCCAACATTCTTAAAACTAATGTGACATAAGTTAATCTAAGTGTTCAAAAGATTCAATGTTTAAGAAAATTTGAAATAGAGCAAGAAAGTCGGCGTGTGTATATATCGGACTCCAAATCATAAAACACAATGGGTTTATTTCTTATTTGGAAAACTGGTATAGAGTCGGTGCAAGTTTGATTGTATTACTTCAGTTGGCTCGTATATTTATTATGGTTTCGATTGGCATTTTGAATATCTATTGTCGAGGTTGAGAAGTTAGGTAAATATAATGAGGGTCGAGGTCATTACATACATTGATAGACTTGGTTGAGTAAACTTTCAGTTATTTTGCATGACAGACAGACATTTTATTCAGTATTAGGCCACCGCCTAAAATACATGCATGTACATAATTCTTTGTATAGTACGAGCACCTTGATATATATTTCATTTAGATTTGTGTTTCTTATCATCAACGTATTGAAAAAGACATTCTTCATGACATTGGCATTATTACTTTGCAAAATAGATATAAAATTGATCATCGTAGGAGATTCGCTGAACTATTTTGATAAGTATTTTATTCCAATATCACAGTACATGTATGCATCACAAACATTAAATACATGCCACTCATCTTCAACAACATAAATATCATTTAACTTACAGAATAGACAATACCTCTCAATGTATGCGACATGTGTGTATCTACCAGTATCTACTGCTAATTTAAAGTTACAACATCGAAATCTGCAAATATAATTTTTAAATATTGAGGTATACCATTACTAATTAAGAAGCTCTGTACAATTAATACAGATTTGAGATTGTGTTATTGTTATACAGAGATCATTGCCAGAATTGGGATAAATTATCATGTAATCTATGTCTAAATAATTCCTTTTCCCCAATTTCCTGGCTTATCGAAATCCAAAGCCAAATTTTGCATAACATAATGCAAGCTAACCAGCACATAAATCTAAGTCTTGATGATTTTTCACTATTTTTTTTAAAGATTTCTTATTTCATGAATCTGAATACAGGTGCATGTGTTGTGTAAATTCCAAGTTTTCTTGAAATATACATGTGAACTTCAATCTGATTTCCTAAGATATTTGCTGTTACATTGGTTGCTTATCAAAATTTTTGTTGGCAGTTTCTGAAAATAAAAAATGGACGGAAAAGGCCAATACCCACCGCCATATTCTAATCATCCGGGCCAAGGACATCCACCCCCGGGACATTATTATCAAGGACCACCCCCACAAGGATACCTGCCACCCCAACAAGGGTACCCTCCACCCCAGGGATATGGGTACCCTGCACACCCACAGGCAGGGTACAGTCCTCAGCCATACATGCCACCGGTACAGTACCACTCAAAAGTTCTTTACTAGTGATAGGGTTACACAGCGCGAGTATGGACATGTTCACAGTTGTGATACATCAGGCTGCTACATTGTCTCAAGCGGGGAATTATAATATGTTATATTGTCAGTGGATGAAATAACGCCCGTCAACCGGCACCTGGTAACTTTTTATTAGGGTTGACTATTGACCCACAAGGACCATTGCGATAGCGATAGTCTATTGTTATTAACCATTGCGATATCGATAGTCTATTGTTATTAACTATTGCGACAGCGATAGTCTATTGTGACCTACTATTGCAATAACTATTTCGATAGATTATCAATAAACAAAAAAGAACAAATTCTAGACCATGTTTTATTGTCTTTACTTTTAATCTTTTTCTTCCAAAGTCACAGAATTTAGTGCAAAAGTGACAAAAATTAACTCTCACATTTTCCTATTGTTATTTTTAGCTGTCCTTGATCTGTTTTAGGTACAGGTAAACAACTGCATTGAATAGGCATTGAAACTATCGATAGTAAGCGGTGCCTTGCATTATTTCGTGAAGTAAAGGTCACATGGAGAAAGTAAACACATCAGCGTGATCACTGACATTTTCGGTCTCGAAAAAATGACAATTAAAATACATTTTGAGAACAGGAATTTATTTCAATGCTAGTAAACAAAGATATACACATACGTGGCCATTGGTAATTTACGCGAAAAAAATCTTTGCCGTTTATAATCAATGCATGTTCATATTTATTTAAAAAATTACATAGGTAGAGAGACACCCAACTTGGTATCCCTCAGTTAAAATTGGCTGCCTTCAGTTAAAATTGAAAGGACGGATAACTCTCATCTCATGTCCTCGAGCAGTTATATGTTATATTACGTACGCTTCCTTCAACATGACTAGTGCAACTGGTTTCGCCATACCGAACATCACGGATTATACAATGGTTTGATTTTAAAAGCGTGAATATTTAACGTTGCAATATTATGAACTTATAAATGCTGTGACAGGGTTGATATTACTCCGCTGTCCCGTTCCTTTATAGTGCTATAGAAAAGCCTGTTCGTTTGGGTTTTTGTTCATAGAGAACAATTAGTTATAGTTTCCTTATCGGATGGACAAATAGAACAATTAGTTATAGTATCCTTATCGGAAGGACAAATAGACATCATAAAGTTTTACATTATCAGTTCACATTTAGCTCATTTCGTTAGTTCATATTAAGAGAATCACATTTAGTTCCCTGCTTCATATAAAGAGAATCACATTTAGTTCCCTGCTTCATATTAAGAGAATCACGTTTAGTTCCTTGAGTTTTTAGTATACCAGTTTATTTCATCATTACAAGCTTCCACTGCAAAACATAACTCGTTCCCCTTTCATATCAATATTATGTCCCTCGTGAAATAATTTTGGTTTCTTTACTATCAGGGTCTACAACCTTACTATATCCGAGGTAGAAGGATTTCTCTATATTATCAACCATTTTTAAGTGTAAAACAGGTTTTGTTATTGTGTTATATTGAGGATCCCTGGTAAATAGAGTCGTACATAAAATCCTTGTTTGGAACCTAGAATCCCTGTGTACAGCCGCGTTATATAAGTTACTTCTTTACCGTGGAATCTCATCTGCCTCGTAGGCGCAGTAGATTAAAGCGCTAGCTCACGTACGATGTACGGTGCTGGCGGATACGGGTTCGATACCAACTTTCTTCATATTCTCTTATATATCTGAGAATATTTTCAAAATTAGTCTTAGATAGTTTCCTCAGATCTTTATTTTCAAGTCATCTCAGCAAATATATCAGGGTTTAAATCATTGTAATTCCTCCTAACAGGGTTTACAACCCACCTATGAACTCCTGGTCCTCGCCGCTCTGGATCCGCTACTGTAATTTAGTGATTGATATAATTACTGTTTTTCCCCAGGTTCAACAACAACAAAATACCAACGTGGTTGTCGTGGGAGGAGGGGCACCCGCGCAGACAGTAATCGTAAACCAACCGTAAGCGAGAATAAATCTTGTGCTCATGTCTTCAATCTTACAGTACGATGTATAGGTGCAGCTGCACTGATAGAACACCCACTGGCATTGTTACCCTCCCAGCCCAAGTATGTACAGCTCATAGAGATACTACAGGTCGATGCAACAAGTTGTAACTACATGTCGCAATGAAATAATGGGCCTTAACACGAGAGGACCATGAGGGCGCGTCGACGTCTTCTCAATTCTCCCGGTGCATAGGCCACAGGTGAAGTTTAGCGCAAATACGTTGCGCAACAGAGATGAACGATCAATATTCCCTATGTGCGAACTTCGGGAAAACTGGTCGTTCGTCTCTGTTGCGCAACGTATTCGCGCTAAACTTCACCTGTGGATAGGCTTATATAGCTAGGTTCCTGGAGTAGACCATATATTGGCATATAGCATATTTCATCTTCTTTGAAAATTGCGCTAAAGAGGTGTGTACACATTCAGCAGTCTTTGTCTGTATGTTTTATATGTTGTATATGTTTGTCTGTTTGTTTTATATGATGTAGCTATGTTTGCCTGTTTGTTTATATGATGTATCTATGTTTGCCTGTTTGTTTTATATGATGTATCTATGTTTGCCTGTTTGTTTCAGAGACCGTGTGAACCACTGTCTGCATTGTTGTATCTCGATATTCTTCCCTCCCTGGATCATCGTCTGGATTTGTCTGGTAAGAGTAGGGCCGTCTTCAATTTCTTTATTTAAACAGTACAGTTAAATTCTTTAATTCTTAGTTTTTTAATTATTAATGTTAATTTTCAGACTGGCAATTTCGAAAAACAAACCTTGATTAGTATTTAAATACCTATCTGTTGACTAGACCTACTATGCCTGCCTCCTCTTAGGCATGCTTAATTCAACCTTTAACACAGACGAAACTTCAAGGAAGTAGAGTAGGGATACGTAAAACCCTACCCAAGGGCGGTTACTCGGTAGTCTCATGACGTCACTCCCATATGCATAAGCCTTCACTCTCCTCTCAGTTGCAGAGCAATGGAGACACACATGTCTTCGCTCTCGAGCATTTGTTAGCGTTATTCTTTGCTGCTTAGCTAACCTTTTGCTTCTTATTCGTTTAAGAGGTTATTGTACGTCTTAATCTCCTTTCATCGGTTAACATTTTGTCCTTGGCAGAATGCTTATTGTTGGTGTTGAGTTCAATCAAAAACGTACTATTTTAAAATAGTTATTATTGTCCCCCGCCGCCGTAAGTACGAAATGGAATAACTCAAGTACTATTTGCTGGAATCTATTTCATATTTTGCATATTGGTTCATCATAGGGAGAGTAATGTTTCTATAGAGTTTTGTGACTTTGACCTTCTTTTCAAGGTCACAACGAGACTGTCATTTACCATTGTCAGCCGGATATCTCAAAAACATTTCACAGGATTCTTTTTCATATCTTACACATAGCTTCTCCAAGGGAAGAAAAAGATTATATTCTAGTGACCTTAACATTATTCTCAAGGTCACAGCGGAACTTCGATATTTTCGACATGTGAATGTAAATGTTAAGCTTGTCCGCAGGATATCTCAAGAACTGTTCACTGGAAGCTATCAAATCTAACATATATAGCAACTCCTAGGGAAGACAAAGGACCGGTTTGATTTTGGCGACCTTGACATTATTCTAAAGGTTACGGCGGAACTTTGAATTTTTCGACATGTTAATGTGTATGTTAAGCTTGTCCGCAGGATATCTCAAGAACTGTTCACTGGAAGCTATCAAATCTAACATATATAGCAACTCCTAGGGAAGACAAAGGACCGATTTGATTTTGGCGACCTTGACATTATTCTAAAGGTTACGGCGGAACTTTGAATTTTTCTACGTGTTAATGTGAATGTTAAGCTTGTCCGCAGGATATCTCAAGAACAGTTCACTGGAATTCCATCATATCATATCTTACCTCCTAGGAAAGACAAGGGGCTGGTTAGATTTTTGCGACCTTGACATTATTCTCAAGGTCGCAGTGGAACTTTTTCGGCATGTTAAGCTTGTCAGGTGGATCAATATCACAAGAACTGTTCATTGGATTCTGATCATTATCTTACACCAATGGTTCTTTTAGGGAAGATTCAGGGCTCAGCCCAATTTGCAGATCCTGACATTATAATTCAATTTTGAAGTATTTATTTGCGGCGGGGGATCATGTCACCTTAGTGACAACTGCTTGCTTCACATTAAAAGGGTATGTTGTTGGAGTCTGTCATATAGGTCAAACAATATCAATGGTGTCATTTTATCGAGAAGTCTCGAACGATATGCTGAATATTTCCATTCTAATGCAAAACGGTTCACTATATATAGTGATAATTCAAAGGTATATAAAGCCATGAACATGATCGAAAAGTCAACAATATACCGCGCTACTAGAGCGGCAAATTAGTCAAACGTAATTTTTGACAATTATCTATAGCAGACACAATTACAGATTTGGGTTGGAAGAGTTTCACAGTTAATAAAAATATTATACATGTAAATGGGGCGAGTAATTTCGGCTTCTGCACGTGTATTCAACTTTTATTGAAGACTACCACTGTTCAATTTTTATTGAAGACAAATTCACATGTTTGACATTTAGAGATGAATATAATATGCAACCGATCTGAACATAGACCAGTATTGGTATTTTGGCACGTATTAAAACCGAATAAAATTTAAAGAAAAATACTCTTTGTCACTTTCATACATATTTTTTCTTTTTTCTTTAGTGTATCTGCAACGGCTGTTAGCACAAGGGAGATAAATTTGAAGAAGAGAGAGATGAAATCACAACCACTATGATAGAGGATTTCTATCTTACATTTTTATTTCGCTTCTTGTCAATATACTTATTCATCCATTGGCTTGTATGTTGTCAGTTATCACGAACAATCATTGCAGTTTAAAATGTCCTAAGACAACGGTTCAACGGTACCTTTAATATTAGATTAATATCCCGTTTGAAATAGGGACAGGGCAGGGCAGTAATTCGCGCGTTCGACTTCGGATCAGGTTCGGGGTTCGAAAAAGATACAAATTCATTGATTTATTTGACTCGATGACTGAAATACCGCCCTAACCTTAAAATTCAATGGTACTTATAGAGATTTACGAGGCGTTTGACCTTCCATTTTATAACCTGAAAACCTTTCTATTTCGAAGGGTTTTGATTTACACATTTCACCGTTTTAAAAATGTTTACACCAAAATCATGTAGACACAATTGGTTATTGTAGACCAATAATAGTGTTCATAATTACACTTTTAAATGATATGTGTTCTCTTGATTGTTTGTTTAATGTATGCTTTTCAAATTTGTGTCTACTTCTGCAGGCACAACTAATAAGACAAAAGTGACGTCATCTTCGGATGAAGAGCGTCGGGGTTTAGATCTGGCCATGAATATGCATGTAAAAGGATTGCATAGTTATAGCATATTAATTAACCCAAAACTTCTACCAGACACCATGGCTGGTAACTTTGAAAACTGATCAGCCCTCCTCAAAAGTTGTAAGTCCGACTTTAGTTTCGCATGACTGCAACAAAAAAGCCACTTACTCTTTTTCATCTGATATGGATTTGAATATCAAATATGACATGAATAAAATAATTTTATTCATTATTTGTTTCTTCTGTTGATTTAAATTGTCATTTATTATGCATTATTAATCTTATTGGGGTAATTTTAAAAACACATCACCTCCAAACTGCACACGAAACCTTTCCTCGAACAAACTCTTCAAGAACTACTTTCTCAAACGAAATGCCACTGCACTAAATGGTTGTCTGAAATGGTAAAATGAACTGATTACACATATTCCTGGACTAGAGTGTTTAAATAGTACATAAACTGTACTAAGATAGATTTAATAATAGAGCAGCAATTTATACTAGAAGAGAACTGCTGCAAATGAAAATAATAGATTCTCGTTTTGTTTCTTTCTGTGAAGCTGTTTTCATAAAATGTAATCACGTAAATAAATTGTGGAGGAAAATTGAAAGTTTGATGAAAATTAATCATCTTAAACACTCTCGATATCACCATATTGATCTAGATATTCTAGTTTTCAACAGCCAAGTCAGTATATTAACATTATACATCATGTTATTAGCCAAACATATATTCAAATCTCAAGTATCAAACAGAATGAATTATCCATAGAAATGTTTGTAAATATTGTCAAGGATGTGTTTAAGGTACTGTAGCACATTTTTTTTACAGTATTTTGGACAATCCAGGACTTATTATGCATTGTGTATCCATTTAAGCTTAACATTGATAAATAAATAATTCAAAATCGCATTAATTAACCTGTAATCGATAATTGAAACGTCGAAGCGAAAAGCTTCAAAAGTGATGAGGTCCCAACATATATGGAGTGTAAATAGGTCTATCTGTATCTGTATCTGTGCTGTCATGGTGATTGTCAAACTGGACACATTCATAAGTTGCGCATATGATTTTGTGCATGTTATCACTTAGATGTACCGTTTGTTAAATTCACAATATTACAGTAATAAGTACTCAGAGTGATATGTATCCAGTTATTTATTGTATAATTTAAAAAAAATAGAGCCATGGGCTCTGTAGCTCAATAGGCTTTATATAAATTGTCCTATTCAAATTGTCAACTTCTAAGTGAGAAGAATAAC
This sequence comes from Gibbula magus, assembly GCA_936450465.1. Lineage (NCBI taxonomy): Eukaryota > Metazoa > Mollusca > Gastropoda > Trochida > Trochidae > Gibbula > Gibbula magus. The sequence goes on from OW388306.1 coordinate 28,528,777, forward strand.
ACAAAAGAAGCACTTTAAATGGAGAAGATGAAATAGGTCTTAAGGTCCTTACCCCTCTGATCTATCTTTGAGGTCAGAGTAAAAATCCCCTACAAATTATGTAACACTTGAAGATTTAATTCATTACTGTTGTTTGCTTTAAATTACCTCCCTTTAAAGAGCACATAAAATCTCTAGATGAAATAGCTTTTCAGGTCATGACGTCTGTGACCTATATTTGGGGTCGCAGGATCATGGAATCTACAATTTAGAATCCTAATTGTCCAAGGAGTCTGCACACAACTTTTCAGCTCCCTAGACCTTTTGGAACTGGAGAAGAAGATGAAAATTGGGTTTTAAGGTTGTGACCCCTGTGACCCCAATTGAGGTCACAGGGTCACCAAATCTACAATTTAGAATTCCCATTAGCCAAGGAGTCTACACACAACTTTTCATCTCACTAGACCATTTGGAACTGGAGAAGAAGATGAAAATAGGTTTTTGGAGTAGAGTGGTCACGAGGCCAATATTACGATGACAATCATTTACAGAAATATCCTCAGAGCGCTGACATGCAAAGTTGGACATGTATACAATTTGGTGTACATGTAGATTGTTTACATATATGGCTAGACGTAAGGTAACTTTTGTTAAGGAGATTTATGAACTTCGGCGTGTTTGGGTTTAAATAATAGAGTTGAGGAACACATCTGTAACGGATATCAGAGTACAAGGGAACTGGAGCAATACGTGATATTCATCGTCAACAACTTTTACACAATGCGAGCACATGGCTAAATGTATATCATCATCATATCCTGTAGGTTTGTACATCCAGTTTACTAATGCCACATCAAAATTGCATATAAATGGCATAAGTTGCTGAGATGTTAAATCATTTAAATAAGTTTCATGGGCAATGTCATTTTTGAATAATGAATACATTAGGTATTCATAAATAAACTTTCAATCTCAGATGACCATTCTTGGTAATATCATATGTCCTTACAACGTTGTATGCGTGATCTCCAACAACTTCCAAACACAAGCCATAACTCTTGCCAGTCTCCATTACTGGCTAATTGAGGCTTATTTGCAGTATTTCCTTAAGTTATCTGCTATAAAAAAAAAAGTGGGGCCCACTATGCATTTCAGGTGCAGCGACCCACTATCTTGTCACGGCATAGCGAGGGAAATACTGCAAGGCCTAAATCAGTCAGTAATGGAGACTGGCAAGAGGTAAGACTTGCATTGGGAAGTTGGTCACGGCATAGCGAGGGAAATAATGCAAGGCCTAAATCAGTCAGTTATGGAGACTGGCAAGAGGTAAGACTTGCATTGAGAAGTTGGATCTCCAACTGTTTGGTGAACCATACATGTGCAAAACCATATTGAAATAACAAATTGAATATTCTAGCTGACGAGGTCCGGTTATTATCTCCATTTTCGTCAAGGATTTTCAGCATATTATAACAACGATTAGAGTGCCTTGTAATTGGATTTTAAGCATATAACAACGAATAGAATGCCTTGTAATAGGGTGTCTCAGTAATCGTAACCAGTAAAATATAACTTTGTGTTAATGTAAATGCAGTGGGTATCTTTCACATTCGGTAATTAACCGACACCCATGACAAACGTGCAACACATTTTCAATATTATGACGATACATTGTTTCCTTTATTTCTGCTCCATAAAGCAAAATTGGTTTGATTTTGCCATCAACAATATTAGACAATGTATCAGGAGAAACAGATTTGAAACGGCAACTGATTTGTTTATAGGGTATAATGCCTTCTCGGATTGTTTGCATAGAACTTCACAGATCTTCGAAAACAGATTTCGACATGAAAACGTTAATGTTATTCAAATATATTTGTAGTAGGAACAGATTCCAGTCTTTCAGAACCTATAAACCATTTTTCACTTTTTGAAAGTCCACCACCTTTTTGGATACAACAATCTTAGTCTTGTCAGTATTTATCGCTATTCCCTACTTTTTACAGTATATTTCAAGAGCATCTATAAATAATCTCAAAATAAAGGATAAATAAACCTGGTGACAGAAGACACCCCTGTCTGACGCCAGCAGTTGAGTTAAATACATCAGTCATAGTCTGCTTACTGAATCTAAAATCTAAATTCTAAAATAGTTGCATAACAGATATATGATCATGATGATTAATACATGATTATAACACAATAAATTTAAAAAATATTAAGCCTACTCAACGATCAGCGAACGTTCCTATTAAAATGTAAACAATGAGAGGTGAAACCAACAAACAATGCTTTGTTACGGCACAACATATGACAATGTGGATCAGTGGAATGATAGGTTATTTGGTACTTCGTGGATATTCAGTGAGGAAAGATCTTTATGTTTTGCTATTTATACTTTTTAATAAAAATACAGTGTTTTTCTCATTCCACGAAATGCACAATTACAAAATTGCTGATACTCCGGGACAGCCCTCTCAGTAAATTAATACGCTACGCATTGATGCGTGGAGATTGTACTTTGACACGAGCTCCTGACACTGTTGTCCTCGGTGTGGAGTTTACACACACACCTACGAGATTCAGTGTGTGACCGTCTCGTTCAGTTACAGAATCACAACAGACACTATAATATGTCTCTATCCGGGAAGGTAGCTATAATCACAGGTAGGAATATTGGATTATCGGCCGATGTATGCATTTTAATGCACTCAAATCACAAATATCCCCCATCCTGGCTTACTAGATCCGAAAGAAGTGTGATGTGTGCAAAATGTATCGAAATCTTTCCAAGTCACTTATAAATATCAAAAACACGGATCGGCGTTTACCACGAAAACGGATGTTAATAACATTTCGTTGAAAAGCTTTCGACTGGAATGCGTTATCCGGAAACACTACAACATTGTTTCCCTCCATCAGCGATCATGCAAACGTCACTTATTTCTATGCTCACTGATAGCGGGAAACAGTGTTTAAGGGTTGTAACTAGAGCACTTGTAGAGATAAGATCGAAGCTATCTACAGTATAACACCTTACTTAGCTCATCTTAAAGGGACAATTTAATCACTGTTTAGATCGAGTCCTATTTCTCAAACTTTTTAAATGGTGTTTTCATCGGGACTACTGACTGTTGCCCTAAATAATACTTTTAATGTTAGTCGATTCAGTATAGTGACCTTACTATTAAGTGAGAAACACCGTTTGTATGACGCTACGAACAAGCGATCGCATTTACATGATCATGACACACGTTATAAAGAGGTATGCTAATTTAAAATCTCCAATTTCTCTTGCGTTTACATTAGTTCTTTTTTATTTTATAATTATTCGTTTACAATTGCGAAATATGTCTCCAAATAAAATATAAAAGTAATCTTATTAGAATAAGTTCAAATTCGTACTACATCTTGAATAGGAAATAGTCGTATGGAAAATAGTTGGACCACGTGCTCTGCCGAGTTTTGAGTTTATCGCTATTGGAAATGAGTTCCTCTGAATTTGAAATGATTATTTAGAATGTACATATCATTTGGTCCATGATTTGAACTTTTGATGAACTATGTGCAATTAAATTATTTGAATTTTCTCGTCTATCTTGACGCAAATTCGCTTGTAAACTCGCTTGTGTAAACTCGCTCAAACTAGCACTGTCGGTAAATCGTAGTTGGTAAACATTGATTTTAAATTATGAACCATTTTATGCATGTTAATGATAAATTAATAGTTATCGTTAATTGCTTTCGTGTTATGTTTAATAGTATGCAATGAATGAAGAACCAACAGATAGTAATAATTTCTCATACTTTATTCATAAAAAAATTACTTCCGGGTTCGTATTTTTTGGTCAAAGATGAAATGTCCGACTGGCAAAAATTTGAATCTGCATCCCTGAGTGAGAGTATAGTGATTTTTGATCGAAAACCGGACAATGTAACAAGGTTAGGAGGTCAATAAGTCAGATATTATATTCGACAGTTGTATAATTATCTTTCACGAATAGCAAGAAAGATG